>CM066734.1:134829000-136029000 GCA_033961575.1 Aselliscus stoliczkanus
AACAAATTTTATAATTTGTTCATGCTACCTAGATTCAAGAGAGCTTTTTTTGAACATTTGCAATACCTCACCTCTTGTTAGTTAATAATTCTAGTGCATGCATATGGTGTATACAGGTAAGTAAACATGCATTTTTTTCACATTCTAAAACTATGGCAGTTTAGGCCATATTGTGCTGCCTGCATTTTATCTGCAATGCAGTGTGTCTCTAACTTTTTCAATCCCGTATTAATAGGTGGCATTTACACATAACACCTATATAGCAGCAAAGCTAATACAGCTTGTGATTAAAAATGTTTAAAAATAGCTAATAAATCAGATTATCTTGAGGTATTATTTCTTGCAAGTCAAAATGGAGAGCAAAAAAATCAATCCTAATTTTAGTTTATGTATACACTGAAAATAGCAACAATAAAAATAAGCATTTGTAGCAGACATCTTCCATCTTCACTATTAAGTATTTTGCTACCTTTGGTAATTCCCGGGGCAGATCTTGAAGTGAAAAACCCACGTTTAGAAATAAGTGCACGCTTCACCCACGACATAGCAGCAGACTGTTCGCCCCTACGCAACACATTCTTGTATCTAATTTTAACTTTACATATAAAAATAACTTGGAGAAAATACAAAAAAACATTTTATTTTAACATGAAAATATCACAAAAATCAGTAAGCCTGAGATGTAGGGTTTTGGTGAAAAACAAGAGGCTTGTAGTGTTTTGGCTGCTGATAGAGATGCATGTATCGATAGCTGGGGTGAAAGCAGAAGAATGCACTTATCTCTTCTGCGTGTCAGTGTCTCCGGACACAGTGAGCCACATGCACCCTTTCTTTCCTTGTTCCAGAAGCTGGGGCGCGTTTCTTAGTTCCAGCGAAAGTGGATCTGACGTGGGCGATCGGCACCTTCCTTTACCAATGGCTTATGGAACTCACGTCCTGCACGAGAGTGGATATTTGCCCAACAAAACTCACAGTAATACTGCAGGCAAGTGACATTGGCACAAAAAAAAGGAGCAAATTTTCCACCACAGCGTGCGCCCTGGCACTCATCACACATCTGGTCATCGAGCACATATGGCTTTACCTCTACCTAGAAAAAGAGGAAAACTCTTTCATTAAGTCTGCTTCAGAAATCATTTTAGTAATAGTTTAAAATGTTCCTAGAGTGTTCTAGAGAAAAGGGCCAGCATTAAATGTTGAGGAAGTAGGCAGCTTGCCAGGAAAATAGCTTTACCATATAGTTGGGTAAAAAAATAGAATTATTTTGTTCTTGCACTAATCATCTTGATGTCTCATGTTCATAATTGACCACATGATTAAAGAATGCTTAGTTTGGTAATTTTATTACAGTTTTGGTATTGTAATCTTCAGAAGGCTATAAACTGAATGATATTTACTATATTTTCCAAAGACAAAAAATACTTTTAAAAACTATAAAAATCTAATTGATTAGTGAAACATTCCACTCTCGCCTTTCTTGAAGTAACATCTTAAAAACACCTGTGTGCTGGGCCGGCCAAGTGGTGCGGTGGTTAAGCACTGGCTTGGGACGCCAGCGGCCCCGGTTCGGGTCCCACTTATGAGGGCCAGTGACACTGCCCTCAAACAAAAAAAAAAAAAGAAAAAAAAAGAAAAAAAAACAACTCCCTGTGTGCTAAAGTTTCAGAGGGAGGAATGACTATGAGTGAAAAAGTAAAGGGATATCAAGTCGTCGTGGAAGACTAATGGTTTTTACATCTTTTTCCTCATTCCAACGCCACCCATGAGATGGCATGTCCCTACGAGCCACTCTTTATGGCAGCTCTGCTCTTCTGCTGTGAGAACTGGACCTAATTATAAATAGCCGGCACAGAACCAGAACTGAAGATAATGCTACTGAGGGCACATCTGTACTTCTGTGAATTTATAAACCATTGAGTCAAAGCCCCACTGTGAAGGCCTGGCGTGGTAGGAGACCTCAGACTCCAGTGAGGTGTGAACACTAACCTCTCACCCGCAGTTCCCACTAGGTGACCTAGGATAAAAGAACCTGCCTCACAGAGTGAAGATTGGATTATGCAAGTAAAAACATTTAAGACAGTGCTTGGCACAAGGAAAATAAATACTCTGTAAATTAGCATTAGCTACCATTAACTGAGATAGCCTTGCTTTCTTGCTTGTATTGTAGTAACTTTATGAACAAATAGGTTACTACTTTTGTCTGACTGAATGGTGTCAGGCAACCTAAGATCTCAACTGTCCCTGAGGAGAGCAGAGAAAAATTGAGTGTTTAAAGAGCTTGGTGTGAGATAAGGTAGTGTTTGCCGGCAGTGAAAAAATGACCCAACAATTCCATTCTGAATGTATTCTACTGAAATACTTGCATGTGTGCAGAAACTGAACATATAAGGGTATTTTCTACAGCATTATTTGTAGCAGCAAAAACAACAAACTAAACAACCTAAAAATTGATGAAAAGGGCTGTAAAACAAACCTTTCATAGGAAGGTAATGGAATTACATTGTTGTTTATATTTGTATCTCATTAATTAGGGTTAGGATAAACATATCTTATGTATAATGGACATTTTGCTTTTCTGAATTGTCGCATCTTACGCATATTTTTTTGGAGTTTTTTTTTTTTTTTTGATTTATAAGTTTCCTTTGCCAGTTAAAATTTTTAACCTTTTTTTCTTTTTTTTTTTTTTTTTAAATTGGGAAATTGGAGGAGGGGAACAGTGTTGGGGAATTAGGGGAGGGGACAAGGCAAGTTGTTCTTCAATCTTCGTTGTGGAGGCTGCCAGTCACCATCTGGCTGCTCAGAGCAGCTCATGGCCTCTAAGCTCAAGGTGCTGTGTTCAATCTTAGTTGCAGGTGGGCGTAGCCACCATCCCATGCGGGAGTCGAACCCGCAGCCTTGTTAAGAGTGCACGCTCTATCCTCTGAGCCATCCGGGTGGCAGCTCAGCTCAAGGCGCCCAGTTCAATCTTTAGTTGCGGGTGGGCGTAGCCCACTACTGAACAGGCAATCTTGTTGTGACACCAGCTCGGCCATCCTGTTGGCAGCTCAGCGACAGCTCAGCTAGGGCGCAGTGAACCAGCGGCCCTGTTGCTGAGAGCATGAGCTCTAAGCCAACTCCTAACCAAGTGAGCCACTCGGCTGGCCCCTGGCCTTTTATTTTTAAAACAATCTTTGATACAAATTCTAAAATTTTTATGCTCAATGTTTATCTTTCATTTTTTTTCCCTTACGGATTTTATCTTGCGTGCCAGCCTACTATTTTTGCTTCATTATCTTCATTATAGCTATAATTAAAGAAGAATTTTACTATGATCACATAATACATTCAGGCAGCATGAGAAGTACTGGATTTCATTTCATCAGATGATAAATTCTGTGAGAACAGGGAAAGTATCCATTTGTTCAACACTCAGGATTTAGTATGTAGCAGAATATCTAACACAAAGTTGAAACTCTATAAATAGTTGAATAAATGTGGGACATTTACAAATGTTTTCTGGTTTTTCTTTCTCATGGTTATTTCTTGCCATGGATTTTAAGCAAACTGAAGACAGTTTCTGTGCTGTTTACTTCATTTCCACAACACCTCATAAAATGCTAAGTATAGGTACTCAGGAGTTACTTTATGGAAAACTATTGAATAAAATTTTATAAATGTAATGATTTCAATTATTTGCACTTTTAAATTCTAGCTATTATTTTATAAACTAATCTAACTGAAAATCATAGACTTCAAAGATAGAAAACTGGATTTCAAACTGATTTATGATTTTAGAGTATAATTAAAATCTATTTCTGATTAATAATAATCTCTAACAACTGTTGTATGTGTGAAACAGAGTTTCATCAATTCTTCATCTATTCTTATTTTCCATAATATCTTAGTAGCAGATAATCTTAAAAAATAAACTCTCAGGTATTTCAATGCCTTTTTAAGAAGGCATGTGTTTTTCTGAATTCACTTGCTCTGCACCTGAGTTGCTCTTTAAGAATAGCCGGCACCAAACAACTCGTCCTTTACCATCATTTCAGAAATGAGGTCTGAGGTTTGACACTGCATCGACCTTTCCCCTCTGCTTCTGCACATTAATCAACTACAATTATACAGTATAACTGATTTCCTCAAGACTCTATCACCTGTCTGCAAAAAGCAGGGGTTAGACTAGATGGTGGTCCAAAGTGGCCACACATTAGAACCATCAGCGGAGCCCTGGCTGCATCCCATTACAGCAGGAATCTCTGGGTGAGGCCCAGTTGTAGAGGTTTTTCTAAAGTTCCTAGGTGACTTTAATGTGCAGCCAAAGTTGAAAACCACTGAATTAGAGAAACTCTACAGTTCAATCCAGTTCAAAAAATTTTCATAAGCATGTCTGAATAAAAGCAGAGCCTCTTCCTTATTTATTTTTTGCAATATCTTAAGTAGCAATGGCAAACAAAAAAAGCCACTCTGCATGTATAAACTGAACCTATGCTGTACTTCTTTTCTAAATGGGATGGTTTGGTTAATGAAACTGAAGACACTTTTCCAGTCCACAGGCCTAGTCAATTAGCATTAGTTAACCAGCTCCTCTGACCCCCAAATAGTCTTTTATTGTGCAAAGGGCCTCAGAGAAGAAGGCTCAAGCCACTGTTACACTGGGAAAATAACTCTCTCAAGTTATATCTATTAATTTAGATATAAAAAAGTTAATTTATGTTATATTGTTAGTATATCTCATCTGTATTATAAATGTAAACATGATTGTTTTAGAACATTGCTTAGGTTTACACAGGAATGATTCATAGATTTTAGTATGAAATACATTTGTAAATGAAAAACTGAGTTTTGTCCATTCCTTTCCTCTAGTTTAGATTATAATCAGTACTGAGAATTATTCAATGAGATGGCTTTCAATTGGCATTCACAGGACTTCCTAGCAGTTCTTATTGTGAGCAGTTCTTAACTATTAAAGAGTGTTTTAAAAGTTAGGACAATTATTTTGTATATTTAGTTTATTTGTATATTTATTATTGCATTTTTATTTTAGATTTTATAACAAATTAAACATAAGTAATACTTAAAAAAAATAAGTACCAAGCTCCAAATGCTTCTACATAAGTGAATTCATTTAATCCTTAAAATAACTGTGAGAGAGATACTATTATTGTTTTCTATTTTATAAGTGAAGAAAAAAGAGGCACAAAGAGGGTTCATTTGCCCAGGACTACAGAGCAAAAGGTGGAAATGGGACCCCAGGCAATCTGGCTCCAGAGAACAAGCTCTTAAAACAAGCTCTGCCTCCATGTTTGGAAGGATATTAAGACCTCATTGGCTGAGAAAAAATTTTGACATGCCTTAAAATGACATTTATATTTTCTATATTATACCTCAAGTTTAAAGTACATTCAAGAATTTTCCATTTCAGAGGTATATTGATATAATATATATCTTTAAGAGTTAAGGGTCTATAAAAACATTCAGTGTTTGAATTATATTATAAATTCCACAGCATAGCGAGCTTTGTATCAGTATCTTAGTATACAGGACGTGAGTGATTTCTGAATGTGCAACTTACGCGTTTATCAATATCCCCATGCTGAAGCTGGACAAACCGAGCACTAATGGCAGCAATGTAGCTCTGCTGATTGGAGAAAGCGACGCGACCAGCACCTTTTGGGTACTTTAGCTCGGGGTCTGTATCAATGCCTGCATAGCAAACCCCGCCGTACAGCCGGTCCATGATCATAGCAAGTTCCACTGCGGAAGGAAAAGAATTCACATCAAAATGACACACAGGAAATCAACAACTTTTAAGTAGTTTTTTTTTTAAAGTGAAAGTCAATAGAAGAAATAATTTCATGTTATTTTTAAAATCCAGTCCTTTCACTTTTACACTAGCTCCCAGTTGCTTTCCCTACAGGAGACTTTGGTAATTCTCTCACCTTTCTGTACCGTTAGTTTTTCTCTCTATACTGGATCCTGCCCAAGAATACTGTAATTTGTCCCATCTTAAAAACAACAAAAACCTCTTAACGCTGTTTCTCCCTTTCAATGACTGCTTCATTTTTCTGTTCCCCTTTATAGTCAAATTGCTAAAAAGTTTCTATACTCCTCAAACCCTCTCTTCCCTTTCTTTGTTCAACCTTCACAATCAGACTTTCACCCCATAACTCTACTTCAATTGTTCATGTCAAGGTCACCTTCCTCACTGACAATCAACCTGTAAGCAGCACCAAACATAGTTAATCTCTTCCTTCTCCTTGAAATATTCTCTCTGTCTGGGTGCCAGGATACATTATTCTAATTCTCCTCATATCTCACTGTAATTCCTTTCTACTCTTCCTTGCTAGTCCTCCTCCACTCCTTGACTTTTCACTGTACCCTAGGTTCCAATCCTTGGACGCCTCTCTACACTGGTGGTTTGGATGACATCATCCTGTGTCATGGCTTTACATACCATCCACTTGTTTTCAGCTCCTAATTCCTCCAGCCTAGGGCTCTCCCCTGGATTCATCTACGGGACAACTCATACTGATACTTCACTGACACTGTGACACTCAAGTGTGTGTGCACTCCTGACCATCCACCAACCCATGAAAACTGCCTCAGTGAGTTTTTGCTGATTCAGTTAATAAGCAACAGAAAAGATGAAGTTGCCAAGTTGGGACCCTTGGCTTCATCCTTTCTATTTTCTTTTTCCCTATTAACAGGCAGTTCTGAGTGCCTGATTTTCAAGACATATCTAGAACCCAGTCAGTCACCTCACCAACATCCTGTTCTAAACTACCATTATTTTTCGTTTGGATCATGGCAACAACCTTATCTATTTGCTTTTGATCCCCTGCTAAGTTTATTTGCAAAACAGCAAGTGATTCTCTTAAATACAGGTTTCCCCCATTATCCGAAAGTAGAGGGTTCCTATGAAAACTTTTGTAAAGATTAGCAAAATCTAAAAGCAAAAATCCTCTTAGAATTTCTTTTAGTTAGGTAAAACAGGAACTAATGTGTTTTGTAAAAGTGAAGTGGTGTAAAGTAAGGCAAGCTTTAGAAAGGTGGAGATCCCTGTATCAGATACCAAGGGCTTAACTGAAATTTCTACTTGGGAGCTCTGAATAGTGTTACATACTTGCTTTCAAAACCAAGACCCACATCTTCCCTCCAACTGCTCCTTTTCCAGTGTTCTTCATTTTAGTAAAAGGTACCACTATCTACCTAGAGGCTTGAGAGTGAAAGCTGAGATTCAACCTTTGCACTTACCTTGTGACATCAGTTCACTTGGCTCTTTCTCCAACACCACCATTAATCCAAGCTACCACTATCTGTCTCTTAGACTGTGGTCATCGGCAACTAAATTGCCCACGTCTACAAATATCTACTCTCAACCTGGCTCTCCCCTTCACGAGTCATTAGCTAAACTGATCTTTCAAAAATGCAAATGTGATCATGTCTCTTCTTTAATTAAAAACTCTTCATTGGTTTCCCCTTGTTCTGATAAATACCAAATTAGTCTATTAGACCTGTATGACTGGACTCCTGTTTATTTTTTCAGTGTCTTCTTGTGCCTCTTCCCTTACTTCTTATATCCCCAATCAACTACTCTGGGATTCTTTCAGTCCCTCTAATGCATTCTGCTTCCTTCCACTGAAGCCCTTTAAATATGCTGTTTCCTTTACCTAAAAACTCCTCTCAACCCTTCCTATTACCCAAACCTACTCTTGTTGAATCTTTATATGTCAGCTCAAATACAAGTATCTTTAAAATATCAAACTGCACCACATTCCCTTGCCATATGCTCTTCTATTCCCTACAGTCTTTCTTTGTAGCAGCTATGTTCTGTAAGTACGGTATTTACACGTGTGAATAGTTTTTAACCTGTATCTCCCCTCTAGAAGAGGATGTTCTCAGTGATGGCAGGCACTAATACACTTCACAGGATACACCGCTTATATAGTGGCCATTTACATCTATAACTGTGTTCCACTATGACATCTTCAGGTAAATCTCTAGTTTCTGGTTATTGATGAACAGGAGTTTATCACTCACTTATCTAAAGTTGTTTAAAAAAAAAAATCCCATATTTCTCCTTCAAATATCAGAATCAACCCACATAAAAAGAACAGACCAAAAAAATTGAGAGTTACACTTAGGAAGTCAGAAGTACCTGAGTGGATTCTTCTTACAAAATCTGTTTGGAGTTAGCTATTAATATGGATAGATGATTGTCCAATTCTTCAGTTACTTGATGGTTTCAAGCACGATTCTCAGCATTTGTCTCAGAATTATGTCCTTAGCAACTACTAGGGCTTGAGGAGTCTGTCCCTGGCCTGCCCAATAGTGCCATGTACACAACAGCTACCAAATGTTTACTGAATTGATTAATGCATATTTAAATGATTTAAAACACATACGTAATTTGTCAACATTCTACTTACCAGCTCTCAGTGGCCTAGGAACACCTCCGACAAAAATTGTTTTCCGAGGATCCAGAGGCTGAGAACCATCCATCACAAAATCACTATCACTTAAATTCCAAGGACGGATCTGAACCTATGAAAAAAGGACATGATTGGTCTTATTCCCTTTATAGCTTATGCTGTCTTGTGTCAGTTAATAGTGGTCCTTTCATTTTTTAAAATTTTAGATAATTGGATTTGGAAACAAATTATTACTACTGTTTAATTTTTATCTAGGAACTATAAAGTATTCACATCTTAAACAACTGAACTCTTACTTAACCTGGTAGTTTAATTTTTTTCCACCAACAATCATTTCAAAACAGTTTTTGGAAAACTTGCATTTGTAGCTTACAGTTCACATAATATTTACTTACTGGTTTATCCTTGATGGTAGGGCTGGAAACACACAGATAGAGTTTTCCATCTTCTTCAATACAAGCATCAATTAGTGCTTGAACTGAGCTCTCTTCTTGAAAGAGAAGGAATGCATAGCCTGTAATAACCATGAAAAATTAGGTAATACATCAAGGTAAGTGACTTCACCCCAAATTTCATCATTGTTTATAAAATATAAGCTTTGAAAAAGAAAACACAAACTATCAAATAGGACTAGAATTATACTTTCTATAGAACACAATATCCTATGGAACACACACAAAAACATATACTTAATTAACTACTTTATATACAGTACTTACTATCTAGTACTACGCTAAAAGCTTCACGTTAACTATTTTGTTTGATTCTCACAAGTTTATGAAACGTTATTCCCATTTTATAGAGAAAACTGAAGTATCAAGTTGTTAATTACTTGCTCAAAGTCAATCACATAAGCAAGTAATTGGCTGAGTAATTTTAAACTCAGGTCAGCCCCAAAGTCTCCCATGTTCTTTCTAGCAGCAATAGTGCGTTTTTAAAGAATCTGGAAGGATTCATCAGTTGAGCATATCAGGAGCTGAGTCTCCTATAAATGCTCTCAGGGTAAGAAGAGCTGCAGCATAAGTTTTGACTAGAGCACACTTGGAAAGGCCCAGGAATTTCCGTAAGTAGGGGGAAAATTCCACAATCAACCTGACAACTGCCAAATGACATTAAGAAAACTACCTTACGGAGGCTGGAATGAAACGTTCCTTCAGGATAGGTCAGAACTTTTAAATCAAGTCTCTACTTGAACAATTTTTTCAGTCTGGAGACAATTTAGAATTATAGATCCAAGCTTTTGCTTAAATTACCATTGGGAAATATTCCCTTCCTCCTTTCCTTGTTGAAAACCAATTGTCAATCTTTAATCAATCATGCATCCAGCAGGCAGAACAGACTTCATCATAAGAACGCATCAAAATTTACATTCCAAGTTTACTATTATGTGATTATTCCCAGCAGCTGATAAATGACCTAAAACCATTCCTTTCCTTGACAAAATTTCTGTGCAAATAAGCACAAAGCCCTGTAATTTAGTCCTAATATGAGGAAGCCATCAAGCAGTCCTTGCACATCTGTTCCATTAAACAATGGGAAGTGAATGGGAAGTGAGAGGTAATGTTTCACATAGAATTCAAAAACCACAGCTTATTGCCAACAATGCCTTGTTATTGCCACAAAAGTCTAATGTGACATAAGAGTACTTCATTTTAATAAAATTGCATTATTTTATTGCATAGATAAGACATCAAACCAGCCTACACGAATAGAAACTTCCAAAGGTAAAATCATGAAAGATTAGGAAACACATCTTAGATCCCTTTTCAACTGTTAGAAACAATTTAAATATGCTTGAAAAATTAAAAACAAAAAGAATAGTGGTTTTCTTTAAGTGAAGGCTTTAATTTTGACACAAGCAAAGCATTTGAGAGCTATAATGCTTTGTAATAATTGAGAGGATATAAGACTAATTTGCTAAAACAGTATTTTAAATTCAATATTTTAAATGTATAAGTTTTGTGACATTATTTTTGTTATAATTATTTTAATATTACTTAATTTTCAAGTAATACTTTAAATTCAGTATTTTTAATATTGCTTAATTATTTTAAACAATATTAAGAAATAAATGTTTGTATCACAAAAATTAATTAAGGAACATGGGAGGTGAATTATGATCTAGTGAAGGCAAGCTATTAAATATTAAAATACTCTTACCAAAAACAAACTAACAGTTCTTTAGACTTTATTAGAGCAAGCTAATACTCAGATGGGGTGAACTTCATTCACTGCAAAGCCAACATGCATACATGTGTGGCTCAGCACAGGGGCTCCGGTCACTGCCTAAATGACAAGGCAGGTTCACTGACTGGATGCTTCTACACCAGTGTTTTCCAAACCATGAAAAATGATGAATTACAATGATGACAAACATCCTTGAAAGAACAAGGTTTGGGAACACTGGTTTTTGGCAACGGCTACAATTAACTATAATTGTACCAAAAAAACTATGATTTGCCATGCTAATATTTTTGTTTGTTTTTTATGCTTTCTGTGTGAGAAGATAAACTAACAACCACCACAAAAACCACAGTGACAATGACAATGGCAACGGTAGTCACAAAGACGCAAGTATTCTGTTTCAAGTTTGTACCAACCCATCTTCCTGGGCTTATGGTCCACCATCCCATTAAATGGTCAAAAGGGTCATGGTAAAACTGTCTGTCTCCACACAAACCAATTCTAATTCCTTTTAAACATGACATTTCAATTCCTGCTTGAAACTCTGTTCAACAATTTTTTATCTATCTAAATTGTACAGTACCTTTTAGATTTAATATGAAAACTTCTCAGTGAAGCCGCCCCCACCTATTTCAGGTCAAAGTAATTTCTCTATCCTACAGTCTTTACAGTTGTTTATATCATGCGTTAGACAATTATGAATCTATGATTACTGAGACTACAAAATAAGTCAAGACCGTCTTACACACTATAGGAAGAATCTGACATTAATAAAACAATCATGTATTTTTAAAGTTGTAAAAATGTAACACTGCAACTGTAACGAGTGCTATGAAAGAGAACCCTGCTAGGATAGCCTGCATTTTGATTTAACCTCATTGGGTAGGTCCTGAAAGTTTCCCGTGAGCAACTGATATTTCAGCTGGAATAAGTAAGGGACATACAGATGCAGACACATGGGAAGAGCCTTCAGGCCAAGAGGACACCATACATAAAAGCCCTAAGGTAAGAGAGAGAAAGGTCAGTTTGTGGAACCAGGAGGGAACAAAAGCAATAGTGGGAGAAGAAACTAGAGAGATGGAGAGGCCAGAAGGGCGAATGCATGTTTTGCCTTTACCGTAACTATAAACCACCGAAGGGATCTGGGCAGGAGTGGGAGGAGCACCGTCAGAGGAGGCAGAGACATTACTCTAACTGTATTATGGGAGAGAAACTGGAGAGAGCCACAGAGGTGGACAGAATAGTCACATGCCTAAAGCAGTCCAGGCAAGGGATGACAGAAACTTATGTGGGAACATTAGAAACAGACATTTTTATTGAACACTTAATAAAGTAAACTTTATAAAAGGACAGGATAGTAAAGCTGTGGACAATAGGTTAAACCTAAACTAACAGATAAACATCTATATCTATATGGAGCTTATTTTCTTTCTAACAAAAGGATTTGGGACCTCCAACTCTGGACAACTCCAAAATCACGTGAAAACTTAGTATGTATGAAGAGAGGTCCATAGCTTTTATCAGATTCTCATAGAGGTCTGGGATCCAAAAATCCATGCTCAAAAGACTGTCTCAATTCCACTGGCATAAGAGCTAAAGTTATGAAAAATCACTGCCTTATTAAATTTCTCTAAAATATTATATGAACTAAATGGAGGTTATTTAATTTTCAATGACATAAAGTGGAGATGGCTTGTATAATTAATTCACCACCAGAAACCTTAGCTAGTTTTTGTATGCCAATAACTCGAACATGTTTCCTTTCCCAGAGTCAAAAATCAAACCATTTAATAGGTCTACTGGAGTCTTTTCTAGGCTTAAAAACTCACTCAGCCATGAGAATACTACTGTATTTTTTCTTTTCTAAAATTATATTTCAATCATACTCGAAGAAAAGTCCTTGTCTTTGAACTTCCCCCTTTACTGACTTGGAGAATCTTCTTAGGAATTTAACTGGGATTACGTATAGCTCTCTTCCTGCCTGTGTTCACCGCTCTCTCCTCCTGCCTGTGTTCACCGCGGCCGGAGGCAGCCTTCCTCTCCCCACTGACGGTGGCCTTGCTGTGCTCCAATCAATGTTAGCCTAGCTTGTGACTCTTGTACTCTGGGGACCAGCCACAGCAGTGTGCTAGCACTAAGTGACTGGCACAACTTGATATAATTGTCTTGATATAATTGGGGGTTTGTTGACCAGTCACGTTCTCCTCTATCAAAACTCACCACAGAGTATATACTGCTTTGTTGTGATCTGCTATTATCTGGAACACTTAAGTAAATCTTGAAATATTTAAACTATTCATAGGTTTATATCTTAGTCTCACTTCATACAGATCATAATTTCACTGAGAAGAAAGTTTTTTATGTCTGCAATCAAATTACTTAGAATGATGCTTTAGACAGAAAAAAAATACTGAAACATTTGAGTCTTTGAAATCATAATAAAATCATAGAGAAAGCACAGCAAGTGTCTTATATTGGGTTGTCGGTAAAGTCATGATGTATATTTTCTGTTTTTTTGTTGCAAAAATGCATCATGGCTTTTCCAACAACCCAGTAATTCCTGACTGAAACTGGGATAGTTCTCAGCACCATTCTGCCTTACTCCATACATATTACCAGCCTCTATAACCTATCCCATTAGATTTTCTATTAAGATGCAGTCATATTCAATTTTAAAAGAAAATACTAAGTAATTGATATTGTCTCTTCTGCACTCATATAACTGATTCCCCAGAAAATATCAACAATAAAAACCCTTACCTTTTGGTGGAAAATAGGACTTGCTTTCTGCTTTATGAGGCCAATCTACTACCAAAGGCCCAAATCTTCTGAAGCTAGCAGTTATTTCATCTTAAGAAAGTACAATAATATGGATTAGGAATTACCTTTAATAATTCATTCTAAAAAATCCCGTATTTTATAAGGTGCTTTAAAGATTTAATATTTAAAAGTAACAGCCTAAAATAGATGAGAATATAAATAGTTACAATGTTTAATATCCTTATTAAAATAATACATAAAACTTAATAGCTATTTTAGTCAAAATAAATTCATTTTTAAGTAGCACACTGGCCAGAATAATCAATTCAGTGTGACCTTTGAAATTTTATGTAACATTGCATGGATACTAATGGATTTATAGTACACCAAACCATAAATATCACTGGCTTGAAAAACATGCCAGCATTATATTAAAGAGATCCATTACTGTTTAATAATTAAAATCAAAGAAGAAAAAAAGGCCTGCTGAAACAAGATATGAAAATCTGTAATACTCAGAAAATATACTAGAGTCTGACACATGTCAGACTTGAAACACACACTGGTCAAATCCCATGATACCTTTCCATCTTGTTATACTGATTAATACACAGAATTAGTTTGTGAACATTTCATTAACTTAAAAATCTCCTGAAATGTAGCAATATCGTCTCCATTAGTTGTAAAAGAAAGTAGCAGGTTTCCCACAACCTCACAAACATTAGATAGTTTTAGTATTTTTAATCTTTATCTTGAATTACTCTTCTTTTGTTTTTATTACACATGACCGTTTTTACATACAATTATTAGCCTTTCCTGTTCATGTTTTGTTTCCATTACTCTTTTGGGTTTTACAGCCTCTTTCTTACCTGTTTGTAAGAGCACAGTTATCCTTAAAGAAATTAAAATTTTGACTATCATGCATTGCAGGTAGCATTTCATGGTTGGTTATCTTTATTTCATTGTGTGTGACAAAAATTTAAACAGATGGATATTTATTATAATTGAAAATCTCAAGAGGTAAAAAATCCCATCCCCCCATTCTCATTATATTTCATACACACACACACACACACACGCGCCCAAATCATCACCTTACCTTCATCAATATCTGGAGGAAGACCACCAACAAAAACTTTTCGAGAGAAGCGTTCAATTCGCTCTCCGTTTTGATGAGCTGAGTAACACGTAGGTGAATTTAAGACACCAACTTGATCATTATGACCATCATCCAGCAATCCATCATCAATTGGAAAGAGGGAAGAACGACCTAAAATACAAAAACAAATATAAGTTGAATCTCAGGTCTTAGAAAATGATAAATTTAAGTCAAGCATAAAAATAGCAATGACAAATTCAAAGGCTTAAAGAATGAAGGTGACATAGGCATAAACAAATTAAGGGAAATTCAGATAGTTTAAGGTTTTAATTACTTGGATTCAAGAGAAAAGCAGCCTGAGAAATGAATTAGAAATAAACACAGTCATATGACAACATTTATAACACAACCAAACGCTAGATCGCCACAGTTTTTTATGAAAAGCAGCAAGAATCTGATGTATGGGATGGTTAAACTGGATGTATAACAAGAGAAACCTCTTAGAAATTGGTGACAGAAAGGAAATGGCACAGACTAAATAGATGAGAGGACATAATAAAAAAACCATTTGCAGACTAGGGTAAGGACAAAAGCAACAAGCAATACTTACATATAAGGTCTTGAATTAATTTATTATACATGTGCCAATTATATGAAAGGGTAGGCAGGGCTTCTGCACATGTGCAAAACAGAAAAAGCCATTCCCTCTAGGAGAGCAGTCCCCATCTGCGCTCACCCTTCAGGAGTGTAACATTGCATAGGGCACATCCTGTGTAATCCTCTGCAGCAATCCTCATGCTAAACTATGTGCGGATCAAAAAATAAAATGACCTAATAAAATATAGTCCTCTGCCCTCTAGGAATATACACTTAGAAAAGACAAGATCTATACATATAACTATGGCACACATCCATCAAAGTGCTTCAAAAGAGGTATGTTGGAGGGCCGGGCGAGTGACGCAGTGGTTAAGAGCTGGCTTGGGACGACGGTGGACCAGGTTCGGATCCCACATATGAGGGCCAGTGACAGTGCCCTTAAAAAGAGGTATATTGGAGGAAGGGAGTAGTCCGGCTAATAAATGGGTACTGTCTTAAAACCTCGAGTGAAACTGAATAATATCTGTGGTAAAATGGGAACTGAGGGTATTAGAAAGTGTAGGATATTTATAAGTAGGGATATTTGTAAGGACATGGTTTTGAGTAAATTTTTCAAGTGGAAGGAAAAAACGTAAGAGAGGAGGAAAAAATAAATTTAAGAAATAGAGTAGTCAAGGTTGGCTGAGACATGTTGGAAAAAGGAGAATAAAAGCTGGAAAAGCTCTTTGAGGCTAGTCAGAGTACTCAGCATTGAATGCCAAACTAAAAGAGACATTTTATTTAGTAGGTGGTGAAAATAAACAACTGGATACAGAGGTTCAAGCAAGATAATAAGTTTTCTTGTGCTACTTAGCAAGACTTATCTTATCTTAGCAAACATGGTTAAAGTAGGTAGAAATGAGATCAGAAGTTCTTCAAAAAATCCAGGAAGGATGGATGGTAGGGGTGAAAGTAGATAGGAAACAGAAAAAGAATGGAAAGAAGGAACCAACAGAAGGTTTTGTAACATGAATGGTAAGAACCATTAAATATAAAAGCAGTAAAGATCAGAAATGGTACAAGAAAGGGAAATACAATACATTTTAGTTAGATATGTAAAGTTTCATATGCTGATAGATGTTCAAAAGTAAATGTATGGAGGTTGCAAATCGAGTGGAGAAAGGAAATAAGTCATATTTCTGAGGAAATAAAGGGAATCAACTCCAGCTAGGTGATAGTTTAAGGCTCTTTATAACATCACTGATAAAAAAATCCAGAGAAAAATAATAATTCTTTGGAAAATTTATAAAGAAGAAACGGAATATTCAAGGAGATAAAGAAAGGAGTGGTAAGAAAAATAAAGAGGGAAATCAAAATATTGTGACAGAGTGCCAATGAAAAATAAAATTATAAAAAAAGAGCAATGAAGTAACAATGAGAGATTTTAAGATAATGATTTTTAAAAAAATGACAATTGTGTTTGAGGACATACATGATCTTTGAAGGAGCAGTTTTAATAAATTTGGGTGGGAGTCACACTGCATGTAGAGATTTGTATAGTACAGACATCAGAAGAAGAAGATTCTTTAGAAGTTTATTAGAGAAGGAAAAAGAGAAAACAAAAATGCAGACAGGTTGTTTTTTCTTTGAGATGGAGTGAGGGATATTTTTTTTGGATGTGAAGACAATTATATAATCTATGGCATATGCCTTAATATATACAAGTAATACACATTCAACATACAATATCATTAATATGTTATCATATTAAAATATGACACATCATGATGGAAGTGATATAAACAAAGCCAATCTGAATGTGATGGCCTACACAGGACTGGGGTTGGGGTGAGAAGGAGGGGGGTGCCTGTCTGAACTATAGCTAGTTAGGTGTTGGAAATAAGAATTTGAAGTTTATAAGACACAAAAACAAGGACAGAGATCACACTGAGTGTAGAAACAGGAATTATTCTAGATTTAAATTCAATTTCTGTAATTGTTCTGAAAGATACCCATGTTCATTGAGTAACTTTGTAAATGTTAATTTAACTTTCCCAATACCTTTCCTATTAGCAATAGGCACTAATGAAAAATGAAAGTCAATACTTCTTATGATCAAAGGAAAGGAAGTTCTTCAACATGAAGCTATTTTACATAACCAAATAAACCTCCCTTATCAAGATCCATTAAAAATAATATTGTGAATAACTGGTTCAATTTTCTAAGGTTAGGCTAAGTAAATTCTATCTTTAAAAAGGAATAAGATGAGGTAGAGAAAACACATGCACACTAATTTTTGATAAAAAATGACAGATACAAATTTTATACTTATTTCAGACATGCCAATACTTCGGAATGATTTCACTTTAAAGTGTCCTAACATACATACAAATTTAGCAATCCCATAAATACAATTAAAAAAGTCTAACAGATTTTTTCATGAGAAAAAGTATGGATCATAACTATTTGGGGTTTGTGGATGCAATGACCAAGGAAATCACTATATAAATCACTTTATAAGTAATGTCAGATAGGGAGGTGGCTCAAAAATGACAAAGTTTTATGTTAACTACAATATTGTAAGTATATTTATATTATAACTACACTGACAATTATTCTACACTACTAACTACAATAATGTTCTAACTGCATTAAATACTACGGTTAATAAAATAACTAGCAAAAATCTATAATCTACTAACCAAAGTTCGGTTGAACAAAGGACTTAATGAAAAGGCTAAGAACATATCACACACTAACCATACTAACAAGAATCTTCAGTGCTAGAAAATAATGACCACTTTCTCTCTAGAAGCCATAAAAGCTACTGAGTTAAATTAAACGTTAAATTAAATGAGAAGTTAACAACAAACACCAACAACAAATATATTACTTTTAACCTTGCCCATTATCCTTTCCTATAACCCAAATTAATATGATTATAAAAGGAGAACCATCAAATAGTTATGTCTTCCATGTACAGTACACTTTACACATAATTTCTAAGCATTACATATATTTAGTGCATGAAAGTGACTGGCAATGAAGGTGAACTTATATGTGCTGAAAGAAGCAGAATTAGATTATGATTTGGACTAAAATATTTATAACACTTTTCATTCAAATTTAAATTACCCTTACCCTTTTCTGCTCTGAAACTAGGATATATTTTTTGGATTCTTATACCCCAAAAGAATGAAACTGAACAACAATGAAAACACAATATAAAATCTGTGGGATGTAGGAAAGCTACATATTGAGAGGAAAATTTCCATACTTAGAGGAAAATTAGTTTTAAGTATATATTAGAAAGCAAGAAATGCTTAAAGTAAATAATCCTAGTTTTGTGATAAAAAGACAGAAAAAGAATAGCAAATTAAATACAAAGAGAGTAGGATAAAGGAAATAAAAGATGAAAACCAGGGCCGGCCGAGTGGAGCGGTGGTTAAGCGCTTGCTTGGGACGCCAGCGGCCCCGGTTCGGGTCCCACTTATGAGGGCCAGTGACACTGCCCTCAAAAAAAAAAAAAAAAAAAAAAGAAAACCAATGACATATAAAACAGAAACTAACATGAAAGAAAATCAATAAAGCCAAAAGATACCTCTTTAAAAACTTATAAAATTGATATATCTCTAAGAGAAGTTCATCAAGAAAGAAAGAAAACTTAAATTACCAGTACAAGGTATGAAAAAGGGGACGTCAATAAACACAGAATCTATGAACATTAAAAGGCAAAAAAGGGAATATTATAAACAACTTTATGATAATAAATTCAGAACTAGAGGAAATAAATTCCTTGAAAAGAATAACCTTTGAAATTGGCATTAAGAAAATATATATATATACAGAACTAAATAGATACAGAACTGAATAGATACAGAACTAAATACAGAACTGAATAGTTCTATAAAATTGCTGTTCTTTGTTCTTTAAATTCTGGTTCATTTACCAGTAAAAGCCATCTAGGCCTGGAGTTTTCTTTGTGGGAAGTTTTGTTTTTAAGTTATAGATTTTATTTCTTTAACAAATGTATTGAGTTGCCAGAAAAGTCATGACGAATTTTTGCAACGAAAAATATAGAAAATATACGTCATGACTTTTCCAACAACCCAGTAGAACTATTCACACACATGTATGTGTGTAAACATACCTACGAACACACAAATGAAAGGAAAATCAAAGTTTTAGAACAGGAAAAGGTACAAATAGAAAAAATAAGGATTAATATAATATGAGATTAGTTATAACCAAGATTACAGATTACAGTGGGATTGTGACTGTGGTGGTTATGCTAATATGCCCAAGCATTAGAAATTATACTTGATTTCAGATTTTAACCTAATTCTGAAAGCTCAGAATAAAGACATATCAATGGGGGCAGGCAGGAGAGGAAAAAGAAAACATTTACGTAAAATTAGTCAATTTGTAGCTTGAAGCTAAGCATTTTTTTTTTGCTCTCAGATAGTTCTTTGATCTCATTGTGTTATCCTGTATTTTAATTTACTGAATATTATTTAAAAAATAAAAACACAAATTATATTAATTAAGCATGAATGTGAATATTCTTCCCATCTTCTAAGACAAAGCAGCCTCTCTATTGGGGTAGATAACCCATCAATGTGATGGCATAATTTTTATTTAATATATAAGGATAAAAAAAAGTAAAGAAGTACAAAACAAAAGAAGTAAAGTAAAGAAGTAAGTCCAGGACTGAACTCTCTTGAAGGTCACCTGTTTAATCAGAAACACTGACTGACCAGCCATGTTTCTCCAAAAAACTTAGAATGGAGCTATAAGTACATTTATCACTTGAAAATATTCTGACCCAATAATAGGTTTTTCCTTCCCTCATACAGGATGAATATGTAAACTTAAAAAATCAATTATAATTATCAACTTAAAAAATCAATTATACCCTACATGTCTCTATAAATTAATTTCTAGACATAATATATTTGCCTTAAAATAAAGTTCACTACAATTTAGTTTTTAAAAAAATTGATATGGCTGGGTATAGGCGTAGAGCGAGAAGAGTCATTTTTTTCAAGGAGGAGGGGTCAGTAAATTTTTTCTGTAAAGGGCCAGAGAATAAATAATTTAGACTCTGCAGACCATAAATTCTCTGTTGTAACTACTCAACTTTGCTTTCATTGTAGTTCCAAGGCCAGTAGGCAAAAAGTAAAAAATGTGTTCCAATAAAACTTTGTTTACAAAAACAGAAGGCTTGGCCTGTGGGGTCAGTTTGCTGAACATTGTCATTTTTTTGTTTGTTTTTCATTATTTGGAGATTTTGCCCATTCTCTGACAGCTATCAAAAGTATTTATCAAAGATGAAGGATTTAAGCCTTGATTTCATCACAAAAGGATTTGGTAGTGGTGACATTATGAGGTATACACTTACCCTGGCTACTTCACAAGATTGTTTACAAGTCAAATTAATTCAATTAAATCTAATCAAATCAAAAAATCCTGGGTCAGCTTTAAAGCAATACATGGCACACTGTATTAAGAATTCCTCATTTATTATAGCACATAAATATGAATAACTAAACAGTATGAATAAATCCAAACTCTCTAGTTGAACTTCCATAATTTCACTCCCTTTAAAATTATTTCTTCTATCTTATTCCATTTGTAATCTATTAACTCAAGATTTGGGTTTACCCACTAGAAAAGATTGCATTGTGGTTCGTACCATTAATTTAAAAAGATTCTTCATTTCTACTATTTAAAATAGTCTATATATTTTTATTCCTTCTGGGACACAGCAGCCCTTTAATCCTTTACAAAAGGGACAGACTGCACTATAGAAACATTTTAAATTGAGAGAGAGATCTTAAGGTACACTTTACATCTCCCTTTTGACCCCCATCCTACTCTAACTCCAGACTGATATTCACTCTCAGAATGGAATAGAAGACATTAAACAGACAATAAATACAAAAGAATAGTTTTCAATATCTTCAAGTCAGCTCCCCATGTGAGAGTCTTGCCTTCCTCATCCTGTCCCCTAGGAAGCTCTGAAGTAGACCAACTATTTATGGCTTGAGAAATACGTAGGAGTAGGAGCAGGCTCTGACTGAAAAGCAGGGAAAGAAATATTTGCTCTTTCTTAATTACTTCGAGTATAATTCAATGATTCTGTGCCTGGATTTAAAGGTGAATCAGGTAGCAAGTAAGAATCAAAAAATAGTTCTTCCTGAACTGGACTACGAACTCAAAATATCTTGTAAAAATAGCACTGTTTGTCCACCAGTGCTGGTAAAGAGCCATGTCTTATTTTTGGCAAAAATTATATCAACTCAGTGTGACACATCCACATAAACAATAAATTTGATATGTATGAGTTTTTGTTTTTCTTTTGCTTTTAGAAAAGAAAAATGACCAAATAAATGAATAAATGCAGTTCCTTTGAAGATACCAGTCTGATACTCTTTTCTCAGTTGCTAATAACCATCTTTAGAACATAACTTAGCTTCAGTTTTCTAAGTCTGGAGTTTTTATAGCTCTAATTTCTTTTAGTTAGAAAAACTAATGTAATCAAATTCAGTCAAGCATTTGAAGAAACCAGATTCCAAAAATGAAATTAAATTCATTCAATGTAAAATACAAAACTGGAAATACTACTTAAGAATATAAAATACTAGTTTTTGTCGTCAGTGGTGGTAAATGCTTTTGCTTGTTTGTTTTCAAAGTATCTGCTCTCATGATTATATGAAATGAAATTGAAGCACTTGCACACACATATACAAAATTTATCAAAGGGCACTATTATTATTGTCTGTCTTCCATGGCTCAAGGGAGATTTCAGGGGTCAAGCAAAATCCTTTCTATTTAGTTTGGCACCTATAACAACTATATAAATATCATGATTATTGCTCACTTAAAGAATAACCTAGTAGTATAAAGTTACTTTTGCTTCTTCTCATTCCATCTACTTTTCTCCCTCTCAAATTTTGCACATGAAAAATAGCAAAGTTTAAGCCACAGAAAACGTCAGCTGCTTTCCTAGGGAGTTTAATAGTCCGGCATCACACAGTCTTAGCTTTTTCTTTAAGATGATATAACCCTGAAGGGAAGACTGTCATTGGGGAGAGAGAAATTGTGCATGCGTGTGTGTATGTGTGTGTATGTGTGTGTATGTGTGTGTGTGTGTGTGTGTATTGGAGAGAGGGGGAGTGGGAGGAAAGGATTATATTCTTAGAAGACAGAGAAATATTAGCAAGATGATTTCTATATATCAGTGTTAGCAATAATCTATTTGGTATTTGTTATTTCAACTGGGTCAACCATAAAACTAATAAACTAGTTGTAAATTATATACCATAGATAAGACAGTTATAGATTTAGAGAGCTAAAAATCATATTGCACGTCACATTCTCTAGTATTTATTAAACATATTTCTTAAGCAAGCTATAAATGACAGATTTATTTTAAAAGGTATAAAAATAACTTTAGAAAAATAGTTAAAATCTGGATAGTTTAAAAGGGGTTTTATTAAGTATATTAGTATGAAAATGTGCTTTAAAAGTTAAGAGATTTAGGATTGAAAACTGACAAGTGCTCAAATCAAAACACAATTCTTCTGTGAGTTTTCAGACATTGCATAAGAAATCTGGGATTACAACATTGATCAGCAAAACTCAATTAAAAACAGTTATACCATAGCAAACAAAAATGAATTACCTCGTCTTCGCCCATAACTCCTTGCTGCATGTAAACAAAGGACAAATTGTAAAATGTCAGAACTAAAAATAAGCCCACATATACAAATATTTGTGATATGAAAAGCTATGTGGGCATCTGAAAAGTAGTACTAGTTTGTTTTCAGAGCTATGACAATGTTACCATAAAGCATCAGCATGATGTTTTATCATTTATAAAGCAATTTTCATTATAGATATCATCTGAACTACATAAAAAAAATTAACAGGAAATATAAAATTTATTCTCATTCATGCTAAAAATTTATGAATAAATACTTCTTTCATCAGATCAGGGTAGGAATATGTAACAGCTTACAGTTAAATAGCATCACAAATAATTTTTCCAATGAATGGGAACAACTTGAATTAAATTATTTTTCTACTTATTTTAAAGAGTGATACAGCATATATAGTCCAACAAATAGCTATTCAGATCCAATTCACAACATACTATGCCCTGCATGAAAAAAGTACCGGAAGACAAAGTAAAGAATTTAATCCATATTCAAACTTGCTTAGTTGAAGAAATGATTAATTATATACTCTAGCTAATGATGCTTTCTATTCTTTTAGTATGTTTTGTAACAGCTATCTAAGTGTTTATGTCTCTACCTCTGGGGTAAGAGGGATTCAAATACAAATCATTATTAGTACCATCGAAGAATAGTACATGCTAAATACTGTAAAAGTAGAAAGGCATTTCAATCTATGTTACTAGCAGTTTACATAACTCCTTATGAAGAAAAAATACTGCAATTTATTTTTCAGAAGAAACTACCATTTGGATAAAATTCACAACTTGTTTTTAACTAACTCCTCCCCCCAAATCTGAGTATACAGTGAGCACTTTTACCCTGGAATTAATATATAAAACCAATGCAGTAAACCAAAATATGACTGTTAAAATTCAGATCTTATTTCATGTTCATAGGTTTTTAGGGCTGGGAAAAAAATGATATTGAATAAATCTCAAATCCAAATAGGTATTAAAAGTCTACTTTTATAGTAGAAATGTCTACTCAAAAGTATAAAACTTAAAGATCAAAATAAAATAATTCACATCATTAAATACATTCTATAATTGAAGTTTTACAAAATATATTTTAAATTTTATGCTAAGCCTTTACTATAAATGTGTCTACAAGGTGAGAATACAGCATTAATTCCCCTATAATATAAAAGGGAATAAACAAACTGGTTAACTTTTAGTCATTAACACTTCAAGAAATAAGTTAATAAGGCTTACATCAGAGTTTTTATACAAAATAACTTCATTTGCAACTCTGCCATTCTACTGTTTTTATTTAGCTATAAAATCTACAGCAGACTTAACCTGTCCACAAAAACGCTAATTACCTTAAGGCTCTAGAGGTTTATGTGACCTGCATAGCCTACCTGAATGTATATACATAGATGGTTTATATATATTTACATATATACACAAGGTGTTTGTGTGTGTGTTTGTAATTTACATAAGCTTACTGACCTATGTATTAGTTAAGGGTGAGGGTAAGGGTGAAATTATCATTAAGAACTTTGTTGTCTAGGTCTTCTAGGACTTATATAGGCCTTAAAAAACAAGGTATCAAAGAGATGGGACATCACCTGTGGAAAATCAGATCAATAAAATAGGAATTTTAATATAGCTATCAAGAACATGCTATAGAAGAGCAAGTCCCTTGAGTCTTTAATATTGTGTTAGCCTGGAAATGGTCAATAGACCCCCAAACACTCAACAGTACAAGTCTCAGGAGTTGGGCTCCTGCTTATGCCCAGGAATGGTCTAATAATATTAATTCAGTATAAATTTGCTTTGGGGCATCT
Organism: Aselliscus stoliczkanus; assembly: GCA_033961575.1. Taxonomy (NCBI): domain Eukaryota; kingdom Metazoa; phylum Chordata; class Mammalia; order Chiroptera; family Hipposideridae; genus Aselliscus; species Aselliscus stoliczkanus. The sequence goes on from CM066734.1 coordinate 134,853,565, forward strand.
CATTCATGGCTGTAGAGATTCAAACATTTATAAAGCAAATTAAACTATTCTCATTAAGCTTAAAGACAAATTATGAATTATGATGAAGTCATAATGTGGTACATAATTCTTGACTTACTGAGAAAATTAACGATATCATAACTAGTTTATGTTCGTAGCTGTTAGGTACTTAGCTGAGGCTACTCAAAACTAAAATCATGAAAATAAATATGAATATTCACAGCATCATAAATTTCATTTCATTCCTAGGCTTGAATACAATTATTTAGAGAATTTCTCCAACTGTCTCATACCTGAGGGATTTTAGAATCCTATAAAGAGATATTCCATTTATTTTTTGGACAACTCTCAGATTCCAAATCTCTCCAGCACCAAAAATAGGACTAACTGCAGATGAAGCTAAACCATGTGAAACATTTCCTATTCCCTATCACGGAAATAACCAATCTGCTACCATCATGCTAAACAATGGTGTATGAACTCACTTTCTTGCCTATATTCAACTTTATCAAAAACCCCTAGTAAAATATATCATTAAATGACTATTCATTATGTTTTTTAAAAGTGTTCTTTAAACAATATGCCCCTCCAAACTCATTTAAAATATGACTTAGAAAAAAGCAAACAATTTGTTATATAAAATCTGTATTTAGAATATAAAATCTCAGGTATATTTTATAATGCATTCTAAAAAATACCTCAAATAAAAGTGAGGAATTGGCTATTTAACATACATATGTAATTATCTCTGTGTGCATGTGTTAAAATATATATCATATACTATTTGTATACATAGCTTATCTTCTCTTTTTTTTTTTTTCATGAAGATAATAAAAAGGCTGTGAGAAATGGCTGAAGACCTTTCCTATACAAGTGGCTTTGCAATTTGGTCTTGGGTTACTAACAATATTATTAGGTTCTAAACCATAGCTACAAAAAAGAAATAGAATAATTATAATATTCTCCTTAGGCTGTATTGGCTCTTCACTCAGCTGTGGTGCCTGAATTACTGCAGCTGGAGGAAGGGATAGATAAACATACCAAGGCAGCTGGAAATACTTATAGGTTAAAGTTCTCTTGGTGTGAAACCAAATAAATTTTTATTTCCTACTTTAAAAACTTGAGCCAAAAGCCAGGAGAGAAATATACCCATTCCCTTACCCCATCATAATCCTTTTCAAAATCCAAAATATATCTGTTATATATTCCCCTCACTTCCATCAGCATAAAAGACAATATACTGACAATATACTCAAGTTTCTTATTTTCATGGCTTAATACAGCATACTAAGAATATCTGCCTTCAGAATTAAAATCTCATTTCTAAGTAAATTTTCTCAATTAAAAGATACACGTAAGTACTTTCTTCCCCCAAAGTATACCAAGCTCTTGATTACAAACATCGCTGTTATGTGGTTGATAACTGCAAATTTAAATTTCAAACTAGCTTGCTAATACCATCCCCCATACTTCTGCTCTATCTGTTCTCCCTTTGAAAAACCGTATGTATTAATAAAAATGTAAGCTATATTCATATTCCTTGGGAGAGGGTAAAGGGGAGTACAACATAATCTAAATAGAAACAAATACTTGAATGATAACATCATTCTGTATTGCTCCTTACTACTATGAAAGATAAAGGGTCTTTTTGTTTTGTACTATTTTTAACTGATAATAAAAAGTGCAAGATGTATACACTTAGAAATATAAACATTCAAGCTGTCGTTCTAACTTCAGATAGGACCTTTTGTTTTCAGACAATTGAGCCATTCCTATATAATGGGACTCTCCTAAAGTGCTTCTGAATGTTAAAATTGTACGCTTCTACAATATCTGAATTATAATTTGTAACAATGGCAGTCTCCACCAGTCAGTTCAACTTGATTTCCATGTGATTTTGAGGAATGTGGTCTGTTCAGAAGTAGGAGCTGCTTGCAGTTAAATTTCCATGACATTTTTTATTGTTTAAGTTTTTATAATCTATACAACTTAATGAGACATGGGTGTAGGATTATACTTCTCTTTCCATACTAAGTTAACAGAGGCTCAGAGTTAAAGATTTGCCAGAGATACTTCAGTTTTACCTAGTTTGACCACCTTCCTGACCTTTATACCATTCTCTGTTTATCTTTTACTTAAAAGAATATTTAAAAGTTTAACTAGAACTCTAATTAACTAGGAAGACAGGATCATAAAACCTTTACAATGTTTGTCCTATCTATATAACAACTATACTAATATTTATATATTACTTTTCATTAAATGGAATGTAACATCGCAGATTTCGGCCAGTTCTGTTATTTCCTAAGGAATGACCTTAAATAGTAATAGTCATACATTTATTTTAATGTGTATTTGTGTATCATCAAAAGTCATCTTGGGTAACAAAAGGGGCAAGCTGCCATGCTTTAAGAAACTGCTTTTATTGATCCCAAATTTGTCCCTATATAGCTTCCTTCAAAGAGTTCTGGTTTGGCTCCTTCTGCAATAACATAAAACAAGCCTTCTTTGTTCACTATGTATCAGTTAGGTCTTCTCTAATTTTATATTAGCCAAAGTAAACAGATCCAACTCCATCTATTCAGAGGACACAATTTTTACTCTTTCAAAGCCATTTTTGGCACTGCTGATCATCATCTACTGCCACAGATAACTTTTACTTTCAGGAACTGTTCTAAACACATATTTTACATGAATGAATCATTCACTTCTCACAACAATCCCCCTAAGGCAAACAGCATGCTCTCTCTTTTTTAGAGGTAAAGAAATCTGAGTCAACGTGAAGTTAAGTAAGCTGCCCAAGGTCACACAGCTAGAAATAGCAAACTTGTTTAAACTCAGATCATCTGGCTCCAGAGTCTGCAGTACCAACCACTACGAACTACTACTAAGCCACCAAAAAAATACTAATGTATATTTTATTACCAAATATTGATTTTCAAAGTCAGTAATACTAGCTGTGCTTATTAGATAAGCAATACAATTTATTTAATCAACTACCTAATAGTGAGTTAAATATGTGACATACTAAAAACGTAATGATTTCAAAAGGTCTATTTCAAAAGCTACAACTTCTTTAATCTGTCGAAAATATTTAATAATAATTTAGTATAGGCAGAGGCTTGGTATTAATATCACTTAACTCCCATATTTCTCAGGGAGACAATACACTAAGAATATAGTTGAATTACAACAGTTAAAAAGTATTTTTTAAAAAATTTCCCCTTATGTTTTAGTGCCGTTTGCCTACATCTTGCTTCAATAATCTTGATGTCTACAAAAAATTGTTTAAATCTTTCATATTCAAATACGTCTTTATCCTATAAATATAAGCAATTTTCTGATTCTTGCTTGCTCTCTTAACCCATGATCTCAAATGAGCAAAATAAATATTTTCCCTTTGGATCAAATTGTCTCTACAGATTTAAACACACTTGAATGTCCCAGTTTCATTATTTTTTATCTCCCCAGTCCCTTATCAGAGAGGGTTCAGAATTTCCAGTACAGTTTACTATACTGAGTATATATCATGGCCTTAAAGGGGCAGAAGGCTCACATAATAAAAAAGCAGATATGTCCACAAGATGCAACTCTTTCCTGAAATAAAATACGCTTGTATCTACTATGTAATAAAATACTTTCAATATAATATCTAGATTAAGCAACTGATGAATCAATTAGTTTAATAATGTTTATAGAAGTTGTAAAAAGCAGTGCAGCTACTAAGCTCTGTACTTACACGTAACTAATATATCCTATTGTGATTACAATATACTTCTGAATTATCCTAGACTATTATGCATTTAGAAATCTAAGAATATCTGTGAATGACCTAACAAATTATCTCAGAGTACTTTCCTTCAGATGGATTTTAACTGGATATGTGAAACACTGGCAAATTCAAAATTTTCAACTGAATTGCTTTCTATAAAATTTAAAGTAGAAATGTGAATGATCCTTATTTACCACAAAGGATATTTCAAAAGAAAAGTATTTAAAGGAAGAATCAATATATAAACAATTCAATGTTACCTAAACCTAACATTATTTTTATAATTCAAGCCACAAGAATAATAAAAATTACGATCTATTTTCAGTTTTGCAAACTTATCTTCAACAATATAATTTGTAGTCATAGATTTAGAGTTCAGAAGCCAGCTATTCAAATGATACGGATTTTTAATTTTGTGGTAGAAAAAAATGTTGAATGAAGTCCTGGAATATAATTTCTAGTAACTTTTTGGTCGAAGTCTATATAAATATGATGCACTGAATTCATAAGTTTGGCCTGCTGGACTATTGTGAGGACTAGCGTGGATGCGGTTTCAGCCTAGAGTGCACAGTCTGGCCCCAGTGTTAGTACCGTGACAATTTTATTAACTATCCTTAAATATCTTCTCTAATAGATAACCCAATGCTTAGACTAGGCTGCCATGTGGTGGGCATCTCGATACTTAATGGTCAGACTCTGAATGAACCATGACCTCATCTGCAAGGTGACACATGGCTTTTTCATTCCCAAATCCTATCCCCGTAACAATCTTCCAGGTAGCCTGGACTTTATTACCATCTTTCTGTTACTACAGTGTTCACTTAATATTACTTTACATTGGCCTTTTTTCAGCCTTTGTCCCCCAACTTCATTGTCATCTTTTTTTTCAACAATGCTCTAGTTGAAACAGAAGAGTCAAATCATTCTAATGATACAATTACATATTTTAAAGTATTTACTATCTCTTTATTACTTCTTCCTACTTCCCTCTCATCACCTACTCTCTGATTTAAAAATACCTTTGTGAAGGATATTTTAATCCTCCATGTCTGCTCCCACGGTAATGGATGTGTTAAGTACTGTGACTCTGAATACAATGTTTGTTTATCCAACAGAAAGAATGTTGTAATGAAAAGTTTATTTATTCTTTTTCTAACTCTGGTGAATTTCACATTGTAAACATTCTAGTTACAATAAATTAAGTTACTGTGACCAAGGTATTTGCAGAATCACCAATGTATTACTTAGTTGAACATAAATAGGCACAAGTGCTAAACTAAGTTAATACATTTTATACAGTTTGCAAACATTACCTCATTTAATTCTCATAATAAACCTTGAGATTTTATTGCCATTTCACAGATGGGAAACTAAAGCTCACAGAGGTTACTTGACCAAGGTCATACCCATAAACTGGAAAGCCAATATTCAAACTCAGGACTGTCTCCAAACTCTATCATCATTGAATTAAATCATACTATCACAAAAACACTTCAACTGCTTTGCCAGCCAAAATACACCCAAATTCCCAATTCTGCCTTCTTTACAGGAAGAGCTGCAGCTTTATTTTTATTATAAAATGACTACTATGTGTATGGGAAGGTTTAAATAATGTATTCAATCACCTTTATTTATGTAAACCAATTGGAAAAATAAAATATTTTATACAACTTACCATTTAACATCAACAGATTGTCAGTTCCTGGATGTGGATAGCTCAATCGACCTTTAAAAAGACAGGAAAATAAAGTTTGAAGATTATTATGCTATTCAAAAATTGAGAAAAAGGGAAGGGACATAAGGAGGAAATTATTGAGCACAGTATATTTCTTAAGAACTAAAAAGGCAATGTTTAACTCAAAGTATATTAACTAAAATTATCTATGAAAATTGAAAACAAAAACAGTTCACTTTAGTTCCTAGATCATAACAGCAATGTGATTTGGGAGCCATACCTATAAAACAAACCCTATTTGCCTTGAAATGTAAAAACAACTTAAGTATTCTAGTCTTTCGAACTTAACGTAAGATGTTCCAATTAATATTTTCAAAGTTGTTCATAATTTTCTCTACAGATCTCTTTTTCCAAAATAAAATTTAAAGAAAAGGAATGTCTATCCCTAAATAAAAAAGCAACCAAAATATTTTTAAAAAGTAGCAAAAACTCATCACGACTTGCGATTTTAATTTGATATCATTTTATATAGTTGTATTTAAATAAAGAAGTTTAATGAAAACACCGTAAATGTATTATTAAAAGTGTTATTGGAAATTTAACTTGTTCAAAGTTTATAAATGATATAAAATATAAAAAATGAAAATGTTAAAGCTTAAGAGCATAGTAGCGTAAGTATTTCCTTTGCGTCCTTCTTCATTTAAGAATTTTGCATGTATTAACTGCAGAAAGAACAACAGTATTATGTACTGCTGTGGAAAATGAAAAAAGATATGCCTGAACGTAATATGATTTATCCAGCATGTTTACAATGTAACACTTCTTTGACTAAATGCCAACAACAAAGCTAATCATTGTTTTTAGTCTATTAAAATATCAGATTTTTCTCTAATGCCTGACTCTCTGATAGACTATTTGAAAGGTACATTAAAATCCATTTAGAAATCTAAAAATTAAATGTCTGTGAGATTGCATTTTAGCAACTTTCAGCACAGTCCCTTAAAAAGACACTATAACAGCATGTAACATATTGCCACCAGAATGGTGACAGCCCAATAAATATCTGAATGGCTTTGACATGATTAGTAAGGAATACAGACTATCTGCAACTTCCTTTACCACCTCTGCAAGTACTTCCAGGGCCCTTTATTATATCCAAATATCCCATACAAGATGGAGACTGTTTGTTAGTTTTTGATTTAATTATGAAGCTAAAGAATTTGATCACTTACCAATGGAAGAGTGGCAAAGATAATCCAATTTTGATATAAATATATTAGATAGATATAAAACTATGCCTATACATACACACACTTCATTGGAGCTCTAATTTTACCATAGCACGTTTTCTTTTTAGACTCCAGAGTTAAAATAAATGTTACTGTCCTTCAAAGGACAATTTACCACTTCTTATGTACTCCTGAGTTTCATGCAGTATGATATTAGTTAACTAAATGATCTCTTAAATAAAGTTGTCATAATCTAAAAACCTAGAAATACATTTATTGTGGTGTCTTGGTAAGGAGTGAGAAACAGGAGAACATGCACAGAATATACAAGATACAAAGATTAGGAAGCAGAGCTTTCCTAAATTGGATTTCAATTTTTTTTTTTTTTTTTTGAGGGCAGTATCACTGGCCCTCATATGTGGGACCGGAACCAGGGCCGCTGGCTTCTGAAGCCAACGCTTAACCACCGCGTCACTCGGCCAGTCCCTAAATTGGATTTCAATAGCATGGAGCATTGCTCTGTCTTAAGTTAGCATACCTTATTTCGGAAATATGGCTATTTTTAAACATCTTATTGCAAATGACCAAATTTAGAGAACAATATAAGGCCAATAAAAGAATTACTGTTATTTCTAACTTGAGATTGAAAATAAAAACACCTGTGAAAGTAACAACCTGTGCTGCTGGTCAGTATAATAAGTTCATTAATTTCTGCATCCTGACAGTGTGTGGGAGGCAAAGAATATGAGTTGAGAGACAGTCTCTGCTTATGATGCTGTAGTTCAGACCTGAATATACAATTCCAATATAACCTGCCAAGTATGAAAAGAAGTATGACATTATGCTATATAAAAAACACAAAGAAATAGTTAACCAAGTCCAGGGATTCCGGCAAGACTTCCTAGAAAGGTAAACTGAGCAAAAGCTGAAAGCCTTGCTCTACTTCAAAAAACACTCAATTTTCAATTGCCATGTAATTATCCTCTAACAGATTCATTGTTCACTTTATTTATCCCAAGATACAAATAACAAGATACTTTATTGCTAATAGTTTTTTGACTTCTTGGCTCTGAAGGGATTTAAAAGGCACACCATATGTGGAAAGTTCAAAAGACAAATACCTATTTGCAAATGGATATATATTTGTACATATGAGTATGTTATAAAGATCTCCAAACTGGAAAATATCTCAATATAACTAATAAAATACTCCAAAATGAAATAAGCAAGTTTAGATTATTTTAAAATTATCCATCTACTTTCCCTTTACTACAGTGAAACTATCAACGCATCTTTACAAGTCAACTTTTACAGTGATAGTTTACTTAGGATAGTATTAAGAGTACTTTCACTAAGGACCCGCCAATTGATAATAACTAACATTTGAGGGGTCACTATGTGCCAGGAACTCTTCTAAGTTCTTTATAACCAATTATTTAACCCTCACAACAATCCTATGAGTTAGGTACTATCATTCATCTTCCCATTTGAAGATGAAGACACTGTGCCACAAAAGATGAAATACCTTGCCCAAGATTACACCACTGACAGATAGCTATGGCAGGACTTGGACCCAGGCAGTTTGGCTCCATACTCTTAATCACTATCTGACAATGACTTCCCAGTTGATAACATAATACAGAGAAAGGTGTGTATGTCTAATTATAGGGCAAATTCAGCCATTAAAAAAGTCACAGCATTATTCTATAGTATATTAGGTAATTTATGCTTTAATACAGAAAAAAATAATTGCTGTGAAATCAATTTCTCCTTATTGTCCAAAAAACCTGTGATGCAGAGGCTGTGGTTATAGAATAATACCTGTTCCTGTTAACTATGAAACTCCCAAATGCTACAGGCACAGGGCTGTACAGAGTAAAAAAACTAAATTTCTTAGCCTTCCTTGTAGTTATGTGTGCGCCCATGTACGTTAAGATCTGGCCAATGAGATGTAAAGCAAATTGGTATGTACAGTTTCTGGGAAGTATCCTTTAAAACGGAAGATCTTCTTTACCTTTTTCCTGCTTGCTGGAATTCAGATCAGATGGCTAAACTGAAGCAGCCATATTATGATCACGAGGCAGAAGTTAGGTGTTAAAAATAGCAGAACGACACAGGAGGATCCTACATCCATGAAAATCACCATAACACTTCTAGAAGTGCTGTTTATTTAAGTAAACTTTTATTTTGTTTAAGACACTTAAGAGTTTTTTGGTGTCCCAGAAGAATCTAATCTTACAAATAATCCTTTAGTAATAAATTTGGGCAAATTGCGTATGTATTATTGTGAAAATATCATAAAGTATTATATGGTGGTTTTAATATATCTATAAATAATGGGTATATATGATCTCTTGGCACTTCTTTTACATTAAGATATTATGAAATTTAAAACAATGATTTTGAAAAAATATATTTATTCTTAGGTGTCAGTAAATAACTAGAGAATCTACAGTATCTTAAAATTATCTTATTAGTCATTATAATTTTAACAATGATTTGTACAATACATAGATAATTCATGTTAGCCATTTTAGATGTATATTTAAGGAACAAAAAATACTAAGAAATATCACAACTACATACAACTTATAACTTATATAGACAAATTACCAGTTACTAACATTTTAACAAAGACATGTATTAAAATAAACCAACTTTAAAGACTATTCACACACACCTACCTGAATTAGTTCTCTCTCCAAAATAATTACTTACTACCAATGCAAAGAACTTATAAAACAGTGATGATAAAACATTATATTTATGTCATTTTTCCTTGGATTTAAACCTACTTTTAATGTGACATTAGAAAGAAGTCTCCAGTAACAAGAAGATATCCATTTGATGAAGCATCAAATATTTCTTTTTCTGGGTATCATGCTTTCTTGGTTCTCCTCTATCACCTGCCACTCCTTAAGTCTCCTTTGCTGTATCCTCTACCTCTTCTGAACCTTTAAATGTTTAAGCACCAATATTCAATACTTGGATTTGACTTCTCTTTCTACATGGCCTCCCTAGGTGATATTATCTACCACCAGAGCTGCATACATCATCTCTAAGCAGATGAGTCCCTCATTTATATCTCTAACTGTAACCTCTCTACCTCAAACCCACACTTCCCCAGATCAGTACATAGCTCTGTCTTCTATTTGGATGCTCATTCCAAAACCCTGGGTTAACATTAACCCTCACTTTGTCTAACCTGTACACAAATCTGTCATCAAATCTTGCCTAGTCTATTAACACAGACCCAAATTAGATTGCTCTTCACCAGCTCCTTCATTGTTTCCCTACCCTAAGCCATCCCCATTTCTTCACAGGCTACTAGAATTACCTAACAGTCTAGTGTCCATTCGGCACCTGTGTGATCATCTTAAAACCTAGGGCAGCTCGTGTTGCTCTACTGCTCAAAACCCTCCTATACTTAGAATACAATAAATATCTGCCCTTCATCCTCTACCATTCAACCTCTTTGCTATTCCTCAACCATGCCAATCATATTTCCATTTCAGGATCTGTATATTTCTTATTCTTTCTGCATACAATGCATTTGCCCTGATATGACCAAAACTTGCACCTTTCACTTCACTCTGGTTATTAAGAGATGCCATCACAGACCACCCTGTCTAAAACAGCAGCATCTTTCTTTCTCTCTCCCCTTGACACTATGTTTTTTTCTTCACAGCACTGATTCTTTTTGTGTTTATCCTTCATTAAAACAGAAGATCCATAAGGGCAGGTCTTTGTCTGTTTTTGTTCTCGGACTATATCTCTGGCAGCTTAAAACAGAGCCTAGTGCATAACAGGATCTAAAATATTTGTTAATGGATGAATGAAATATCTCATTCTATTAGGTGAACCGTGAACTCAATTAGAAGGACAGTAACTAAATATGCGTTTTATGTGGGACATAGGAAGGATATTCTCTAAGTAGGTGGAAAAATTACAGAACAAGTTTTTATCAGTTCATTCTAAATGCCTTATGTATGGGGAAAAGAGGAAGACAAATCCTGCTTTTTGCTCTTTACCAAGATAAATTTTCTCCTTCTCCATAACCAAATTTTCTTTTACTTAATGAATATATCCAAAAAGTGATCTCCAAAGCCCCAATATTCACAGTTAGACCATGATACCAACCCATTCCTCATTTGTGATGAGAAAATGCTAAAGAACAATGCCACATGTTCTGCTCTTAATAGAAAAAAAAAAGCACCATTTAAATCACATATTAGAATCATAAGGAACCTAGGTTAGAATCAACATTAGTTCCATTAATAAGAGGTAGTGGTGCAGTGGTTAACAGCTCAAACTCAACAGCTACTAGGTTTCACCACTTACAAGCACTGAAACTTGGGCAATTATTGTTAATAAGCTACCACAATCACTCAACTGTGAAATAAGAATAAATATCTGCCTCTTAGTTAGGAGAATTTAAGTGAACACATACTTGTAGAGTTCTCAGGACAGTGCTTGTCATATATCAAGTGCTCATCGATGATATGTATGATATGTATGATATGTTATATATATATATTATATATATCTATATATATCTATATATCTCTCACATATATCTATATATCTATATCTATATCTATATATACCCTTAAAGGAAAGATCAATATTTCCTTCTTATGTGCTTTAAGTAAAGCATTGCTCCCACTGGCTTGATAGACTTCCCTAATATTTTTTTAAAGTCTACATTTCACCTTTATTTCCAAATCCAATTACAAATAAAAAAAGTGGTTCATAGGAAGTCTGGTAAAATCCACTTAGAATGTGGTCATTACCAACCTTGAAAAACTCCAATCTCTGTTCAGATCCAAGGGGCAGGACAGGCATTCCTGACCTCACTCCCAAATCTCAATGCATGCCTCATAAAAGCCTAAGAATAAGATCATACAAACGTAGAAAAGACCCTTAGATCCAAAGTACCAGATCTCAAGAGAGCAATAGAATCATTCCTTACCTATATATATCGAATAAAAGCCATTAATCTATAGTTTCCAGGAAAATTAATCTAGTTAACTCACTCTTAAACCAGGATCTCATCATAAAATTTTCACCCAATAATTATTCACAAATTTTAAAATTTTAATCCAATCTATAATAGGAAATACTAAGAGACATCAAGGAACACAGAATATGAAAAAGTTTGATTCAAGTAAATAAAGCATAATTACAAAACAAAGGCAATAAGAGTAAAAGACTAAAAGTAAGCCTTTAATTATCCAATAAGATAACACATTATAATATTACAATAAAACTGGTACTAATGATGATATATTCAATTAATATTAAAATCAAGTTGGAATATGGTTGCAAAACTTTGAATTGTAAAAGTTTTAAATGAAAATAATAACAACAAATGGACAAACATTGCCATTGGCAATGTAAACTGGCATAAAACTTAAAAATAAGTTGACAATATATGCCTAGAGCCTCAAAAACAATTGTATTACGTCTACCTTATGGAAATACGCACAAAAAACTCACTAAATTTTATTTAAAAATTTGAAATACCCAAATATACAACTATACAACTATAGGGAAATGGTTGAACTATTTTACATGCATGTAAATAATTTTTAAAAGTTAAAAATAAATTTGAAAGATATGAATACTTTTGGAAAAATGTTTAATCATTCAACTAACAATTTATTGAACATCTCTGACTTGTTGGACACTTTGACAGATGTTGATCTAGATAAAGCAAAAACAAGTGGTCACAGTATCCTGTGAAAGACATACACATTGGGGGAAAAAAACTACTAAATGTAAAATAAATGAGTGGTGCTCTGATTAGAAAGGATTTTGATTTCTTTAACTATCTTTAGCAAAGATCTATCATTGACTAGAAATTTTAGGGAGGCTTCACTAAGGAGATAAGCAGACTAGGGATTATAGAAACTTCCAATTGAAAAGTGGAGGATTGAATACATGTGTTCATCACTGTTGCTTTTTGAAACTCTTAAAATGACAGTGCAGAAGTTTTAAGCAGGCATAACCCCATTAGGACAAAGATATTTGGATAGGCTTGCAGAAGAGACATGTCAACACATTTTGGGAAGTTGTGAACATGAATGGTTGAGTGGTAACTGACTTTGTGGACCAGAAATCACTGAAACCTAAACTGGGGAAGACTATCAAGAAATAAACCATTTACTATAGCAGATACCTGCAGAGAGGTTCAGAAGAGGCTCTGAATGAATGTCACTGAGAGTAGATGTGGGAAGGAACTGAAAACAGGAAAAGGTTGATGATTACTTGTTAGTTTTTACATGAACCAGGGAGACACACAGCCTCTTCCTTGGTTCTTCCAAGTATGTTAGCAGCCAGGCCTATAGCTCCCAGGCAGAAGGATGAAAAGTATATACTCAGGCCCGTTCCCAGAACAAAAGAAAACACCTACATACAGACATTGTGAGAGTTCCACCTGACAGGCTTACAGCAATGCTCACTAGTTTAAGGCCCAACTACATGCATAGCGCTTTCAATCACCATTTCTGTCTTTTCTTTAAAAATGGACAGCAAAGGGATTGTAAGATATTTGACGAAAGCCTCCAGCAAGAGGAAAAAAACCCAAAACCAAACAAACAGAAAAGAGGAACTTGGAAGGCACATAGACAATACAAGGAACTGGAAAAATAATCTTCAAACAATATCATATAGTGTTTAAAGATAGATAGTCCAGTGAAATAAGATCGAAGAGGAATAATAGAAAAGTTGAGAAATATTTTTAAAGAGGGTCTTAAAAGTTTTCCAGAGAAATTTTTTTAACTAAGAAAAATTGATAGGTTAAAAAATAAGAGACGAGAAAATTTCTACAAAAGCAAAACAACAAAAGATAAAACAATAGAAAACAGAAAAGTTGATGATGAAAATAGGTTTAGTATTTAAAGAAAAGAAATTCCAGAAAGAGGTAATATAAAAAATACAAGTGAAGACATTATCAAAAAAATACCCAAATTTCCAAGAACTGAAAGAAATTATAATAATATCTGAATTAAAAGGGCTCAATGAATATGCAGCAGAGGAAATAAAGAAATAGAAGAAACTGTCTTTCTTCTGGGGCCAGAAAAGCCCCAGAAACACACCAAAAGACCCATATTTCATTTTATCTAAAATTTCAGAACCACAGACATTAAAATAAACTAAAAGTTTTAGAAAGAAAAGCAAAATATTCAAAAACACAAAACAAAGCAGTCAATTATACAAACAAACAGGTTTCAAATGTCACTGTAATAACCCTGGATGTAATGAAGCAATGCTTTCAATATTCTATTGGGTTGTTGGAAAAGTCATTACATGTTTTTTCTATGTTTTTCGTTTCAAAAACTCATGACTTTTTCAACCCAATAAATTACTAATATATAATTCCACACCAGTCTATCATCTTATAAACGTAAAATAAACATGTTTTCCTACATATAGGGTCCCTTCTGAAGGAAGGTACTGTAAGATGGGCCCAATAAAACAAAGGCCTAAACCACTAAGAAAGGGCACGGAGATCAGGATATGAATTCTATATGAATACGCAGGATTAGGGAAGTCCCAAAATGAGTTATAGAGGGCTACACAAAGGATGCCTCTAATGGCAGGAAAAACATCAATTTAGATGATTATTTGATGGTTTACATGTATTGAGAAGCTTTAGAGCTCTACTAATAAATTTTGGGATGAATTAGTGACAAGCACTTAGAAAAATATATAAGCAAACAAACCCAAAGAGACAATGATTAATTCCAGGAAAAACAGTTACATGAAAAAGAAAACATTATAGTATAAAACATACATGGTTCATCTATGAATATTATTTGCATTATCATATTAATATAGCCCCCTAGTTTAAACAAGTGATCTTATAATCAATTTCAGAGGACAGAGCAGCGAAAGTATCGGGAGATGGGTAAGTCAAAGTAGACAATCAACAGGTAATACCTAAAATGTAGGAACTTTAAGTGTAAGCATATTGATGAAAAATCATTAAAAAAAGAAAAAAGAGGGCCGGCCGAGTGGTGCGGTGGTTAAGAGCTGGCTTGGGACTCCAGCGGCCCTGGTTCGACTCCCTCATATGAGAGCCAGTGACACTGCCCTCAAAAAAAAAAAAAAAGATAAAAGAAAAAAGACAAAGTTGCAAGTGACTACCTCTTAAGAACAGGAGTCGGAATTAGAGAAAAATGAGGGACGGAACATCTATTTTTGGTTATATAAGCCATATGGCACTACTTAACTTTTTAACCTATTTACGCACATATTTTAACTAATTTTATTAAAGTTAATCAGGTTTGGGGATGGTAAGGTTTCGAACATTGCAAGTATCTTACTATATATCATATATATGCATAAAAGATTAGAAAAATTATACACCAAAATATCAAACATGGTTATTTTAGTTTCTGAAACTATTGATGATTTTAAAACTTTTTTCTTCTAGTTTTTCCAGATTTCCTTTAATGAATAAATACTACTTTTTGTAATAAGGAAAAAAACAATTTTAAAGGATAAAATAAAGTCCTCTACTCTGGAGGAAAAATGTTTATTAGAGATTTTCAAATACTCTTCACATACTATAAGCAGCTAAAATTCAGAGTCCTAATTATCCCATATACTTGCTTTTATCACTATATTAAAATACTATTTTTATTATTTTCAATTTTAAAATAAGTTATAAGCCCATATTTAAACTCCTAAAAAAGATGCTCTGTGGTGAATAACAGGTTTTTAACAAACACATAGATGCTCTAAATAAATAAATGTGATTTTAAGAAAATTCATTTTAATTCATGTCTGATGTCTTTCACAGTTTTTAAACAAGAAAAACTGTAGTCTGTGGTAACTCAAATCATTGAAATATTCAGTAATGCTTGGAAGATATAACTGTGTTCTCAAATTTAGTAATACTGTTGCTAATTAAGACAACTACCTAAAGAGAAATAAAAATAAATATAACTTAAAAGTCTCTATCCATACCACATTTTAAATAAATTATCTAAAACAAGAACTTTTACAACCATAATTTCCTTTTCAATCTGTACATATTCTCACTGATGACAAAAGTGAAATTCTTATAAACTGTACTTTCCTTAAGATGAACTAAACTCTGAGAAGTTGGAGGGTAAAATACTAAAGTATCAGGTATATCACAACAGTGACCATCTGTTAAAGTCAGAATACATATAATAAAATGTATATAGTTTCTATATAAATGTAATTTATTCCAAAGTTATGATTTTTTTTTTCTTTTCATGAAATGCCACTGGTCTACAGAAAAAACGAAAAAAAAATCAACGCAGTAAAGGGGAAAGAATATGTAAATTCTATTCAATTTAAAAATGAAAGGAATCATTTTTTAAAAAAACTGAAAGCACACACAGCAATATCTCCTTAATTATCTTGTTTTGAAGACATTCTAATGTACATGCTTTCCCCCTATACTTTTTCATAGCACTTGTGAAAATTTTGACTCCAGGAAACATTAAGTGACTGAAAAGTAAAATTAGTTCTGAGAAATACATCCCTCCCTCTGTCTGTGAAGTCAGTATAAGAGGAGTGCAGTAACTGCTTTGATATGTTTATTACCAGTATTAGGTTTATTTTGCACTTTGCTGTATTTTAATAAATGCCATTAACATTTTTACAATTTTTCATGGATCTCTTTGATCTTATTCTCCTATACCACAGTTTCTCCAACAACGTGCAATGCACAATCTCTGAGTGGGGCACCGAACCCTAAACGTTAATTAAACATGCTCTCAGAATTTGAGAAACTCTGTCCAGCTCAAAAGTTCTAACGGTCTAAAATACAAGTTCTCACACCAGAGACTTTCAGAAATTTATACAAGCTATTTTGTGATTATGTATTCAATTTTATATTAAGGCCAGGTGAAGAGAAGCAGAGGAAAAAGAAAAGTGGAAGGAAAGAGGCCAGACTTTGGTACTACCACAACCACTTAACACCTTAAGAAGTAATTCCTTATTTTCTCAAGAGTTATTTTCCTTAAAATAAGCATCTTACATCAGGAGCCTTAGAAAACAGGAGTTTAGCAGTCAAGTAATAAAAATGAAGCTAGATATACTTAACACATAGCTAATAAAAAGTTTTAAAGGCATTCACTTCTAAACATTTGTTGGCATAAAACCACGCTCTAAATCCTTTGTTCCTGAATTCCCTTTAATTGCTCAGGGAACATTGGTAATGGCATTGTGACTTGCTGAGACAGATCCTCCCAAGAACTGTTATATAAACTGCATTTCTTCCTACAGTGTTCAAATCAACTTTTATGAGCTGAAATTAATTTTGTTTTGTTTGCCCTTATACTTTGGGAAAGGGTAAGCAATTTTTTGTAAAAATGCTTACACAGTAAGACCTTTTTGAAAATTTGTTGAGGGCAGGGAGAAAAGAGAGCTTAACAATAATCACTGTCTTGTTCTTTTGTTTAAAGCAGAATGAACTGACCCACACGTACATAAAAGATAACAGATTATTTAATACAGGTACACAAACACAAAACTGTACTTGGCAAAGCATGATTTACTTGAACCATTAAAATAATCCATATTTGTTTCTGTGAAAAGGAAAATATTTACCAAGAATCAAGACAGTCATCAGAAAATGGGATGTTAATGGTGAGAAACCAGGACAGAATAAATAAAACAGATTGGTCAGTGCCACTCATACTAAGGAAAGCCTAAGGCAGTGTACTCCCGTTCCTGACCCAGAGCAGAAAAGCACACGCTGCACAGGGCTGGCTGGGCAGTGTTACACCCAATCAGAGTCGGGCAGCTAAACAAGCTCTGCTTGGACTAGTCAGCTTTCAGTTCCTGAAGTGTGACAAGCACTTCCATACATTCTGGTCCCTTTGTCTAACTGACACTTTCCCCCCAATATTTATTCACTTTTGTGCTGTAAGGTTTCAGGTCTCGGCTTTCTCTAAGCCACATTTAAATTAGGTGCCCCTTCTTCCCATATATTACCTTCCTAAACACCTTATAATCTCCCGCCATAGTATTTCTGGCACAATGTAGTTCCATGTATATATGATATGTATATATTACATTATATTAGTATAGTGTATGTGTGTGGGTGTATATTATACATATAATATAAGGTTTCTCTTTCCCCAATAGGCTATCCACTCAACAAGAACAGAGACCGTGTCTGTGTCACACAGTGTATACCGCCAGGGTCTTGGACTCTGCCCAGCACAAAAGGAGGCACACTCAGTGAAATAAAGTGCACGCAGAGTTTGATCTTGGGTTGCCATCACTTCTATAGAGCCCCAACAAGACATGACCCTTCCCACCTGCTATGATAAACCATTAAAAACCTTAACATTAAACAATGGAGGTTCCCTATTGACGTGTAAATATCATGGGGGAGTGAGAAAACAGAAACAAGCTGTAATGAAGTATTCTGGGCTTACATGGGGATGGGAGGGTCCTTCTGTTAGTATCAGTCAGTTTTCACCAAGGTCAGTAACCTGCCACTGACTTGCTTTGGATTTCAGAGATCTGCTTGAGTGCTATTCTTTCTACTGACATTAACTCTTACCTTTAGTAGTTTCTCTTTTCCTTTAGGAAAGTAGAACTGAATGCAAATTTAGTTTCTGTCTTCCATTTGCATGGAAGCCAGCCTCCAGGATGGCCTCCTAGTATTCACATCTCTTAAAGCAGCAGAGCCTCTGCCATTGAGCAGGGCTGATCTACATATGTAGCTAGTAGGATGTTATGGAATGACGGTGTGAGACTTCTGAAGCTAGATCATAGAGGACACTGGGGCACTCGTCTTGAACCTCATCATTTACCGTGGGGGGATCCAGCAACTACTGGGTTGTCAGAAAAGCCACAACGAAAACATGTTTCTAGGTTTTTCGTTGCAAAAATGCGTCATGACTTTTCTGACAACCCCAATGCACTGTGAGGACACTCCAACAGCCCTGGGAGAGGTCTATGTCATGATGAATGAGCTCTCCTGTCAACGGTCTACACTAACTTGCCAGCCACATGTGTAAGTCATCTTGGCAAAGGATCCTCCAGCCCGAATCAAGCCTTTAGGTGACTGCAGCCCTGGCCAATGTCTTGACTGCTACCTCGTGAGATCCTCAGCCAGAACCAATCAGCTAAACTGCTCCTAAATTCTAACCCACAGAAACAGTGTGAGATAATAAATGTTCTAAGCTGTTAAATTTTGGGCTTATTTGTTATGCAGCAATAGCTACCTAACAATCTCTCATCATTCAAGTTTACAAAGAAAATTTTCTGGAAACTTTCACCATTAATATAAAGGAAAAGAAGATATTCATTAAAAATTTTTATCCTACAACTCCCTTCTTTTTTCATTAGATCCCATAAGGAAGACAAAAGCAAATGCTCAGTTATTTGAAAACATTTAAAAAGTATAAAATAAGATTCACTGATGTGTGGTATATAAAACTGAAAACAACAAAGGAATAAGACAAACAAATGAAGAAACAAAAACTCATTGACACAGACAATAATTTAGTGGTTACCAGAGGGTAAGTGGGGAGAAGGAAGGTAGATGAGGGTAAAGGGGATCAAATATATGGTGACTGCTCTGGGTGGTGAAATGTGATATATAGATGATGTATTACAGAATTATACACCTGAAACCTATGTAACGTTACTAACAATTATCACCCCAATAAACTTTATTTTTTATTTTTTTTGAGGGCAGTGTCACTGGCCCTCATATATGGGACCGAACCAGGGCCGCTGGCCTCCCAAGCCACCGCTTAACCACCGCACCACTCGGCCGGCCCCCAATAAACCTTAATTTAAAAAAAAAGATTCATGTTATTTTTTTGGAAAAAAGAATTTCCTTGTATTAAATAAAAGACAGAATTTTCTGAAAGAAATGTACAGATTAGCTAAAAGAGACGGGACAGGAGAGTGAAGTGCAGCCCTTAAGATCAGGAATGGAAAGATGGGAAAACAAATTCAGGAACTGATTTATTCCTCGTCACAAACTTGCTTTAATAGATTCTACTGAGGTCCAGCCCAAAGAAGACATGAAATGACTGGAGTGTGTAGAGGGAGGAATACAATATGATACGAGAAGGCAGTGGAGTTTGCACTAATATGAAAAGAAAAAAACACTTTAAGTGGCAGTACTTGGGTACCAAGATCATTTTAAATAGGTATATGATGGCAATTTGTAAAAGTACGAGTCTTATTTCTTTATTCTATATAAAGGTTTTGCAAATGCTTTTTCTTTTTTTTTTTTTTTAATTCCATGCTATAATAAATGTAGAACATAAAATACTCCAATTAGAAGCACAGATGTCACCGTAATTGCTAAAGGTTGTGGTGAGCACATTTATCCCTTCCTATGGTCAAAGATAATTTTTCTAACAAAAGACTTTCGAAGTCACTTGAATTTTTTAAATTCCTCTTAGCCTTATGCTCTTCCACTTTCTTTTCTCAAGTCTTCTTTCTAGGTTTCCCTCCACCTTTATTATAACACTGGCTAGAGCAGAAGGAAACCGGAGAAAATTATTAGTGCAGCAGAGAATGTTTTCTCTGAACACCCTCAAAAGGCCTGTTTAAAGAAACTGGGAGAAATAACAACGAAAATCTTATTATCCACTGGTAATTGTTAATGTTGACTTTATCTTGTGTTAGGATTTCTAAGTTTTCTTTGTAGATACAAGTTGAGGAAATAGAAAGAAATTATTCATAATCATAAACTACTGGATTTTATTCTTAAACAGGAGATCCAAGACAAATGCTACTGGAACTGTTAACATAACAGTGAAAAATAACAAGTCCCCAACACTCATAAAACTAGGCTAGATTTTGGTTAGAAGCAAAAAATCTGCCTCCTTTCACCCCAAAAAAGACAAAGTATAACTGTCTATATTAGTTTATGAGGAGAATTACCATTGTCACACTTTGTCAACAATCACTAATGATTCCTTGACCTTCTCAAACTCCTTCCAAATAAAGAAAGTAGATAAACAAGAAACTCCTTTATAAGCAAAATCCAGAAATGGAATAAAAATGTTTAGATATCTGATTGGTACTGCCACATCAGCCCTAAGCCATCACCCACTACCAACGCCAAAGTTCCACCAAAGTTCTAGAGCTCTTAAGCTAAAATTTGTAAGGGAACTGTCACTTGGATTTACAGAATTAAAAACGTAGAAAGGTTACAAAGTAACTCATGGTTTTGATTCAATAAGAGAGTCTGAGCCAAACTAACCAGTTAATCTGCTTCTGAATTCCTGACTCGCAGACACTGTGTGAGGTAATAAATGCTTATTGTTGCTTTCAACTGCTAAATTTTGGGATAATTTATTATGTAGCAATAGATAACTAATATTTCTCATCATTCAAGCTCACACAGTTTGCTAGGTTTTCACCATTAATATAAAGGCAATGAGATATTGTATAAAGAAATGTAAAATAATTACTAACAAATGAAAGCGAATGTTAATGGAATTTCTTCAGATACAGTTAATAATAAGGTTGATACTATAAGATCAGTAGGGATGATTCCTTTTCCAAATTTGCCCCAACTTCTATGAAGACAGAAAAGCTACTATAAAACATGCCCTTTCAAAATCTTGTGATTTGAAGCAGAAGAAAAATAAAGAAGGACATTAACCTAGGACAATTCTAGGTTGGAATCACTGCAAACTGTGAATGAAGTATATTAAGGAATTTTTAAAAAATATTTCTGTATTTGATGAAACTCTAGAAAAGTGATTATGCTATACCCTTTCTGACCCACTTTTAGATCCATTCTTGATCCTCTAATGAACTGCAGCGTATCTCTTAACAGTAGCTTTTCTTAAAAAAACAAGTCCAGAGAGAGGGGTTTACATTTCTCTCTGTACAAATCAGCATAAATCTAAGTACTACCAAGGAAAAGGATGACATTTCACAAAAACAAAGGTACTTATTAATACACTTATAACAAAATTTTATAAGTGACATAGGTGCTACTTCATCCTCATTTTTATATAAAACTGGTAAAATAAGCAGACAAATTGGTAGATGATATAAGAATTTTTTTTTTTTAAAGTCACCTACCCTTAAGCGGATCATGCTCTGCTCTCATAATATCAATAAGGGAATTTTCCAAAGAGTGCATATTCAAACTGTCATACATTCTACTTCGATCCTAGAAGAGAAGAAAAAAAACAGACTCAATATAATCTATGTAATTCTTTCCCAGAAATGATAAACATACTATCTTAATCTTCTTAAATAAAATAGGATATCTGATTAACATAACATTACTAATCAGTTTGCATCCCAAGACAATACCAATAACTAAGGATCTCATAAACTATAATATCTCCCATATTGAAGGACAATATATTTAATACATTTATCTCCAAAACCATATATCAAAAGCAAATCACATAGCAAAAGCAATCTTATTTCATTGGGCATATTAATGCAATACAATAAAATTATTGTTATTATCATGCTCAACTATAAATATTTCTGAAATGTAATACACACAGAAGCATTTTTAGTTGTTATTTAACTTCTAAACTTTTCTCATGTATCTAGGAAGACTGGCACTTGAAAAATAAGTATTTCTGGGGAAAGGACTTAATTCCATAGTTGCACCATACTTTAAACATCTATCAAACATTGTATGTTATCTGACTTAGCCAGAATTTCACCATAATGAATGCATAAGCATTGAACACCATAAAAATCAAAAGCATGAAATACTAATATCAAAACAAAGACTAACACCTAGAATATTTATATTCAAATTTTGCTCTTCACAGTCCTCACATAATGGTCTTTGCATTTCTAAACCCTCCCTTCCCTCTAGCTCTCTGCCTGAAAGGTAGATGGGTGAGCAGAAGCATTCTCATTTCACCTATCTGGTTAAGTCTCAGAACAATATCTTTTGTGCCATTAGAAGTCTTGTTGCTGAATATTAAATCCCTCAACTTGCTTACTACATTCTCTAACATTCATGAATTTATACTGTGTTCTGTTAAACATACAATCAATGCACTTGAACAAATCTATATACGGAACTACCATAGCAAGCTCTGGCCAATGCCCCCAAATCACCAGGGAGATTTCTACCAAAATATGTCAATGCTAGCTCCCACCCATTTAAATCTCTGTGTGTGTGTGCGTGCGCGCGCGCGCGTGCATGCACACACGCACACTTATGTAAGTGTATGCATATGTGGGGGAAGCAGGGCAGGACATTTTTAACTCTCAAAAAATGATTAACACAGAAAAAGGAAAAAGAAGAATCTGAAAGGTGGGAAAAGAAAGTCTCCACAGAAATCAGATTTGGTACTTCTTAACTTGGGTCCATGCGCTTCCAGAAGGATCATGGAATCTCTGAGATTATACATTCTGTATGTGCATGTACACATCATTTTTTTTTTTTTTGCTGAAGAAAGGTTTATGGGTTTCATGCATATACAATCCAGAGTAGATTCAGAACCAGTCTTTCAGAAAGCTAAAGAAAAAGATAAGAAGCTTCCTGAGGGTATGTTGATTTATTTACTCTACTTTGAAGTTTAAATTAGGGTTGTAAGCTTTCTAAAGCTAGAAGGGCCAGAATCAGTATTGCAGATCAAATAAACAAGCTGCTGTCAAGGAATTTAAGTGTGAAAAGTAACACTGAATGATGGAACGAACGCTAGACTAGAGGCTCTTGTTCCAGCTTTATCACCAATTTGGTATATGGGTATTATACCCCGTACTTATTTCTACTTAAAGACTCCTGAGGTAGAACAAACCTTTCAGTAAGAGGTTCACTGGAACAGTGACCTTGATTGGGGAGGGAGGCACAGAAAACCACTGAGCTGTGGCAGTAGTTCTCAAACAGGAGCACACTTCAGAATCATCTGGAAAGCTTGTTCAACACAGGTTGCTGGGACTCATCAACAGTCTGACTCAATAGGTTGGGAGTAAACCCTGAGAATTTGTTTTTCCAACAAGTTTCTAGGTGATACTGAGGTTGCTGGTCCAGAGACCATAATTTAAGAAACACTAAAGTTACTAAATCTCTTTAGACTCCCCATTTCCTTTTCTAGAACATAAAATAACTGTGTCAGACCAGATGATGCCTAAAATCCACTTAAAAAATAGAAACAGAAAAGCAAAAGACTCAAAGTACTAATAACATACATAAAACTGGAATAGAGAAGAGCATGGCCCTTGGGAATAAATGACATAGAATTTTGGTAATCTATGCAAATATTTCCATCTTCTGTGT
Organism: Aselliscus stoliczkanus; assembly: GCA_033961575.1. Classification (NCBI taxonomy): domain Eukaryota; kingdom Metazoa; phylum Chordata; class Mammalia; order Chiroptera; family Hipposideridae; genus Aselliscus; species Aselliscus stoliczkanus. The sequence continues at coordinate 134,877,477 of CM066734.1, forward strand.
TTCCACTATAATTTGTTCAAACTATTATTTTTTTTTTTAATTTTCCTGCCTCTCCCACTAAATTTCTAAGTTAATAAGGGGTGGAGACCTTCTAATTAAGGAATATAGCTAGCTCTCAAATATTAAATGCATAGCACTTTCTACCATAAAAATTCTGTAGTGAGTTGAGGTGATTAAGTTGAGGTATGTGAGGGCAAAGACTATATTTTTTATATGGCAATTATAAAAGATTATATATAAAACCTTGTCAGAATCTTCCATAGAATAGGAACTCAAATGTTAACTGAATAAATTGAGACAAGTATCAGATACTGATGTGGCCTTGCTCTCAACTTCAATTTCTGACCACACAATGGAAGATTCAGTGCTATTATAGTCAAAGTTCCTAGATACATTTAAAATAGAATTTAAAAATATAAACTGTCAGGATAAAAACTGTTCATATAATTAATTGGGAAAAACTTCAAAAGGTATGCTGTATCACATAGGTTCTAAAATACAGTATATTATAAATATTTTATTTTCTATTTGCCTTAAACGCTTACAAAGAAAATATGTCATAGTTCAGGGCTATTTTCTCAGGATGATGTTTTTTGAACAGAATCAGACTATGCTCCATCGTTAGTCAACCTATGATGTTAATTAATGGTGACTATTAACATCACCCAAATAATATTTCAAACATGACTTTTCTACCTCCATTTCAAGGAGGGTAACTTGATTGAGAGCACAGTGAAATTAATGAAGTAATTCTATAATTCTAATTCTACTGTCAGTGGGCATGGGTAGTATTTAAGGCATGAAGAGAAAATACATAAGCAAGCTATTCAATAAATATCAGTGACCACTATACAATCAACTCTGACAACTGTTATTCAAAAAAGCTGTATGTATTAATAGCTTTAGCTTTTAATCCCTATCTATATCCCACTGACATAATGAGAAGTCCACTTATAAGTTCCCTTATTATCCTTCGCATACAAGTCTTTCATCATGAAAGAAACTCCTACTTTGGCAAAAATAGCAAAACTATTTAAAAACTCTAGTTTAATTATACTTTGTTAAGCATCAGCTGCATCCCACATGATTTTTAAAGCACTGAACACAATATAGCCTTGAGCAGGCAAAGAGTTCATGATATCTCAAAATTGCTTTCTGGATTTAATGAACCCTATAGATTCATGTTCAAAAATACATATAATTTCATTAACTAAAGTGTGGGGATTAAAATACGACTTCTGAAAAAACCCAAAACAGAAACAAATCTTGATTATAAAACACTCATGCATTCTCTTGAAATACAGATATTAGAACAGTTTGTGTTCACACAAACTGCCATCGGTTTAAAAACTAAATTAAAATCCTGAAACCATTTTAAAGTAACCATAAACACACCTATACTGATTAGCATAAATAGAAAAATCACAGCAATGTAACTTACATTGCATGGCTATTTACAAATAGCCAAGATATTTCACAAAGTAAGAATCTCCATCAGGAAAAGTTTATTCCAATCTACTTTAAAAATGAAAACTATTATCTAAGCAAAGAATCAACTAAATGGGCTTTCAGAAAGTGAGATTACAGAGCCCTACAATAATGAACAGGTAAAAATTAGAACACATTGGTGAAAAAAACTATATCTTATATTCTATCATTTTATTGTTTTCCTAAACCCAGATGTTTGCCAAAAAAACTTACAAAAGTGGCAACACAGTCCTAGAAAGATTGAAAAATACAGAAATCACAAAGTAATCCTAATCTTAAAAAAGGATAGCCTGAAAAAAGATTTTAAGTGCTGAAAAACAACTAAGAACGTCAACAATATTAAAAGTAGTGCAACAAAAGGAATTCTAACTTAAGGAAAAGGGAACTTTTTTATGGGATGTCAAATATTTGCTTTGATATATTCAAAACCCCGTTATTTTTTAAAAGAAGCGGTCAAACAAAACCTTTCCCTCTGGACAATGCAGCATTCTCCCAAAGAAAAAGGAGATGGATTGTAGAAAAAACCCTATATCCTCAGAAAGATATATCAGCTGCTTAAGCATGTATTCTGCCCAAGTAGAAAGATCAGCTTTTGTTGTATTTTTGTGTTTAGTTCTCTAATTTTAAAGTTGTGCTAATATTATCCTCAATTTTTAGTAAATACTGATTGTACATTCCTGATTACACACTGCGATTGCACCATATTGAATTAGGGGCACACGCTGTGATACTCTGCCTTACTACACAATGCAGCACTCAATCTCATACTCTCTCACATTCTCTAGTTGTTCCAGAGATACCACCCTTTTCCATCCCACTGGGCTTTTACCTTCTCAAAGGTAAAGAACAGTATTCCGCCTATATACTCCAAGGGTAATTAAAACACTACCACATGTACAATAAATATTCATTTCTTAATTTACTATTATGATCCTCAATAAAATGCTATAACAGTGATTCTGAATATTTTTGAAAAAAATTTGAGAGGCCCCAAACGGCCTTTAAAAATTCTAGTACCTAGAGGGGTTAAAGAAAATGGAAAGGCAAGTAGAAAATATTTGTTGTAAGAATGTATCAAGTATAATTAAAGAATTGAACATAAAATAGTCAACAGAAAGAAAGCATGCATTACCTAAACATGTGTAAAAGAGGCCATTGTCTCTTATTTTCAGTAAGTGTAACAAGTTTGATGACTACCAATGTCCCTGAAGCTCACCTAGGTTAAGAACCACAATTTAAGGAATCCTTTATTAACTTGAGAAATTAGACTTGGTCTGCTATTACGTGTGTGTGTGTGTGTGTGTGTGTGTGTGTAAGGTGAATAAAGACTCCAAATGATACATTTTTCTGAGATGCCCATATTACCATTTACCACATTTCATAATACCCTGGATAATAAAGATTGGTGGAAAGTATTTTCAATTAATTCAAGGTAGTTTATGTGGCATGCTCAAGAACTGTAGGGAGAGCTTCCATAAGAACAAAAATCTAGAGCTGAATATATTGATAATCCTTCAGCCAAGGGCAGGCCAACACACATCTTATAGGCTTCAGACTATATTACAATTTAAAGGCATGATGTTGTTTTCTTTACAGAGAACAACTTGTAAGTTATAACCTCAGCTACTAGTATATTTACTCTTTCATTTAAAATACTCAAATATTAATGAATAAATATACTGTGAACTGAATATCTAATTGAAAATTCAACTTTAAGGTAATTTAGAATTCACACTTTTGAGTATGATTTCTTGCAAGGGTAACTGGCTAACAGAGTTTTAAAAAACAGTAATTCTTAGCCTTAAAGTGATAAAATACTCATTTTAAAGTAAGAAAAGTGCATAGCAATTCACATCTGTTTTTAAAAAGTTTCAAATTTGAACCTTTTCCATAAAAAATCCATTATTTAAAATAAGAACATGCTAACCTGAAAAATTTTATATACCTGAAATTATATGTAACATATGAAATTATTTTTGCCCCATTTACTGAATTCAATTGTAAGTAATGCCTGAAGCATTCAGGTAGAAGAATTAAGACTTCAGTTATAGAATTTAGTATTGCCTAATCAATTTGAGACTAAAGGAAATAAAAGTTAAAGTTTTAAAATCATGTATTTGTTACCTAAAATTTATTAGTGTTACAATATTGTATATGATGAAAACAGATCAGAGATTAAAATAATCTCCCCAGATACTTTTAAGAGCTTAAGTATTTCCTATAATTTTAACTTTGCCAAATAGTGAAGAACTACCCAACTGTTTAAGATACCAATTGCAGTTTGTAGCTGCTGCTGTATTTTTAAGAACCTCAACTTCAAATACCTCAACCTTTTATGGTAGAAACACAGAACAAATTTTGTATAAGTAGCCTTAGGGTACTCAAACAGGACAACAACACTGCTTTTAAAACCTGTTGGGAGGCTATACACTAAACTTCCACTGCCTCTGATCAATGTCCATTCCTTCCCTCTCCAATAAAAGAAGACCCTTGGATTCTAAAAATAAGGAGGGAGGTAGCAAGGGGCAGGGAGCAGGAAAGAAAAGAAATGGCCAAAACAGATCAGAGAAAGTGTAAGAGCTGGGTAAAAAGGTCTTACACGACCTCGTTCAAAGTCCTCCTTTTATTCAGGTTTCGGACCTCCTTTCTTTCTAGTTTAGTTGACTTCCCACTATTTTTTTCTTTCCACCACTCTCTTCAACTTCATCACATCATAACCTCTTGCTCAAAAGTCCACAGAGAATGCCAGTCTCTCAGCAATTTACAAAAAAAACCCCCAAAAAACAAACAAAAAACCCACAACCAAACAAAAGCTTTAATAACCAAAATCCTTTGTCTAAAATGAATTTACCTAAAACCTAGGTGATAAAATAGGTAAAAGTAGAGTGGCTTAGAGAGTCTAAGTGGGAGAGTTAGAGGCCTTCATCCTTGGGCAGCCCGAGGGGCACCTTGGCTGAGCCGAGTCATCCTCACCTCTATGTACTCACTAGCATTGTGTCAACTGACACCACCTCAATAACTTAATGTCTCAGTATATGCCCCACCCCATGAACCCTTTATATGGCAGCTAATCTGTCCTCTTTCTTCTTATAGATACATATCCCTCTCATGTATATCCTATTATATTTGAAATATTTTGTCTCTGCCTCTCTAAAACCACACCATTGCCACCTCCAAAATTACAATTTTCCTTTTCTAGCATACCATTTCCTAGGCATTTATATATTCAACTTCAATGACATAAGAATGCTACCATAAAAATGACATTAATATGGCCTAACTGATTCAGAGTGGAAAAGAGAGTAGAAACAGAGCGCTAACTTACACTAACAAGACAATAAATTGCAAAGTATGACAGATAACTATTTCTAAGTGGAGATCCTGGCAGGACTACTTTGATAAATAGGTAGGACTTGTCTAAAACAAGTCCTTGTTAATCCTCTAGATTAGAAAGCTATTTACAAATGTATTGATCTGATCATTTATACAGTCCTTACTCGTAAAATCATTTCTTGTTGATAAATTAATTAGAAAAGAGCCTTAACTAAGAATAACATTCAGTGGACTCCCACAGTGTCAACTCTGTGCATTCACACTTGGGTTCTGTGAGAAAGAACCCTCATATGTAAGGACTGAGTTTCCTATTTGTCCTGTGATAATTCTCATCACCTGGTACCCAATATGCATTCAAATTTAGTCTGCAGGAAGAGAGAGCATTTTGTAACCACAAAGGGCTAGAAAGTAATTGATTAAGATTGACACCCAGAGTTTTCCACAGAAAACTAATTATTTGGAAGAAGGCAGTATATAGGAGTTATAACAAAATTTAGAACAAATAAATACTATACCATAAAGATTTTTTTATAAAAGTGAAAAACTGAACTAAGATACGGCCTTTTAAGAAATTATCTCATGACCAACACAGCAAATTTCATGACAAATATTTACTAAAAAATTCTGTAAAACATTAATGAAATGTAAAGTTGGAAGTTAAATAAACACATGACTTTGTATCGAATTGTAAATAATTCTGAAAGGAAATAAAATGTGTTCAGCTTGACTGATGTTTAAAGCCAGGTGCTCTTGGGTATATAATTCTTTTCCAAAAACGAATTTATTATGTTTTATAAATATAAAATGATTATGAATTACTTTATATTTGAAAAATGAAGCATTTTATATTAGTTTGTCAAGTGACCCTTTAAAAATAAACTGCTTTAACACTCTCCGACATATGCTTAAATAGGTATAATTAAAAAGTAAATAATAGTCCTCCTCATAATAAATATACTAAACTCCTAGCCAAAATCCTGAAAAACATACACTGTGCAGCCTACCTGGTCTATTCTGGATGTTCCGGCTGCAGTGCACCAACTATCTTGGAGTGAATCTGAGCCCCAAGCTGGTAACTGCAAACTAGATCTCACCTTCAATAGCATAGAAGTTTTCATCAGAAATAAGCAGTTCTCTTCCCCATGCCCACCCGCAAGAAAAAAAAAAAAAAAGGAACAAAAAAAACCCAAAGTTCTTTCTATCTTTTATCTTTATTCTGTCCTCTAAAGGTTTTTAGAAAAAAAAAAATCCCATTTTAAATAGCCAAAGGGAATTTCATCAACCTGCTATATCAACAAAAAAATTGAAAGGCTTGAAAAACAATGTCAATCATCATAATTATTAGGCCACATTTAGAAAAAAAATTAGTCACTGAACCAGTGAAGACACATTTTAATTCGATGTAAAAGCCCTATTATTTTTCCATAATTACAGCTGTACTAAGTATATTCTAATACACATACAGCTGATAACAGTCAAATCTATGCATGATTACAAACATTTTAACTATACTGCAGGAAAAAATAATTTTGGTGGTGCACTAAAGATTAATAAATTAAGGCATTCTTAAGAAATTGCCAGTTAAAAGCTTCAATATGTATTTAAAAAAATACAGCAGGTTTTTCTACATTTTATTAAGTTATTTTTGATTGTGCACTTAGAGAACTTTTTAGTCTCAATTTCCTCTGTATAGGTATTTTATCCTTTGATAATGAAATTATACGCTTAAAAACTAAAACGTTCTCTTTTTTTAATCTGTTAATTTTATCATACTACTACTACCACCACCCAATTTTCTATTTTGAAAGATTAACATTAGAAATAAGGCTATTTACATACCATTCTTACCTGTAAGGGTAGGAGTGTATTACTATTGTTGTCTGTTCTGAACACATTATCTTCAATCCAAGATTTTGGAGTCAGTGATGGAGTAGAGCGAGTAAATTTCGGTGGTGCTATGACATTACCAGAAAATGGTTTCTTCAATGGAGATATTTGATTCATAGTTCCTGGAATTCCCATGTTTCCAGTTCTACGATGGTCTCTGCCATGCATTGCTCCCCACGACATACTTCCAGTGCCCCAGCCACTGCTCTGATGGTTACTCCAAGGAGATTGTTTCAGAAGAGGCTGGAGAAAATATAGCTATTTAAATTATAGGCATTTGAAGAGTTTATAATTCTAATTTTAGACCTGAGCTAAGAATTTATATATGATCTTTAAAAAATGAAATACGTAACAGCAACAGAATATCCTTATCTGGTTTACAAAAGTAATAGTCTTAGGCTCTTGCTATATTATGTTTTAATACTCAATCTGAGGTGAGTTTTCATCCTCTTATCTACTATAAATTGTAATGAATCAAGCAGATATTTCATGACACTTACTAAAATAGAAGGAGTTACTTTTTTTTCCCTTCAGAGAGAATCTGATATATGATAAATATGAGGTAAAAAATACTTTTACATTGAAATTAACTTTGAAGATCCTTAAAGATATAATAACCTACGTTGTGATCTTAAAGCAACCACATTCTGCTAGACACAAATAAAAATATGGTCTTTATTAATATATATCAACCACATGAGTGAAATAGACTTTAGGTTTCCAAAACACGATGCCACTGCAAAAGTGAATAATGACAACATTTGGTGTTATTCTGCAGCACAAATTAAAAATGCCTTTCTGGATAAGGATAATATTGGAAATGTGTCCTTTTCTGCATTGTTTATTGAACTCTTAAGGTATTTTATTCCAGTTTTAGTGTTTCTCTTCAAGTATTTTTGCCCTTATTTTACTTCATTATCCATGAACTGTTAAGCAATTATCTAATGTTACCCATAGGTGGATCCACTGAGATATACAAAGTAAACAACTACACGCTTTGATTATTCTAGTAAAGATCCTAATAATATAACACAAATCTCCATCAAGTTCATTCATTTCCAAAAGTAAATTATAGTCCAAACTAGAATATATGGTAAAAAAAAAAAAAAAAAAAAAGAAAAAGAAAAAGGCTATGTCATCAAAGAATGGAAAAATCCATCAAAAAAAGCGTATAATTGTAGGTTTTAAAATGTATTCATTGATAACAATTCTATTATCAATAAACTTATCATAATTTTGTGCTACCATTTAGCCAAAAGAAGTAAGAACCCTGCAGTTACTGTAAGTCAATAAACACAGCACCCTTACAATTAAACCTGCTTCTTATAGGACAACGTTAAAAAAAACAAATCTGCTATACAGGACCCTATTTTTTTAAAAGGTTTTTGAATGCTACTATAGTCACGAATAAATGCCACCATTTCACCCTCCTCGTAGTTGGAAAGCACAGCTAAGGGGCCGGGAAGTCGCCCCACTCCTGAGGGCCTTGCCACCTCGGTGACCCCGCGTCCAAGGCTCTCGGCCAGCGACCTAACATCCCCCGTGGCAGCTGGGAGCCCCCTACACTCCACTGGGAGACCCATCTTTTGACAAAAAGCAGCTTGCAGCTCAATATGGATCATGGTGTACGGCCTTCTGATGTTGTAGGTCGCGCTTTGAAGAATTCAAAAACACCTTATCGGTAGTTCTATGTGGCGAGTTTCCAGTTAAAAAAAAGGAAGACCCTGATCCTGAAAAGCCAGCTGCGGAAGACTCTGCACATCTGGAGACGGTGGACTAACTGTGTCAAAAATCCCACATTTTCAATGGTTACAAGGCCACACATTCTCCTTGCTCAGGGAGAAGAAGCCAGGGATTCGACAAAAACTGTTTAACTGTTCCTTTGGTTAATTTAAATAAAACGGTTAACTGTTCCTTTGGTTAATTTAGCTAGGTATTCACCCTTTAAAAAGGTTCATCGTTGGAAACTTCAAGTGGGCCACGGAAAAAGTTATATATGAGTAAGGAAGCCCTGGCTTCGGTCCACATTCGCTTCTCTCTAAATCCTCCATCGCGAAAATGGCCTGAGACAGACATCACCGCGGTCCACGCCGAGCGGATCGAAACAGAACCAAGTCCTCTGTCCGCGCCAGCTCAGCGCTCAGCGGCCCCTCCGACCCCGGGGCGCGGGGGTGGCCGGCCCGGAGGGAGCCCCTGCCCCGCGGCGCCCCTAAGCGCGCTGCCCGCCTCGCAGGGAAACGCCCGGCAGTCCGGGGCAGCCCCCCAGAAAGACGCCCTGATTCAAGTTTCCTTTTGTTCGAACCCCGAACCCACGCGCTGCTGCCCGGACGCGGAGCAGCGCGGAGCCCAAAGCCGTGTCGGGGCGCCGCGGCTGTCACCGGGGTGCCTCCGCCCAGCCGCCGACAGCGCGGCGCGCGGAGCCCGGGCGGCCCCGGGCGGCAGGTGCCGCGGGCCCGTTAGGAGGGACCCCAGCTCCGCGCACCGTCTCGGGCGACCATGTCCCGGCTGTTCCGCCCGAGCCCGCCGGCCCCGCGCCTCCCGGATGCGGGAGCGCGGACAGCCGCCCTGCGGGGCCCGGGGCCGGCGCGCTCCCGGCGACGCGAGAGGCCCACCGCCGGCGCCGCGGGGCGTTCGAAGGGGCGCCCGCCGCCCGCCCCGCCGCCCCGCCGCCGTACCTGGTGGTGGTTGTAGGAGTTCCTCTGCTGCAGGAAGGCGGCCGCCGCCTGGTGCTGCTGCTGCAGCTGCGGGCTGACGGGCGACCTGCGGCTGGGCGGCTGCGGCGGCGCGGCGGGCGGCGGGGGCGGCTGCGGGGGCACGTTCAGGGCGGGCGGCGGCGGCGGGGGCCCCGCGGCCGCCGAGAAGGGGCCGCCGAAGCCCGCGCCGCCGCCGCCGCCGCCGCCGCCCCCGCCGGCCGTGGGCACGCCGAGCCCCGCGCAGCCGTGCGGGGACACGGGCGAGAAGCTGGGGAAGAAGGCCGGGTTCATGGACGACGGCAGCCCGGGGTCGAAGCCGTTCTCCGAGTCGGGGCTGGGCGGCGGCATGGCGCTGAGCGGGCCGCCCCCCGGGGCCACGGCCGACGAGCCGGGCGGCGCAGGCTGCGGCTGGGGCGGCTGCGGCTGGGGCGGCTGGGGCGGCGGCGGCTGCGGCTGGGGCGGCGGCGGCTGCGCCTGGGACGGCGGCGGCGACGAGGTCTGCACCGACCAGGGGGTGCCGAAGCCCGGCAGCGGCGGCGGCGGCGGCGACGCGGAGCCGCCTCCCGCCGCGCCCCCGGGGGGCCCCCCGCCCGCGCCGCCGGGGTGCGGCAGGTCGGCGCTCTGCAGGCTGCTGAAGGCGCCCGCGCCCAGCGCCGCGCCGGGCAGGAGGCCGCCGGGGCCGTGCAGCAGGGGGTGGTTGGGGGCCTCCATGTTCACGGGCGGCGTCGAGGGGGCCAAGCCCGCATTGGGGGGCGCGGCGGCGCTGCCCTCGCCGGCGGCCGCGCTCTTGCGAGGGCTGCCCGCGCCTCCGTGGCGGCGCCGCGGGGCTGCGGGCGGCGAAGGCTGCGGGAGCTGCGCGGGCGGCTCGGCCGGGCGCTGGCGCGGGGCGAGGTCCTGCGGCGGGAGGCGCTGCGGGAGCGGGCGGCTGAGCGGCGGCGGCGGCGGCGAGTCCGGAGCGGGGGGCAGCTGGGCAGCGCCGAACTCTCTCCTCTTCTGGCTGCTCGGCGGCGGCGGCTGCCGCTCACTGAAGTCCTGCGGGGAGGCGGCGCGGCGGCGGGAGGCGGAGGCGGCGGGGGGGTGGTGCAGACTCGGCGTGAAGTCCTGGGAGGGGAGGAGGTGCGTCCCACCCGCGTCCGTGCCGCCGCCGCCGCCGCCGCCGCCGGGGCGCGGGCTCAGCCCGAGCAGCAGCTCATCCTGCATGGCCTCCCGACGCGCCGGGGACGCGGAGGAAGAGGAAGCGGCGGCGGCCGGGCTGCCCGCGCCGCCGCCGCCGCCGCCGAGGGGGACTGGGAAGGGGGAGGCGGCCTCGGCGAAGCCGGTGACAGGCCGCGGGAGGGGGCCGCAGGGCGTGGCGGCGCGCGGCGGGGCGGGGGCGCGGGACGCCCCGCTGCCGGCCGGGGCCCCGGGGCTGCTGCTGCTGCTGCTCCGCAGCGGGGCGCTCTGCAGCGCCCCGAGCCCGAGGTCCCGCATGTGTCAGGCCGGCGGCCGCGGGGGGACGCGCGCCCCGTGCGCCTCGGACCCTGGGGCGGCGCGGCCGTGGTGGGAGGAGGGGGAATGAGTGACAGAGGGACACCGTGACTGGGCCAGGGGCACCGACTGCGGCCCCGCGGCGCCTCGCGGCGGCCGGCGCCGCCTCCCGAGACCCGCTCGGGCGCTGCTGCCGCTGCCGCCGCCGCCGCCCTCCGCGCTTAAAACCCCCGGAACGTGCGTCAGCGCCACCTCACAGTGGCCCCGCCCCCCCGCGGTGCGTCCCGGCACGCGCCGCCCCGCCCCCGCCCCGCCCCTCGTTAATATGCAGGCTCGGCTTCCGTGGAGGGCGGGGAGCGCGGGAGCGCGCGGCGCGGCGCCTGGGGGACCCAGGGCGGGCGGCTGGCTCGGTGGGCTGTGCGCGAGCAGGACGCGCGCCCGCCGCGCGCACCTCCAGGAGGGAGCCCGCAGGCGCGGGGAGGGCCGGCGGTTTGCGGGCAACGGCCCCTCCCCGCGCTGCGCGGGGTCGGTGCGAAGCCTGCTGCGGGTCCCCTCTGCGCCGCCCTCGGTCACGAGAGGCCCGGCCGCCGCGCTGGGGGGGTTCCCGGGGTGCGGCGGGCCCTGGAGGCACGCAGCCCGGGCGCTGGGCCGGGAGCCGCGCTGCCCGGCACGGGGTCCTGCGGGCCCCGCCGCGGCGCCTCCCCGCCGGCCTGGGAAGCGGCGCCCGCTCGGGCCGGCGCGCTGTCAGCGGCCTGTCTGCCCGCGCAGCCCCGGCTGTCGGCCCAGCGTTTCCACCCCGGGAGTGAGGGGCACGGCTGCGGGTCGGGCTTCACACACGCACATGCACGAGTGGGTGCCGAGGGGGCTCCCACGGCCGCCCCGGGCCCGGTCCCCTGACAGCATTCACCGTGCGGTCCTCAGGGTTGCCGTGTGTGCTCCTCCCCATCACGTTCCTTCTGGCACCACCGCCCCTTGCCCCCGGGAGACGAATTCAAACATTTGCGAAGCTTGATGAGCTCGAGGGAGAAAGATTGCTCACATGGGGGAGGGGGGGAGGTTCTGACTCAGCAGCAGACTTGTTGGGGTTTTTGCAAAATGCAAGGGGACAGGGCGTTCCGTGCAGGGCGCTCGTGAGCAGCAGCAGAAGAACGGATCTTGTCAATTTCAAAAAAAAAAAAAGAAAAACTAGATAGAGACAGAAGCAATAGGAGAGTCTAGGTAAAGGAAAGCAAAGTGGATTCCTATTGCATAATAAGACATGGATTTTTTTTTTTTTGTTCTTGTTTTGCTATTTTAACTTCTTCTGGGCACTTAGAGAATTGAAACTCCCTGAATGGATCCTAGAATGTAGACTACGCCCCAAAGCAGTAGAAGGTGGACTCAGACGGCTTGATTTTGATTTATACAGTTGGACTAACGTTAAATAGTTTTATAAATTAGCACACTTTTTGTGATGTAGGTCGAGGGTACATTTTTGGGAGTCCTCATTCTCTTCGTTACATTTCATTTCCACTTTTGTTACCTCAGTGCTTCAAATGTATGTAAATCAAAATAAAATACAGTAAAAAGAGAACAGCATTGCAAGGGGAAAATACGTTTTATGTGTAACGTGTATGTCTGATATCCTGCCTAATGAACTGTTTGATATTACCTTTTACAATAAGGAAAAAGTGCTTCAAGAAAAAAAAAAACATGATTCAGAAATTGGTCAAATGCATAGAAAATTAGTTCAAATTAGTAATCTCAAAAGCATTTTTAACAATAAGGCAAAATATAGACCTGAAAAATACTTTTATTATTCTAAATTACAATGTCGAGAAAATAACCGGAGTTCATTAGAATTAAAAATATAAATGGCCATTTTCACAGCACCTATTGACACATTCTTAACTATAATTCATTAATGTATTTTACAGGGAAAAACTTGCAGCAATTGAGGCATGTAAAGTCTTAAAAATGAACACATTTTGTTTTTGAAGTCAAGTTATATTTGATTGGAATCAGCTGCAGACCAAACAACAAATCTTGAAAAAGAAAGGAAATAAAGGCATGAAATGTAGTTCAATCACCCATTAAAATTGTAGTTAGTGCAATGTAAGGACGAGAGTACACATTTAAAAGCTAACTGGTGCCATTCTGGGTTAAAGTTTGAACAAAAACAGTATTTCTTTGTGTTGTCATACTGGTTTTGTTTTAGAGGAGCTCTTCAAAATGGAACAAAGCCATCAAGTTTGGTATTACATAATAAGGTCAAACTTCACACTAAGTACACTGAATTCCAAAGCCCAACTGCCAGACCCTCCATCACTGCCTCAGACGGTGTTAATGAAGGCCCCATTTTTTATAAGAGAAAAATTACATTCTGAAATCTAACACTTTTAAGCTTGTGAGCATTCCATCATTGAAAATATTCAAACAAAAAGGCTTCCTGTAGTAGGAGTGGTGGTAGAGATGGAGTGGGAGTGGGTGGGTAGGGAGGGTTGTGGTCCTCTAACGGGTCCAATGTCAAGATCTTATATGAGTCTATATTATAATCTTACTCACATGAAAATATGTCCCTATATGACTATTAACTTTGTCCTTGACTTTATTTGACAGTCCCTTGTTCGTTTCTTCCCACTGTCCTGGGCCAATGTTTTAAAAAATATTTTTGCTACAACCCAGGGAAGGCGCGCGCGTGCACACACACAAACACACACACACACACACACACACACACACACAAACACACACACAGCTGAAATAAAACTTTTATTTAGCAATTCTTAATACATGCAACAAACTCTATTTTTAAATTCTATTTACCTTATTAAATTCATCTCAAATCACTAAGTTGCTTTTGAGACCCACAAGTAGGTCATGAGCTGAAATTTAAAAGCACTGTCCTAGAAGAGTATTTCACACCTTCTCCCCTATCTTAAAACCTTCTCACACCTTCTCTCCTCTTCTCATTCTCAGCTGCTGACCTGGCTTCCTATCAAACTGAGAAAAGAGCAGTTACAAGGAGAGTTGCCACAGGTCCTCACTGCCCCTTTCTCTAGCCACACTGTCCCATTCCACAGCATCTTCCCTCCTGCTCCATGCAGTGCCTGTCCATGCCCCATGCCCCTGTGTGAGGTCTAAGGCCTACCCCTCTTCTGTGCACAAGATCCTCCCCACACCTGCTTAGGACATGGCTTCATAGACTTCCCAATGTCTCATGACATCCCAAATTTTACATGTCCAAAACTGAACTTCCCCATTTCATTAATCCCTGTCTTTGTCAATGGCACTCCATTTTTTTCAATTGCTCAGGCCAAAAACTTTGGGGTCATCCTATTTTTCTTACAGCATATACAAGCCATCATTCTATGCTGCTTGACCTACTTTGAAATTATATCCAGAATCCAGCCAATTCTCACCACTCCCATCACAAGCAACCTGATCCAGGCCATCCAGGATGTGCTTATTGACAAAGGGAAACATCTAGAATCTTCCCCTGATGATAAAGTATAGCCTCAAACACAATAAAATGGCTTGCAGGTGGTGTCACTCTTTGAAGTGCATGGGAGATTTGTCACCAGACTCCAGTACTCTCACCTAAGAGAGAAGCTTCAACCTCTCAGTAATTCCTTTTGTGATGCTCGCTGGACGTTTCTGTAGACTGACTGAACTGTTCCGTGGCTTACTGCCTGTTACCTTCAGGCCTAGTCATCTTGACTAGATTATAAATATTTGAAAGCAGTGACTATTTCTTACATATTCCTTTATTTTCCTAGTTCTTGATTCATCTATGTATCTAGAAACTATTGAGTGCCTACTGTGTGCCAGACACTGTGCTCGGTACTGGGACTATGGCCATGAACAAAACAGGAGACACATAATCTGTGCATAATCAGAGAGGCTGTAAATAAGTGTTTGCTGTTGATACTAGTTATGGTAATTCCCAGCCCTAAGCCCTAATTGTCTAGACAAGAGTCATAAATAGTGAGATTCTAGGCTGAAACTGACCTACAAAATTGGAGTCATGCATGCTGCAACATAGCCTTGCTGGGCTAGTCGTGGGTGGAGCCCCGAGATGACTGTGGAATATTGAGGCGAGGCAAATTCAGCAGGAAGGCAGAAGAAATTACACACCGAAACACATTGTAATCCTAGCTTGAAATGGGATTTCCATTTATTATCTCCTTTACTTGTCACAATATACTTTGTGAGCAGAGAAAGCAAACAATATTCCTATTTTATAGTCGGAAAACCAAAGCTCAGAAACAAAGTAGTTCACCTCAGGTATTTTGTATAGCCTGTTCTTAATTGCCCTGTCTCCCCATTTCTCAGTCTCCTACTCCATTAGTTGTCCCACAGACTATCACCAGAGATGTCAAGATATCTGAGCAAAACAGAGCCACAGTAATAGGCCCTAAAAGCAATGGTTACCACTTCTACCAAAGGATAAGTAATAGAAAGGATAACCCTGAAACCTTCTCAGTAACACCTAACTAAATGAGTAACAACTGGCAGTAGTGACCTCAGAGTGAAAGCATCTTACTTTCAAAATACATATCTTACAAAACGAAAGATATAGTCCTCAAATCTGCTTACTCATTTTACTCCTGTGAGAAGAATGAGGCCTGGCTGTATATATTTGATATGTTGAACATAATTCTTGTATTTCACATTCTAGAAAGCCAACTCCTTCCATTGATAAAGTATTCAATGCAGAGAAAAGTGAAGGTGCATTTTGACTAAATACTAAATATTTAGGTTTCATGGAGATGAAGAGTAATTGCATCTATCAAATTTGTCTGCATATTTTTGGAATCTTAAAAAATTAAAAGTTTTAAATGTTTGTTTTGGAAACCATGAGTGTTTCATACAAAAGAAAAATCAGGCAGTTTATTTGGTAGCAGGCATTACCCACCAGCCTTTGTACAAGGATCGATTAAGTGTAAAGACAACATGATGAAAAACATTCTGAGGGAAGGGGAGTATTTGATTTTAGTTGTTAGTGCGTCATCCTCACTGCTATCAATTCACTTATTACTAACTATTTTGTGCACCGTAATCTCAATAGGACTGCAGGACTGTATGTCCTCTTGCATCCAAAATTTATAAGTGCAAGTCATTGCATTAAGTTTTCAGGACAATAATCCATAACAATATGAAGAAAAATACATCTCAATTTTCAATAGAAAAAGTTGCAGACAAAATTTTATGGAAAAAAATTTTTTAGAAAATTGTCGTGAGGTCATGACTCATACATGTGAAAATACTAATGATTTTAGGCCCATGGTTGATCCCTATTTATCTCACATTAAGAGACATGGAGGAGGGGTATGATGGGCTCATCGAAGCTATGGAGCCAGAGACCTGGCTTTTAATCCCAATTCCCTGTGTTATTGTGTAACTCCAGCAGTTAAATTTTGGGAATCTGAGTGTTCTTATGTTTATAGTGAAAAGAGAAACAACCATTATCTGTGAAGCAGGGATTGTTGTCAATAAGATTAGCAATATTTTCAGTGAAGAGTCTTCTAGTGTTTAACACAGAACAGATATTTAAACAACAAATAAACAAATCTTAGCTGTCATCTGCCATGCAGCTTAGGGTAAGAATAAACTAGAAAGCCATCTAGAATGCACTGATAGTCCAGGAGGGTGGATAACAAAGATAAAACAACAAAAAAATTACCCCAAACATGCAAATACTCATATAAGTGATGGTAATGTAGTAAAATCCCATTAACAGTAGTGGCAGGATAAATCCAAATGAAAAATGGAAAAGGAGAGACTAAATTCTTCCTATGTTTAAACATCAAGAAAAACATTTTAGAAGTTAAATATTAAGCATGTTCAGTGACTACTTAATCCCTCAGGAAGACCAGTGATATAATAGGCAAACTCTGGCTTTCAGGACAGAGCTGAATTCCAGTACCAGTCCTGACCCCTACAGGGTGGAGTGTGTTAATCTGAGCAGGTTAACCTTCTGTCTCTTTTCTGCTCTGATAAGTAATACAGCTATGCATGAAAGACACCTAATACTGTTAGAGCACTGGTCTCCAAACTGGGATACATCTATTGGGTTGTCGGAAAAGTCATGACATATTGTTTTCTATGTTTTTCGTTGCAAAAATGCACCATGACTTTTCCGACAATCCAATATACCATCTCAGTCCAGTAGAAAATATACCATCTCAGTCCAGTAGAACTATAATGTCAGCCACAAATGCGAGCTACATATGTAATGTGAAATTTTCTAGTAGCCACATTTAAAAAAGGAAAAAGAAACAGGTGAAATGAACTTGAGTAATCTATTTTAACTCAACATATGAAAAATATTATTTCATCATGTAATCAGTAAAATGTTATTACTGCTTTTTCTGTATCTATTGAGATGATTGTGGTTTCTGCGGTTTATTCTAGGAATATACTTTATTAACATTGATTTTCAGATGTTAAACTATCTTGCATTTCTGGGAAAGATCCCTCTTGGTCACGGTATATAATCCTGCATGTACATGGTGCAAGATTTGGATTGCTTGTATTTCGTTGAGGATATTTGCATCTATATTCATAGGGGACGTTGGTCTGTAATTTTCTTTTCTTGTGATGCCTGTGACTGGTTTTGGTACCAAGGTAAGTGTATTCTCACAGAACAAGTGGAGCAGTGTTCCTTCCTCTTCTAATCTTTGTAAGGATTGGTGTTAATTCCGTAAATGTGTAGTAGTATTCACCAGTGAAGCCATGTGGGCCTGGACTTTTTTGTGGGGGAATTTTTTAAATTGCTAATTCAATCTCTTGTTATAAGTCAATTCAAATTTTTAATTTCTTCTTATTTCGCTTTCAGTTGTTTGTGTCTTTCTGGAAATTTGTCCATTTCATCTAAGTTATCTAATTTTTTGGCAAACAACTGTTCAGAGTATTCCCTTATACCTTATAACCCCTATTTTTCTATTAGGTTGGTGCTGAGTTAGCTTCTTTTACTCCTGATTTTAATAATTTGAGTCTTTTGGTTTTTTTTCTGGTCAGCCTAGCTAAGGTTTTGTCAATCTTGTTGATTTTTTTTCAAAGAACAACTTTTGGTTTCATTGATGTTCACTATTATTTCTTTTTTCTCTTTCATTTATTTGTGCTCAAATCTTTATTATTTTCTGCCTTCTGCTTGTTTTGGTTTTAGTTTATTCTTCTTTTGCTAGTGTCTTAAGATGGAAGTTAAGGTTATTGATTTGAGATCTTTATTCCTTTTACAAATATAAACATTATAGCTATAAATTTCTCACTGATTGCTGTTTTAAGTTGCATTTTATAAGTTTTGGTATGTGGTTTTGTTTTCATTTTTCTCAATTTATTTTGTAATTTGCCTTGTGACTTTTTCTTTGACCCATGTGTTATTTGGGAGAGTTTTGCTTAATTTTCACCTATCTGTGAATTTCTCAAAATTCCTTCTGTCACTATGACTTTTAATTTCATTTCATTGTAGTCACAGAATATACTTTGTATGATTTAAAATGCTTTTAAATTTATTGAGGTTCGTTTTATGGTCTCTTAACATATGCTCTATCCATAACATATGCTCTAACATATGCCCTTGAGAAGAATATATATTTTGCTGTTAATTGGAGTGTTCTATAAATATCTGTTACATTTAGTTGGTTTATAGTGCTCAAGTTTTCTATTTCCCTTTTGATCTTCTGCTCAGTTGTTCTATCTGTTAATAAAAATTGGTTATTGAAGTTTTCACATATTATTGTTGAATTGTGTATTTCTCACTTTAATTTATTTTATTTCATGTTATTGGGGTATGTGTTGTAATGTGCATTGTGAGTTTTTGTCTTCTTGATGGATTGACCCTTTTATTAATTATTATGTCTTTTTTCTCTCTAGTAGTAAATTTTGTCATTAAGTCTATTTTGTCTGATGTGAGTATAGACACTCCAGCTCTCTTTTGGGTACTGTTTCTATGATATATATTTTTCTATCCTTTCATTTTCAAGTTACTTTGAATCTAGTATGTCTCTTGTGGATGACATATGATTGGATCACATTTGCTCCATTCAACCATTTTCTGTATTTTGACTGGCATGACACACATTCTTAATAAAGGAATGACACCATCATGATTTCATAAACTGCACATTTATTGCTTTATTTCACATTAGTTAATGAGAACTAATATATTGATTTATCTTCTTTTTTTTTTTTTGAAACTTTTCTTCCAGGTTTATTCATTCACCAGAAATTTGTTTTCTTTCTTTATTTGTTATAATTAAATTTATTGGAGTGGCAATGGTTAGTAAAATTACATAGGTTTCAGGTGTACAATTCTATAATCCATCATCTATATATCACACTGTGTGTTCACCAGCCAGAGTCAGTTCTCCTTCCATCACCATATATTTGAGCCCCTTTACCCTCATCTACCACCTTCCCTTCCCCCTTTTCCTCTGGTAACCACTAAACTGTTGTCTGTGTCTATGAGTTTTTGTTTGTTCATTTGTTTGTCTTGTTCCTTTGTTGCTTTCAGTTAATATTACTCTACCATAAGAAAAGATGAAATACTGCCATTTGAGTTAACATGGATGGATCTTGATTATGCTAAGCAAAATAAGTCAGACAGAAAACATCAAAACCATGTGAATTCACTCAGATGTGGGATATAAAATTGATCTTCTTTTCAAATTTATATTAGATTTGTATTATTTTAATTTTGGCTAATTTTTCATAATCTGTCTTATGGGATTCATTTTATAACTTATTTCTCAGTGCTTTTATGTTTCTTGCAATGATTATTAACACATTTATTTGAATTTTAAAAAAAGACAGAATTTTTTTCTGAAAGAAAGTGCAATTTGACTTACTGATTTACCAGTTAGATATATGATGGACATTTTCCATAAATTGAGCTAAATATGTAGCTCTAGTTTTTATAAATATATAAAATATATTTCTTCCCCCTCCAGGGAGAAAGTATAATGGAAATATGAGTTCAAAGAGAGGAAGGAAAGGCCTAAAATTTCCAGATTTTACCAAATAACTTTTTCATATATTTTGTAATAGCTGGTCATGGTTATTAAATGTTTATAATATTCAAATTTCATTGAATAAATTTAAAATGACATAGTAACTATATTTAAAGTAGCAATATTAAAATGCATACTAAAAATTACATTCTTTACAACAATTAAACTTCTGATGAAATTTTTTAGATGATTTAAAATTTACAAGATATTTAGCACTATTCAAATATACAAGACATGTTTTAAATGTTCAAAATTTCTTTCAGTGATTCTTGAAGAAAAATGTTTAAAGTCTAGGTCAGAGGACAAAGGCAATTCAAGTCCACCATCTTTAGGTTTCTTATTTACTGCTATATTCCCAGTGCTAATCATATCCCTGTGATTGAATGAATGAATGTCCTGAATGGTAATTACAAATTGCATACCTTCTGCCTAAAGAAAGGATGGTCCTAGAGGTAGATTTTTCCCTATTTAGGTTAGGTTAGTTGTTGGTAGTGGAGAGAACAGGGTCCTGATGGAAATAGGGAAAGGATACTTATGCTCCTAACTCAAGAAGACAGCGCTGAGTGACTAGCTTTACCTTTGTCAGGCCCCAGAAAAATGAAAGATTGTGACCTAGACTTAAGGTTGCTCAGCAAACTATGAAGATTCAGACATAGCAATTACCTTGAATTCCACAAGCACTTTTTGGGCAGCTATTTCTTGGCGGGCACTCTGCTCGGCATTGAGCACGCACAGATGACAAAGACAGGGTCCATGAGGAATACACTTAAATGCAGAAGTCTAATGAGGCAGCATATGTGCTATAAGAGGAATATACTAAGTGATTAGGTTGAAGTATGTGAAATTACTGTTATTTGACCATTGTGACCTACCCCAAAACTGTTAATTCTCATGGTTCAACCTGCTTGGCATGTATAAATCCAGGTTACAGAAAACAGTAGAGCAGGTTGGAGGAAGTGGAGAGAAGGTACCTGGATGGGAGAAGCGTGTGAGGAGAGGCCATCAGAATGAGGCTAGAGAAGTAGGCCCTGGGCAGACCAGGTGAGACAGAGAGAGGACTAGTCCCTGAAAATCCACCTCCCGGACTTACACCCAAGAGAGCATCTGCAGATGGTGATCATGTGTTAAGAATTCTCATGATCTGTGGGTTTCAGGGCGTCAGGGATACTGGATACTTGAACACATTCCATGCTATTTCCCACAGGCCCTGGCAAGGTTGCCATAGCACCTTCAATGATGAGAAATAGCTAGTACAAACTGAAGATCAGTCTGATCTTTGAAAAAGGTCTAAAGAAAGTGTTTGTTTTTGCTTTTCAACAATCACTCAGAACTTTGTACAGCACCTATTTTTCAGTTCTAATTTAATGCAAAAGTATGTTACTGAGATTCAATACTAACAACTATCATTATTTTATCCCAAATATTTCCATCTAAATATTTTTAAGCAAATCCATAGTGCTTACTATATACCAGACATTGTTCTAAGCGTTTTACAAATATTAAATCATGCAATCCTCTGACAACACAATGAGGGAAGTACCATCATTATCCCTGTGTTACAAATGAGGAAACAGTAGTAGAATGATTTGACTGAAGTTGCAAAGCAGGGAAGTGAGTGCAGCCATCTTACCCCGGAGATGCCTGACCATCTCTTTCTTCCTAATTATCATCTATCTACTCTCCCTATTTACCTTTTTTTTTCCAAACTAAATTATTAGACAGATTTTGAAATTCTTTTGACCACTTGTTTAATTGGCATCACACTATATTATACAAATATAATTGAATATAAATATTACATTCCCATATATTGTATATGATAATTTATTACAGATCTGTAGTTCTCAACCGTGGCTACACATTAGAACCACCTAAGGAGCTTTGTTAAAAATTGTTGTTCACCCCAGCCTTACCTCCAGACATTCTGATTTAATTGGTTTGGGTGAAGCCTAGACATTGGTATTTTAAAAACTTCCTTATGATTATAATAGTCATCCAGGATTGAGAACCATTGATATAGACTGATCATTTATTGATTACATATTGCTACATATTTTACACACATTACTGTCATTTTTCGTGACAACCTGATTAAATGGGTATTATAATTACCTGTGTTCTGCAGATGAAGAAATTGAGTAATCAAGAGACTATATAATTTTCCCAAAATTAAACTACTAGTAAAAAGAGACAGGATGTGAAACCACATTTTCTTAACCAGAACCACTGTGCATCACACGGCATAAAAATTAACTAATCTACTGGCTCATAAATGGATCACCATTGTAGAATGTATTTATTTTATGTGTCGATGCTAAGACTTCAAAATCTTGGGCCGGCCGAGTGGCGCAGTGGTTAAGAGCTGGCTTGGGAAGCCAGCGGCCCCGGATCGGGTCCCACATGTGAGGGCCAGTGACACTGCCCTCAAAACAAAACAAAACAAAATCTTAATAATTTAACTACCTTTCCATTCAGTGTTTTAAAAATACTTTTTAAACAAATAATGCATAAATATACACATTTTATATTATATACATATATTTTTATATTATATAATATAATGTTATATATGACATGCATTTGTTATTACACTTTTCTCTTATTCTTTTGTATTTCTATATATGAACACATAATATATTCCAAATAAGTCTCCAAGTACATGAATAGCTTATTATTCATATTAAGACTACTGGATTTTTTTTATTATTACTATTGAGAAGAAAATAATAGAAAAACGATTTATCCTTAGTAGAAAAGATTTGAGTTACACTTTGTGTACAGTGTCCTAACCAAAAGCAGCATCTTATAGCTAATATTTTTTGACCACATTTGCTACATGCCTAGTGAAGTTTCTGCAACTTTCCATTCATTATTTCAAGTAATGCATTTAATGCAATAATTAGCCTCACCCCATCTTTACATTAAAGACTCCTGCACTTATACATGTCGAGCTCAGGACTTCCTTCTGAAATATGAACTTGTTTATCCAACTGCTTATTTGATGGCTCCACTTGAATGTTTTATAGGTATCTCAAACATAATATGTCCAAAATTAACCTCTTGAATTTCTTTTTCCATTTTTAAAAATTCCCTCAGCCTCTCCTATCTCAGTAAATGGGTCCATGATTTATCCTGTTGCCTCAGGCCAGAAATCTAAGACTCATCCTTGATTCTTTTTGCTCTCCTCCAAAATGGTCTTGTTGGTTTCATCTCTAAGTGTATTTCAAATCCATCCACTTCTCTACACACTGCCACTGCCACCACTACAGTCCCATTCATCAAAATATCTTGAACAAACCATTACAATAACCTCCTAACTAGCCTCCTTGCTTCCTTTTCTGTTCTCTTATAATCTATTGTTTTTCCTTGTACCCTGCAGCCAGTGTTGCATTCAGATTCACTATTCACTTGCTTAAAATCTTTCAATGGCTTCCTTGCCTTGGCCTAGACGATCCTGCATGATCTGCTATCAACTCATCCTATTCATCCCCTACTCACTATGTGCAAGCACACTGGCATTTCAGTATTCCAGCCACTCCAAGATTCTTTCATAGCCAACTACATGGCTGGCTCATGTCTTTCAAGTCTTGTCTAAATTGATATTTCCTCATAAGACCTTCATGGACTGTCCACCCCAAAGTATCCCCACTTTTCAGACCAGCCTTTATTTCCTTAATAGCACTTATCACCCATCTGTAAGATTTACTTTATTCACTTATTTTATTGTTTATTTATTTCATTGAATGCAAGATCCATGATAGACTTACATCTGCCTTGTTTTGACTTTTCCCCAGTTGGTTCTTTGACATATAGTACAGAATTTGCTCACAAAAGAATATATTTTAGTTCTGTGTTCAATGAATATAAGTGTCATGAATCTTTGATGTGTAATAAAAAAGCAATCATCTCTTTCTGAGATTTTAATAGAAAATGCTAGACTAGTAGTTCCCAAACTGTATTTTATGATGAATTAAGAGGAAAAAGTAAGAGCAAAAACTTTGTTGCAAGATTTTACTGTTACTGTTGAGTAAATCTGCATACAAACAACAACAACAAAAGCCACACTTTCAATGTCCACCATCATTTTACCAGACAGGATGGTGGAGGGCTAAAGGCATTCTAGGCCAAAGACACTCTAAAGGCACAGGAATGGAAATTATATGGTGGCTTTGAGCAAAATCGGTAAAATTGTTGGAATAAAGAATTTGAAAGGTTTAGATGGTGGAGAGTTTTGTATGCTATGCAAAAGCATTTGGACTTTATCCTATAGGGAATGGAGAATGCTGTAGGATAAAAAAGCTTTAAGCAGAAAAATAACATGACTTGATTTACATTTAAAAATGATCATTTTGTGGCCAATGTGGCAAATGGCTTGGAGGAAGATGAAACATACCCTGTTTCCCAGAAACAGGGAATCCAGTGAGAAGGTTGTTATAACGTGTGAGCAAGATGGCTGCTCGGGCTTAAATAAACAATGACACTGAGGATGAAGGGGGAGGAACAGGGCTTTGCTATTTGC
The DNA here is from genome assembly GCA_033961575.1 of Aselliscus stoliczkanus. Lineage (NCBI taxonomy): Eukaryota > Metazoa > Chordata > Mammalia > Chiroptera > Hipposideridae > Aselliscus > Aselliscus stoliczkanus. The sequence continues at coordinate 134,901,857 of CM066734.1, forward strand.
TGTCCTTGGAATGGTTTCTGAGAGGCTCCAACAAAGTCGTTTCCAGTTCCAGCTAGTGTCTTCTGCCTATGGGCTTTACAATGATTTTCATATTATTTATCTGTTGGCCTCAGAGCTACTTATTTTGATGAATATATATATATATATATATATATATTTTTTTTAAATCATTAACTATGGAGCCTTCATTTTGAGGATTAAAATAATAAATGGATGTGAAAGCATTTTGCAAAGTACTACACAAATGGGAACTATTTTTTATTACCGGTAAGTCAATTTAGTTTGCAAAGAGAAAAATCACTCTCCCACATGTAAGCATTCATAAGCAAACTCTCCAGGCAGAATGAATTACTCTTATAACCATAGCACTTTCTTGTACTTCTATCATAACACCTCCATTAATTATAAATTGTTTATGCATTGGTTTTTCCTTGTAGCATATAAATCCTTTAGAGGCAGGGAGAGAGTTTTATGAATCTTTGCAACCTAGTTTGAGATAGACAGTAAGTGCTCAGTAAATGTTAATTGCATGCATGAATGAATGATTAGTTCCCAGGAAAGAAAAAAGACAGGGAGTAGGTAGCTTCTAGGGACTTCAAAGTTAAAATAGATAATAGTACATGTGTTAAAGTGAAAAGATTCAGAGTGGTCAGTGATCATATATTTTATTTTTGTCTAGAAGGTATACATAGAGTTACTATATGTTAAAATACTGTATGAACTTGATCCTAAAGTTAAGTACTTTGTAACACTGATAATTAAACATCCTTTTGTAGTGTTGTATTCATTTAGCCATTCGTTTAGCAAATCACTGTGCAATGGTTGTTAAGTACAGAGCACTGTGGTATGGGTTATACAAACATGTCCCTGCCCTCATGAAGTTTGCCATCCAGTGAGAGCTGGGGGATGGAGGCCTGCTCTATGCCAAACAGTGTTCTAGGCATTTTACATATTTTATAATAATAAGTATTTCCTACTTCCTAGATCCATAACAACCTGGCAAGTAAGCACTATTATGCCCCTTTTGCAAATAAGAAAGCTAAGCTAAGAAGATTTCATTAATATTGCAGAGATCACAGAGCTAGGAAGAGACCAAGGCAGGTTGATTGACTATAAGGAAAAGCATCAAGGGTTATTTTTTTGATTGCAGAATCTAGATCCCCTTGCATTCATTCAAATTAAGTCAATAAATACTAATGGAATACCAACAAGGACAGATGTGTACAATTATAATGAATTGTAAAGTTCTCACCCTCGTGGAGTGTTTGGTATGGGAGAAAGATTTAGAAAAATGACTATAATCATAAGGTGGGATTTTAATCAAGGACTGACAAATCTTTGGGCGGACATGGCTCTCAGGAGCTAAGCAGCATGGAAGTATGTAGTGAAAAGTGCCCTGGGCCTGGGAGTCAGAAAAACCACTCTTTAAGATCTTGCTCCATTTCCTCTAGCTGTGGGACTATGGGAAAGACACTTAAACTTCTGGGTCTCACTGTCCTCGTTTGTTAAATATGAGCAATAACAGGTGATGTTTCTACCTATTTTCAGAATTAATGGGTTGAGATAAGGGAAAGCAGTTTCTAAAATGCAATCCAGTTTTATGATAAAGAAAGCCAATTTCCTCGAAACATCTTTCTGGTATAAGAGACATCAAATGAGAGAAAGCATAGAGAAGTGATTTATAAATGCATATCCTTAGTACATAATGTGCCTGTAACACAGTAAATGCTTAATAAATACTTACTGAGCTTGGTTCCTGAATGGCTGAAAGAAAGGCAACCCAGTCCTCTCTCCTCCAGCTGGTGGGCGAGACACACTGCACCCAACTTCTTGTGACCTTTTCCACACATCAAGCCATTGTCAATAAATGTATCAGTTATAATCCCAAGGGCCATCTAAATTGGGTATTTTTGTTTGTTTGTTCAGCAGAGATGATGTGTGTGACTCTACGTGTATCTAAAAGAACATTATTTGGGAAGCATGGTGAACTGTTCTTATATCTATTTGGTCCTGTTAAGTATCTGTTTGCACCTCTTTACTGGTGGGTGTTCACAGCATGCAGCAATATTGCGGTGTAGAATAGTACCACATATGGATGGTATAGATGTTTGTATTTTCACAGGTATTCTAGACATAAGCTAAAGAGACAAAGTGTAAGCTTGGTAATGCTACACTCTAGCCAGAGAGAGGATTTCTTTGGGGAAAGCTGGCTTACCACCATCAAACCACACACAGTTATCCACCAGCTTACCAAGATAGCCGTTAGCTTGGATCGTTGGCTAGACATGTACATGCACTTGCTATGAATATGACAAATAGATACCACCTGAAAATCTTAATCTTTACGTAATTACAATCTTAGTATTAGTAAACACTTTAAGAAGTCTTTTTATAGCTTTAACATTTTATTTAATGTCACCCAAAGTTGTTTTTATAATACAATGTTATTAAAAATGAATATTCAGAACTTACACTTCCTTGAAGATAGAATAGATGATTTTTCCTTATTCTTCCCACTAAGTACAATTGATTACCCTGGACATTACATATAAAACAAACTTAGAGTGTCTGAGAGGTGGAGAGAAGAAGGTCTGGGGATCTTGGAACCGTAGGAACAATAATGTAGTGAGGTTCTCGGGTATTCTTTGGCTTACACGTTCCAAAATTGGAGCTGGAGAAGCTACAGCACTGTAAATGTCAACCGGTGCAGACCCAAAAGCCACAACAGAAGCCTGCAGTCTGCAGTCAAAGTCCCACGAAAAGGGCAGTCTTGCACCACAGAAAACTTTTAGACTATAATGGCTCTATTCCAGCCAAGCACCACAGAAAAAAGACAAGCGGGAAGCCTAGAGCTTCACTCTTGTTAGGGTGGAACAAGAGTGGAGTCAGAGAAGGCTGAGGAAGGAGCCAGGAAGGACTTCATTCTTGCTGAGTAGTCACAAAGCCCCTCACTCCATCCACAGTATCAGGACAGACCATACGTGAAACCTGGGCTCCCACTTGCACTTGGCAGTAATGAGATCCCCCTGCTCGTCTCCACTGGGCTGATGTCAGAGGAGACACAGTGGACAGTTCAGACTTGTACCAGTGTCTGGTGGTAAGGGGGCCACACAAGCCCCATGGTAACAGTGGAGGGCATGTGGAGACTAGTAATGAGGCACTCTTACTTGTCCCATCCAGGGGAGACCCAGTGGGAAGCTGGATCTCCTCTTCTTCCCTGTAGCACTGGGGAGGCCCCTGCACCCCTCAAGTGTCAACAGAGGTGAGGTGAGGAAGCTAGGCTTCTACTTCCACTTGGCTATACTGAAGCAACACCCCTCTCTCCCTGACAAAGCAATATCATAGAAAGCCAGCTATCATAGGAAGCTGAAATAAAATCTGGAGTTTCCTTAGCAAAATGCCTAAAATGTCTGGGTTCCAGCAAAAAATGATCTATCACACCAAGAACCAGGAAAATTTCAACATGAGTGAATAAAGACAATGAATACTAACATCAAGGTGACAGCGATGTTAGAATTTGGGAAGTCTTCAGCCATTTCTTTCAGCTTTTCCTCCTGTTCCTCCCCTTTTCATATTATGGTGACACAAACGTTAGAATTTTTATTAGACTTATGCAGGTCCCTGAGCACCCCCCCCTTCCAGTTTATTCTCCCTATTGTTCAGATTGGGTGATTTTTATTGTTCTTTCTTCCAGTTCACTAATTCTTTTTTCTGTCCTTCCATTCATCTGGCACAATTTTAAAGCAGCCATGATAAAAATGCTTCAATGAGTAATTACAAACATGCTGAAATAAATACATGCTTGAAATAAATTAAAAATTAAAAGCCTCAGCAAAGAATTAGAATCTATAAAGAAACTTCAATTTCAAAACTTCAGAATATAATAACCAGAATGAAAAATTCAGTGGATGGGCTCAACAGCTGAATGGGGGGATTAGAGGAAAGAAGCAGTACACTGAAAGAATGATAGAAATTACCCAGTTAATAAATGAGGGAACATAAAATGACCAGAGACTCAGGAACCTATATGACTATAACAGAAGACCTAACATTTGTGTCACAGAGGACTGGAAAGAGAGAATAAAGAAGTTGAGACTGAAAGAGTGTTTGAAGATGTAGTGGCTGGAAACTTTCCAAATTTGGCAAAAGACACAAATTTATGGATTCAACGAACTGAGTGAATGTCAAAAAGGATGAACTCAAAACATAGCCATGCCAAGACATGTTATAGTCATACATGTAAAAATTAAAGATGAAGAAAAATCCTGAAAGCAGTGAGAGAGAAACAACACATTACCTATACATGAAAAACCATTCAAATGACAACAGATTACATCTCATATCACAGAGGCCAGAAAGAAGCGGTACAACATTTTTTAAGTTATGAAAGAAAAGAATTATTGACCCAGAATTCTACATCTGTGAAAGCATCCTTCAGGAAGAAAGAGGAAATCCATGGAAAGGCAAAGGAACCAGTGTAGCTAAAACCAATGTGAAAAAGAGGACTGATGTTCGAAGAATCACACTGCCCAATTTCAAGGCCCATGTAGTGATAGTAGTTAAGATGGAGTATTATTTTTGAAGGGATGGACGCAAATCATTGCGTCAGAATAGAGAGCGAATCCAGAAATAGACCACACAACATTGCCCAACTGAGTTTTGAGATAGGTAAAAAAACAATTCAATGAAGGAATGACAACCTTTTGGACAAATGGTGCTAAAGCAATTATAAACCATAGGAAAATAAATGAATCTCAACCTAAACTTCACACATGATACAAAAATTAACTCAAAATGAATCATACATCTGAATGTAAAACATGAAACCATTAATCGTTTAGAAAAGAACATCAGGGAGAATCTTCATGACCTGGGGTTGAGTGAAGAGTTCTTAGTTATAACACTAAAGGCATGATCCACAGAAGAAAAAGTGGATAAATTGAACTTCAAAAATCAGAAACTTTTGCTTTGACAATGACATTCTTCAGGGAGATGAAAGGGCAAAATACCGGCTTGGAGAAAATATTGCAAACCACTATCTGACAAGGGACTAATATCTAGAATACATAAAGACTTCTCAAAACTCAACAACAAAGAAACAAACAACCCAGTTACAAAATGGGCAAAAGTCATGAACAGACATATCTCCAGAGGATAAACATGTGGAAAATAAGCACATGAAAATGTATTCAACATCATTAGCCATTGCAGAAATGCAAATTAAAACTACAATGAGATATCACTACACAGCAATCAGAATGGCTCACGTGAAAATTAGTAACAATTCCAAATGCTGGCAAGAATGTAAAGAAACTGGATCTCTCATACCTTTGCTGCTGGTGGGAATGTAAAATGGTACAGCCACTCTTGAAAATGGTTTGGCAAGTTTTTTGTTCGTTAGTTTGTTTTTTCATATAACCTAAACATGCAACTACCATATAATGCAACAATTCCACTCTGAGACATTTGTCACAGAGAAATAAAACCTTATATTCACATGAAAGCCTGTACATGAATGTTCAAAGAAGCTTTCTTCATAATAAATAGGCAGAGCTGGCAATGCTCTAGATATCCTTCAATAGGTGAATGGTTAAATAAACTGCAGTATATCCATATACCACTATCTATTTGGTGTCAGGACTCTACCAGGAGCTTAAATACATTTGTGACTTAAATCTTGGAAGGTAAATATTATTATCCCAATTTTGTGGATTAGAAACTTGAGGTGTAGAAGATTAAATAAATGGTTTACTTAAGGTTATTCAGGGCAAAGGCTGGAATTTGCAACCAGGGTTTTCGATGTTCGAAAACTTACTAGCTTCCCAGTGCAGAGGCTGTCAGGAAAATTAGGGGAGGAGACTGTGTGTTTGCTATTGTCTGTAATCTAAGGATAGGTTCTGTCAGCAGACCTTCAGGACAAAGCAACTGCCTAAGAACAGACTTTCCTTTTCAGGAGTCTACATCCGTTGCCTTAACTTGGTGTCTGCAAAGTCATGTCATAGCACTTGATGAGTTTTACTTCTTCAAGAAAGAGTTTGGACCCAGCTCTGTTGACTCATTTCATCATGTAAAAGAACTAGTGCTTTTTCTTTGTCATAATTACGTTGGCAACTGTAATGGCTAAAACAATTGCTCACAGGACTGCCTGAAATGATTTGGTTTATAATATGCATCCATGCTCTTCTGAGTCAACTAAAGCACACTCCTTGATGTCCACAATTATTCAGCAGGAGCGGCTGAAGATGTGGATGTATGATCATATTTTGGTGCCAGAAGAAATCAGCAATTAGAATAATCACCTCATTTTTGTAGAGAAGCAGAGTGACTTGTCCAAGTCACACATATGTGGTTAAAATTAAAGCACAAGTCTTAGATTTCTCGTGAGGCTCAGATCTGAGTGTCACTAACATGTCTTTCTACACTTTCAGTTCTGGTTGCTATGGGCTCCAGGTTTCATGAGGGCAGTTCATGTTTTGTGGAATCAACCATCAACAAAATATCAAATAGCTTATTTAAAAACGGAAAACCACAGCTCCAACGTCCTCAAATTTAGAAGAAATGACAGCTACTAAGTAAAATGGAGGTACCTAAAACCTTATGATTAGATGATTCTAGAAATTGCAAACATGCAGTAATGGGAAAAGCCGCAAAACTAGAAATAGCAGTCTTGTTGGATGATTTGCTATGATATTCGAATGGCTTTGTGTCCTTAGAAATGCCTCTTAGTTTTGATTCCTCCAACAAACTCTTACTTGGTGCCTGCTTTATCCCTCGCACCTTGCTTGGCTCTGGAGATTCTGCGATGATCAAAATAATAAGAATGCCTGCCTTTGCTTAAGTCACAGTGTTGGTGCATGAGAGAAATGAGACAGTTGATGTGAAAGCTCTTTGTAAAGTGTACAATTCTATAAAAATTAGACATGACCTAATACCATTTCCAATTGCAAGTGTATGTGGTATCACAAATGGTGCTTTGAAGATAATGAAAACTCCTTGAGCATAAACAGAAAATATATTTATATTGTGAGATTGTGAAGCCTAGAAATTGAAATTGGACAGAATGCTTAATAATAAACAATTGCAATGTGCCAATCACTTGCTTATCATCTGTGTTCCCTACTAAAATATAAATACAGGAAACTTTTCTCTTTTTTACTTCTATTATTCCAGCTCTTAGAAGAGTATAGGCACACAATATACACCAACTATTTGTTGAATAAGTTCAAATTTTAATTAATTTATTTTTGTGAATATATGTTACTTTTTTTAGGGTAAATGGCTACAAGTGGAATTAATGGACATAGGTTATATACAATTAGTCTTGATAGATACTGCTAAATACCCCTTTTCTAAGTGACTATACCAAATTATCTCTTAATTACCTGATTCATTAAAAAAGATATTTTATGCCTGTGTATTTTGACACCTTTTATATCTGGCTAGCATATTTTACTTTTGGGAATAGTATTCCCTTTTTCAAGGAATTGTGCCTTCTCTTATCCCGCTGGTGAGAGTTGCGGAGAGTCGTACTCATCTTCTGATGAAGTGGATTGGGTTAGGCATGGGCCCAGGCTCAAAGAATCTCATCTCTCTGGTCATCAATTATTGGTCCAGGCATGGTCATTGGTTCTAATCAGGATCGATGAGTCCCTTCTTAGGATTTTTGGACCTGGGGAACTTGAAACTTGAATTAGTCATTTTCTGTTGGTTGGAGCTGTCATACATAAAACTCAGAATTTGCCGGTTGCCATGTTTTCTGCCAAATGGAGATAGCCAGTCAGCACCAAGAAAGAGAAATCTGAAGCCAGTATGCAGAGAAGAGCAGAAGGGATGAGTCTAAAGTGTAGTTTGAGTCCCTGGTTCCCAGTGTTTCTGTAGTTAAATTATATGAGATTCAGGAAATATCCTTATCTTTTTATAATAATAGTAATTATGTCCTTGTTTTCTTCAAGCTTCCACCTGGCTTTCCCCCATATTTGGAACCAAGAGTGATAGTATTGAAGCCCACTACACAAGTCACCTTGACTCAGTACTCTCTCAGACATAGCAGCGTCTGAAAGTACCCATTTGCTCACATACTCGTATTTGCCTACAAGGGATTTTATCAAGATTTAATGTTTTTTTGTCAGTATGGTGGGTGAAAACAATGGTATCACCTTATTTTTTTAATTTGTGTTACTTAAGAAGTAATTAGGTTGAGAATATTTTTAGGTCTTTATTGGCTAGTACTTGTAATTCTTCTGTGAATTGTTCACACATACAGAGGGTGCCAAAAAAAAGTATACACAGTTTAAGAAAGAAAAAAAACTGTATTAAAATTGTAATACTCAATATATACTGGTAGCAAAAGATGAATACAAGTCACGTTTGACTTCTGCAATTACAAGGGGTACTCAAAGTGGTTACCATCAGTGTAATTTTAATACAGTTTTTTCCTTTCTTAAAATGTGTGTACATCTTTTTGGCACCCTCTGTATATGGTCATGCTTCTGTGGGGTTGTATTTTTCTGATTAATTTTCAGGGATTCACTAAATACTATGGCTATTAATCTTTGTTATATGTATTGCGACTATGTTTTTCCTCCTCTGTTATAGGCTTTTTAAGAATTTTGTTTACATTATATGTTACCATATAGAGGTTAATTTTTATTCAAATCTATTATACTTTTTCTTTATGATTTCTGGATGTTTTTTACTTTTTTAAGAGGACTTGTCCTACCTCCAAGTTATTTTTAAAATTTAAATTTCCTTTTGTACATGTAGAAGTTTGTTTTCTACACTTTATTTTAATTTGCTCCTAAAGCCAGTCTTTGCCCTTTGCATATGTAATTTAACACATGCATTGCACGATGCATTACCTTTACTTTTCAGACTATGATGCGGAAAATGAGATTCAGCAAGTTGTGCAGCTCACATGTGGTCAACGCTGAGATTATGACACCAGGCTTACACTCTTTCAACTTTGCAATGCAGTCTCTGCAAAACACAGCTGTGTAAGAAGGTCACATGCAATCACTGGCATTTGCTTTCTTTATCCTTCCATTCATTCCCAAAAAGTAATTTGACTTGGCTAATATTACATATTAATATAACAAATAGATACTTATTGTGCAAGGGACCTCATGTCCTCATGTTAGTACAGAATGTAATCTAAATGTACTCTGTGCTTAATATGTCCTTGATTAAGTATCAGTGGTTGAAGAAATGAATGAATGATAGCATTGCTCGGGGACCGGGGGTGGCAAGGATCACACTGACCTTGTCTGCACTGGGAGAGCCAAGGTTAAGCTAGAAGCCAAGGTTTGGAGTAAGATGAGAAAAATGCTGACTGTCAGGTGTGTGCAGCAGCCTGTCCAGGCAGAGCTGGCTGTCTGGAGGTCTCAGCTAATCACCGCTGTTCCCATAATCATTATTTGTGACTCACTCCTCTGAATTCTCAAAGTACCTCTAAACACCCCTTATAGCTCTTTTGTCCTTGTCTGCTTCACCCAGTAGTCTGTGTCTTCCCAGCTTTGGCCCCGAGTCTCTGTGCTTTGCACCCTTTGTGCCTTCACAGGCCTGTACAGACTAGGGGCCGACAGCCTGCTGGGGCTGCCCAGCTTTGGGATCTCATTTGTGATCTCCTTTCAGGAGGAAAACACTTAGAACCTTGCCCTTGTTATTGATACTTTGCAAAGAAGCTTGGATATTATAATTTTGGTGGCTAAAAAGCCATGCCAACTTTCCTAATGACACTCTTCTATTTAATAAAGTAGGTAATTCAAGTTCCAAAGATTGGTATATTTCCTGTGGAACTCAGTAAGCCTCTTTTTGTCTTGAATGAAATAAATAAGACCTCTGAATGCATCCCACCCCCCAACATGCATGCACATATGTGCATACCCACAAGCATGCATACATGCACACATGCACATACACACATACATGCATGCATACATACATATATACATATTATTCCTGAGTTGGCCTTCACACAAAAGGAGGGTGCTCACCACTGGAGCAAATGCCCAATGCGGGAAGGGTTCAGTGTATGCAACCAGCAAGGCACAACGCTTATGGAGGTGTCCTACTGAGGATTACCACTAGCTTCAGCTGCCTCTTTCTGGCTGCTCCCTGAAGAATAATAAGGTATACAGTAATACCTGTCAATTGCCCACATGCAGTGCCCATCTCCCAGCAATGCCCTTTAAATGATGGCCTAACCAAGTGTCCAGTAGACATTGCAAATATTCATTTTACCCGCATAAATGCAATCACAGGACTATGGCAGCCATGGAGGTGTGCCAACCTGATCTTCTGTGGGGAGGTCACCTGATGGCAGCTATTGGACTTTTCATGTCTGAATGTGCCAAGGTGATGCTTCCCCTGGGCTCTTCCTAGCCAAAATCTGAACATGGCCAAGGCACTGAAGCCAGGTTTTTTCTGCCTGATGTGGGATTCCTCTAGCAGGCAGTGCTTGCTTGTGGACTCCCCACCTGCCTGGCTGACACTTTCTGAGAACTGCACTGTGGTCTGAGGCTCTTCCCAGCCAACCCTCCTTCCTGCCCTCTCTCCTTTCACAGGTGTCCGACCTGCGTCACAGGCTAAGGACGCTCCCTGCTCAATCCTGCTCCCTTCTCCCTTCTCCTACAAGTGTTTCTCCCAGTGAATCTCTTGTACGTCTCATGCATGCCTGATGTTTGTCTGCAGTTCATCAAAAGGGCTAGGGAAGGGAGAAGAAAAGTGACTTAACTAGAGGAGGCACAGTTTTCTGCCATCCATCAAATGGGAACATGCCGCGTGAGCTGGAGGTGCAGATCTCCTGTGCCCTCAGCCAGGCTCTGTGTGTTCCTGCAAGTCCTCCTTTCATCGTAACACAAAGAATTTGTAGCATTTATTCCATGCTAGGCACAGTTCTAAGCATTTGCACACACTGGATCATTTAGTCTTCACATCAACCCTGTGGTGAATTATTATTTCCAGTTTGCAGACGAGTACTCTGAGGTAAAGAGAGACTATGCAGACGTGTCCAACGTCACAGAGCTATTAAGCAGCAGGGCTGGAGTTGACCTCCACTGCACGATGTGGTCTCCCATGTTGGAAGTCCTTTGCTGTGCTAAAATAGCAGTATCTACACATAAGTATTTTTAAGAAAATATGTCCTTTAGACTTTAGTCACTTACCTTCCATAATGCCCAGCCAAAGAAATAGGAGTTTTTTCCTCCAACACCAGAAGGAAAATTGGCTGCACTGAATTTGCTAAGACCGAGTCTTCAATATGGCAATTTCCTAAGGTAAAAGAATGTTAAATATCTATATCTATATCTGTATATCTGTATATATATATATATATATATATATATATGTGTGTGTAGACAGAGAGAGAGAGAGAGAGAGCTTTAAAAAAAGATTTTTATTAAAAATATAATTAACATACAATATTATATTAGTTTCAGGGGTACACCAGAGCTATTCAACATTTATATACCTAAAGAAGTGATCACCATGATAAGTCCAGCAACCATCTGACACCATACTATATTATCACAATGTTATTGACGATATTCCCTATTGTATATTACATCCCCATGACTTATTTGTTTTATACCTGGAAATTTGGGCTTTTTACTCACTTTCCCCCACTTTTTAACATTTTTAGTTACAGTTGAAATTATTAATTTCAGATGTACAGCCCAATGGCTAGACATTTCTATAATTTAAGAAGTGATCCCCCTGACTAGTCTAGTACCCAAGTGGCACTATACATAGCTATTACCATATTATTGAATATACTCCCTATGCTGTACTTTACATCCCCATGACTATTTTTTAACTACCAATTTGTACTTCTTAATCTCTTCCCTTTCTTTCAGCAACACCCCCAACAGCCCTTCCCATTTGGCAGCCATCAAAATATTATCTGTATCTATGAGTTTGTTTCTGTTTTGTTTTTGTTTGTGTATTTTGTTCTTTAGATTCCATATAAGTGAAATCACATTGCCCCTATCTTTCTCTGTCTGACGTACTCCACTCAGCACAGTACATTCCATGTGCATCCATGCTGCCGCAGGTAGCAAGAACCCATTTCCTTCCCTGCTCAAGCAGCTTTCCATTGTATGTATGTATTAGTTACTCTTTATCCATTCTTCCATTGATGGCCACCCAGGCTGCCTCCACATCTTGGCCTTTGTAAACAATGCGGTAATGAACATATGGATGCATGTGCCCCCTCCAAGTAGTATTTTGGATTTTTTTGGATACATGCCCCGAAATGGGAGTAAGAGAGTCTGTGCTGGGCCATTTAAGAGGACGCCTGGGTTAAGAGGAGGTTGTGTGCAGTCTGTTTGGTGTCAACACCCGTCCTCCCCATTCTATGTGGCTTTTTCTTTATATCCTTAGCTATAAAACCCCTGTTCAGTCAGACTTCAGATGGTTCTCTAGGTTGATTGTTCTATAGTTTAGCTGTAACGTTAATGTGTTCACGGAAGGAGGCACACACAGTGTTTATCTACTTCGTCATCTTGGATTCTTCTCCTTTTGGCTAATTTTCTGACATTAGGGCATCCACCTAACTCTTCTCTCTTACCCTGCAACTCCACTGAAAAACCTTGCCTGGATGAAACATTATGTGAATTTTCACTCTAAACAGCTGAAGTTTCCAGACTGCTGGTGGATAATTATCAAGCAAATGCTAAGTTCTGGATAACCATCAGGTAATGCATATGCATCTAACAATTTAAACCGCACAAGCATCTATGAAACCACTGCCCATCTTAGAAAGAAGAGACCTGAACTGGATGTGTTAAATAAATTATCCAAAGTCAGAGCTAGTAACAGTCAAATGAACACCAATCAGCCTATGGTTTTTGCTTATTGCTTTTATTTTTATGTTTTTAAACTGCCTTTGTCAGCTAACTATTTATCTTTCTGAGCCCCAAGACTTAAAAAAATAGCCTTGTTTTGATGGACTATGGCATCTCATACGCACTTTAGCTTTTTAGTGATATCATAGGGACATCTTTATGAATAATAATTACTTTAATGTTAACATTTGTGAGGTTATTTATGATTTTTAGAGGAGCACATTTGTTATTATTGTTTGTTTTCTTATTTAACAAATGTCTGTAGACTCCCTCTGTAGTAGGCATAATTCTACAGTGGGTCTCAAGATTCCCTGCCCCAAAGTAAACATGTTTTATGTAATCCTCGGAACTGTGAGTATGATGGGTTTATTATAGCTTGTGTGATTCTGTTATGCTACTTGGCAAGTTGATGTTAAGATATGGAGATCATTCAGATAGGTCTGATTGAATCACATGACTCCTTTGAAAACTGAGTTTTCCAGCTGGCTATAGAAGAGGAAGTCAGATATTCAAAGCCCAAGAAAGATTTGACATGCCACTGCTGGCTTGGAGATGGAGGGGACCATGTGGTAAGGACTGTGGGTAGCTTCTAGTTGCTAAGAATGGCCTCTGGCTGGCAGTCAGCAGGTAAGTAAAGACCTCAATCTTATAGCCTCGTGGAGCTGGATTTTGCCAACTATCTGATGGAGTTTGGAAGCAGATTCCTCTCTAGAAGCTCGAGACAAGAATTCAGCCTGGACAATACCTTGATTTCAGCTTCTAATGCCCTGGCCAAGTTGTAGAACCTAGCCACCTGTGCCTGGATTTCCGACTTCCAGGACTATAAGTTAATAAATGAGTATTGTTGTAAATCACTAGAATGGTGGTAATTTATTATGTAGCAATAATACAACCAATACACCCTCTATGCATCAGGCACAGTTCTTGATGCTGGAGATGTAACATGGCCTCCACAATCATAGAGTTTATATTCTGTGAGGAGGATGAGAGATGAAGGAGATGCAATGAAGAAAAGCCAATACAAAAGCATACAGTAAGAGGTCAGAACGTGGTCGGTGCTGTGGAAAGAGTTATAATGGGGTGATATATGGTGGAGAGTGGTTGGGGTTCCTTCAGATCACTTGGTGAAGAGAAATCTCTTTGAGGCAGCCATATTTGAAAAGGCTTGCTTGACAAGAAGATTCTAGCCAAGCTGAGTCTGGAAAAAACAAAAATGAAATACTATCCAGGCAGAGGAAGGACCAAGGCAAAGGGCTTCATGTGGGAAAGAACTTGTGATTGACAGACAGACAAGGCCAGGACCTAGATGATGAGAGTGACAGCAGAGGAGGTTGGAGAGGTGGTTAGAGTCCATATGAGGTAGAATTTTTTAATGGTCAATAATTTGAACTTATTGTAAATGTGTTGGGAAGACATTGGGGGACTTTAAATAGGTTGTTATGGTATGATTTACATTTTCAAGATTGTGTACAGTGTAGAGGCACATAGAAACAGTTCAATTAAAATCAGGAATAGAGCAAAACTCTTTTTATCTCCTTTTGTATGAAATTGAAGTATTTTACCAGCTGTTTATGCATAGAATATATTTAAATTTTTAATGCATTCTTCAGCTCAGGGATATTTTCCCTTTCATTTATTTTGTTGCTCTTTTTCTTCCCTTCTCTGTATTTGTTTTCTTTCTGTGTTTGAGAAAACTAGAAGAAATTCACAGAGAGGAAATCCAAATGTCAAAGTAGTAATTGACATTTTAACATACTGACATATTCACTTCAAATTCTTACGTTTCTTAATAAAAGGTGGAAATGCTATATATAAAAGTAAAGTACGTTTTGTCCTTCATTCAAATCCTATTTTATTTTGAAGAAGGTAAATGTATCATAGATTTTGTGTGTAACATTCTAGGCCTTTGTTGAGTTTTGATTTTTTTACCTGCACGTGTATATTTATATTGTTTGGTGGATTTGTCAATTAAAACTGCGATCTTTTATATATGCGTTATTTGTATGCAATTGATTTATTATGTCATTAAAAGTTAATGATAAATGTAAACAAGTAGATTGCATAGACCAGTAGGTAAGCAAGGTAACCAGTTGGGTGTTGATTGTGGACATTCAGATGAGCAAAGATGGTGGCTAGGACAAGGGCAGTGGTGGTGCAGGTAGGTAGAAGTGGACAGATTTAAGGTCTGTTTCAGCACTCATGTTGATAATTCTTGCTGAAGGATTAGATGTGAGAGAGGGAGGATAACTCAGTATAATTTCTAGTTCTTTTTTGGCTTGAGGAATTGAGTGGGTGACATTAAATAAAACACGGAAGACTGAGGTCAAATGATGGAGACTCAAGAAGTCTATTTTGTCCATATAAAGTCTGAAATACCTATTAGACAGCAAGTGGGGATGATGAGTTTGCAGTTGTATTTGTAAGTCTAGAGTTCAGACAGAGAATGATCAGTAAAATGAATCATACTTAAAGCTTTGAGATGACCTAGGGAAAGACTACACATAGAGAAGAGGAAAACAATGAGGCCTAAACTCTAGGGTGTTCCAAAATTTGGAGATCAGAGAGTGGAATCAGCATAGGAGGCTGAGCAGGAATAGCCCAAACATTAGAGGGAAACCACAGTGTAGGGTCCTGGAAGCCAAGAGAAGAGAAAGGTCTCGTCAAAATACGAAATCAAGTCAGTGGCTGTATAGGCCCCTTTTACTTTTGACCCCCACCACAACCCTGTACAATAGTCAGTGACAGAATTATTTTCATAATTCTGAAGATAAAGAATGGCTTTGAGAGATTAAATGAGTATTCCTAAGTGACTGGTTAATCAGAGGCCCTTCAAAGTGTATGGTTTCTGACCCCTGCTACTTGAGGGGGCTCTGCAACTGTCCTCTCTTCTGTTGGGTTGTATGATAGTCATGCCCTGGGGCCTGTGGCGTATTTAATATTTTGTGCCTCTACAAAAACAATGAATGCTGGGATTTTATAGACTTATGACCAATTTTTGTGGTCATCCTGCTTCCTCTTTTGTCAACTAGCACTTCTCTCCTAATCGCCCTTGCCTGCAGCAACCCTGGCTTGCCTTCTCTTATTTAAAATTTTTCAACACTTTATGATATACACCTGAATTCCAAATGTGTGACAAGTTCCTGAATTCTCCATAGATGATGTGAAGTATATATCAGAAGAGTTCTTTAATTTTTACAGCATGTTTGGCCCTGTTTAATAATTGTTAATACTGGGTCATATTAAGTGAAACAGAATGTTAAACTGGAGTTTTGAAATTCTTTAAAAAGTGTTTAGGGCTTGGAGTAAATAACACTCCTGGATTTTTTCCTCTATTTTTCCATGGCAAATGAACTTGAATCAAAATAATCTCTCTATTGCTAATTCTAGAAAAGTACTCTGGTTTAAATTTGGCTTTAATGTTTGGAAAGTCAAAGATTACTGGGATCAAATGACCTCAAATCCACAAGTGAGAATGTTTTCGTTTCTCTCTCTCTCTCTCTCTCTCTCCCCCTTTTTTTTTTTTTTTTTTTTTTTTTGGTCTCCTTTGCTTGGATTAAAAAGTACTCAGCTACTGAAAAGCAATAAAGAAAAAAATTGAACAATGAAAATCACATTGTGGGGCGCTAGAAAAAAAAGGACATTTGCAAGATATGGTGGTTGAGTTAGCACACACAATAATTTGGTAGTGTATAATGAAATTAATAACGTTTGTTCTAAGTGTAAACCTCAGCCAAAGTTCATACGTAAACTCAGTGGACCAGGATTGCTTTCTAATGAAAAATTTTAAGATACTAATTTGGATGTTTAGTTCACAATAATTAATTCTTTCTGAAATAAAATGGCAGTCATTTGTCATCTTGTTACTTAAACACCTCCTTGATTTTCTGCATAATCCATGAAGCTGCCAGATTATAATATTTACGGGAAAAGATACCTTAAAATTATATAAAATATTTGGAAGCCTACTTTCTTCTCATATAAAGATATGTGTATTCCATTGTAAGGAGAAGAAGAAGACTCACATATTTAGAGTCCTATTACGTAGCATGCACCATTATGAAGAGTTTCTCTATGCATTCCTTTGTTTTTTTATTTAGGTTATTTATCATTTCTGCCTTAAGATGAAGGACCAGAGGGAGGTTAATCAATGGCCCCAAATCACACAGCGAGTTTGCATTGGCGCTCATACATCAACAAGGTGGTCTGGTTGAGTTTGTCAGACATGAGGCCTGGGAGCACAGGTGGAGAGGAGGGATACCTGGTTCCTGGAGCACACCTAGGTCTCCCAACACAGGCTAGCTGCAGAGGAAGGCAATTTCATCCTCACTGTCCTTGCGAAAACCTTGATTTCATCAAATTCCCTTGTGGAAGAAAACATATTCATGGAGGTGGGCAGTCACCTGAAGGGTCTGAAGATCATTGTTCGCTACAGCTGTAAAAAAGTACTGTAAATGGAGCAGGTTAAACAACAGAATTTATTGTTTCAACTCTGGTGGGCAGAGGTCCCAGATCTAGGTGTCAGCATGGTTGATCCCTTCTGAGGGCTGTGAAGGAATACCATTTCTAGGCCCCTTTCCATGACTTAGTCTTCATGTCATCTCTCTATGCATATATCTATGTCCAAATTTCTGCTCTTTATAAGGACACCAGTCATATTGGATTAGGGCCCACCCTTCTGACCTAAATTTATCTTGATTAAGTCTGTAAAGACAATCACCAAATAAGTTCTCATTCTGAGCTACTGGGGTTACAACTTCAACATATGAATTTAGGGGAGTGACAATTCAACCCACAACAATCAGACATCTTTAATTCATTAATTTATTAATCCATTGGCTCAGACACTGTGACAGGAATTAAAGTATCAAGGTAGCTAGTTCCTTATACACTATCAGGGAGGACAGATATTGAACAAGTAACTGCAATGAAATGTGAGGAGTGACATGATTGGCGAACTACAAGGAGCATTAAAAGGTGACTGCAGGGCTGGCCGAGTGGCACAGTGGTTAAGTGCTGGCTTGGGAAGCCAGCGGCCCTGGTTCGGTCCCACATGTGAGGGCCAGTGACACTGCCCTCAAAAAAAATAAAAAAAATAAAAAATAAATAAAAGGTGACTGCAAGTCAGCCAGAGGAGGAAATGCAGGGAAAGTGTTTTCAAACCCCTCTCTTGGACAAACCCCTAAGGTAGAGGGTGTGATGTTGCATCTCTGGGGATTTACACACTCAAGACTGTCCACACAAGGGGGACATTCCTTTCATTGAGGTTTCATGCTCTCTCTTTCAAAGCACATATGCCTTTTATATTCTATCTGTGTATATTCATGTTGATTTAGGGCCCGCTGAGTGGTGCGGTGGTTAAGCACTGGCTTGGGAAGCCAGTGGCCCCGGTTCGAATCCCACATATGAGGGCCAGTGACACTGCCCTCAAAAAAAAAAAAAAAAGAATATAACATGTTGATTTAAATATGTTAACTAATGTTTTCAATCCTTTACCAGCAAGGAAAAAGTCAAGCCAAAATGATTTCTTACCTACCTCTAGTAAGATGTACCATTTTTATCTCCTGTTGTATTCTCTGGCATCCCAGTTTGAGAAATGTGGCTCTGATCAGTCTAGATTTTATCTTTGGATTATTCAAGGCATTGGAGAGTTGTCTTGGTTTGGACTAAATACCTCAGAGCAGCCTAAATTAAATTTGTGGTGTTGACAGATATTTTAAAACTTGCTGTTATATATACTGTAGGGATGCTATGGATGGTTCCATAATATAATTCAGTGGTCATTTTATGACAATCCACAGGGGAAAATGTTTTCTCTGAGGACTCTGGGCTAAAAATAGCTTTGCTCTTCCAAAGTACACTGATTCTTTTAATTGATCATTCTTCCTTCTTTGCTGTGGTTGCTAAGAAGCTCAAAACTAAATCACCATTTCATCTTTAATATTTATTTGGAACTTTTATTGTTTGGAGTCTATCTAGTAACTTTCCCATTGTTCTCATCTTACCATTTTACCTTTATTATCCCTTGACCTTTATTTTTTGTTTATAATATATAATAATATCATATATTGTTATATACTACATATGATTATAAGTACTGTAAGATAATCATATTGCATCACAGTGTCTGTATCATTTTTAATGCATTCTAAGTACAGTGGACATTGCTGTTTAAGATCCCATATCCATTTTTCTCTTTACACTTTGTACATGATCCCAGTGTTAATTTACTGATGCACCTTCTACCATCACAGCCTGTAGCTGAGGGAGGCTGCCTCCATCCTCAGCGCCAGAGGTGGACGTGAGCCATCTCCTCTGATAATTGCTTCAGGGCTGGCACAGTGGCTCAGAAATCTAAGACAGTTAGCACTTGGCAGGTCCCTGGACTCAAGGGCTGACTCACGAATGGACATATGACTCAGCTCAGGCCAGAGAGATAAGACGGGATGTTTCCTGGGGCTCTGAGTCAGATGCTTCCTGTCTCCAAATAAGAAACCACTGGACGTTGGAGGGAAGTAAATACATGAAGGAAAAGATGATCACAAAACTGCCGAGAAACAGGGCTAGAGTCTCTGGGTCAAAAATCCTCAAGTCTAACTGGGTCTCTCGGCTTTTCTTTACCGGAGCCATATACATTTCCTTATTATTTAAACTAGTCTGAATTTTTTTGTTGTTGTTGTTCTCATTTAAACAAATCTTTTTTTGCGAGCAAGGCAGAACTTAAATAAATATAACAAGACTAAAAGGCGACAGCCCATGTCCACAGGGGGAGTCGTTCATGGTTGGATCTCATCCCACTACTCCAGCCTTATCTCTTGCTATAGATTCCTCCCCTTCCAGCTGTGTCCCAGTTCCAGAAGGACTGGCTGTTCTCTGGATGCATCATGCCTCTTCTTCACTGAGCACCTGCTCTTACCTATGCCATGGCCTTGTTCCTGCACATTAACAGGAGTCAACCCAACATCGCTTTAAGGAAGGCAGACCCGAGTTTGCTTTATTTTCAGTGCTTCCTTGGCACTTTGTACATCATCTCTCGATTACTGCAGCCATGCCATAGCTTTGTAGCTGTTTATGTGCCTCCTCTAGAAAGTAAGTTCCTTGAGATGCAAGATCTCTGTACACTGGCATCATTACTGCACAGCGTAGTACCTGAAAAAATAGCAGGTACTCAACCCATTTGTATATAGTTTGTTATAACCAACTGGAAATTGGGAAACAAAGATGCATTGGGTTCTTTAGTGATAGAAGAGGTTTCATCCCAGGGAATAACCTACCTTGTGCTGAACTGTGGAAAGAGCTCAGAAAATCTAGGTTAGATTTCATAATTTCAGAGTATTAGAACCAGGAGTGTTCTCAGGATAACCTTGTTTTTCAAGTCAGGAAGCTGAGACCCAGAATGATGAGGTGACTTGCCCCAGGTTGCACAGCTTATTAGAATCAGGGCCAGGAAGAGAACTGGGCCTCCTTTCCAGACCGCTGCTAGTACAGCTACTTTCTGCCATGCTGTGTGCTTTTGACCCTTCTGTGACCTTGACCTGAGTCATTCAATGCCGAGCCCTTGTTTTTCCATTGCAAGAATGAAATTATTCTCAGTGGATTATAAGGTAGAACCAAGTACTATAAACATTGGAAAGCACTTTGAAAACTATAAATGCACTATCAAAATATGAGGTTTCATCATAGGATACTTCTAAACCCTGGGTATTATGCAGAAAAAGTCACTCATTCCCTTGGGTGATGGGAAACATTGTAGAATCCTGCAATTTGGTGAGTCTACAAAGAGTAAAATTGAAGACATACAGAGAACATCTTTTTTCCATTTGTTTTAACAAGATTGTTTCATTTTAATAATCTGTGACAAAATGTCTAGCTAACAAGAAAAGCATGGTAAATGCATGAGGTAAAAAGAAACACAGTTAGAGTGTTAGGATTTTCTTGAAATACTTTGCTATTAACCCTTTTGCAAGGTGAGGGATGGGTATTGCTGGGTAGGCTCATATGACTCTGCGAGCCTTGGCGATTTGTGAAAAGAGTTGGGGGTCAAATTGGGTTGTTCAGTTCAGTGCTGCTCAATGTGCCTAGTTTATGAATAAGAAATTTTATAAAAAACATAAATAAAAGGCTGAATATGGAATATTTGGGGGCTTGTTAGGCCTTGAGCATGAAATGAAATAGCTGCCTAAACAGCTATTTTCTATCTTTCCTATCACCTCATTTGCTTTTTAAAATGTTTATTTAGAGAATTTAAGCAGTTTTCATTTATTATCAAAAATCTATTGTGTGCTAGATGCTGTGCTAGGTGCTGGGAATATAGAGCAGAATTAGACCCACTGGGTCTCTCCCTCTGACAGCTGTAGTCTGTTGTGGAAAATAGTTGACCAGGTAATGAAATGGATAAAGATAAGTACAAGGTCCTGTAGGAGAAAATAATGGGGCACCTCATTTTTACAGGGGATTGACAGGAATAGAAGAGTGTACTCCTGGGTCAGTTTTCAAACCTTTGCAGTTTAATCTCAACTTCCCATTTCTGAACTTTCAAGGTGTCTTCTTCGTCTTACTCTTATCACATGTAGTAATGATGATAACAAAGTAGCTACTATTTGATAAGTATCTAGGTGATAGGTTCCAAAGTAGCACCTTACACAAACACTCATGTCTAGTTTAATCCTTCAAATAACTTCAGTTTCTGTCAGGAAACACAATCCGATATAAGGCTTTCATACCTCCATCATTGATTCTTCACATAGTTTTCTGTTCCTCTAAATTATTGTTGCCAGTCCTTTTCCTTCTGATTCTCCTTATCAATGTGTATTTGTGTAGATAGATGATGATGTCGATGACAGTGATAGGTTATGTTTACTTGGTGCTTACTGTTTTGCTAGATGTAGTGCTAAACTCTTCACAAAGCAGTACCTCATGTAAATGGCTCAATGAGTTATGAGGCAGGTCCAGTGATTCTCCATATTCGACCGATGAGGAAATGGAGGTCTAAAGGGGTGACATTTTTCTGACAGTCAGTGACTAAGTAAGAGACCAGGGGTGAAGTCTGTGCTCTTCCAGACCTTGAGCTTGAAAATGGAGTGCTATGCTGCTTCAATGT
The DNA here is from genome assembly GCA_033961575.1 of Aselliscus stoliczkanus. Lineage (NCBI taxonomy): Eukaryota > Metazoa > Chordata > Mammalia > Chiroptera > Hipposideridae > Aselliscus > Aselliscus stoliczkanus. The sequence goes on from CM066734.1 coordinate 134,923,796, forward strand.
CTTCTCTGGGGCTTGCAGAAGGCCTCGTCCCTGGACAGATTCTTTTATATGTCTGCTAGAAGACCATTGTGTAGCACTCTATCTTGACTGCTCTTTCTGTTTTCTTCCATTGGCGAATTCCAGTGTTTCTTTTATTTATTTATTTTTTGTTTTTGTTTGTTTTGTTTTGTTTTTAGTTGAGCCATCCTGCCACCTGTTGGCAGCTCAGCAGCAGCTCAGCTTGGACTGGGAATTGAACTGGCGACCGTGTTGCTCAGAGCTCACACTCTTGAGTGAGCTCTTAACCAACGGAGCCACTTGGCCGGCCCCGCCAGTGTTTCTTTTAAATTGACATTAGGCTTCCAGTTAATGAGAACACGTTGTCCAAACAAACTTATCTTTCCCCTTAACCCCAACCCTTGAAATGTGGCAGAAGAGTAAAGAAAATGATCTGTAAGGACAAGAAGGATAGTAGGAGAGGCTATCATAAATGGAATGGTTCAGCCACTTTTCTGACGATAGGAAACAGATACTGGCATGGCAAACAAGTTAGCAGAGTGGAGAAAGTTCGCACTTAAATGCCTGCAGATGACTCGCCATGCAGATCCCAGGGTCCTGCCCTAATCCTTCATAGCCAGGAGCTGGTTTCTTCCTTGCCTTTGGAAATTAAACTAGCGATTCTCTGGTTTCAGCAACACCAAGAACGTGGAAGAGCAAGGGAGTGTGGCACCGGGTTACAGTGGAGAATTAAGAGTAATCTATGAAGCAGGCGGCGCTCAGCACCCATCCCCTATTGTCTTAAAAGGCCAGCAGTCAAAATATGTATCCCTTCCCTGAATCTTTGTAGCAGCAGATTGGAAGATCATTTTGTGGGGAAACGAAGTAGCTCCAGAGAAAAGATTTCCAGGAACAGACACATGGAACTTTCCTTCAACGAGGGTGGCATGCCCTTTTATTACCCCAAGGCAAGCCTAGCAATTAAGTCTCTGCCCATGCTCACAGTGCTTCCAATAAACATTTGGTGCTTTACTCTTAAGAAAAGGACAATTCAGGATAACTGGATATTTGAGGAAGGCTTTCCACACGAAAGGGATGAAAACACACCCAAACACCAACCAACCAATGAAATAAATAAACCAACAGGAACCAACAATGAAAAGGAAATCAGTGAAAGAGAGACAATGCTGGTAGCAGAGGGAGGAAAACTCCAAAAAAAAGTCTGCAACTAATATCTTCAGAATAATAAGAACACTTATTGCATCTATGGAATACCAAAAGCGTGCTTCAAAAAAGGGAACATCAGAATAATAAAGAGCTCTTGGGGAAAAATAATCTTTTTATCTCACACCTCATAAAAGAAATGTAAAATGCCATAAAATTTTTGCAAAATAACTTTGTTGCCCAACAAAAGGGAACATGATGGCCAAAAAGGAAGAAAAGGTAAGAAGAATAGAAGTTCATTCCAGGGAGTCAAAGGAATTGTAATAGATAGTATGATATGGGGGGGAGGAGTGGGAGGTGAGAATTGGGGGAGGGGGGTTGTCACTTTGAGGGGTAAAAAGTATAACTATTGCACTTTGTTGTACACCTGAAGCTAATTAAAAATATATATAAATAAATAAATTTTAAAAAAAAGAAGTTCATCCCAGGGACTGAACTTCTATTCATTAGGAGATTCAGAAACAGAAAATGGAAAGGATGATATTATCAAAGGAATGTAGGAATGTCACCCTTAACTGAATTATGGAAACTTCTACACTGACAGGTTCCCTGATTGCTCAGCACACTGTATGCAAGAAGACTCTACATGAAGGCACGTCATTGTGAAAATTTAGAACAATTGAAACAAAGATGAGAGCCAGAGACAGACAGACAGGAGGGAGGGATGTGGGGAGAGAGGGGAGAGAGGGAGAGAAAGAGGGGGAGGGGAGAGAGAGAGAGAGAGAGAGAGAGAGAGAGAGAGAGAGAGAGAGAGAGAGAGAAGATTCTGAATACATAATGGCTTCAAACTTAACCATGGCAAAGCCAGCGGCCCCGGTTCAGGTCCCATAGATGAGGGTCAGTGACACTGCCCTCACACACACACACACAAAAATGCAAACTTAACCATGGCAACATTGGATGCTAGAACAGAAGAGCAGTATTTTCAAAATTCAGAAGGATACTTATATTCAATCTAGTATTCTATATTCAGCCAAATTATCTATTGCAGGTAGGTAGTATATAGACATGACAGGCTCAAATATTTTACCTACTTACACACCTTTTCTTAGGAAGCTACTAAAGAATGTGCTTTGTAAAATGAAGAGTCAGTCAAGAAAGAGGAAGAGGTGGGATTGAAAACACAGGGCATCTCATGCCTGGTCTAGAGGAAGGCGGAGAACAGAGAGCTCAGCGGGAAAGCTGTTCAGTAGGCCTGGAGATCCACGGGCCCATAGGCCTGGAGATGAATGGGTCCATAGGCCTGGAGATGAATGGGTCCATAGACCTGGAGATGAATGGGTCCATAGGCCTGGAGATGAATGGGTCCATAGGCCTGGAGATGAATGGGCCCATAGGCCTGGAGATGAATGGGTCCATAGGCCTGGAGATCCACGGTCCAGAAAGCAGCAGCGGGCTGAGGGCAAAGGGCGAGGATACAGGATGGGTGGGAGGAAGAGGGGAAAGCCTGAGGCAGAAACGGGTAAAGTATTTGAAATTGTGGTTGAACATTTGTAAAACTTATTGATAGATTTTAAAAGATCTGCTGGGGGTAGTTGGGAAAAAAGTATAATAAAGATAATAAAAAAAATAGAGTTAACACTTTTTTTAGGAAAACCAGTAAGTTCTGTGAGACCTTACTACGTTCTGTAACATATACATAGTCATATGATGCTAACATTGATTATTATTAACCCAATATTTGATATATAATTACATTAAGACATTGAGGATGGTCTAAGAAAACTAAATGCTTAACTTCTATAATAGAAAGTCAATATATAAGGTCTTAAATTTATAAAATAAGATATAGCATCGTTTTGACATTCAATATTATTTTATGTTAATTTCAGGTGTATAGCATAGCAGTTAGACATTTATATAATTTAAAAAGTGATCCCTCTGACTAGCCTAATACCCATCTGGCACTATACAGTTATAACCATACCATTGACTATATTCCCTATGCTTTAATTTACATCCCCATGACTACTGTGTAACTACCAATTTGTACTTCTTAATCCCTTCACCTTTTTCACCCTGCCTCTAGTCCCCTACCCATCTATCATGCCAACAAATCTAGCACCCATCTGACACCATACTTAGTTATTACAATGTTATTGACTATATCTCTTATGCTATACCCTACATCCCCACAACTACTGTGTAACAACCAATTTGTACTTCTTAATCCCTCCCTCTCTTTCATCCACACCCCCAATACCCCTCCCATCTGGCAACCACCAAAATGTTTTCTGTATCTGAGTTTGTTTCTGTTTGTTAATTTTGTTCTTAGATTCCACATATAAGCAAAATCACGTTGCATCTGTCTACTCTGTCTGACATACTCCACTCAACACAACACCCTCTAGGTCCATCCATGCCACCTCAGATGACAAGAACCCATTCCCTTCCATGGCCGAGCAACATTCCATTGTATAGATGTGCCACCTCCTCTTTATCCATTCATCCATCAATGGACACCCAGGCTGCCTCCACATCTTGACCATTGTAACCAATGCTGCAATGGACATATGGAAGCACACACCCACTCAGAGTAGCATTTTGGGTTTCTTTGGATAATTACCCAGATGTGGGTTTACTGGGTCTTTCTTTGTCATTTGTTATAGCCTTTATTTTAAAGTCTATTTTGCCTGGTATAACTATTGCTACCCCAGCTGTGCTTTTTGTGTGTTTTATTTTCCATTTCCTTTTTAATGAAATAATTTTTTCCATCCCTTTACTGTGTGTGTGTGTGTGTGTGTGTGTGTTTATGTGTCTTTCAATCTGAAGTGAGACTCTTGTAGGCAGAATATGTAAGGGTTTTGTTTTCTTATCCATTCAGCCCTTCTGTATCTATTGATTGGAGCATTTAATCCATTTACTTTGATAAATATGTAGCTATTACCATTTTATTATTCATAATTTTGATATTTTTTTCATCTTAAAGAAGTCCCTCTAAGAGTCTTTGTAACACTGGTTTGGTGGTGATGAATTCCTTTAGATTTTTCTTGTCTGGGAAGTTCTTTATCTGTCCTTTGATTTGAAATGATAGCCTTGCTGAATGGAGAACCCTTGGTTGTAGGTCCTTGATTTTTATCATGTTGAATAATTTGTGCCAATCCCTTCTAGCCTGCAAAGTTTCTGTTGAGAAACCAGCTGACAATACTATGGGGGCTACCTTAGAAGTCAAATAACTAGTTGCCTTTCTCTTGCTGTCTTTTGGATTCCCTCTTTGTCTGTAACATTTGTCATTTTAATTATAATATGTCTTAGTGTGGGCCTGTTTGGATTCATCCTGTTTGGGACTCTGCCCTTCCTGGACTTGTATGTCTATTTCCTTCACCATGTTAGAAGAGTTTTCAGTCATATTTCTTCAAATAAGTTCTCAATCTCTTGCTCTCTCTCTTCTCCTTCTGGTGCCCCTATGATGTGAACATTGTTACTCTTGATGTTGTCCCAGAGGTCTCTAAATTATCCTCAATCTCTTGATTCTTTCAGGTGTTTTTGTTCTTTCTATTTCAATTGGGTGGTTTCTTCTACCTTGTCTTCCATATCGCTATTCGATCTTCTGCTTCATCTAGTCTGCTAGTGATTCCTTCTAATGCATTCTTCATTTGTTATTGTATTCTTCACTTCTGATTGGTTCTTTTTTATGGTTTCTATGTCATCTTTTATGTTTGCTCTCTGTTGGAGTTCTCACTAAGTTCCTTGAGCATCCTTGTAACCATTGTTTTGAACTCTGTCTCTGGTAAATTGCTTGCCTCCATTTCATTGAGTTCTTTTTCTGGAGCTTTCTCTTGTTCTTTAATTTGGAATACAATTTCTGTTTCCTCATTTTGGCAGCCTCTCTGTGTTTGTTTCTGTGTATTAGGTAGATCTGCTATGTCTCCCAGTCTTGGCCAGGTAGTAGGTGTCCTGTGGGACCCAGTGGCACAGTCTCCCCGGTTACTTGAGCTGGGTGCTCTGGGAATATCCAGTGTATGGGTTGTATGTGCCCTCCTGTTATAGTTGAGCCTTGATTGCTATTGGCATGTCAATGGACGCGATCGACCCTCAGGCTGACTGGCTGTAGGGTTTGGCCTTGTCTACAGCTTATAGGCCGCTGAGCAGGAGGCTTGCCCCACTGAGTGGGATTCACCCCCATGGGCTCTGGTGCCTGTTGAGACTGCCCTTTTGGCGTGTCACTTGTGGGGCCAATTGGGCAGTTCTCTGCTGTGGTCTGAAGTCAACCTCTAAGTATGTTGGTTCTGGGGCCTCTTGGGAGGAGCTCTGGTGCTGGCCCAGGTCAGCCACTGCCTGTGATCAGCCAGGGACAACCGGGTAGGAGCTACAAAGCGATCCACAGTTATTTGCTGCCTGTGCTAACATGGACGTACATGGGAGAGGCCATGCTGCAAACCGAGGATGTCTGCCATGACTACCAGGCCTGGGGTAACACCACAAAAAGCCAGGACATCCAGAGGCCTGCTGCCACCTGCCACCCTTAAGGTTCAGTCACTGATAAAGCCTCATGCAGTATGTGAGTTAAGTAAGGCAAGGTCTCCGGGAGTCAGTAGAGTAGGACGAGTTGTGGTCACCAGGTTAATGCTTCTAGATTTGGTGCCAGTGCTGAGCCTGGAGCAACTCACAAAAGTCTCAGAGCACACTAGGGCCAGTCGCTGCCCTCCTGGTGCCCATGGACTTCGATACTTTTTCTAAAAAGAGAGCACTGCGGGAGGGGCTGGCTGCTCAGTGAGGAAGTGCCTCCAGCTGTGCATGAATTTGGTAAGGCAGGGTCCCAGCTGAGTTAATAGGGCAGAGCAGCAGAGCTCACCACACCAATCAGATTCAGAGTTGGCTCTGTGGGAGTGGGTTCAACATAGGAACCATGATGCCCACCAGCCGGCTGCTCATGAAGAGGACCCCTCACCAGGAGAATGGCCACTACCTCTAGTCCTCCCCCTGAAGGTACACTTCTCAGTCTGCAACCCATGTGTCTCTGAGGCTTTGAGTCACCGTCCCTCCGCTGGAGCGCAAGGGAGTGCCTGCAAGCAAGTGAGTCTGTGTTACAGCCTTTTAAGAAGGCACTGGGCTTTCCAGCAGCCTTTTGACCTACCCAAACAGTTGAAAACCCCACTGGTTTTCACATCCAGATGTTATGGGAGCAGCTGTCCCTCGGCACCAGTACTCTGGGCTGGTGAGCATGGTGTGTAGTCCTGGAGTCCCTCCCTCCTCAGGGGAGAAGCTTTGCAGCCAAGGTAGCCCTCCTGATTCTCAACTGCCACAGGGAGGTTTGGGGCCTATTCTACGTCCCCACCCCTCCTACCAGTCTTGACACGGCTTCTTTGTATTTTTAGTTATAGGGTTTCTGTTCGGCTAGACTTCGGGTGGTTCTTCAGGTTGGGTATTCTGTAATTTAGTTGTAATTCTAATGTGTCTGTGGAAGGAAGGCACAGTGTTTACCTACTCTGCCATCTTGGATCTCTCTAACATACAGCATCTTAAATCACATCTTATTCAGAGATAGGGAGATAATTACCAGGAGAAGTAGGTACAATAGTTGAAAGGGGTTGGCTCTAGGGAGTAGGACTGTGGATTTGATGGTGAATGGGGAAGGTGGTTACCATTTTTTAATATAAACTAGTTTATTTGATTTAAAAAGAGCATTTATTATTTAGATAAAACAACCAACCTTAGAAATTGTTCTTCCTGTGCAGCTTTTCTCTATGTCTTCCATACACTCTACATTACTTGTATTCCCCTCTTCTCTCACTCCAATGCCCCCTCCCATATGTTGTGCTTTTCCTGATTGTGTGATTTATTGTACTGGTTTCACTGATTCATTTATGGTCTAGTTTTTGCCACTAGACAATGACCTCTTTGATTGTAGGTATTAAGGGAAAGTTTCCCCCAAATCTCCTGGCTCACATTGCTCTTGTTGTCTTAGTAATTTCTTTATGGGGTCCCTAGTCTAAATACCTAGCATGTCTGTTTATTGAATAATTAGGTCCAAACAACTGAATATTATCCTTTGTATATATAAGTGCTTTGAGAAGGAGTGCCAAGAGCTTACAGTTCATATTTTTCCTATTGGAGAGGCCACAGTTTGTGTCCCTCAGAATAGAAGGGGTGCTCCCTTCCCCACACCAGGGATTCCTAAGCAGCTAACACAATAATAACAGGAATAGAAAATTAAAAGAGAAAAAGACTAAACTAGAATTCTGCCACTCAAAAAACATCACCTGTTTTCCCTTTCCTATACCTTTCTAGTCCTTGTCCATGTACAGAGACCTAATTTTACATATAATCGCCGAAGATATAATATTTTGGCGTGATGTATTTACTCAATATGTTATCACATGCAATTTTCTTTGCTGATATATGGATTTCATAATGGTTATTTTAAACAGCTATGTATTTCATAACATTGTATTTATTTAAACATATCCCAATGAATGAACATTGATTGAATTTTTCTTATTCTGTAATTAATATCTTACCACACATTTATCCTTTATTCTTTCTGATTATTTACATAAAATAATTTCCTAGAAGAGGCTAAAATGGGCATGAATTTTTGGAGTTTTAGAAATTTAGAAATATATCAAATCTCAAGTTGAAGGAAGGGGTGCCTTCTAAAACAACATGCCTCTTCCTAACTCCTTCCAATAACCCTCACTTTCTCATGTGGAAATTCATCTAACAATAATTTTTTAAATCTTTACGTTTTTGAGCCCAAAGTAGCGCCATTTACTGCACTTGTTGGTCATCACTCTGCCCTCAGGAGTTGCACACAACTGCTGTGTTCTCCCCTTCCACATGGCAGCCCGTCAAATATTTGAGGAGGATGATCATGGACAAGTGATCTTTGCACAGTCTTTCAACTAAAATATTCCCCATCCGTGACCGTGAATCTTCACACTCACACACCTTTACCATTTTCTGCCCCAATTACTGAAATCTCTTCTCTCCCTGCCAATAATTGACAGTTCCCCCAGTTTCCTCCAGGGCTGCCTTCCCAGGTCTATGCCACTGTATCCTTTTAAGTGAAAGTTGCCATCAATTGTAAGATGCACCATTACTTTTATGTATCACTAACAAACAAATGAAAAACACTGCTCTGACATGACATCAATTATAAGGTACGCTTCATTTTCTGAAATGTTAAAATGTTTAAAAAAATGTGTCTTAGAACCTATGAAATAGAGCAAGTCCACTATTTCTTTCTAGGCCAGCTTCAGACTGTCAATATACATCATGCAGTGTGGCCCTGATCTTGGAAATGTTATTCCTGGGATGCTTGGCTTTCCTTGACATTGGTAACTGTTGCTATGTAGGCCTGTCAGAGTTTGCACCCTAGTAAGTGGGCCAGTGGGAATTTTCTAGTTATGTGTGATGTGGATTTTGGTACTCTGTGTGTGTGAGCGTGTGTGTGTGGTGTTGCATGTGTGCATTGCAAAGTAATGCCCTTCTGTTTTATTTATTTTTTTATTTTTATTTTTTATTTTTTTGAGGGCAGTGTCACTGGCCCTCATGTGGGACCCGAACCAGGGCCGCTGGCGTCCCAGGCCAGCGCTTAACCAATGCGCCACTCGGCCGGCCCAGGCATGCCCTTCTGTTTTAAAGCTAACAATACAGTTCTAGTAATCACTGATAATAAGAATAATAGGAACAATAATACCAAACCACTTAATTGCAAAGTCATAGTTCAGGAATGGAGAAACTGCAGTCAAAGTACTGGTGATGGATATGAATCAGATTAAAACAGCTCAAGTCTGGGAAACTGCTGAGTTTATGGTCACAGTTCCACATACAAATGATATAAATTCTGACAATGTCACAATAATAGTTTAACAAATTCAGGGTGAGAGGTGGAGAAAAGATGTTTGTGTTGGGAAGTATAAGTGTTCCAATATCCTCCTATCAGAGACTCCGTGAATGGTCAAGTTGAAGCATAGTTTAAAAATACAATGACTCCAGCCTCTTAGTAAGTTCAACATCATTTTCTTTCATTTGGACTTAATAATCTGTAGGGATTGCTTAAGAATTGATATTTCCTGTTGGAAAGAGAATTGAATAATTTTCAGCAAATCCTTTAATTCTATATGATTTATACTTTTACTGTTAATTGAAGTAAAAGTAAATTTAATACTTTTATTAGTTGTTACACTTATAGTATGATCCATTAAAAATATTACTTCTAAGTTTTCTAAAGCACAATTGATTCTTGATATCCATGGTGGTTATGTTCTATAAAATCATTGTAAAAAGCTAATTAGCAAATACCAAACCATTGCTCCTAAGAGAACAACAGGGTTAGTTTCCTGTGATCCTCTGATCACAGCATTTTCATCTGCTGATCAGTACATAATCTTGTTTTGTATGTGTTTCTGTTTAAAGACACCTTATTTAACATAGCATGCTTTTGAATCATTAAGAGTGAACCCGTGGCCAGCAGCACTGTAACTAACCTGAACACACTTACCTAACACGCATTTTTCTCCTAAGACGTATCACAGGCTTCTCACACTCAGAAACACTGGACAGCATTTTAGCACTACACTTGGGGGCCGTTTTATATAGTGAAATCACTAACAGAGAGCACAAAAATGCAAAAAAAACTGGCACTAAATAGACTCCATAAAGGACACTGAAACAGGAAGACAGAGCATTGCCTTGTTTGAGCGCAGCTGGGGATGTGCAAGTTGGGTGACTCAAATTTGTTGCCACTCTGCTTGGCAGTGAATGACTGCCTAAGCACTGTGAGTATTGATTTGGGGCTTTCAAGTAAATCATTATTTTTAAATTTTTTAATTAAAAGTTTAATCAAGATATTATTAACATGTTATGTTTCAGATACACGATATAATGATTAGATAGTTTTATATAATATGGAATGATAATACAGCATGTAGGTAAATTCATAAATATAGAATCCAGAAACAAAGAGAATTGACTGAATTTCTAATAAAACCTTATTTCATTCTTCTGCCTTCTCTTTTTCCATATTTAACTATCTGTCTGCCCCTACATCTTTCTATTTGTAGAGAGACATCTGAAATTATACCCAGCAAGAGTTGACAATTACTATTATTGGGTGGTAAAATTTAAAATTTTTATTTTAAAACAAAGATATAATACACATTTGGACTTAGGGTATTATGCTAAGTGAAATAAGTCAAACAGAGAAAGATATATACTATATGATTTGATTTATGTGTGGAATCTAAAAATTAAAATAAATTAAATGAACAAAACAAAACAGAAACAGACTCATAGATACAGAGAACAAACTGATGGTTGCCAGATGGGAGGGGAGTTAAGGGGATGGGTGAAAAGGGGAAGGGATTAAGAATTACAAATTAGTAGTTACAAAATAGTCACGGGGTTGTGAAGTACAGCATAGGGAATATATAGTCAATAATATTGTAATAACTATGTATGATACCAGCGGATACTAAACTTATTGGGCGGGAATCACTTCTTAAGTTACATAAATGTCTAACCACTAAGTTGTACACTTGAAACTATTGGGTTGTTGGAAAAATCGTGACATATTTTTTCTATGTTTTTCATTACAAAACTGCATCATGACTTTTCCAACAACCCAGTAATATAATATTGAATGTCAACTATACTCGAAAAATTAAAAAAATTAAATAAATACATGTGACATATTTAAGACAAAGAATTATTTTAAAACAAAAATATAATAGTACACATTTTTACACATAAATGATGTCATTATTAAATTTATATTAAAATGTAGTATTAAATATTATAAAAATAAAATTATAGTAAGACTTTGTTTCTTACAATTATATTTGTGCTTTTTTCTTTTATACATTGCAATTCAATATTTCATGAGGATGTAAGGAAATAGGTAATTATACACTACTGGTTTTAGTGTAAATTAGTACAATAGTTTTCAAGAAAATTTGGCAAAAGGCATCAAAAGCTTCAATGGCTTTAATTTATTTTTATCCATTAATTCCATTTGGGCATTTCACCCATGGAAATAATTACAAAAAACTTATTAACAGTAATATCATAGTTGTAAACATGTAAACCAACCCAGTAGACCAGCAAGAAGAGCTCAGAAGAAAGAAATACAGCTTTTGTAAGTCATGCTCTTTAAGAATTTGGATGACATTATTAACATAAGGACAGGATGGAATATCATACATGCAGATATTGAGGGACGGGGGTTGTCACTTTGAGGGGTAAAAAGTATAACTATTGCACTTTGTTGTACACCTGAAGCTAATTAAATATATATATATATATATATATATATATATATATATATATATATAAAATAATAAAAAAAAGACTTGACAAATATATAACCAAAATGTTAACAGTGGTCATCTAGGGGAAGTCAAATTCTAGGTAACTTTCATTTCAAAAATATTTCTAAGGACAGTTCACAATTTCTACAATAAATATATATTTATAATGAGGAGAAATACATCTTATATAAAGGATAGTAAATATTGTTTAAAAATTATACTTGACCCCTCACAAAAGCATAATGATCAATAGCATAATTTACATAAATGCAGATACCTGCTTTTTTTGCCTTTTTTTGAGGAACTTGTACTTGTTTGACATGCTCATAAACAGTGTATCATTTCAATTAATTTCCATTATAACCTTGTGAGACTGGTTTAATTATTTTCAGTTTGTGGATGAGAGTATCTAGATTCAGAGAGATTATATAAATAACCTAAAGTAATTGGAGACAGAGTCAGGAGTTAAACACAAACTTTCTGACTTCCACCTACAAATGCCATTGTCAGCATTGTTATGAGGCCATTGTCTTGCAGAGATCAGCAGGGCAATCTGCCATTTTATGGAAGAAAAAAAAAAAGACATTTTCTATAATGTACCTCATTTATACCTCCCAACAACACAATGAGTAAATGATAGCACTACTAAAGATGATCCTTTATATTATTATTAAGAATTATTTTAATCAGGAACATATGATGTTCAAGATATCATTCATTCTTTGGACCAACATATTCCAGGTGCTTATAAAGTGGCAAGTACCATTCCAGGCACTGATGCTATAGCAATTAACAAAACAAAGTCCCAGCTCTCACAGAGCTTTCTTATTTGGAAAGACAGATAATAAAATACTGATATATGGCATGGAAAATGGTGATAAGTGCTATGAATAAGAGCAAAAGTGGAAAAGGGCTTTCACCATTTTACGGTCCTTCTCTATTTCTGGGTTTTGGGCTATGAGCAGTGTGCAGGTACTTTGTCCGGAGGTGGAGAAGCTGGGAGATGGGTAGTTTGGGGGAGTAGCAGCGTGTGTGTGGAAAATTAAGATCTTAAATTTGAGATGCTTATTAGGCATACAACTAATGGAGATGTCAAGCACTCGATCATGAGCCTGAAGATTAGATGAGAGGTCAGACCTGGAGATGTAAACGTGGGGGGCATTGGCTTATAGATGGTGCCTAAAATCATGGGATTGTATACAGTTATCTAGGGAGATGGTGCCCTGGAGCACACCAACATTTAAAGGAAGAGAGAAAAATTGGGTGGAACTTAAAAGGAGACCGAAAAGTAGAAGAAAACCAGAGACACCTGGTATTATAGAAATTTATTGAAGAACCTGGATTAGAACTCAATTATTCTGACCCTAGGGTCATGCCATTCCCTGTTATTGAAGATTTTTATGATGCTTCTTTTCTTTTTATGCTTATCATTTTTCTGTCACTAAGAGTTATTTAAATAATCATTGAAGTGGTAGATTTGCCAGATGGTAATTGCTAAAATGACTTTCTTTACTCTTTAAGTCTTTTGGGCACCATTCCAGTTTCCTATAACCTTCAAACATATGTGTAAATAGTTCAGTGAGTTCATTATCTAACTCCCTGAACAGCAAATCCTGATAGCATTCAAAAGCCAATTCTCATTCCCATAAAATGGAGCAGTAAACCATTTATCCTAAAGGACCTTCACAAGAGGGTCTGTATACTTATGCAGTTCTTCCAAATTCATGCTTTATTATTTGTTTTTATTTTTATAATTTGTACCTTTCCATAAAGGTCTGACCTGTGTTTAATAAATTGAACTAATTTTAAGCTCAATAAATTTCTACACCTGTATACACCCATCTGCCCATCATCCAGATCAAGATTTAGAAACTTTCTAGGACCCAGAAGCCTCCTTCATCCCCTTTCCCAATCACTACCCATTCCCCTCTCTTCACTTATCATTATACGACTTTTATTATCAATGGTTGGTTTTGCCTGTCTTTGAACACAATATAAATGGAATTTACAGTATTTTCTTCTTTGTGCTTGACTTCTTTTATGTAGCATAATGTCTGTGAGAGGCATTCATGTTGTTGCAAGGAGTTCATTCTTTCTTGAATTTCTCTGTAATGTTTCATTTTATAAATGTTCCCCATTGACTTATCCATTCTACTAATGGAAGACATTTGAGTTGTGTCTAGTGTTTGGGTCTTGTAAACAAAACAACTATGGTAGACACATACTCATTTCCCATGAGTACTTCTCTGGGATTGAATTAGTTGTCATATATATGCATTTAGGAGTGAAACTTCTGGGCCATAATGTAAGCATATGTGTTTTATTTTTATTTTCCAGCCTCTAAGAAATACAAATTAAAGTTAGGAGATATCATTCATTGTTTATGAAGTTAGTAAATATTTTAGTATATAGAATATCTACCACATTCCATTTTCATTTTTACACATTGCTGGTGGGAGTATGAATCGGTATGCTCCTTTTGGAAAACACTTTGTCAGTGTATAGTGATCACAGCCTTTAAACTTTTTATACCAACTGACCCATGAGTCTGTTTTTTTTTTTCCTTTTTCTGTTTTAGAACTTATCCTAAGGAAATAATTGTAACTATTGTTAAGTTTATGAACCAACATGTTTACTGGAGAACTATTTGTAGTAGAAAAAACAGTGGAAATGACCTATGTCCAACAATAGGGAATATTTAAGTAAATTACGTAACAACCTTTCAATAAAATATATGATTTTTATCTATGAAGAGTTTATGATGGCATAGAAATATGGTTTGCTACAATGCTAAATTTAAAAAGCAGAACATATTTCTAAAGACTGAACATAACTTTTGGGGGGAAATATTATAACACAAAGAGAAAAAGCCCAAGAGACAATATCAACAAAATATTAATGCTGACTAACCAAGTGGTAGCTGACTGGGTAAATATTTCCTTTTCTCTGTTTTGCAAATTTGCAGCCTGTTGGTGGCAGGATGAGATACTGGTTAACAGTATGATTCCTAAAGCCGTATTTGCTGGGTTAGTCCTAGTCTCATGCTTACTGGCTGTGTTACCTTGAACAAGTCTAGGTCTCATTTATTGCACCAAGTATTTATTGAGTGTCTAGTATGCACCACGCACTGTTCAGCAAACAAAATAGATACAATTCCCTGTGCTCATGGAGCTTCCAATCTAGTGAGTGCCATCTGTAAATTGGGCATCAGCAGAGGGTCTAATGCTTAGGGTGCTGATGAAACAGCTTTGGGGAAGCGTCTGGAACATGTGAACCCTCAAGAAGTGCTAATAATACTTAATATTATCTTTAGAGAGTTCTGCAACTCCCAACTTCTCTTTCAGTTAAAGAACAATCATTCTTTCTCAAAGAATGGGTTTGACATGATGTGTAATTGACCACTTTTATTGGTCATTTGAGAGAAAACACTGACTACTCAATCAGTGCTTGTGTGCTCCATAATCACTTTGGTTATGGCCAAAGTGGAACCCGGTTTTCCTAATGCTTCCCAAGAATTACTGCTTCCTCATATCCTTCCCAGGGATAAAGTTATTTCTTATCATTGTGTTTTTCAGTAGTGTAATATTTTTACTATTTTCAACCAATGATGCAACTATTAGTTTGATGTTTTCAAAACCAACAGTGATTTAGTTTCCTAAGATTGCCATAATAAAGTATCACAGACCGAGCGCTCAAAACAACAGAAATTTTTTTCTCTCACATTCTGGAGGCTAGAATCTGAAATCAAGGTTACAGCAGGGTCATGCTCCCTTCAAAGTCTCTGGAGGAGCCTATTTCTTTGCCCCTTCTGGCCCTGGTTGGCTCCTGGGAGCGCCTAGTATTCTTTGGCTGTGGGAGTGTAACTCTAATCTCTGCCCCCATATTTTCTTATGGACTTTTCTCTGAGTGTCCCTGTGTCCTCTCTTTTTTACATAAGGATTCCAGTTATTGGATTTAGGGCCCATCCAAAACCCAGGATAATTTCATCTTAAGACCCTTAACTAAGTACATTTTCAAAGACCCTATTTCCAATTAAGGTTACATTCTGAGATTCTGGATGGATATGAATTTTCCTATTCAACTCACTACTAATAGCAATCCTAATATTATCAACAATACTACTCCTGTGGGTTTTAAGTCATTCAACTTAATATAGATGATAAATAGAATAGCTTCCTTACGTGTATGCTGCTCATTACATTCTTGTAAAAGATGGCTGGGACCCAGATGTTTCTTTTAAATTAAAGTTGGGGTGACAATGGTTAGTAAAGTCACATAGGTTTCAAGTGTACGATTCTGTAATACATCATCTATATATCACTTATGTGTTCACCATCCAGAGTCAGTTCTCCTTCCATCTACCACCCTCTTCCTCCCTTACCCGCTGGTAACAAATAAACTATTGTCTCTGTTTGAGATTTTAGTTCTTTGTTTGTCTTGTTCCTTTGTTGCTTTCAGTTTTGTATCCCACATATCAATGAAATCATATGGTTGTTGACTTTTTCTGTCTGACTTATTTCGCTTAGCATAATAATCTCAAGATCCATCCATGCTGTCATAAATGTCACTATTTTATCTTTTGTTATGGCAGAATAGTATTCCATTGTGTACCCAGATTTTTTAACAGTGTGATTTGGGGGGCATGCACCAGAAAAGGTGGAGGAACAGTGTATCCTATGATGCTTCTGGCTCTGATTTTGTAAAGCTTTGGGAAGACTCATATATGTCCACAAGAACTGAGATCTGAAAAGGTTAAGGGTTTTGTCTAATGTGAATTTAATGGGGAAATAAAACAAAAACAAAAACAGAAAATGAATGAGGCACCTGAACACTGAATAGGGATTTTTTTCTTTGCCATTTTTCTTGATGATGTAGAAATTCTGACAATCTGTTACTCACACTAAATCCTTCAGTATGCCAACCCAGTAGAATGCTATTCCTTTTGACTCTTCTGTTGGAGGTGAGAATTGTTTTCTCACTGATTGAAACCTCTATATTCTAGTACTTCAATGGAGGCAAATTCCAAAAGCCCTTTTTGTAAAATGAACATGCAGGGATTAGTGTGTGGCGATTGTGCATTGTACAGGGTTTTATAGTCGTTATATTAGGTGTGATAAGTGACTGCTTTAAACCACAGTGTGTTTACTCTGTTCTGATGAAGCAGTGACACCAATGTGTAAGATGATAGCATAAAAAAAATGACTGACATTCAGTTACTCACCTTGCAACTTATTTTTTGTTTAAAGTTACATCGCTTTTGAGATTTACCTCTCTTAATACATTTAGCACTTGCTCATTTTTATTGCTGTTTATAACTTATTATCATTTATTTAATGATTGCCTATTGATGAACATTTAAGCGATTTCTAACATTTTCTTATAAGAACAAGGATGCAATGATCATTTTTGTAGAAGCCTTCCTTTGCACTTATGCTAGAACTTCATATTGACTTTAATATGTGGATCTTATATCCTGAAACCGTGCAGAACTCTCTTTTTAATTCTAAAGAGTTTTTCTGTAAAATACCTTGGGGCTTCCATGAGAAAATTTTACTATGTGAAATAAGGACAGCTTATCATTCACCAATTCTGTGGTGCTGGTTGTGTAAAAGGACAGAACATAAAATCAAGTATATAATACTTGATAATGACATTATAGACTGTGTTACTGCTTGATGTATTTACTACACTGTATTTTTAACATTATCATTATTTTAGAGTGTACTCTTTCTATTTACAAATAAAAAGTTTGCTGTAAAATAGTAGGTTGTGTTACACCAGCAGCAGCCTCAGATATTTCCTGTTTACCATGTCTGTTGATTGCATCATTTTCTCTTGTGCTTGACTTAATCTCATTGTGTTTTGTACAGTAACATGCTGTACAGGGTTGTAGACTAGGAACAATGGGCTATACCATCTAGGTAAGTGCATTCTAGGATGTGTGCACAATGACATAATCGCCTAACGATATATTTCTCAGAACATATACCTATCGGTAAGTGGTACATAACTATTCACTTTTCACCAGTCCTGCTAGTCTTTGTTCTACTATATCTACAGTTTCAGTGTATCTTGTATTTCTAATCCCTGGTTTCTATTCCATTACACTTAAGCTAGGAAATAAAGCTAGGCTTAGACTTAGAGTTAAATGAGAGAATTTTATTTATTCTCTCTCTTCAGCTGCATGCCCTGACATTGCCTTCCCCCTGGTACCAGGCCTGCACAAGGATCTCTAGTTTTCACCTAACACTTCAGGAATACCATAAAGGGAAGGTTGTTGATCCAGTCTCCATGTCAGCAAAGTTGCTTGGTTCCCCTCCTGGTGGATGGTGCCTGTGTCCTCCTGGCCCTCTCATCTATGGCGGGGAGTGTAGGGATGGTAGAATACAGGTATTTTCCTCATTTATTTAAGTGGGAAAACCCTATGTATCTATCTCCTGGCTATGAGTAGTGAGCCTAGTCCTGGCTCCCTATCTTGAGGGGTGGCTTATGTTTTGTTTCAGTCACCCTGCAGAAGCCCCGTCTTCAGCCCCACTCCAGAGCCAGAGGCCAGGCTTTTGGCTATAGTCCCTCTCACTCATTTATGTCTTTGTCCCATCCCTCATCTAAGAAAGATAATTTTTTCTTCTCTCTTTATCCCTGGCAATGTCTTCTTGCATATATAATATAATATAATGTATATAAATATATTTATATTTATTTATTTTTTATTTTTCTGTCACTTTTATTTGTTTGGGACAGAGGAATGAAGTGTGAACTCAATACTCCATTTTCACAGAAAGTCTAAATACTGGTTCATTAAAAATTAACAAAAGAGCAGCAACAAGCAGCAAAAGCCAACAACCAAATGAAAACCCATTTCCTTTCATGTGGTAAAAGAGGCAAGATCTGATCTGAGTGGATGAACCAGGATACTGTATATGACTATGCCTTGTGAGAGCTAAGCCTGCTCACAAATGTTAATTATTTATTTTATGTTTATGTGTCCGTGCCACCTCATTAGGAAATCCTAAGACCTTCCTCACACAGGCCCCATTTTTTATTTATGTTCCAAACATAAAAGATGAACTTGTAAAGACCTGGGATTTCTCTGTCTCATGCGTACTCCCTAACTTCCGGTGCAAACGAAAGCATTTTCCTATCACTCGAGTCCTTGAGCAACGCGGGGCTGAGAGACACACCGGAAGCCGGTTCCAAGGGCCTTCTCGACAGGCTGGGCGAGCTAGAATGGCCTCCTGACTGACTGCCTGGGCTCTGCAGCCCTGGCTCACTGCCAAGAACGCAGTTCACCAGAAAGACAAACAGTGAGAAGTTCACCAAACACTTGGACTTTAATTTGCTTCTTGAAATGCCAGGCTATTTTCTTTTTATGGAAGAAATTGTTGCTCCTCCTTTAACCTCACAAATTCTAAACTCTAATCCTAGCATTTCCCCTGAACTTAATCAATTCAATCCAACAAGTATTTATTGAAGTGTGCCAGGCAGTGTTAGGTACTGGGATGTGATGATGAATACAGCACAGTTCCTGCTCTTAATGGCCTCCCAGTGCTGTCAGGGGAGAGAAACTGGTCTGTGAGCCAAGACAATTAGCACAGGTGGCAGACCTTTGTGTTGTGAGCTCTGTCTGTGGCATCCAGCTGTCCAGGTTCACATCTGCAGAAGCCATTGTTCACCAGGAGACAGTGAACAAGCTATTTAGCCTCTTTGTGATTCTGTTTCCTCATCTGTGTAAAGGACATCAGTAAGGTTAGATGGGGACTAGACTTATTGGAGGATCACTTCATAAACTTTATAAATGTCTAACCACTAGGCTGTACACCTGAAACTAATATAAAATAATATTGAATGTCAACTGTAATTGAAAAAAAAGTAGTCATGGGGATATAAAAGTACAGTATAGGGAATATAGTCAATTATATTATAATAACTATGCACAGTGTCAGATGGATAATAGACTTATTGGGGTTATCACTTTTTGAGGTATATAAATGTCTAATTACTGTGTTGTTTTGTACATCTGAGACTAATATAATATTATATGTCAGCGGTAATTGAAAAATAAATTTTTGAAAGTTAGAAAAAATGAACTAAGTTTTTAAGTATAAATGTTAATTTCATAAAAAATGGCATCACAGGGCCGGCTGAGTGGCATGTTGATTAAAAGTTGGCTTGGGACGCCAGCTCTGAGCAGCAGGGTCCTGGTTGGGATCCCACATGAGGGCCAGTGACGCTGCACCCTCTACAGCTAAGATGGTGAACAACAGCTCCACCTGGAACTCCCCGGGTCAGCATAGCTGCAGCCCCTGCTGCAGTGGGCTGCCATAGGCTGCAGTGGGGCTGGTAAACACCTGGTGGGCACTTTCATGAGCTGCCGTGAGTGGCTGTCCAATAGCCAGCAACTGATCTGCCTCACCCGGGAAGAGAGCAATGACGATACCAACATGGGCCAGTGAAGCAACGTCCTCCGCAACTAGACTGAAGAACAAAAAGACAGCAACTTGTCTGTTCCCCTTCCCCGATTCCCCAATGCTCTTCCCCTCCCCCAATTCCCCAATAAAATCTTAAAAAAAAAAAAAAAGAGAAAGAGAAACTTTTAACTTAATTGATCATGAGGGAAAGCCAGGGATGTGGAAATGCTATCTCTCTAACTTTTGAGGTTAAAAGTATCTGCCAAGATAAGAATTGAATTTTATTTTATATTAACTTCCCATGCATGATTAAACACAATGTTGAGGGTTTCAACCCAAGTATTGGGTTGTCGGAAAAGTAATGACATATATTTTCTATGTTTTTTGTTGCAAAAATCCGTCATGACTTTTCGGACAATCCAATAGTTTACCCAATTTGTTCAGTTTATTTGTCATGGTCTCCTTGCTAAAGATGGTTGTTTTTATTATTCTGTTCCATTGATCTGAGTATATTTAAACTTTGTTTGAACATCCATTAATAAACTATTGGAATGACAGACCTGGAGGAATCCCCAGAGATGATTTAGAGTCCTGTTTTTCAAACTGTTCTTAGGAACCCCAGAGACGAAGTGGGGGTGCCCCCTGGTTTACCTTCGATGTGAGGGTGGTCAGCATCTGGGTGAGAATAGACACCTCCTTTTCATACCCACCCCCACACTTCAGCCAGCCAGATCCGGACCTATTCTGTGTGATATATTAGGCCTCTGACTACAACTTCATTTGAAGCAAAGATTTCATGGCTCACTCTCTCTGTCCCTATGTGAAAAACAGCTATCTAGGTCAGGGTCTGTAAACGTTTTTCTGTAAAGGGTGTGGCCTTCCTACTGTTCCTGCACAGAGTGAGTGTGGCCCATCAGGACCTTGTCTGTAGCTGTTCCGCTACCTGCATTCTTCCCCTCCCCAACCCCATATCCACATGGCCACCCGTTCCCTTACCTGCTTCGGGTCTCTGCTCACATGCCACCTTCTCAATAAGGTCTACCTCGGCAACCTTATTTAACACTGCATTCTAAACTCCCCTGCCCAATTCTCCCAAGGCCCTTACCTATTCTGTTTTCTTTTCCCCACAGCACTCAGCTTCTAGTATACTCTGTCATTTATTTATGTTTATTTTTCATTGTCTCTCTCTCTCTCTCTCTCTCTCTCTCTCTCTCTCAGCCCCCGATTAATCAATGTGCTTGAGGGTAGGGGATCTCTGTTTTGTCTACCTTTGTTTCCCTAGTGACTTGAGCACTGCTGGGCACTTAGTTGGCACCAAACAAATATTTCTTAAATGAGTCAATGAACCTGTTTCTCTTATTTCAAGGCTCTGTTCTTAATTACTAAATTATATAGTTAAAGGAGTGAGACTGAATGAATGAGTGAACAGAAGGAATGACTGCTCTACTAGTTTAGGAGCTCATTGAGGGATGGGGTAATTTCTTCATCATGTGAGTGTGCCTGGAACAAAGCAGGTGCTTAGGAAATGCTTGCAGAATTAAATTACATCCTGCAGGTGCCCATTCTGACATTTGGTAGGCCCTGTTACCACATAAAATACTTCCCTCCTGTTTTAGCCCATCCTGACCACAATGACTTCTCTTAGCCAAAAAAGCCCTTTGTCCCTTGGCTGAAGTTCAGACCTCGCTGTTTCCACCCAGACTGGGCAACAAAAAGGAGCCTCAGAGGAAAGGACAACAGTTACTTTCTTTCTGCAGGATCCCTCCCAGGCTGTTTAAACCTCTCTCCATTGCCTCGGTTTTTTTTTAAACCTTTTTGCTTTCTTTGCTCTGCAGGATTCCAGCCCAAAGAGATGGCTCTGCCTGGAAAGGATAAAGAGAGTAGGGCATTCCTGGGGAATGCTTCCCCCCAACCCCCACCCTCCAGGAAGTACTGAAACATGCATTTTGTAAAAGGTATTCCAAAGCTCAGACATTGGGGCAAAAATCAAAGAAAACAGCAATTTGTTACTTGCAAAATGCAGTTCTGTAGCAGTGTACTTTTGTGGCAAGTGTAGCCTGAAAACAAAGCCCTGATACTCTTTCTGATACTATTGTACCCAACCTCTGACCTTGAGGTTTTTCACGGCAACACATGCTGAAGGTCAAGAAAATTAGGCACCCGCTCTGCCACTTAGAAACTATGTCACCTTAGGCAAGTCACTTAACTTTTCTGAGGTTCATTATACTATCTGTTAAATGAAAATATTAAACCCAGAACATCAAAAAAATAAACAAGATATTGTGCTACCATTGTAAGTAAGCTCCTTCCTGATTTTCTTTAACAGTTAATCTCCGTATCAGTGATAAAATCTCATAATATCACACACACACACAGAATGCACGTAAACACTGATGAAATCTGAATAAGATCTGTAGTTGAAACTGACCAATGTCACTTTTTTGGTTTTGGTTTGATGACATATTGTGGTTATTAAGATCTTATCATTGGGAAGGGTACACAGAAACCCTACGTTATTTGGCAATTTCTTACAAGTCGAAAGTTATTTCAAAATCAGAAGTTTTTTAAAAAGTTAATTTCTGCTGCTCTTTCCCTCCCGGGACACCTTCTGAATGCTTCTACCAGAACATTTCACACTTAGACTGTTGGGCCTGCTGCTCTCAGGACTCTGCTCCTTGAGGGCAGTTAGTTCCCTGGCTGTTTGGCTGATCTAGCATGCGGCCGGGCAGAGCTGGTGTTCACAATTGTTTATTGATTCTTTCAGCCCGGAATATCAAAATAAGCAGCCTCTCTTTTTAGACACTCTAGTGCCATCTCTGAAAATATTTAAAGAAAATTAATGTTTATTGAAAGCCTATTTTATGCCAGCCACCTATAAAGTTCTCTTAGTTAATCCCCATGGCACCTTATGAGGTATATATGATAACTCCCATCTTACAGATGAGGAAACTGAGCCTGAGAAAGCTTAATATACCTGCCCAGAGGGGCAGTATGGCGGTAAACTCAAGCCCTGAGTCTGTTTGGTTCCAAGGTCCATTTTCATTCATTCATTCATTCATTCATTCATTCAACACATGTTTATGGAGTACCCACTATTTGTCAGGGACTACTATCAGACCTTAGAATGTAGTCATGGACAAAACAGACAAAGACTGTTGCCTTTGTGAGGCTGACATTCTAGTGATGTAATACAGGTGATACAGTATATGAAATTTAAAAAGAACACAGGGAGGAGGAGTAGGGAAGGGAAATCGAGACTGTGGAGGCTGACAGTAATTTGCAGTAGGAAATATAATGTGCCGGATAGGCCTCATCGAAAATCTGAGATTTGAGCAAGGTTCGGTATGAGATGTGAGCAATGGAGTTAACCAAGCAGACCTTTGGGGAACGAACATTCCAGGTGGATAAGCAGCCAGTGCAAAGGCCCTCAGACATGGCCATTGTCCTGGTGTATTTGTGGATGGTCACAGTGGCTGGTTAGGCTGGAACAAAGCGAGCATGTGGGAAATAGTAGGAGAGGTCAGCGTGAGTGGGCAGACCACAGTGAACCACAGAGGTCATTGCAAGGACGTTGTGTGGGCTTCGGTTTTGCTCTGAAATGGGAGTCTCTGCAGGGTTTTGAGCAAAGGAGTGACATAATGCCGACTCATGCCTTCATGAGTTCTCTCTGGCTGCTGTGTGGAGGCAAGCCTACAGGGATCACGGTTGGAAGCAGCGAAACCAGTTGAAAGGCTGTTGGAGTATTTCAGATTAGAGACAATGGTGGCTTCCACATGGAAGTGGGGTTGGAGGAGCTGCCTGTATCCCAACACAGCCTCCTGATGATGGCCTCTCTCCCACGAGCGGTCACAGAATCTCAGATGGCTGGTTCAGCATGTGCAAGGTGGCTTTCCTGTCCCCTGCTCTGCCCGTCAGCTCAGAGCCTCAGTCCTCTCCCCAAGCTCCATACACACCCACCCGAGCCTGAACACCCTTCCTTCTTCCCCATCTATGCCCTCTTTATGTCCCCAGGCCTTGCCACAGTGGCTGGTCCTGGATGGTTGTCGTTATTTTCTCAGACACCCATTTGTCCTGATGTGTCATATGTCATCAAACAAAAGACCTGGGTGTGCTAATGGGTGAATCTGGGAACAAAGTGGGTCCTCCTTTCATTCACCCCAAAGCTGGGAGAATGGCAAATGGGCTCCCAGTTTCCACTTGGCCAGCTGGGGATAATCAGTGCCTGTCTCAAGGGGATGTCGTGTAGTCCAATGGGACTACACATGGGAATCCAGTCACAACAAGAACATTGCATGGATAGTAAGGGAGAGGAAAGGGACTTCTTTCAGTGCACAAGCACTTAGGATCCAGTATCTTACGTGGGACTTTGCGGGTAGGGGCTACCCTTCCTGCTTTCCAGACGAGGGCTCCGCAAATAAAGCAGCCTGCACTGAGCCTACTGCCAAGTCTATTGTGGGGATACAGGAAACCTCCAAAGCAGGAACATGCTTCACATCTGGCGAAGACAACAGATTCCTTGATGATAATAATAATAATAATAATAATAATAATAAAACAGTAAAGGGGAAGGCTTGATTTCTCGGGCCTGGGCATGATTGAATCCATGAGTCAAACCAGCAAAGTCTCCAGTGCCTCAGCCAGTGCCAGCCTGTTGAGATGTGGATACCCAAGCCAGGGGTTCCCACAGCCCGTCTGGGTACTTCCCCTTGGCCCACAGAGGGAAGGGGTGTGTGAGTGCTTTCCCATAACACCAAAATGCAGCTAAGCAGAAAGGACACATGGCTTGGGGCTGGGAAGACATTGATGACAGGCAACCTGGCAATGTAATGCATTTGACTCAGCCCAGCTAAACATGGCAAGTTGGGGCAAGAGTCACATCTAGTGATGAACAAACTCCTTTTATTGTGTGTGGTTAGGTCTCCCCGCCTCCCCACAAGATGCTGGGCGCATGGGCAAGTGGGTGGTACCTGGGGTCAGGAATGTGCTGAGAAAGTTGTGCCCACATAGCCCTACCCTGCTTGTGTTAATCACCCAGTTAGAAGGACATTTGTGGCTGGTTTTTTAAACCATCGTGTCGGCATTTTAAACACTGGTAATTCTCTCACCCATAATGTGTTATTGCCCCCTTGGCAGAATCGGAAACGAAGGTCAATGAAGTTCACATCTTCCAAGCCAAGAGCCCTTTTTTTTGTTTGCTGCAGAAGCTTCCGGTTGTTAGTAGCAGTGTGGCTGTGATGGTTAGTTGTATGAGTCAACTTGGCTAGACCATGGAGACCAGTTACCGTAGGAGCAAAGACTGAGTTTTTGCAAACAGGGAATTCTGCCTTTAAACTGCAATATAGAAACCCAGCTTGAGTTTCCATCCTTTGGACCCAAGTGGCATTTGAGGGGCGTCTGCTGCTTCATTGCAGACCTAGGAAAGGAGATCTGTACCATCGCCTGCTGGGTGCCAAGCTGGGTGTGTGTGTGGGGGTGGGGGGTGGGGGGGGTGGAGCAAGGTGCAGGGTCTTTAGCTACTGAGCCTTTTGCAGCAGCCTTTTCATTTTGTAGGACAGAAGTAACTGAGTACAAAAGAGCATGAGTGCTGGAGCCAAACAGCCCAGAGGTGTGTCTGTGGGCAGATTCCAGAAACTCTGAGAGCCTCAGTGCCGCCCTTTGAGGTCTTGGGCTAGGCTGGGGTTCCCATACTCGGCTCTGTAGAGCACCTCCCCTTTAATTTACTGTTGTCACATGGAACGTGCGTCTTCAAGGATTTTATTCACCAAATGTACTATGTTTACTTTTTATTAGTTTATTTTTTATTAATTTATTTTTATTAAGTGATAGTGTTACATGTATTAATTTATTTAACTTTTAATAAACCAAATACTTAAATGCCAATGAGAATAGCTGATCAGGAGGAGATGACCTATTTTAACACCTCATCATGTTGGTACAATCCCAGTCATGAGCAAAGGGGCAATTTTATCATTAAACGAGGTGACCTAACATTAATATTGCTACATCTGCTTCTCTTTATGTCAACGCATGTCATATCATTTTCTAATCTTTTGTTTTTCACCTTTCTTGATGTTTTTACTTTAGGAATGTGTATTAGATACATTAAGCTGTATTTAAAAAATAAACAACTCAGACTCTGTTCTTTAGTAGAGGAACTTCACCCATTTGCATTTTGTATGATTACCATCATGGTTAGCCCAACTGACCTTAATTTAATCAAGGTAAATTTCCTGTAAGGCCATCTGAACTATTGAAATAGTTTGGGGACTGTAAAACCTTCCTTCAGGACTCCTAAAGTCTTTTGGGGTTCTAAAATTCCACAGTATTCATTCTTCATTTGTGCATGTGGATGCTGGGACCCTGCCCCAAGTATGCCCTAAAATGGCACCTAGTCAAAAAGCCGGTGCAGCTGATGAGCAGAATCATAGCCAGGGAGGCCACCCTTTGTGCCCTTGCATGCTGCTCCTCTCTTTGCTTCTGGATCTGTCCTTCCAGACGTCTGGCTGAGGCAATGGCTGCCTGGGTGATACTGCTTTTGTATTACTTTCTAACACACAGTTATCTGTAAGTAATTCTTTTTTTTTTTTTGAGGGCAGTGTCACTGGCCCTCATATGTGGGACCCGAACCGGGGCCGCTGGCTTCCCAAGCCAGCGCTTAACCACCGCACCACTCGGCTGGCCCTGTAAGTAATTCTTTTGTAGCAATTCATTCACTCATCCATCCACCATCTGGTTGTCTAGCCTCCCATCCATCCATCCATCCATCCATCCATCCATCCATCCATCCAACCAACCAACATTTGCCCAGCATGTTCCATCTACCAGCTCTGGTTTTGGGTGCTATTAGGGGAGCTCACACAAATATACAGATAAACTATTTTGAGGTCTAGAGAAATTCTACCCTTGAGAACCATATGGGGCAGTTCTAATCTTCTTCCCCTCCAGACAGCTTCAGCCCTGCAGCCCAATCCCTGTGGTCACTCTGGCCTCTTTCTCTGAAACAGGGATGTGATCTGCAGCGCTGTGGCTGACCACTGTTCTCATGCATGGCTTCATGGCTTCCTCTTCCATCCTGATAGTTCAGGGCCTTAGAGTTCCTCAGAGAGCACCCACCAGGAGGCTCAGCCACCTTCTCCTCTCCCTCTTCCCTGGAATCATGCCTGACAGTGAGAACTGATGTTCTCACTGAGGCAGCTCCCCTCTGAGCCTCAGGCCATTTGATCATGACTGTCTTCCTCCAAGTAGTTGAAGATTCCTGTTCTTCTGGTGTGACCCTTTTAAGGACCGACCCAGCCTGGAAACCCATGGGGGGCCCCGGGACAGGAGCATCCTGATGGCCACGCCTGCAGTCTCCAGGGTGCTTTGCTTCTGGACCCCTGCTCACTGTTCAGTCTTGAGCCCAAGCTCTTGCTGACATATAGCACTATGGTCCTCGCACACTGTTGGGTGGTGGCACCGCCAGGCTCCTGGTCCTTAACTTCCCTTCTGGATGTGACTTCAGGTCTTCCCCTTTGGAAAGAGATTGATGTGAAAACCAAAGTTAAGTGGTGCAGTGAGGACCATGAGTGGCTGCAGCATTCTAAATCACTCCGGATCCGAGGTGGTGGGTCAGGTCAGGTTCAGCAAAGCCTTCCTAGCGGAGGGGAATGTCATATGAGGCTTAAGTGGTCCAAAAGCATTAGCTGTAAGCTGGAGGAGAGTTTCAGGTCAGTGAACACTTCAGGAGGTGGTCAAAAACCTGCAATGGGTTCACTGTGCCAGGAACACTGGGTACGAGGGAGAAAGTGATATGAGAAGGTAAACTAGGCTATCACAAAGGAGCTGTTCTTCATTTTCATTCCTGGGATATTCCCACTCATACGGAGGGAAGCACCTGCATCCATAATCCTTTCCTTAAAGAAATGAATCCCTAAGGGATAGTTTCTGGAACCCTGGCAGGTGGATGGGGCAGAACGGACACTCTTCAAATCACCTCCCATTGTTTTACTCCACCTCCCAGAAGGCCAGCCCAGTTCATGAAAACTCATATTGCAAAATCATGTGGATACTCTGATTTCCACTCTGTAAAAGCAGAGTGGAATATGTGAGAAATATATGTAAAAGGCTGGAAAGCACATGTGCAAAAGGCAGTAACTGTGTTGGGGTGACATGTTTGGCAGTGGGTGTTATTCTTGCCTCTCTACATTGTGCATTTTCTTCAGGTATGTTTTACTAACTTTAAACTTCTATTTAAAAACCATTATATTTGAATTATATTCAAAAAGATCTCTGACAGACATCCTGGCTCTACTTTCTAGGACACAGCTCAGGTGGAATTGGTCTTGGTCCATGATTTATTAGCAGAGGCTCTATTAAGAAATGATAAGGCCACATACCGAGGTCTCTGGAAATATAGGTGATTTCTCTGCCAATGGCAAGAAGTGTTATCCTATATCAGCCTAATGAATTTGCTCTTTTCGTATTTATGGCACCCATTAGGGTGTCCCATTTGTGGTGGCTGTGGTTTCTGAAAATGGAAGAAAATTCAGTGACGCTGTTTGTGACGTGGCTGTAGAAGTCCCTGCTGGTTGAGGGTCCCATAGAGCTGTGCGCCCAGCATGCAGTGTCCTTTGTTTAAGCATCAGCCTGAAGCAGGTGAAGCAATCACGTTTCCTAACTCGCACGCAGCCCAGAAATCAAAGCACAATTTGACCTCCTTCTCATTTTCAAAAATCAAAACTGCCTACGGACCAAATTCCAGTAGCAGTTGTTTTTGCTTTATGTTTTATTTAAAGATGTTAAATTTTGAGCTTTGTGTGTTCCCATTTTTTTTTTTTTGTGGAGCAGACTGTGCTTGTGTATAAAATACCACTAATTTATGTATAGCAGTGCTTTCATTAGCAGTCAGTGTTTCTTAGGATAGTCAGATTAATTAAAATTATTATAGTTACTCAGTGTTTTTATTATTTTACTTAAAATAATAGCAACTATACATCAAGTATGGCAAATATTTACTCTGTGGCAAGCTTTGTGCCAAGTGACTTATATACATTTTCTCTTTAAGCCTTATCAGAATCTTATAAAGTAGACAGAGAAATTTATGTGCACTTTATGGATGGATTCTCAGAGTAAATGACTTGCTCAGGTTCTCACAAACAATGAGTAGGAAGCTGAGATTAGAACCCAGGTGTGTTTGGTGCCATATAACATACATGAAATATAATCTATGTGCTATTACATATATGTATATGTGTTTATGTGTGTATATGCCTATATACCATATTATCTGCCTATATACCATATTATCTATATATGACATCCATCCTTTCTCACATTTTCTGCTTCTCTTTCTCCATCTTCTCTCTCTCTTGTCCTACCGCTTATCTTTTTTGTTCCTTCTGATGGTTGAGTAACCCTGCTTGTCCATCTCAGAATGTGAGCTGGGTGGGCAGCGTTGGAGGATTGCATATGTTATACCACCTTTACAGATCGCTTGGGCCCAAGGTGGACAGGGCTCCTGATGCTGGTGCCAGCGGACCTGGGTTCGTACCTCGCTCTGCTCCTTCTAGTTTCATGTCTTTGGACAAGTCCTACAGAGTCTCTGAGCCTCAGCTTCCTTGCCTCATGTGCTGGTTGGTGCCAACGAGAGCTGGTAGTCTACGTGCCCACTAGAGTTGTGAAGATTAAATGTGAGGACAGATGAGAAAACCCTTTATGAGATGCAAAGTGTCATGGTCACTCGGCCATGTTCCTTGGGCTGTCACATCCTCTGTGATGAGAGTTTATCTTTCAGGAGAAAAAGGAAAGTAAAGAAAACAGGAGTCACTACAGAGCCAGCTTCATAGAAGAGCAGGGCTTAGGAAAGATCACATGGGATCCAGCAAAGTCCAGGACAACAGGATTAGTCACTATCCCAAGGAGGAGGCATCTGTGTTTTTCCTACTCCAGGAATTTGTTATCATAACAACTTCATCGCTCTCTGCCTCTGCTTATACTGGACCTGCCATCACTGATTAACTTTTTTCTATTCCTGTCTCTCTGCCTTGTGGCTTTTGCTACCTCATAGTTTTTGGTGTCTCACATCTCTTGCTTACGGCCTTGTCTTCTGAGTCATTCTGCTTTTGTTTATGGTAAGGACCACCGATTCATTCTGTAGGTCTCACTTCCAAGGAGAGAGTTTGGTGTGTTAGCATCAGTGGGGTGCTGGTGAATGTCTAACTGGCTATCTGTGGAGGGTTAGGGTGGAAAGGAGACCCTGATTAGTAGTAGCATTTGCCAATTTCCATGGTGCAAATACTCCCATTTTGATTGGTTTCAAGCTACCAACATGACGTCACCTGGTTTCTCAAATCCTGAAAACTGAACAGTTGGATCCTAAGAGTCAGCAGAAACCAACTCCAGCACATCACTGTTACTCATGCCTGCCACTGTATAGTTTCTGGGCAATCTAGGGACTGGCTAGCCTTGAACTGGATCCCCATTCTGACCTATTCAGCTGTGGTCACAATGTCACGATCACACATTGAACCTCTCTGATAAAAATCCTGTGGACATGAGGGTTCTCAGTTCGTAATAAACTCTAACAGAAATATTGTTTAACTCTCATTTTATTGATGTCTCTGAGAGCTTACTAAATGAAGAGGAAAGATACAAAGATATAAATTAGGAAATAACTAATGCTACAAGAGAGGTGTAAAAAATATGAAATGGGAGTTCAGAGATGAAAAATGTCACTACAGGTGGCAGCAAGCAAAGAGGCTTTTGGGATCATATAGCATTTGAACTGAGCCTTCAAGGATGGCAGGCATTGGAGATGTAGAAATACAAAAGGTCCTCAAGATACAAAGAATAAGAGATGGAATGAAAATGTGGACTGGGAAAGCAATGGAATATGTATGGAGTTAGTGAGCACTTCATTTCATTGGAGCAGAAGTATGTGAAGGGGAGAAGGTGATTGTATTATCAAGAAATGTTGTAAAGGATCTTGCGTGTCAAAATAAGATGGCTGTAATATACTATACTACTTTTTTGTGTTGTTATTATGACACAAAAGTGAAATATAAGTTTATATGGCTACTTGCCTATAGGATTATATGGGTCTGTTGGACTAGAATGTTGAAATGACAATAAGACTGAGTCATATAAATGGGTTCTTGACTTTCTTCATCCTTTTAAATACATGATGTTATCATTTGTAATTTCTTACACTGAATAGTGTCAATAACATGAGACAGATCATTGGTGAGAATCAGATCGGGATGAATTTGGAGACCTGGGTCCTAGTGCCTGCTTTGTTACTAACTCGGAAAGTGACCTGGGGAAAGTCATTCATTTCTTTGCCAACCTTGGTCCATACTCACATCTGTAATCTTGCAGAGTGGTTATTTAATGGTTGCTTTCCTAGCCCTTCCAAGTCTATAATCACATACACATGGCCTCTCCAACTTTATTTCAAATGAAGTCATTCATTATTGGGATACTGGCAAAGAGCACAGAACTTCATACCCTTGGCATGGACAGTCTCCCTGTGGGAAATCGCTACTACTGATAGCACCGCCAAGGTTCATGTGTGCTGAGGGATGAGAATTCTGGTGGACTGAATTTTCTTGTTAAAGCGAAGATTAATTGGCAAAATATATTTAAAGCTTTGCTATTAGCAATAAGTCTCTAGTGTTCTGGTTAACTTTTTTGACCTAAGGAAGAATTTGTAAAATAGGAAGCCAAGTTTTAAGGAACTATCTATGTGCCAACTTCTAAGACAATCAGTATGAAACGTAATATTAATACTGATAATAGCTATTGTTTATTGGACATTTGTTCTCTGCTAGGTACTGTTCTGAGAACTTTGCATGCATAATATCATCCAATATTCCCAGGAAATATAAGAACTAGACAAACTATTATAGCGCCTTATGGTGGATTGAATGGTGCCGTCTTCCCCCAAAAGATATGTTCATGTCCTAATCCCTGGACCTATGAATATGACCTGATTTGAGAAAAATGTCTTTGCAGATATAATTAAGTTAAGGGTCTTGAAATCATCTGTATTATCAAGATGGCCCATAAATCCAATGACAAAAACTTTCATAAGAGACACACGAAGGAGATACATATAGAGAAGAAGAAAAAGCCATGTAACAATGGAGACAGAGGTTGCAGTGATGTGGCCATGAGTTAAGGGACACCTTGAGTTACCAGAAGCTGGAGCAAGCAAAGAACAGATGTTGCCTACAACCTTCAGAGGAAGCATAGCCCTGCTAATACCTTGATGTTAGACTTTGGGCCTTCAGAACTGAACTGTGAGAGAATAAATTTCAGTTGTTTTAAGCCACCAAATTTGTGATCATTTGTTATAGCAGCCATAAGAAATTCATACACACTTTTTTACAAATATAAAAAAGGAGGCATAGAAGGTCGATTAAACTCATCTAAGATTCCATAGTTGGTAAGTGATATTGTAGGAGACAAACCCAGGCAGCTTTAGAGCTTGCTTTTAACCTTAATAGAATGTTGCATGCCTTTTTGTAACTCTCTTTATATTCATAGAAATGTATATACTACCAGTTACAGTATACTCTGAAAAGTGCTATGAAAACACTGAGCAAACATAAAGTACTAAAGGAGCGCATGAGAGAGCATATAACCTAGCTAATGAGGGGTGAGTATCAGGGAAGGTATCCAGGAGGAGATGATGATATTGGCCTGAGTTTCAATGATTGAAATACTTTTCCAGAAACAAAGTGGAGAAAGTTTTCCAAGAAGAGAGATCAACTACACAGGGTGAAAAAAAACAAATCACCTTTAGGGATTTATAATAGTCAGACATGACCCGGGGCAGAGCGGGGCAGAAGAAGGGGAGTAGTTCTGGTAGAAGGATAGGAGATGTGACAGAAGATCAACGTGGAGACCAGCTGATGGGCGGTCTTATGTGTCAGACTAGAGATTGGAGACTCTTCAGGCAGTTGAGAGACTGGATGGCCTGGTGCAGGTGATTCTGTGATTAGCTCAGTCTCTTGCAGACTGACAGTGGGAAACATCTGAGAGGACAGGAGAGAGTGAGTTGAGACCAGAGGCAGACTGTCACCGGAGACTCATGGACATGTTCAAGAGAGTTCTCAACCGAGAGCAGCAGTGACTGGGTTCTTGTCTCCATGCAAGAAAGAATTCAAGAGCAAGAGAGACGCAGGAAAGTGAAAGTGATTCGTTAAAAATGAAAGTACACACTTGAGAGGAAAGTGCAGGAGAACTCATAGAACCCGAGTCACTGAGGAAGTCACCATCAGGGTTTTTATTTCTGAATTGCTGACATCCCATTGACGTGGTTCATTCATATCCTTCCTCTGGGTGGACCCTCCATTTTTTATATTTCTTCCTTATTTGGTTCCTCTGGAGCTGTCGGGTGCATGATAGGAGTCATAGTAACTGCAATGTAAATGAGATTATAATAGCATTATAATTAGCTAAAGGTCAGGACCTGGTCATAGGGATCAACCCAGCTGAATGAAACTGGTTCTTGTTTTCCATGTAGTGGATATAGTCATTTGTTACTTATGTAACCAATGAGGCACCTCCCTGGAGGGGCTTGTCAATTTCCTAGGCTACCTATCCTGTCTCAAGACTATTCTGCATCAATGACTGGGATGTTTATTAGAGCACTGGAGAGGTGATGGAAGAGAGAAAACACATTTGCAGGCAGTTTCAAGAGGTGACATGAGTAGGATTCAAGACTAATGGGATGTCAAGGGCGAGAGGAAGGAAGAGCGTGGGCTGCCTTGCAGGTTTGGGGAACTGGGTTGATGGTGGTGCCATCTGCTGATATAAGAAATAAAGAAGGTACACAATTGGGGTAGTGACAGGGGTGGGGGTGGAGATAGTATAAATGAAAATGTCACTGATGGATGAGAACCTCAGATGGGTTTGTATACTGAATATGTGAACGTCTACATATTGATCATGATTTTGGAATTACAATTGTGGCACATATTGAATTTGCAATGTACTCTAAGAGAAAGAAGAAGGGACCTAACACTGACAGCGTACTATTGGTGAGGTGTCTAACATATTATCTTATTCACATCCCAAAATAAAACTTGCAGGTAAATATTATTCATATTTGATAAATAAGGAAG
The DNA here is from genome assembly GCA_033961575.1 of Aselliscus stoliczkanus. Taxonomy (NCBI): domain Eukaryota; kingdom Metazoa; phylum Chordata; class Mammalia; order Chiroptera; family Hipposideridae; genus Aselliscus; species Aselliscus stoliczkanus. The sequence continues at coordinate 134,957,765 of CM066734.1, forward strand.
CCAATTAAAATGTTAAAATAATTTAGTAACTAACCCAGTGTCACAGAGTTAGCCAGTGTCTGGGGAGCACTGAGTTTTAGATCCCGTCTTCTTTCATGACGCTTTCTGGACATAAAGGCAAAATGCTTTTTGAGTCATACCTTCTCCACTGATTAGCTGTCTGACCTCTGGACATTTGTTTAACCACTCCATTCCTCAAATTTAGCATCTGTGAAAAGGGGATGAAGATAATAGTGCTTGCTCTCTCAACTATAAGAGCCTGGGAGTGAAATCTCTACAAATGCCGAAAGCGTAAAAACACATGAGTAGTTGTTTATGTGATTAGATTAGACTTTTTACATTTTATTTTGTGAGATAATCCCTGACTTCAGCAAGTTTTCTTGTGATTTCCTGATTTCCTCTAAGGATCTAGCAGTCTAAGTTGTCTAGTTAACAGAGTTTTTTAAAATTTTGAGGTTGTTTAAATACTCCTATCTACTCCAAGCAGTTTCTAAATGCTTCTCTTAACACCCTGTAAAAACTGACTCCATTGATGATGGATTTTTGTTGGCCGTCTGAACATCAAATCTATCCATTTACCTCATGAAAGGTGTCCAGCAATAGACACACATGATACTAAACATGGAGGTGATATTAGAAGAAACTTCTAACACCTCAGTTGAGCAAGACAGGTTTGGTTCCTTTAGAATGTAAGTGTATAGTGGGCGTGGACTGATTATCAGTCATTTTGCAAAGTCTGCAATCAAGCACACTCCTGTGTCTTCAGTGCAGAAAATGTGGGTGTTTACTTGATGCAGTTTCTTTTCTCAGCTCTACAACAATGGGGTGGTATTGCTTCATCCCTAATCAATGTCTGATTCTAAGGCTAATTTTTTGCTTTGTAAAGCCCAGCATAGGAAAAGAAAGAGAACTGTATAGCCAAATAGACACAGATAAAAATTAGTGGCACTTTCCAAAGGCAATGGGTGTGTGTGGGTGTAATGTCAAGTAACACCATCTTTTATCATATTTCAAAAAAAATGTGTAAAGAAGTAACAGAGCAGCAATGTCAAGGGGACTGTTGTGTAATTAGCAGAAAAAAAATATGTTCTCAGATGGGATAAACTGTCTCCATTACACAACTTTGTTGAAGTCTTTACAAGGGTGATAAAGATAGTAGGGGATAGTGGAAGGAAAATTAGCCTGGGAACCAGAATTTTTCTTCTTCTTTTTTTTTTTTTTTTTTGTCTTAAGCTCTTAAGCTAGTTGGCATTAGATTTTTATTACATGCAAATTACATGCAACTGAAAGATCCCTGTGACTGCAACAGTGGATTTGCGAGGTAGAAGATGGGAAAAATAACTTAGAGTACAATCACACTCTAGTTAGAAAAAGAAATTTTCATTTTAATGCTTTGGACTTATAAAATCTCAACTTTTTAAGTAATTCTAGTTGAATCTTTTTGGGGCCCATTTTCCAAAATTGAGCTAATCACTGAGGTCAGAGTGATAGAATCTTCACATTAGCTGGGCCTAGGTGATTTGTTCACTCTGGTATTCCAGGTAAAGGACTGGATAGCTGGTCCTGATTCATAATGATTTGGGCTTTGTTTCCAGAAGAAGGCAAAAAGAAGAACAAAGATGTCCATGGTACCCTCTTGCCTATAAGTCGGACTTAAGGACACTACAGTATCCAAGATCTTCTCTGTGGTTTCCACCACGTGCTTCCCACTCATTGTCTCTCTTCCACTTGGAATCCCATCTCCTCATGCCCATGCCTGTGTGTAGATTCTGTGTCATCGAGGTCTCAGCTTCCATTTCATCATCTCTGTGGTACCTCCTGGGGAAGCTCTCATCCACAAAGGCTGTTTTATCTGATACAGCACATGCTCTGCAGACCACCAGCTCACCAGAGCTTGTTGAGTTTGAATCTCATCCCATCACTTTTCCAGGCCATTTGCCTCTATAATGGATCTCTCATCTTCCTTCTTCTCTTTCCCATTACTATGTTCGTTTGGACATTCATTTCTTCTCACTTAGATAACTGAATATCTTCTTAACTTCCTGATCTCCAGTCTAATTTCCTATTAATCTTCCATTTTCTTCAGGGTAATCTTCCCCAAAGCACACAGCTTTGACCATATCAAGACCTCCTTTAAAAGCGGATAGGTCAGGTGGAAAGAATCAATCAAAGAATTAAAAACATATTTTTAGATACAAAATTAGTACTATCCATGTATAATGTGCATCCTTATTTCTCCCTCACAAATTCAGGCAAAAAATTGCACATTATACATGGCAACATATGGTAGGTAGAACAACTTTATTGTTTAGGCACTTCTAATATTTGGAAACAAACAAACAAAAAACAGTTTCATACTGGAATACTGCTCATTTAATAAGATTGTTCTCAACTGAACAGATAATGGAAATAGTTAACTGTACATAGTAGGTACCTATCTTTCTCAGTGTTTCTGATTTGCAAAGAACAAAAATAAATTCTAGTTTATTTAACAGAAAATGAATTGATGGAAAGCTAGGTTAGAAGGCTCCTAGCATTGATGGGAAGCCTTGGGAAATGGGCAGGGACCGAAGATAATTGGCTGGAACCCGGCCAGCAACCCACCACAGACCCGGTTGTTAGCATGCCTAGTCTAGCATCCCTGAACTGGACACTTAAACACCACTGGCTTTTTGAATCAGCCTCTGACAAATAATCTCCATGCCTCTGAGTCAGTCCTTCAAAGTCCTGGGGAGGTGGGGGCTTTGAGCATCACCTGGTCATGTGTAGGTCTTGTGCTGGTACCCCTCAGTACTAAGGAAGGGAGACAGCATCTGTCGCCCTTTGGCTTCCATCCCTGGAAATGCGGTGCTGCTCCTGCTCTTCTTGGCATTTCCAGAAAAGGAAGGGTGTCCACATGTTGGGCACCACAAAAGGGCAGACACCACCAGAGCTCCTCAAATTTTCACCCACTCAAATCAGTAACTAGTGGGAGTACTGGGGTATAATAGATGTAAAATTTAAAAAGAATCTAATCTTAATGAATTAAGTCTTTGTTTTCTGGCACCAGTGATCTCTTAAATATGTTCCTGAGAATTGCATTTTTTTTTAAATTTGCAAAAATAAGGTATTCACAACAGGAGGGGTGCTTGTAGTGATATAAATGTCCTAACTGAGTCAATGATGCTATCGTACATATGACATGGTACTATAGGTTTGTTGTATGTGACCACTGTGAAAAATTGGGGATAGGGTACATAGAGGATCTCTCTGTATTATTCCTTACAACCGTGTGTGAACCTACAATTATCTCAGGATAGAAAGTTTAATCTTATTTAAAAAAAAGATTTGCTCGTTAAAAAAGAATCAAACACTACAGAAAAGTCTTTTGCATCAGAGAGCCCCAAATCATCTAACTTTCCTGAAGTGGAACAAATTTTTTGAAATATGTACACACACACACACACACACACACACACACACATGTGCATGTGCACATACACACTCCTATAATGTGATTTCCTATACAAAAAGTACATGTAAACAAAAAATGTTTATTTCAAGAAACCTTCTTGCAACATACTATTTGCATCCAACAGTCTATATAAGCAACTTTCTATGCAGTGACTTCTGTTCTTTTTTCTGAGTCTGTGGCTTTCTGACTTTTCTGATCCCCCTCCCCGTATCCCACCCCCTACCCCCACTTCAGACTGTGAACTCCTAGCAGATAGGATTATCGTTCATCGCTGCATCTTTAGCACCTAGCTGCATGTCCCATACATGGTGGGTCCCAGTGTATATATGAAGGATGTCAGGAAGACCATATCGTTCACAAAGAAACCAGCAGGCCAGTGGTGCTCATTAGTGTGACTGAAGGCAAGCTCTAAGATGCTCAGGAACCAGGGTTTCAATGAGACCGTAGAGGGGGTCTGAAAACCTCACTGCCCTTTCTAGTTGGCGTGTTCTGTCCATTTCTGCAGTGGGTCTCACTCACTCATCACTGCATTGGCCTTCAGGAACATACTCCATGCCTGTCTCTCTGGCTGAACAGATGGCAAACCCTGTCCATCTTGCATTGGATTGGACTGCTACTGGCCCTTGAAGCTTCAGAAAGTAAGAGTCCAGTGCCACAGATACCTCTTCATTTTGGTACAATTCCCACAAACACTTGCTCCAAAGCTTACTATGTTACAGTAGATGCTGTTGAAATAGAAATGAATTCAACCACCGGTAACAAATTGCTAAGCATTTTCTGAGCACTACTGTATACATAGAAGAGGACAAAGCACTTTGGGCCATTCTAAGGTGAGTAAGATATGGTCTCTGTCATTTCATAAATTAACATTTTTTTTTGTAGAAGATACAAGAAAATTACTAAAAAAATTGAAATAAAATAGCAAAAGTGTTATACCAAAGGTTCAAATACTATGCTTTGGTGAGGTGTTGAGGTGATAACAATTTTGATTATCATGGCCTCTGTGCAGAAAAAATGACTCAAAGCATTATGAAATAATGAAATTTATATCTATATATCTCTATCTATATATATGTAAATTTTATCAATCTATTATCTATCATCTATCTATCTATCTATCTATCTATCTATCTATCTGTCTATCTTCTATCTTTCTCGTTATAGCATGGAGGGAAAGGAGGTTAATTTCTCTTGGTTGCCTGGGAGCAGAAGGAACAATTGGTTTCAGAGTGAAGATAGTGTTTGCAAAGAATTGTAAGCAGTGAACAGAATTCACTAGAGAGATTGGGATGATGTGAGAACAGCATGTGCAAAAGCAAATAGGGGGCAGAATACAGATGGCATTTGCGACAAAGAAGAATCTCGTGTCATTGGAGCATGGATATGAACTTCAGAATAAATAGCACACTCCAAAGATAGGCTCCCTTGGAAAAATTAACCATCCCTCCATTCCATTTTTATTGAGTGCCTCCTTTGGTCAGATTAGCAAGTACTCGTGCAGTATTGAACATGCACCTAGCTCTGTTCTGTTCTCCCTGTATTAAATAATCTTATCCTCACGACCCCCAACAACATACAATTACACTAGATGCCATCCTTCCATTTTACATATGCCGAGACAAAGACACAAAGAGGTTAAATGGTTTGGTCACCCAGGAGGTAAGCAGTACAAGGATTTCAGTTCAGGCAGTCTGACATTGATGTTCACTCTTAACCATGATACTATGCTATGTTCAAACACAGGAAGCAGGCCACATTTAGCCTTCGGGCCAGAGTTTGCCAACTCCTGGTCTAGAGAGCATGAAGGTCATTGAGATATGGTACCGTGGAAGAGGATGGGCTGGCAAGTAATTGCTTATGTAATTTCATTTCTTTTTTATGACAGCACCACAAAGTAGCTGTTATTAATCCTTCTTGTTAGAGATAATAATCTACACTCTGGCACTGTTAACTTACTTATCCAATGCCACACAGAGGGTAAGTGGCAAGGTCAGTATTTGAATCCAGATTTTGTTATTCCAAGCCCATGAAAGACTTTTGTTCTACCCCACCCTATGTCCTATTCCTTTCCCCGTAGAGCTATTCCATGACAGTGGAAAAACTTTGTTTTGCAGACTTTTCTCAATTTCCCCCAAGAGCACTTTTCTTCTTTGAATGATTTTTTAAAAAGCCAAATAAAAAGGGACAGTGAGTCTCTAAATGTACTAGTGTTGCTTTTGTTCAGTACAATAGGCTTTATATTGCTTTGTCCAGTCCCTATGAAGGGGGACATAGGAGGTTTGTTTTCAAGAAATGAGCATCAGATTTTTCTCTATTTTTGCTCCTGACACAGTTTTATCTTGGGATAAACAGTGTTATTTTCATTCCCTCCATTTGAGCCCCACACCGAATGTTTTCTATTAAAATTTAAATAAGCCACTTCAGAGACAGATGAAGATGTGAGGCTAAAATGAGCTGACTCACTAGAATTTGTTCCTGAGAATATAACTTATTTTCTCTTACTGAGCTTATGCAACTCAGTTTCATAATAGAAGTTTTAAGTGGGCCAGCATTGTGCCGTTATAGTCATTTCCTCCAACATTTCCACCCAGAATAGCCAACTACAAGGGGAAAAATGAGGGACACAAACTGTCTCTGCCCCTACTCCATGGAGAGCCAATTATTATTCCAGGGAATTGAGGGAAGCTGAAATTTTTTTGAAGATACATTGGATTCTCTGTGTGATCCCCAAGAGATACAGCACATAGCAACAAACACTTCGCTGTTGGCTGATTGTACAATTTTTTCTCTCTTTTTTTTATTCTTTGATTGGAGCTGGAGGTATGGCTTGCCAAAGTGGAGATGTATGTGTAAGGTTGGGTGGGAGGTGCTGAGAAGAGATAGGAGTGGAACTAGGGAGCAGGATGAGTGCTGAGGTAGAGCAGAGGCAAGGATGAAGACCGACTGGGGGGCAAAGTCCCCAATTGCCAGGAAGAGAGGCTAAATGGCTCCTGCATCACAGTTTTAAAGACAAGGCACAGAGCAAAGTATTCACCATCAAGTAGGTGACACGCATAAGCAGTGTTGGAGGGGTGGAGAGTGGGAGTGATTCTGAGTGAGAGTCATCTAAGCTGTGTTCCTTATCCATTGGGGTTTCTAAGAGAAACTGGTTCTTTTGTTGAGTATTTTTGAAAATTTGTAACTTGGTTCTGGGAGAGATATATTGATAGGGATAATAACAAAAATAACGACAGCAATAGAAAATAGGTACATAGACAGTTCCTGACACAAGCACTTATCAATATCCCATCCTCCTCTCTTTCTGAAGAATGATTTTTCTGTGCTGTTAAAGTTAGGTGCCGACACACGACTTATTTGGGCCAATGAAATGTGAGTAGAAGTGACACGTGTGATTGCTAGTGCTCACCTCTTCAGTTTGATTGTCTCCCTGCCTCTATGACTGGTGGTATTATGTAAATGATGATGACTCCACAACCTACCTGAGATGAACATACAGGATTAACAAGAAGTAACTTTTTATTGTTCTCAGCCACTGAGATTTTTAGAATTGCTTATCATAGAGGCAAAACTGGCCTATCCTGACTGACAAAATAGCTAATATTTAATTAGCATTATCTATCTGTTAGATAGCATTCACAGTAATTAACATGTGTTAACACATTAGTTTATTATTAGTGGCTCTGGTATGTGTGGAGGTAAATTAATATGGAAGTTAAGAAACCTGTGTAACTTTTTCCATGTATATGGAACAATAGAAGCCCCTTGTTTCTGCTCTCCTTATTTTTGAACAACTATTGATGCCCGTGGAACACAACCATATAACACATGTTGGGAAATTCAGGCTTGAAACATGCTCCCCTGTGCATAGCTTGAGATGGGGCATCAAGGACCACAGAGAGAACAGAAGCCTTGCATAGTGTGCAAACAGAGATGCTCACAGCTTCCATTCTAGCTTCCCCAGCAGAGCCTGAGATTATCATCCTTCAGTAAAGCATGACTCTAACTCTTGGCTAACGTGTAGTACCCAAGAGGGAAGTAGCACAATGAGGAAGATGAGGGCTTGTTATCTTGGTGGGTTGATCTTCCTAGAGGAAAACTGTCAGGAGGCTAGTTTCTTCTTCTTAAATTGAAACCCCAGAGAAAGATAAAATTCCTTACTTATGGAATAGTTAGGGGAGCAACTAACACTAAGAACAAGAGGTAAGTAGATGTGATTTTAGAAAGGTGACAGTCTTATGGCTAATGCATATATGGCTAGTATTGCTTTAGTCATAGTCATGTGACTAAAATGCTCATTTGATAGAAAATGCATTACAAAGAAGCCAGGTGTCAGAGCTAATTTTATGTGTCAATTTGACTGAGTCAAGGGGCGTCAGATTAAACATTATTCCTGGGTGTCTGTGAAGAGGGTATTTCTTCTCACCTATCTCTTTTTCAAGAAAAATCTCTGATAGGTGCCCCCAGTAGACTTCCCCTTTGTGCCCCATTGGCCAGGGTTGCATCACATGGCCATGCTTAATTCAACCCCTGTCAAAAAGGATGGAATTGCCTCTCTTGGCTTGAACTGATCAATATTCATTTGTTGGGCCTATCCTGGAGCCATCTTTCTTGAGCACATTGGAAGATTAGCATGAAAAAAAATCAGGGATTTTTCATTAAGGAGGAAGAAATCAGAGTCAGTGGTGAGGTTAGTGATGCAACCAGGAATGTCTTCTATAATTTATGTTTTTATCCCAAACTCCAGCAGACTGCCATCCACTTAGTAGGTCCTTTAAAATAATTGTGGCAAGAAAACTCCATTTCTTCTTGTACTTCCAACTGCCTGCCAATATCTCCACTTGGATTGCCATAAACCACCAGCAGCTAGGAGAAAGGCCAGGCACAGTTTCTTCTTCACAGAAGGAAACAACCCTATGGACACCTGGATGAGAACTCTCAGCCTCCAGCAGTGAGAGGATAACCTGTTATTTAAACCCCCCAGTTTGTGCTACATTGTTACAGCAAGCCTAGAAAACTAGCACATTTTTCATTGCCTACTGTCCTTCATCATGATGTACAAGGTCATCCAGGATCTGGTTCTGGCCCATTTGTTAGCATCTGCAACCACTCTGTCCTCTGGAGATAGCATCTATGGATCTAGATCCTTCTCAGGGTTCTTGGAATATGACTTTGGATGTTGCACAGATTCTTTCATTGTCTTGTCAGATCACATTCCTCCTTTGAGAGTCTGCCCAATTGTCATCTCTTTGGAGTGGCTTCTCCAACCCTGTCTTCCAAGAAGGAATTTCCTGCCGTCTATTCTCCCCTAGCATCCGTGCAAGCCTCCACTGAAGCACTCATTCCATTGGATTACTTTTGTCTTTGTGTTTTTGTGGCTGTATCTCTCTCTATAGACTGAGTGAAGCTTCAGAGTGAAAATCACTTTCTTCTCACTTCTTTCCCTCCAGTGTCAAGCCCAGGGGGATGGCTTATGAGACCCAACAACCCTTGCAGGGATGTTACTAAGTATGGCCCAGTGGCAGGTGGGCTGAGTATGGCCCAGTGGCAGATGGGCTGTACTAGGGATGGTAAAAACTTGGTGTTTGGATTCATGCAGCTGCTAACTTGCTGGGTGACCTTGAGCAAGTTCCTTAACCATTCCAGGCCTCTCTGCATTCCTGTCTGAAAAGTGAGGCAGTGGTCAGATGACGTCTAAGGATGTCTTAACAGTGTTTCATGGAAACTGTCTCCCAAGGCTATCCTTTTGTGGGATTTTCAAAGGAAGTCAAACTGAAGTTACAAATATTGAATGAAAAAATTTCAGGCCGGCTTAAGTCAAGAGTGATGTTTCCTAACCAAAGGGTCTGCTCTTGTCTCTCACTTGTCCCCATGATGGTAGCCACTTTTTTTGCTTCCTGGCAAGGCTGACCCCAGCAACCCCAAGCTGTAAATCCATAATGGGTGGGAGTGTAGCTGTTGTTTAAGTTTCAAAATGAATGGTCATTAAGCAGGATGACTGGACTATTTAGGACCATTCACCCATTTTGCTGGCAAGAATTTCAGGGGCACTTAGGAGGAATCTGCAAGAGGAAATAGAGAGGCTTCCGACAAGATTACCTGCCAAACCTGAATGGGTACATGCCCTCCGGTAGAAGGTGGAGCTTCCCACTCACTTCCTTCTCCCTTTTGCAGCACTTGCGGGCTCTCCCCAGAGCAATGAAAGGCTCCTTTGGAAAGACAGAGGGTCTCTCCATGGTGGAGCCACCTGAGCTCTGGGTCTCCAATGGAGGGACAGATGTGTATTGCTGGCAAGCATGATATGTGATTGAAAAAGACAAAAATGCTCATTTCTGCAATGGGGCCAAATTGTGTTGCTTACTGATAAGTTTTCACAGGGGAACTTCTTGGCTGATTTTGCCCTTAGTGAAAGCTCCCTTCATTTCAACACTATTCTTTTTGAGAGATCTCTATCTGGACAATCTGGAGCAGTCTCGGAAAGCTTTTATATGATCTGAGTAACTAAACACAGCTCTGTGTGTGTATATACTATAGATACATTTTTCTTCCCTTCTGATGTATTCTGTATGATATTTGATTCATTAGCTTGTGCAAATCACTGAGCCCCCATGGGTCATAGTGCTCTTGCTATAAAATGGTGCCCTATAACGTCTTACATTTTACTTCTAATAAAGCCATTCACTTATCTCACCTAACATCTTTGACTCTATTTTCATTAAAACATTCTTTGACTCAATGATGTTTCTTTTAGATTTAAGATCTACAATTTGTTGAAATAAAATGTAACTTTAATTTAGTTTTGCAAAAGAACACTAACTTAACTGACTTTAGTGGGGAGAAAAACCCCGTTAAACTCTGCATTGTCATGTGGGTGTGGTAGTGACAACCTTAGGTTCTTCAAAGGCTCTGGTTCGATTAATAATTCCAGTGATGTTTCTTTCTGCATCTTTTTCCTCTCTATTTGCAATTTCAATTTCCCCCACAATAACCAGGGAAGTGGATATGATCATTTTTACCTACCGGACAAGAATATTGATCCTTGGGAAGAATACACGATAGTCCCAAGATCACCCAGCAGCATGAAGCAGAGTCAATACCTAAAACTAGGTTTCTGACCCCACATCCAGTGCTCCTTCCACTGCAGAAATGATTACGTTAACAATGTCTTGGAGTTGTTTAATGCTTTATCTCAACACCAAGTCAAAAACATCTGAAGTGCCTGCTGTGAGCCAGGCTCTTTGATAACTGCTGGTCCACTCCAGTCTCTGTTGTGAAGAAGCTCAATTGAGTTATCAAGGTAAGATTCCTGCAGAAATAGCCCCGGTGTCAGGCAGCATGTAGGGATTAGGTGCCAGAAAATGTTCAGATCATGGAGAGCATTTGAATGTCTAGCTATGGAGTTTGGAAATTATTGGTAGGTCATGGGGAGCCACTGAGAGTTTTTGTTGAGTATGCTGTGTTCAACAAGCTCTTCTTAAACTAAACTAAACTATATTAAACTAAACGAAACTACAAACTAAATTAAACTAAATAAAGCAAAACATGGGAAAAGTTTAGAACAAGGGTTTGCATTGCTACCCCTCCCTACTGGAGGAAAAATGGAGGAGGACAAGCAGGATGCAATGGCCTTTTCAAGTCAAAATGAGTGAGAAAACAGCTGGGACTCCCCACCAGATGACAGCACTCTCCCCCATGCCCTTTCTAATTTCTGTTGTGCAGACAGGGTAGAAGTTGGCTGGACTGGGTGATAGGAGCTGGCAGGCCACAAGGGCTGCCCTAGCTATCATCTCTTTCTCTAGGGCATTGTGTACAAGTCTCCTGGCTCTTAGAGGTTACTTTAGTCCTGCCACTTTTGTGCCCCGCCCTTTGAGAGTAGAGTTAACCATGTGACTTGCTTTGACCAATGAGTGGTTAGAAGACCTGACGCAAGTAGTGTATTGAAACAGCTTTGCAATCTGGGCTTTGCTCTCTCGTGTCTGTGTCATCACCATATGCCCAGGCTACCTCAGAGTAATTCAAAGTTGCACGGTAAAGAGGGTGTTTATGGGGTGGGGAATGATTGGTGCCATCACTACAATGTAACAGCATCCATCTATCCTATTCTTCACACACCATGCTATTTCTCTGCAGTGTCTGTGCTGCATCCCTTTGATAGCACCTAGGCCTAAATGTGTGAGCTGACCAGTCCCTCAATCCTAGTTGTACCTCTCCTTTAAGTGCAGCCCAAATATCATTTCTTTCAGGATACACTAAACACTTCTAAATCCTACTAATTGTTCTCTCCTCTAGGTACCTAGAGTAAGTAAAAATGGGGACTCATTCATATATTGTCTTTTGATATTCTGTTTTATTTGAATGTCTTCTTTAAGCAAATATGTAGCAGACAGGAATTCTAGAGAAGAAACAGAGTGTATAGGAGCCCCAAGTAACCAGGAACCCCTAGGGTGGAGAGGTACCCGCTGCAGATGCCTAGAGCTACTCCAAAAGTGATTCCTTAAAAATTCTGGGAAAATGTCTTATTACCATTAACTAATCCTTGCTCCAGACATTGTGGAGTTCAGGTCCCAGAACCACATCCACAGGACAGGCCATGAGGGTTGCAGTTGTGGGTAGATATTTGGTGTGACAGGGAAGTTGAATTTGTGCCCTGTATCATTGTCAAAAACATTAAAAATACATAGCAACTAGCCTTTACTTCTCACCTACTTTGTGCTTTCCAGATAGGTGGTATAACTGCCATTTAACAGACAAGAAAACTGAGAATCAGGAAAGAAAAGTGATTTATCCAAGGTCAAACAGCTGGTAAGCAGATAAAATACAATTCACTCCCAAGCCTGCTTAACTCAGAGCTCAGCATTTCTGTGATGCCATTTCCAAGCTGTATTAGTGCCACTGTGATTTCCAGCTGTGAAATACTTCATCTAAATAGGCCAGACCCTGGCCCATGGGACAGCACCACCAAGTAGGGCTTCTGGTGGGGAAGGTGGTTGTTAATAAGGGTTCTTAGAGAATTTGTCTGCAATCCCATGGACAGAAATGTGTACATGCTTCCTCATGTCCCACAGTCTACCTGTCCCGCATTTCCCAGCTGCCCATAGCATTGGCTGGTGGAACAGTGGTACTTGTTAGGAAGGAAGGAGCAGAGATTCTGGCTCTGATTTCTGACGCTAGGCAAGCCACAAACCTGGCTTGGTTTGAGTTCCTTTAACTCTAAAATTAGGAAATTGAGTAACATTCAAGTCAACTGATAATGATTTGGCACTCACTAGTGCTGGTGAATGAATCAGAGTGAAAAGAGACATGGAGAGGGGTCAATCCCCATCTTCAAAGAGCACATGGTCTGCTGGGGGCAAAAACACATGCCCAGGTACCTCTGACACAACTCAAGCTGTAGTGAAGGGCAACAAAGAGGGAGAGATTCTAGGGAGGGATGAAAGGGAAGCTCGTAGCTGGAAGTTACCAGGCAGGGGAAGCTTCAGGAATGAGTGATTGATTGATTGATTGATTGATTTATAAGAGGGATAAAGGTGTCATTTCATCTAAGTAACTCCAGAATCTGTCAGAGTACCCAAGACATTGCAGGTCTCAATGTCTCCTTGTCGACTGTAAATGAAGAAATGAGGACAAATAAATGAATGGCTATTTCAGGCACAGAAATGCTGTTTTCTGTTATTTATAGGCTCAACAAAGCAGCAGGAAAAATAGTTTTATTGTGGCTTATATTTTATAATCTGATCAAGAAGTCTGACATACATGGAAACATGTTGTATTCTTTTTTACTTTTGAGTTGAAGAATAATTTTTTAATTTTTCATTATGTTTATGTGATATATCATGTTAATTGATTTGCAGATATTTAACCAACCTTGAGTACCAGGAATGAATCCCACTTGATCATGGTGTATGATCTTTTTAATATATTGCTGAATTCGGTTGCAATGTTTTGTTGAGGATTTTTGCACGTATGTTCATTAGGGATAGCCTATAGTTTTCTTTTGTTTTTTGTAATGTCTTTGGTTTTTGAATCAGGGTAATGGTGGCTTTGTAAAATGAGCTTGGGAGCCTTCTCTCCTCTTCAATTTTTTGGCTCCTTAAGCATTCTTATAACCAGTGTTGTAAACTCTATTTCTGGTAGGTTGGTTGCCTCCATCTCATTTAATTCTTTTTCTGGAAGTTTCTCCCGTTCTTTTGTTTGGGACATGTTTCTTTGTTTCCTCATTTTGGCTGCCACTCTGTGTTTGCTGTTATGTATTAGGTAGGTCTTCCATGTCTCTCAGTCTTTGCTATGTGGCCTTACATATTATGTGTCCTGTGTGGTCCAATGGTGCCGTCTCCCTGATCTCCTGTGTATGTGTTCCAGGAGTGTCCCTTGTGTATGTTGTGTGTATTCTCCTATTGTAAGTTGAGCCTTGGTTGTTTTTGCTGCATCAGTGGATGGGATTGACTCCCATGCTGACTGTCTGTGCCAATTGGTTACACCCACAGTGTATGAGCTGCTTTGTGGGGGCTGACTCCTCAGAGGGGACATTCATCCCAGTAGGCTCTTGTGCCACACAACTCAAGTATTTTCCCATATGTCTCTGGCACCTCATGAGTTTCCCTCCACTTTACTGGAGCCCAGGAGAGGGTTTGCAAGCGAGTGAGTCTATGTGCAGGTCCTTGAAGAGGATGTTTGGGTTTTCAGCCACCTTCTGTCTCATTGGGACAGATGAACAGAATTCTTGCTGCCTTTCACTGCCTGATGTTGTATGGAATCCTTTTCCCAGCACAGGACCCCTGGGAGGGGGATCCTGGTGTGGGGCTGGGGCCCCTCACTCTTTAGAGAGACCTCTGCCACTGAGTTGTCCCTCTCAGTGTTCAACCACTATCTGTGGGTTTGAGGTCAGCCCATTTCACGTCTCTGCGCCTCCTACCAGTCTTGATGTGGCCTCCTCTTTATATTCATAGTTATAGGGGTTATGTTCAGTTAATCTTCAGATGATTTTTGAGGTTAATTGTTCAATAATTTAATTGTAATTTTGATGTTATCCTGGCAAGCAGCAGGCATAGTGTTTACCTAATCCACCATCTTGAACTGTCTCTAAGAATAATTCTTATTATAAATTATTTGGAATGTGGGGACATTATAAAGATGTGTCTAATATTACCACCCAAAGATGATCAGTCTTAAAGTATTTGTATATATTTTTCCAATCCTTTCCCTGTGCATGCAAGCACACACACACTATTTTCTACCATACATAGAATGAAAATATGTTCAGACAGAAAACAAATTGAAAGAATATAGATCAGTTAGTCTAATTTCACTTTTTATATAAAAATGGAATCAGTAATAAAATTTAAAAAGAGGCATAATGTGGCATCTTAGGCTATAGATGTTTAAAATTTGAAATTATTTCTTTTTTACCAAAAACAGCCTTTCTTTTTTCTGCAAAACAATGGCAATATTAATGGCAATTATAATAATTACCATTCATACCCCCCTCACCCTAATACCAGGCAATGTACAAAGTACTTCACACATATTAACCTTTCTTTCTCACCACAACTTCACAAGGTGGATAATGCTGTCTCCATTTTAAAGAGGAGGTTTGGATAGCTGTCAACTCTACTCAGCTGGGAACCCAGGCTTGTCCAACTCAAAACCAAATACTTGATGAGCCTCTAAGGATGTCAGAAGTGGTGTTCCAGATGCCTCCACACAAGACTGAGACTCAGCTCTCTAAATGTCATAAGGTCCTTCCATGAGTTTAAAGGGCTTCCAATGATGCATCTTCATTCTGTAGAAAATAAAATAGAGCTGACAGTGGGCTGCTCCAACCGGTTGCTGGCTGCTTTGCCTGTTAAAATCCCTGGGCTTACCTTGTTGACAGCATTGACCATCTGAGTTGCAAAGTGTCCTTGTCAACAGCCCACTGATCTCCTACCAATTGCCTACATCAATTGCTAGCCATATGAGTGAGCCATCTTGGACCTGCAAACCAGACAAGTCTTTAGATCAGTATAAGTCAACTGTCTGTCAACAGCAATCTCATGAGATACCCAACAGGAGAACTGACCTGCTGAGCCCAGTCAACCCACGGGACTATAGAAGATAATAATAACTTACTATTTTTATTTGAGGCATGTTTTCTTGCACAACAATAGATAATCATAGTAGTGATATTGAATTAGGTTGAATTTCAGACCTAAAGAGAATTTTCCAGGAAATTTTTTTTTCCAGAAAGTAAATTTTGGGCTTTTGAATTCAAATTTGTATGTGGGAAAAAATTTTGAATATTATGTAACTGGCCACCACCATTAAATGTTGGCAGTGAATTTTTTTCTGCATCTATATTGGCAAGAGGATCTGAGGAGACAGACATTTCAATAGATTAAGGTTTGGCAAAACCATTAATGTATTTTAAAAAGGGAAAGGCATGGTGTGCAGAGCCAAGAGACTTACAAGCTTCCTGAAAACACCATGAAAAAACATTTATAAATATTGAGAGTAGATTAGCCTACTAAGCAACATGCAGTACAGGGTTTTAACAGGCAAATCATGTTGGCCTATTCTAATTTTTTTGTATGATAACATTCTGGGTCAGAAAATTGAAAGGAAGTAGACTTGCGTGCCTGAACTAATTTGCACTTGGTTGTGATATAGTCTTTTAGATACCCATGGAATAAGCAGTTCAATGTCTTAATTAGGGTTCATATGGATATTCTTTACAGAGATTCTGTGATTTTCTTTTATTATTATTATTTTCAGGTTCTGATAATAATTTGCTGACTTCATGGAGAAATTTGAAGTTTAATGGTCTTAAGTTTTAATGGTCTGTAATATTTTAAACAGTACTGGCATTTGTCTTCAAGGCATGTTAGAATCCTTTTGTGAAACTCTGAGCCTAGAGCTCTCTCTGTGTGTGTGTGTGTGTGTGTGTGTGTGTGTGTGTGAGAGAGAGAGAGAGAGAGAGAGAGAGAGAGAGAGAGCGAGAGCAAAGAGGTTGGGTGGTAGCTCTGGAAGAAGACAAGGATTGGGTGAAAATCTCATTGATTTGATTTTAGAGAAATGTTGATGTTTCTTAGATTTTGGGCTGGGGAAGAGACTGAAGGGTGGCAATGTATTTGCCAGGGAGAGGAAACTGGTCTAGAAGCTGTGTCTACATATTGCTTTAGTTTCCTAGGGCTGCCGTAACAAAATACCACAAACTGGGTGGTTTAAACAATAGAAATTTATTACTCACAATTCTAGATACTAGAGAGGTCCAAAATCAAGGTGTTGGCAGGATTGGTTCATTCTGAGAGCTCTAAGGGAGGATCTTGTCCAGGCCCTTTTCCTAGTTTCTGGTGGTTCTTTGGCTTGTGGTATGAAAAGTCCAATCTTCCATGTTATTCTCCTTGTGTGCGTGCCTGTTTCAAACACTCCCTTTCTTATGAGGACGTCAGTTACACTGGATTAGAACCTATTCTAATAACCTCATTTTAATTTTATTAACTCTGTAATGACCTTATCTCTAAATGGACTCACTTTCTGAGGTGCTGGGGTTTAGGGTTACAGCATATGGATTTTGAGCAGAAGGACAGTTTAACCCATAACAAATATCAAACATGTTTTTCTAACATGGATTTTATGTTTATTTTGGGGTAGCTTATGGAGAGGAGCTAATGAAGAGTGAATGAGGAAATGTGGTCCACCCCATCATTCCTTGTTGCTGCCACATATAAATTTGAGGTGACTTCAAGGCATTCAGAAGCAGATGCTATGCTAAATGAAAGAAGTCAGTCACTTAAGACCACATATTGTATAATTCCATTTATATTAAATGTTCCCAATAGACAAATCCATAGAGACAGATTACTAGTTGTCTAGGACTGGGGCTGAGGGTGGGGCGTGGACTTGTTGCTAATAGATGCAGGGTTTCTTTTGGGGGCAATAAAAATGTTCTGAAATTTGATTATAGCATCTAACACATAACTCTGAATATTCTAAAAATCATTGAATTGTAATTTTTTTTTTTTTTTTTTTGAGGGCAGTGTCACTGGCCCTCATCTGTGGGACTGAACTGGGGCTGCTAGCTTGCCAAGCCAGTGCTTAACCACCGCACCACTCGGCCGGCCCAAATTGTAATTTTAAATGGGTGAATTGTATGGTTTGTGAATCATATTTTAATAAAGCTGTTAAAAAAAGATGTTAAATCAGAAGTTGGATACACGAGGCGTGATCACAAAATATGGTGAATATTTAAATTTAAAAAATGATTAAAGTAAAAGACACATTGCCATTAATCCCCCTCAAAATACACCCCCTCACTTTGAACACACTCATCCCATTATTTTTGCCACTTTCTTAAATGTTTTTTTATTTTATTTATTTATTTATTTATTTTTTTTGAGGGCAGTGTCACTGGCCCTTTTATGTGGGACCGAACCGGGGTCGCTGGCTTTCCAAGCCAGCGCTTAACCATCGCTCCACTCAGCAGGCCCTTTTTGACACTTTCTAAAGCAGCTCTGGAAGTCCTCTTTCGTGCGTGTCTTTAGTTGCGCTGTCATGGCTGCCTTGATGTCCTGAATCATTTTGACTTTGGGGAAGAGCCAGAAGTCACACGGTGCAAGATCTGGTGAATATGGTGGATGAGGACACACCATAATATTTTCATTGGACAGAAATTGCTGTACCAGAAGTGAAGTATGACATGAAGCATTGTCATGATGGAGGATGAAGTAAAGGCATTCACGAGAGAGGACTTCCAGAACTGCTTCAGAAAGTGGCAGGAATGATGGGATAGGTGTGATTCAAGCAAGGGAGGATGTTTTGAGGGGGATTAATGGCAATGTGTCTTTTACTGTAATCAATGTTTTATTTAAACATTCACTGTATTTTGTGATCACACCTCGTAAGGGTGTTTGAGAGAATTTTAAAGTCTATTTCAGTCATGAGATTCTGCCCTATATATTCCTTCATCTTTCTGGATCTCAGTTTTATGTTTGTAAAATGAGGAGACTGGAGTCTACTTGATAGATGATCGATTCCTTCTATGATTTAACTAAAAGCATCATCTGATATCCTTATTTTACTTGACAGGGCAGAGTAGCTTGGAGCATGGGCTTTTGGAGCAACTGCTGAACTTGAGTCCAGCTCTGCAGCCTACTAGCTGTGCAACTTTAGGCAAATTATTGTACCTCTCTGAAGCTTGATATCCAAATGGGGATATGGGATGGGAATAATAATAATAATTCTTTCCTCACTTGGCTATCCAGACGATTTAACATGATAATGTTCTAAAGGGCTAAGCAAGCATCTGGCACATGGTAAATCACTAAAAGAAGGTAGATATTATTATCAGCATTAATTTTCTAGGATCAAGACTAGTGACTCTTGGGCCGGCTGAGTGGCGCATTGGTTAAGAGCTGGTTTTGGGATGCCAGCGGCCCCAGTTCGGATCCCACATATGAGGGCCAGTGACACTGCCCTCTACAGCTAACAACAGCTCCACCTGGGCTGGGCTGTGCGAGCCCCGGCGATGGTGTAGGCTGCAGCCCCTGCTGCAGTGGGCTGCCATAGGCTACAGTGAGTGGCCGGCAGCCAGTGTGAGCTGCCAATAGCCATGGTGAGCGACCATCCAGAGGCCGGTGACCGATCTGCCTCATCCGGGAAGAGCGCAATGATGATACCAACATGGGCCAGTGAAGCAACATCCTCCGCAAGTAGACTGAAGAACAAAAACACAGCAACTTGTCTGTTCCCCTTCCCTGATTCCCCAGCGCTGTTCCCCTCCCCCAATTCCCCAATAAAATCTTTAAAAAAAAAACCAAAAAGACTAGTGACTCTACTTCACCCAAATGGGCCAGATGGTTCTTTTTCAATAGAAGTTGAGTTGTTCTTTCATGTTTGATGCTCTATCAGTTACTCAATTTTTAATTTTTAAATAATCTTTGAATAATTTCACACAGTAGCATCTGTGTTAGTCCAGAACATATTTTTCCTTACACTCCTCCTGCAGTCTGGTAAGATCTTTGTGTTATTCAATAATCAGTTTGCCTCTGATTTCAAGATTTACCAATATCATGTAGAATGTGACCAATTTGTGATCATTAATTGCACTCTTGATGGATGCAAATACATTTATTTAAAACTTATTGTGCACATACTATGTTCAAAAGAATATACCAAAGACAGGGAGGTGCAAAGATGAGGAGTAAAGGATCCTACTCTCAAGTATACCACGGTTTAGTAGGGAAGACACTCCCATGTATTCATCCAGTCACACATCAAATGTTTTCTGAGCTTACAAGGTGCATGGAAAGATATGTAATGCAATGTATCATGTTGAGTCCTTTAATAGATGTATGATAAGTGCTGACGACATTCAGAGAAGAGCGTGATTAATTGGATGCGGACATGACCTACACGCCAGATGGTGAGGAGGAAGAGGGTATTGTGGCGTAAAATTCATGAACACATCGAGCTTCTCTCTGTTCTGCAAGCAAGTCATGCCCTTGTATGACCTGCATTTCTGATGTAGAGTTTCAGGGGAGCCTTCATGTTCACAAAAAGCTGCTTCTGAAGTGACGAGCGTGGTTTGGATATTTAGCGAAGGGACTAGGGAGGGCAAACACAGGGGAAACTGAGGTTGGGTTATGAAAGGCCTTAATGCTAAGAAAAGAGGTAAAAAAAAACTCTTACATGGTAATGACAAACCTAGACTTAATGCATAAGAATAAGTGTGTACTTGAGCGCGTGTGCGCTCACTGGAAATATAACACACAGACTGCTTTTTCCATACTTTTTCCATGGTGTTTTCAACCAAAATTTTGTGTGCATCGATCAAGAAATCACTTGAATAAGTATTTGAGCAACAACAGATTGCATGTAGTTTCAACATCAAGGTCACCGCTGACTCATCTGTCTCTCAGCAACTGAGAATTTTCATTGTCAATAACATTAATTACATCTATCACTTATTCTAAAATGACCGTTGTTATTCTCCCCCCCATTATAACACTCTCCACATTGGCTCACATTTGGGTGGTTGGAGATTAGTGATGTCTGCCCTGAGTTTTCACCATCTGGCACTCAGAGCTCTGGAAGTCCAGGTCAGGCTGGACTTCCTGGGGCTCTGCCTCTCACCTGATGTGCCTGTGATGAATTGGTGAACTGCTCTCTGTTACCGGGATGCAGAAGGGCATATTTCCTGTTCACCAGGCAATGATGCATTTCAAAGGATTGGGGCAAGGTTTGCAGACCAGAAGAGAATTGGAAGGAGCAAACATTTATTAAGACATCATTGAAAGAGCATGGACCTTGGGGTCCAAAGACCTGTATTTGAATCTCAGATCTCCCATTTATTTGCTAGGTAACTTGAGCAAATTGCTTCCCTGCTCTGAGTCTTTGCTTCCTCCTCCTCTAGAAAACAAGGATAGTAGTATTTACCTTATGGAGTTGCCTGAGGGTTGAATGAGGTTCTGCGTGTGAAGTGGGCAGTCCACACTGACTCAAGGCCAGCCCCTATTCTAGAAGTCCCAGGAGAAATGACAGCTGCAGACTCTCATATTCTACAGGCTTTACAAAGTCAGTGTGTAAGGGAAAAAACAGAGTAAAATACACCCTTGAAAAATTGCCTTAAATCTAAGGTCAGCCTATACAGTTTTATGTAGATAAAATGATTGCATCTGGTTATGGGCTAGTGTAAACACAAAACCAGGTAAACAAACATATCTTTTTATACGAGAATCATATTTATCACAGAACAACATGTTCACCATATTAGAAGTATGTAGGTACCAAGAATAACAAGAGAATAGGAATGGGAAAGACATATCCAGGGCTGGCTTCCTGGGTGTGCATCCTGGGAACTCATGTTCAGAAAGTCCCTCTGTTTGGCTCAATGTTCTGCTGTTACCATCTTGAAAATCTTAATAATTTTTGAATCAGGGCCCTCTCAATTCCATTTTTTCTCTGGGCCCCACAAATTAATGTCAGTCCTGGTCATATCTTTAAATTATTCTTTCCCTTTATTTGTCCTCATCTTCATTTGGTATTACTGAATTTGCATAAGATAAATGTTTATATGATGTATCACTGTAGTGGAATAACTAACTATAGGATGCAGTACCTTAGTGCATTTTCAAATGAGAGATTGGAATAATTGTCCTCATTGGGTAGATGCGTAATTTGCTCAAGGTCACACCGTTAGTAAGGTCACTGATCGGGACTGCTATGTCTGTGCTACTCTTGCTACTGTACCATGATGAATGAGAAAAACAAACAAACAAGCAAAATACATGAGAAGTAATTCCAGTTCAAAAACACACAGCAGATGCCCAGTAGGAGGACATTTGAACTAAACTGAAGTGCCAGGTTGTGCTAGACCCAGCAACACACAATTTGTTTATATTAAATTTCCCCAGGTGTGTGCTTGCTTCCTGACATGGATTCTGTGGGGTTTTTCTCATCACTGTATTCCCAGCCCCAGCAGAGTGCTTGGCTTCCAGGAGGTGCTCAGTAACTTTTTTTGAATGAATACTATTCCTGCCAAGTTCTTCTTCACTCAGCATTAATTTGGCCTTCCTTTTTTGCAGATTCATACATTTGCTCCTTCTCTTCTTTGAAGACTCATCTCTCTCACATGAGAAAGTTCTTTAGCAACTTAATATCTGACTAGATGGGTCAAAAAGCCCTAAAATCATGGCAAACAAGCAAAAGCTTCGGTGGTGACCCTTTTCATATAAAATTTCGGTGGTTTATTATGTATTTTAATGCTGTCAGGACATTCCAGCTACCATTTTCATTCCCCACTACTCAGGAGCGCCTTGAAAAGGGCTTTAGAAGAAAAAACTTCTCTTCCAGTTTGCTAAACATATTTTATGAGGGACAACTGACATACACAAAGCTGTACATACTCATACTTAGCATATACAACTGAATGAACCTGGAGATAAGTAGAAACCCGTGACAACATAACCACAGTCTATGCAGTAAAGATTCATCCTCTCCAAAGTGTTTCCTATACCCTCGTTATTTATTATTATGTTTTTGTGATAAGTAGACTTAATACAAGATCTCTCCTCTTAGCAAATTTGAAGCATATAATACAGCATTGTTAACTAGAAATGTTATTTTTAGCCCCAGTTAGTGTGTCCCTCCCGCTCCGAGGCCTGGGACTTACGTGTCATTAAGGCTCAGTGTCATTGTTCACTTGTCACTTACTCTGCCCCATAGACAGCATGTCATGAGGGGCTGTTGATGTTTCCTTCTCAGCATGACTGGTCCTCGCTATGACTCACCACTTCTCCGGCCTGGACCTTTTCTCCTTCCCAGGCTGCTCCAGTAAACTCCCAGCAGGCCTCTGCCTCACTACACAGCGGCTGGGGAGGCCCCTCCAGTACAGGCCTCTAACCTCAGCACCGTCTGTCTGAAAGGCCACCCTGGTTTCTCCCGCCTATGGGAAAAGTTAACACCTCTCGGCACGTTGGAGATCCCCACCATTCAGCTCCAAACCCACTTTCTAGGTGGTTTCCCTGTATAAACCCATTCTGATAGCCTCCACAGGTAGACTCCGATTCAGTTGGATTCTCAGGTGAGATCACCTGTGGGAGGAAGGAGGGAGCAGTGAAGGGGTAATGATGCAGGGCTAGTGGTGTCCTCCACCAACCCCACTGGAAGTGCTGGTGGCCTCTGCTGGCCCTCCTGGGAGTGTTGGACCTAAAAAGCTTCCAGAATTGTCTCCTGGCCGTCCAAAATGACAGGCCTTTATCTTCCTGTCTCAGCCAGTCCTGGGGAGTGGGCTGCTCCTAGATGAGTGACCTGGGCCAGCTCTCGGTAGCAGAGGGTACCCTTCCAGAACTGACAGCTGGAGGTGTGTGTCCTCAGCACACCCAGCAGCTGGGACAACAAGTCCCTCCCTCCCAGAAGGACTGGGACTTACCCTCTTTTCCCTTCTCAGAACTTGCACTGCGTTTTTTTCTGGCTTCATGCCTTTGTACTTGTTTCTTCTGTAGTAAACGCCCTGGGCTTACTGCTTTCTCCCTTTGATCTGACACTTTCAGTTTCCTTTTATAAGTGGTGACTCCTCTGGAAGGCCCCACTGCCTCTCCCAGGCAGAGTCTGTTGCTTTTTCATGCACAAAGTCAACACGCATGGCTCACACACTTATGTGATAAGCCTGGACTAGACACTGAAGATGAATGAGACACAGTCCCTGACCCCTGACCTACCTAAGAGACATTCCCCTTTTGGGCCCCAGCACTATTTAGTGCTTTTATGTTTATTTATTTATTTATGGCATCTACCACCTTTTTATTTATTCACTCACTTGATCATTTGTTCATTCACAGGGTATTAATCCAGCCCTTGCCCTCCCTGTGCCTAGCCTTCCGAGAAGCAGTAGGGATACAATGACCCATAGTCAGGTTTGCTGAGGAAGAGAGATGAATCCATGGGTCATACAAAGCCTGCATAATTCTAGCTTGGCCAATGGCTTTTGGAGTTCGTGGAGCTATGAGGTTTTACAGTAGGTGTTTGACCTGATCAGGGATGTCAGGGGAAGCAACCAGGAGAAGTCATCATTGCAATATGACTTGGAGAAGGGAGAGAGGAGAAGCCTTTTGGGTGGAGATGACAGAATGCACACCAGCCCCAGCAGCAGGAGAGTGGTACGAAGGTGAAGATGTGAAAGAACACACACAGCAAAGAGAATAGCAGAGGGTGATGCTGTGTGATTGCTAATCGTCATGTGGTGGCTCATTGCTTGGCATCGATGCTCCATGGGTAGGCAATTAAAAGATTTAAGCAGGGCCGGCCGAGTGGCGCTGTGGTTAAGCGCTGGCTTGGGAAGCCAGCGGCCCTGGTTCGGTCCCACATATGAGGGCCAGTGACACTGCCCTTAAAAAAAAAAAAAAAAGATTTAAGCAAAGGATTGAAATGATCAGCTTAGAGATCTGAAAATATATGTGGGGCCTTTGGAGAACAGATTGGAGAGGGGGGAGTGTGCCATGGGAGGGACTATGAGGAGGCGATTTTCAATTACCATTGAGACAGGGGCAGCTTGGAGTATGGTGGGGCATGAAGAGAAGGGGTTAAATGCAGAGCTATTGTATTTAGGAGAAAAAATTTACAGACCTGGGTGATTGGTTTGTATGTGACTGGGGATGCAGAAAAGGGAGATGTCAAAGCAACCTTTAGATTCCCATTGATCCCTACCCTTTTTGGATTCAGAATCCAGTGAAAATTATAGACCACCCTCTGGACACATACACATATCTGTACACATACACGCAGAATTTTGTCTATCCCTGCCGGGGGTACATAGAACTTCTGAGGCCCGTTTGTGAGCCACAGGTGGGAAAACAGATGCTATCTTATTCCTTGCTGTACCTCTAGATTCTGTTGTAGAAAACAGCAGAGAATCTGGCACACAGTCCATGTTTGTGAAAACAATTAATAAAGGTGAGAGGAGTTGGAAGATACTGAGAAGCTTCTGATCGTTAATTGTCTGTATTTTCTGCTGCTATATGGCGATATGGACATAGGAGTTTTAACAGAAGAGCTACAATGTACATGTTTATGAACCAACTGCTCATTAGCTTGCAAGGCAGCATTAGGTGGAAAAGTCCACAAATGGACTCGTGGGCCTCCAGGTGGTGGAGAGGAATAAATTTTAAAGTATTAAGGCTCCAAAGGACCAAGATTTGTCTGCAGCAGATGTCTCTCTGTAATGCTAAGTATGTTGGACAGGAGAATAAAACCGTCTGCTTTTATTTTATGTGGGGGAGTGCATCATTTGGAGATGAAGTCAGTCCGCCTATGGCTGGGTGGATAAGTTAAATTAATGTCTTGAATCTCATGATTCATTTTTACCTTGTGGGAGAAGCAGAAATGGTAATTGTGTTCATAGACAGAGATTTAGGACAGAATCATGCCTTTGCAGATAAGGCTTTTCAGGAGGCCAATAAAGATAAGACGGTAAAGAGATGCATAGGAGGACGTTTTAAGAAACATTTTTTCCATGTGTACTAACCAAGGCTGGGTTGGATTTTGCTTTGTGTATTTTGAGGAGCTGGATGCTTAGGACACGGAGAACCACCATCTGAAGCATGTACTTTTCCGTGGGCCCTGGTGATCGATCACCTGGTTCAGTTCTGGTCTAAACCAGAACTCCCTCTGCAGTGCCCTTTGCAGACAGTGTGTGGTTCCTTCTTGAGCTGCCCTAATGAGGCCCTAGTGTTGAATAGTTCTGATATAAAGTCCTTCCGGATTCTTCCGTTTATACCAGGAATGGCAAATAGGCTTAAATTTGCATGACAATTTCAGTTACTCCATAGCACCTGCTGGGAGCCTAAGGATTCCAAACTGAGTCTGGGGTTGGGGGTGGGGAAAGCAGTAATTGATGACCAAAACCAGTGTCTGTCACAGAGGAATAAGGATGCTGAGTGGTACCCTGGAAGCCCAAATATTCTGTATTTGTCATCCCTGAGTTAGATTTATCAGTTAATCCATTCACTTTGTACTGACTGAATGTCTACTGTGTGCCAGTTGTGGTCCTGGTAGTACCAATCCAATGCTGGTACAAATCCAATGGTTACTTCTCAGTCCTCACTACACCTGCCCTGTCTGTGAATTTAAAGAGTTGGCCACCTTTTCCTTCTTAACATAACTCCCAACCCCCCACCTCCACCCCTGCATTGGGTCTCTGGAACCACATTATCTCTTTACTCCCATCTCACATACAATTTTCTCTTCTCTACGTTAAAATGTTGGAGGGCCTCAAGATTTGGTCCTGAATCTCCTTTTCTTCTCTGTCTCACTCTAGATAATCACATCCAGTCCCATGTCTTCAAATGCCATCTATATGCTAATGACACCCAAGTGTGTGTGTGTCTCTAGCCACAAAGGAAAAGCCATATAACCATCTGCTAACTGACATCCCCACTTACATATATATCTAAACTGCACCTCAAACATAACACGTCCAAAAGAGAACTTTTGATTTCCATAGTGCCTTCATCCCCCTTGAAAATATAACCTGTTTCATTTGTCAGTCTTCCCATCTAAATAAATGGCACTGCTATACCTTTGGTTGTCCTTCTCAATGGGACAGGGTTCCTCTCCTTCCCTTACCACCCTCATCTAAAACACCAGGTATTCCTGTCAATTTTCCCTCAAACACTTCTACCCAACCCACCCAGGTCACACTACCACTCGACCACCATCCTAATCCCCAGCCATCCTCATCTCGCTGGGAATATGTCGATAGGCTCTTATGTGTACTCTCTGCTTCTATTCTCCTCCTCCTTGAGTCTACTGACTGCACAATAAGGAGGAGCCGTTTTAAAAACAAATATTAACAAGATCATGTAAATTGATTGTTTAAAATTCTCCAAAGGCTTCCCTGTGAAGAAAATCCAAATGCCTTTTCCTGGTTTATAGGGCCCACTTCAGCCTTTGCCCATCTCTCAGACCTCGCTGCTCTTACTTTCCTCAGCCACTCAGCAGCCTACTTTCTATTCTTCCAATAAGCCATGCATATTTCCTCCTTGGAGACGTTGCACACTTCACATTGTTTGTTTCTCTTTCTAGAATATTCTTCTCTCTGATCTTTTTGTGGATGGTTCCTTCTTGTCTTTTAGGTCTTAGCTTAAATTGTACCTTGCAGTGTATCTTTTTCATCTCTCCTCTGGATTACTGTAATCACCTACCTGCTGGCCTCTGTGCTTCCTTGTCTCCCACTCCCATCCCCTCCTCTACACTTAGCAGATTTCAGCATGATTGCCTCAGCCTTTCATGGCCTCGCCCCTGCCCAGCCCTCCAGCCTCATCTTCACTGGATTCTTCAACTCATACATAAGGTTCCTGTCCTTTGCTGCATTGTGGAATGCCTCTGAGCCTTTTCATGTGCCATTCCTCCTGTCTGGTACTCTCGTCCATCCTTTGTTCTGGATAATTCCTACTCCTTCTCTAAGACACAATTTAGGAAAGTGTCACTTGGTCTGGAAATGCTTTTCAGACTCTTTCCTTACCTGAAGTTCATCGACTGCTTTCTGTACTGGGCTTCTGAAAGCACTCGGGAACTATTTTGTTATGTTACCCATTTTTTGTAACTCTCTCCTGATGGTCCTCTTGGAAGTAGGGGTTGTGTATATATGGGCTTATCTTTATCCCCTGCACCTAGCACAGGCCTTTGCATTATAATAAATATTGCATAAGACTTACAGGATTTCTAGAAGCTGACAGTGGGATAGCAATCTGCTGGGGTGGATCACAGCCAGTATTCTACCCAACTTCAGAATTCATGAGCGCTGAGAGGGAAAGAAGCTGTGCTAGGTGTGCTTTGTGGAGGACTTAGGTTGATTCTCTTGGTGCAGTTCCATGAGCACAGCACAACTACAGGTTCTGCATCCTACAGCAGCTCAGCTCTTTTGTTCGACATGTGGGCCTAGGGTAGGATGTAGCCTCAGCTGAAGTTGAGAATGAGATAGAAGGACAGGAAAGGTTCAGATCTCTAGGAATTATCACTGTGCTCAGCCCTGGTACAGCTGTCCCCAGGCCTGCGGACGGCCTCGCACATGCAGTGGAGTCTGACTAGGCATCTTTCCATTTAGTGACCCTCGCCACCTGGCCGCACCTGACCAAGCCAGGAGTAGGCATCCAACCCATCCTGGGCCGGTGGGATTCTGTCTCTCCTAGAATTGAATAATTAAAGTAGAAAACAGAGCCTGGAAGGTGGTGATACTGACTCAAGCTAATGGCAGCATCCCAGAAAGAAAAGCTATAAACTCTTGCTGTTGCAATATGTCCATTTCCTTTCCATTCCTGAGTCAAATCTTCTTGATTTTATGACATAGCCCCGTAACCCTGCAAAGAGGAGGGATGAGGGGAGACAGGGATGAGAAAGACTCAGGCTCAGATGCGGACAGGAGTGGGCCAGTCTTCCAGGAGTGAAGGATGTAATGAGAAAAGAGCCAGGAATGGATTTCAAGCTTACTCTTTTGAGCTGAGCATTTTCCCTAAAGCAAAATTAAGAACTTTCAGCAAATCTGAACTGGAAGCATTTTACTCATGAGGACACTGTGACCCAGAATGGTGCTGTGACTCCTGCAATCATTAATAGTTAGGTCTGTCTGGAAGCCAGGCTACTCAGCTCTCAACCCAATGCTCTTCCTGCCGTCTCAGTTGTCCGCAGTCAATAGAGTTCAGCTCAGCTCATTTGTACATGGGTTCATCATGCTCCTCTTCCGTGTCCAGCTTGTGGCTGCAGGCAATTAACTCTAGGGTCCAAAAGCCCAGGGTTAACCTCGGCTGTGAGGTTACTAGAGGAGTGTGTTTATCTAGGGCATCTGCCTACCTGGGGACCAAGTGACCCACCCCTTAAGATTGTGGGGCTGAGAACCATAACACGATAATCACATGGCAGGACACCAACATAGAGGAACACCAATCATAATAACATGATATGATGTGAGAGGCATGGAGGTGGTACTTTTGAGCTGCCCTACCCACACACACCCTGCCAGCCCTGCAGCATTCTAGCATGGCTGCATTCCTGGCCTCAGACGTAACACTTGTTATATTGCTTCCAAATTTGGTTTTGGATGTACTAATTGTACTCTTCTTTCCAACCAACCCAGTTTTTGTGAGGTGGAGAATGTCTGCCCTCTTTGTACCAAGCAGCTTCCTAGGGAGGCTTTATGTGGGCGGTGCTCCTGTCTCACTCCTGCAGTTTGTCTGAAGTCATTATCCTCAAAGTATAATTTGAAGTTTGCTTGAATCAGAATTCCTTGGCGTGATTGTGAAAATGCAGGTGATGGGGCCCCTTGCAGACCTACTGAGTCATAATCTCTGCAATATTAACTGGTTCCGCAGACAATGGGGGCTACTGGTCCCAACTGGGGTTGGGAAAGGTGATGAGTTTAGGCTGGAGAGATGGTGATTTCCTGCCCCTCCTGCAGCATTTCCTAGATCAGTAATTTTGGCATGTTACTCACCTCTCTGAGTATCACTCGAAAGGAGGAAATGTGTCTTATTTATCTCTATTCAGTGTCTAGAACATAGGTGGCCTCTAACTAGTGTTGAATGAATGGATGCATGCATGAGTGAAGATTTCAACCCACACTGTACTCATTGAATGAGATAACCCAGGGAAAACACCTGTGCAGTGTCCTACACATGGTAGGTACTCATCAGACACAGCCTCTTCCATTCCCCTTCGGAGTGTGGCTTGTCATCTGTGGGTAACAGGAGTACAGACACAGCAGAAGTGTAAAGGAGATGACAGGTGCTCAGAGACGATGCTAAGACCCAGAGGTGATAGATGCTTCCAGGAAAATCTACTTCTCTTTTTATTCTGCTCCTTGTGGTCCTCTGTTTACTGTCCTGGGAGTTGCCAAACCCATGAAGGTCAGTGGAGATCAGTCACAAAGGAAAGGGCTATGGCTGCCAGTGTGCCACTCTGGGGCTTGGGAGGCCACATGAAAATGTCAGGTCTGTGTCTAAAGGTGGAAGAGCATCGCAGCTGTGATCAGCAGCTAAGGGTAGGGAATGTAGAGGGTTAAATTGGGGATTTGGGGCCCTGGGTATAAATAAATGAATCCTGGTCTTAACACACGATACCGTGGGAAAAAACAGTCGATTTCTCCTAGACTCGATGTTTTTTTTTTTTTTTTATCTAAGAGAGGGTCATAAAGTACCTCTCCTATCTACTTCGAGCATTCTTGTGAGAATCAAATGAGGTAATGATGATATAATTATTGCCTTTCTGTACAGACCTTATTGTGATTCCTTCTGCTCAATATGTGGCTTCCAGACCAGCAATATTGGCATCACCCAGAGGCTTGTTAGAAATGCAGAATCTCAGGGTCCATCCAGAGTTGCCGAATTTTAACATGATCCCTAGGTGATTTCAAATACACATTAAAGTTTGAGAAGCAAAAGCTAATTAATTATGAATTTTTAGTTCTTCAAATGCTTTCTTTTTTTTTTTCTAGAAAGCTTCTCCAGAGAAAGGGAATGTGTCTTATTAATCTCTGTTTAGTACATAGAAAATAATTGACCCTTAACTAGTGTTGAATGAATGAATGAATGAATGAATGAATGAATGAAGATCTCATTCTCCCTCACTACTTGGAGCTCTTTACCCAAGTTTCTCCTGCTGTAATAGCAGGGTACGTAAGTGGTGACTGCAGCTGCCTCACAGACAGCTGATGCCAACCACAGATGCAGGCATATAGTGTGTGAGTCAGGACAGAGTAATCCACTTAATACGGGTTGTGGGAGATATTTGGAAGAACCAAGGGACAGGGATTGGAGCTTGGTTTCCAAAGATAATGTCTTTCCCCATTATGTAAAGCCCTCCATAACTTGGATCACACCCAGACAGAAATAAACCTTCTTAAGAGAGATTTCTGTAAATAGAACTCGTGCTCACTTTTGCAGCAGAATCTGTTCAGGTGTTTATGTAACATGACATGGAGGGCTTGTCCCGCTGGGCATTTGTTGAGCTGAAATCAACTGAATTTGACATCTAGAAAGGAGAGATGGTTTTTGTTTACTAGATTTTACCACCAGCTAAGTTAATTAAGGAATTAATCTATCCCATCATTCAACAAATACTGCAGCGTTTGCCTTGGGGTTACCATAGTGAGTGCGCTAACAGTTCCTGCTTCTATCAAGTAATTGCTGGGTGGTGAGGATGGAATATGAATCAAGCAATTACAGAGGTTTAAGTAAATAAGGAGTGAGATGGGAGAGTGTGGCAGGCGAATTTAGGAAGGGTGGAGGGGATGGAGAGACACATCCTGCAGGAAGTGGCCTTCAGGATCACCCAAAGGATGGGTAAGAAATTGAGCAATTGTGGTAGGAAGGAGGAAATGAAGCTGGAACCAGGAATAACATGAGCCAGGGCCTAGAAGCAAGAGAGAGTATGCTCCAGCAATGGAAGCAAAGCAGTAAATGTGCTGGAGAGCTGCAGTGACTGTGTGTGGGCTGCAGGTGGGTCCATAGGTCAGGTGTGGAGTATAATGAGAGATGAAGCTGAAGAATTAAGCAAGGGTGGGACCTCACAGGGTATTGTGAATCCTTCTAAGAAATTCCATTTTACCCCCAGGTCAACTGAGGAAATCTTTGGAAGTGGGTCTGATACAGTTTCAAGTTCTCCTCTAAAGGACCAGTGGGCCCCTTCCTCAGTGTGACAGTGGGAAGGGCTTTGTCTCTGGTCTGCACGACTCCCCCGCCCTCCTTCGCCTCCCAGCCTGAACTAGGTGCCTGCATCTTGCTTTGCGTCCTGACATATTCCCCACAGGAAGGTGCTAACTGCTGCGTTATGCACTTCGTCAAAGAAGAGTATTTCTCTACCAAGACTTCATCAGTTGAACTCTCCTCATCACTCTTTCCTATCTATCTAATGTGGGGGCCTTTCCTCTGTGGTTGTGTTTTATGGGTTCCCCCTGCCTGGAGGTTCAAAGGCATGGCAGTTTGGGGCCAAAGATGAAAACAGGTACCCTGCTGGGCCTCAGTGGCAGCATCACCCTGCCCACTCCCCCGGCGACAGTAAGCCAGGTCATTTCTGTGCAATCATTTTATAGCTATTAGTGCACCAGCTCCATTTCCACATGCCTTCAGTGCCAAGGCTCTTACTATGAGCCATCCGTATCAAGGGTTTTGAGAGGCAGCGTGGCCAGAGCACAGGACTGAGAGTCGGAAGAGATGGCCTGTCTTTGTCGCCCCTTCCTGCCCTCATTCTGGGACCTTGGGCGAATCACCTGAACCTTGGTTTCCACAGCTGTAAAAGAGGACAAAGAGGACTTGCCCTGTTTATTCTCAGTGGTAATGAGATCAAACAAGATCCTGGGAAGTGCTTTGTGAAATTCTAAGAAACAATAGGCTTTCATTGGCACTCTGTGCCTTGCTGGCTTAGGCCCTGGCCACTCCACGCCTTTCTGGCAGAGCTGAAGAACCCAGAAGTTGTGCATTTCTCACCTTCCACAGTTAATCACTGCTTTCCTGTCGGAGGCTTTCAAATTAGGTTTCATTTTATCCCGATGCTTGCACTCAGTCACTTAATAGACAACGCAATTAGAAACCATTTGTTCACATGTAAACATTATTTTAGTTCATAATTGTTGAGACCAAATAATCTTTGGTGACATAACCAACTTCGAAGCATTTTCTTGCTGGTGAACCTATGGCATACACACCCAGTTTGCCCCCTGGTATGTAATTATCTCCGCAAGCTTCTTGCTGGCATTTTTTGAAATGTTAATGGAAAAACATTAAATTCCAGTTCACTTCAGAGCTCTTGTTTTCTTCTAAAATTTTCCTCAGGAATCTTCATAGATAGGTAGATAGATAGATAGATAGATAGATAGATGATAGATAGATAAAACAAAAGAATAAGTAATTATTCCTCTTTTAATAGTTGTCCTCCCAAATCCAAAACACTGATGCTACAGCACAAAGGAAAGATAAAGCTTCAAAGCATAGTGATAAAAATGGAATTTAGAGGTTTATAAAAACTCATAGTGTTTTATCCTTGAAACAGGTTCACATCTCTTTTCTTGTCCTTTCTACATGGTGGGAATTTCTCTATGTAGACAACAGACCATATCTGAATATCTAGACATTTATAACCAAGTCAATCTAAAGACAGCATAATGGACCGTTCAGAAAAGATAGAGCCCTCCCAGGTCAGGCCTTCTCTAAAACCTTCCTTGGGCATCCCTGCCCATCAGGTACAGGATGGTGCTTCTTTCTCTTTTCCCATCATTTCCTGTTTACTATGCTTTTTTCGTCTTCTTATCTGTCTCTCCTAAGCTGACCATGAGCTCCCCAAAGTCGGGGTTGGGTCTCGTTCACCTTGGCACACTTACTGATTTTCTTCTAAATAGAAAGCATTGTTTCACAGGTCTCGTAGGGCCACCACCTGCAACACTCATCAGCCCTCACCAAAAGCCTCCTAACTCACTCTTTCTGACTTCAGTTTACCCAGTTTCTCCACCGTCCTCACCATCAGAAAGTGTTTAAGAAACAAATTGCATCAGTCCTTCCCTTGCTTAAAACCCTTGGATGACTACTCTGATCCTCTGGATAAGTCCAAACTGTTTCACTCTGGGGGCCTTTCATCACCTGGGCCTGGCTTAGTTGTCCAGTCTGGTCTCCATCCATTCTCTCCTTGCAGCCAGAGCTCCAGCCAGGAGCGAACTACGAACTACCGTAATTCCCTGTATACACCACACCCTCTCCCATGATAACAAGAACTGATAGGTCCCAGCACTTGCAATGCCAGGCACCTTCTGATCACTCTGTCTGCATTCTTAATAATCCCCTTAACAGCCCCACGTGATAGCTTTTATTACCCCTGCCCCCTTTTACAGTTGAGAAAACTGAGAGTTGAAAAGGAAAGGAAACTTGCTCCAGGCCAGATAGTTAATTAAAGGCAGTTCAAGGCTATAACCAGGACTGTGGCTCCAGGGTCTAGGAGTCTGTCTACCATGTTATGTTGAAGAAGGGGTTGTTGATATAGAATAATATACATAAACCTATGGTCACCACAAGCCAAAAACCTTCAAAAGACACGCACACACAATCAATAATAAACAAGAAGGTACCCAGGACTTTCAGTTGCAAGAACCCAAGAAATCTTCACCAGACAGGTGGAGTTAGAACTACATTTTGGAGGATAAAACGGAGAGAGAAAGAAAGACTCTTGTGCAGGTGAAACACCAGGGGCGGGCTGGCAGAAGGGCAGGTCATAGGTATGTTAGTGGGGCAGGGCATGGATCCCTTGGGCCGCAGCAGGAAATCTTGAGAGAGGGGTGTTGGAGGAATGTAGAAAGACACAGAAATGTGGAGACAGGGAGGCCAGTTCTCAGTCTCTCCAATGCTGGGCTCAGAAGCTGAGGCTGCATCCCGTGGACTGTCTGAGATGCGATCGCCTTCAAACAAAGAGGTGGTCTGATTCCACTGTTGACTGGGGGCAAAGAAGCTGCCATACAAAATTCAGGCCTGGTTGAACAGGAGGCAGCAAGTCTGGAACGCCCAGAAAGAATGCTTTTGCAGCAGTCCTGGTGGGAGACGCACTGTAGCTGTGCGACTGCAGAGCAAAGGGCTGATCCCACAGGCATTCATTTCAAGCTACCTTGGGCTATAATTTGCTGTTTAATGACACTGCTGATCCTGCTGTTATTCATGTCTGGGGACCTCAGAGGTGCTTTAGAGTCACCCCGTGGGTGGCCAGGGGCCTGTGTGTAGCACTTAGAGAGCCCTCCTTAGGGTCAAGCCAGTCCCTGCCCCACTGGTGGGAGCACCTCAGGCAGCTCTTGCAGGTTCCTGGGCTTGTTTCCCTGTGGGTTGTCCCACCCGAAGATTGGCTCATCTCATCTACCCATTCAAACAGGAGTTTTGGCATAGAAATCCTCCTGCAGGGCATAGGGGGTGCCACCACATGCAAAGTGCTGTGGGTAACACTGGGGTCAGATCCTGCTCATCACCACCCTCCCGATGAAACGCACAAGCAAGGCCACCACTCACTGGTCACGGCTTCTGCGTGCATGAAGCAGTACCTACGGGTATTAAAGATCTCACTTGAAAGGATGGGGTGAGACAGGGGCATCTGACTAGCATCCTAGCCAAAGTGGAGGTGAGTCAGTTTATACAAAAACACCTGAAAGAGCCTTCTCTGTGCTAACCAGGGCTCCACCTGCTTCTCGGATCCTGTGCCCTGGGACACTTAACCTGTTCAAAATAAGTCAGAGGCCTCCAGAGCCTTTCGCCAGGAAGAAAAAGAACTAGAACCTCCTATGAGAGAATTCAATCAAAGCAGACCTACTAAGAGCAAAAAGCAAACACACAATAGGATTCAACTGAATCTAATCAAAAGCAGCCTGAGAAAACTCATCTAGTTTTTGAACATTCATTCATTTGTTTGTTCATTCATTCATTCATTCATTCACTCATCATCTTATAAGCACCCACTCACTATGTGGTTTACTTGATTGTTGAATTGAACAAACTTTCGGCTACTTGTGGGGAGGGAATGTATCTCATTCATCCATGTATCACAGGGGGCCTGTCAAATCTTTCTTGAATTTTCTTATAGAGACATTTTTGTCTAATTATATGAGCATGTGTGTATATGTAGATATGGCTGGCTGTTATACATACACTGGAAGAATTCATATCAAACTTACTAGTGACTTCTGAGGGTGGGATAAGAAGTGGGGGATGCTCTTTAAAGGACCATTGAATCGGCCTGTCCATGTTGCGCGCTGCAGAATTCTAGGGGACTATTCATTGAGGTATGAATCTATACTTCGTAAATTTAAACGAAGAGTAACAGAAAACAGGGAAATTATGACACCATAAGTGATGTTTACTTTCTTTTCAGTTTTTTTCTGTATTTTCCCAAAATGTCCAAAATGGATGAGCATGGCTTTCATCTTCAAAATTTGCTAAGCTAATGAGATGTAGACAATTTAAGAAATACTGAAAGTATAAAGGAGAAAATTTTTAAATGACCTGCATTTTACCAACCAGAGAAAACTACACTTAATATTTCACTTCATAAATTTCGTTTTATAATTTTTTATTTTAAGATAGCATTTGTTCTTTGAATAATTTTGAGCAATGCAGAAATATACAAAGAAGAAAATCAAAATCACTTCTAATGACCCACTGTTAACACTTTGTGCACTTTTTTCAGCCTTTTTCTATATTAATTACAATCGTAACTCTCATTTGGTGCATACTTATTTTGAGCCAGGCAAAGTGCTAAGTGCTTGCCAGACATTATCTCATTTAATTTCCACTTAAGCCTGAGGTGGGAATTGGCAACCCCATTTCACAGAAGATACAAACCAAAGGTTAAGAAACTTGGATTGACTGCAATTGGAGCCTAATGTTGCCTGACTTCAATGCATTCTGCATGATTGTCTGTACTCCTTCAAAATCAGGGGTGCAGTTCTGTGCACACACACATGTGCATGCACATGCACACACACCCCTAGACATGCTGCACACACAGACATATGCATACAGACACACATACAAGGCATGATGACATTATCTTCCCTTTTGCTTTCTGTTTTCTTTTTTACTTAATATTGTATGATGAGCATTTTATGATGCCATGTAAACACACTTCTAGAAAGCAATTTGATAAACTTTGATTTTTTTTTTAAGTTAAATTTTAAGCAAATCAGTCTTGAAACGTTGTTCTCCATAATCGGGTGGTTTTTGTCATCAGGCCTCTAGACCTACGACATATCCAGTCCTCACAATCCCACCTCTTGGGCTCTTCTCCCTGGTTTTTCCTCATCCATTTCTGCCTTGTCCTTAAGTTGGGAGTAAGGAACTGTGATCACTGGTCTCAGCAGCTGTCACAGGAAACTAACTGCCAAAATGCCCAGATGTTACGAACATACCTTATAGGAGCATTGCTTTGCAGTCTCACAGCCTTTCTCACTTGTGTGCATGTGTCTTATGTTTCAATGTGAATAACCCCACATTGCTGAGGAGGCATTTTTCAAATCAATAAATTTGTGGACAGGTCAAGCAATCAGCGTTAACATTAAACCCTCAGCAAAGGTTGCAACAGTAATTAGGGCATAGAGCACCAAACTTTTACTTGAATGTAAACTGTTCACATCTAAAGTAGAAAAGATCACCACAGGCTGCCTAGGTTCCAATATGCTAATGACATGTACAGGGGTTTCCCAGGGGAACACAGAGCACACAATGATTCACAAACTTATTTGACAGAGAACCTCTTGGGATGGAGGAGGTTTCTTTGCCCACTCGTGTTCTCTAATACCCAGTTTGAGAAATACTATTTTATAGGGTTATGTATAATGTTAATTCTGTAATTTAATTTCTTTCAATAACTACTTCCTTTCTATTCAAAGCACGGTGACATCAGCAAGCTTCTAGGAGCTCCTTAGAAATACAGAATCTGCACTCCATGTGCCCTCCCCTCCCCCCAATCCACAGACTCAGAATCTGCATTGCAATAAGATTCCCAGGCACTTCAGAGATGCATTCAAGTTTGAGATAGATGCACTGATGTTTAGGACATGGAGGTTCTTAATGAAAGGGAAGTCACCCTGCAGAGTTTATTTAATGTTATAAAGTGGGTTTCATACACATGTTTCATTTAATGTAGATGAGCACAGGAAGTGGAAAATATATTTGAATAACACTGGCCCTGGAACATGGCCTCTGAGGGCATGTCCTGCTATATACTCAGCAAGGACCCCAAATGACTGTGAGCCCCCAGCTTTCTGCTGAGTCTTTTTTCTTTTCCTTTTTAGGAAAGTGCGCAGTCCCTTAGCATGTCCACATTTGGGACTGGAGCGATATGCAGCCACATCCCATTAGCTAATAGTGAGGCCCCTGGAGAGGGTTTCAGCTGGGAACATCCAGTAAAGCCCCTCTAATGGTCTAGTCAGCTGTCAGGGCTGCAAACACATTTCTTCCTATTCAGAGCCATTTGCCCCTCTCTGTGACCTCTCTTGGCTCTCAGACCCTGGCCACGTGGCCCAGATGGCATAATCTGTCAGGCCAAAGCAGGTGACAGTGGGGCTTGCTGTTAGGTAATCAGTGACTATAATTAACTGGGGTGGAAGCGATAATGGAACCAACTGCAGGGCTGGGGCCAGGGGAGCCTTTGATGGGTGGAGTTAGCAGGGAGATAGAAAGGCTTGCTTCCTCCCCTCCCCCTCTTTCCTTCCAATATGGTGTTTCTTGTACATGGAGTTCGGAGCGGGCGGAGGGGGCGGGGGGGATTCATCCTCAATGAGGAAGGTCAGGGCTGAGTGCTGGCTATGTAGTAAGTGAGTTGTTTGGCAGCTCATCAATTTAATTTCATAGTAGCAGTTCTAGAAATCTACGGTTCGTATGGTAATTACAATGCTTGGCTACGAGGACCTTGTGTGATTGAGGGTGGGGAGGGCTGTAGAGGATTAGAATATGATTCTTGGGGTCAGACACATGGGCATTCAGACTCTGGCTCTGCCACTCACAAGCCAGGTGGCCTCAGGCTGGTCAACCTGCTTCCCTCTGTCTCTCACAGTAGGTATCATACCACTCCCTGCATGGCCATTGCTGGGGATAAGTAAGCACCACTATCAATACCACTCAAAAAGCATCTGACTTATAGTAGATACTCCCAAACTATCATATGCTCTGCTCCTTCTCGATAGTCATGACTTTATAGATGATGTTGATAGAACAGAACCAACCAATCTAAAAATTGCTCATAACAGACTGAATAAGGTCTCTTTGATAACAGGTGAAATGCAGGTATGTTTACCAAAAAGAGGTCGGAAAGTGAAGTTCGCTTCCCTTGTAGCTTACATTAGTAGGAGAGTCCCTGCATTTTCCACTTAGAATGGAAGTGATGGGCTGGGCAGTCAGCTACCAAACACTGAAGGCCTGCTTACTGTTTGTCGTGTTGTTGGCAGTTGATGGCTGTTTCTAACACAGCACAGATTGTGGAGTTCATCCATTGAAACATTGGCGAAGCTTGTTCAGTTTGGGTTAGCAAAAGATCTAAAGTAAAGCTTTTCCATCTTTCATTTACCTCCCCCTCCCCCAGAATGATTTTCTTCTTCTTCCCTTTATTTAAAAACAACAACAACAACAACAACAACAACATATCCCTAGAGAGGTAAAAGAAAATAAAAACTACCTATAATCCCAGAAATAACCAGTTAACAATTTGATATACATTCTAGATCCATCCAGACCCACCCATTATTTTTTTATCAAAATGGGTCATATTTATCATATTTGGTCACTTGGAACATGATTCCCTCCCCTCCCCACCCCACCACCCCACCCCCACCCCCCAGCTTAATATGTTGAATCTTATTCCATGTCAATAGGCACATTTCTATAACATCATTTCATTCCAGGTTTTCTATCATAGTTTATGGGCTCAATTTACCAAGAATTCTACCAATCTTTTTCCAGTACCTTTTTTTGGAGATAATTCACATACCATAAAATTCACCCTTTTAAAATATACAATTCAGTGGTTTTTAGTAGAGTCACAAGTTAGGGCAGCCATAACTGTTCTTGAATTCAAGGACATTTCCATCACCCCTGAAAGTAATATCCTACCATTTGCAGTCACTCCCAGTTCTTCTCTTCCTCTAGCCCCTGGCTAATAGTGACTGCAGTGCTGTTGAAATTCCAGGAGATACTGACCCAATTCCTCACCACTGGATGTAAACTGCTTAAAACTTCATATGATTTCAAACAATACTGTAATGATCAGTCTGTGAAATTTGGTCCAATTCTATTTTTGAGCGATGTTAGAGTTAATAATACACACATAGTAATTTAATTCAAAAAGGAGTGTTACATTTTTGGATGAGGTGATTTTGGGAAAATTTAGAATTAAAATAAATCTCTAAATCTGCAGAATTATAAACATTCCTTGGGGATTTCCTGAGCTTGGTTGTTGCAAAACTCCTTTTGCAAATACTTCTTGTGGAGTTTGCCAGACTTTGGGAGTTGTGAAATTATATTACTGTGCAATTTCACAGTACAGGTCAATTCCCAACTCCTTCTCTTTGAGTGACAGTCAAAATTGTGTTTTGTGTCTCTCTGAGCAGCACAAGAACCTGGTAGAAAGGGATGCAGGTGAAAGAGAATGGGGTGGAACCAATTTAGTTCATAGTTTCTAGGAGTGATTTTTTTAAATTTAACTAAATTAATAGACCTTAGTCTGATATAAAAGGAATCTGGTTACTATGTTTTAAAAGCCTTGCATACATTTGCCTACATAGACCAT
The DNA here is from genome assembly GCA_033961575.1 of Aselliscus stoliczkanus. Taxonomy (NCBI): domain Eukaryota; kingdom Metazoa; phylum Chordata; class Mammalia; order Chiroptera; family Hipposideridae; genus Aselliscus; species Aselliscus stoliczkanus. The sequence goes on from CM066734.1 coordinate 134,997,981, forward strand.
ATTTAAAAATTCATTCCAATAACAATAATAATTATTATAATAACGTTCAAGAATTAGGAAGTCATGAGACTCTGAAGACCAGGTATTGTGCTGAGTGTTTCATAGTCATTCAATAACCTTGTGAAATTATGTACAGGATTGTTTAAGAAATGAAGGTTGGAAGCATTACACAACCTAAATGGTGGCCAAGCAACAAGCTATTCAGGAGTCAAGTCACATGTCCATTGTCCCGCTGTAATTTACCCTTCCCAGGGCCTGATTTACCCCTGCACCTTGCGCCGGACTGTCTCAATGACAAAGCCAAGCTCTTCTGATCTTCCCTGAGGTCCTACACTCAGAAACAAGTAGAGGGGGCCTGTTCCTAGGTGGAGGGAGTGTGGTTTGCGTGTTGGTTCTGCCATTTACCATGGGCATGTTACTTAATCACTCTGTGGCTCAGTTTCCCCATCTGTGTAATGGGTAAGAGTATCAACTGTATGTATTTGTGGTGATAGTTAAATAATTGTATGAAGTGAAATGGATATGTGCTCAAATGCTTCCTGATGGCCATGGCAGAGCTGGCTGGGCCTTGAGATGATGTGATGGCACGAGTCTGTCTGTCCCCTGAGATCATTGTAAAGGAAGTCCGAGCTGTCAGTAAGCTCCACTCCATCATTTCACATTTGGAAATGCTTGCCAACTGCAGAATCTCTGTAGCGATTCTCCATCGTGACCCTCTTAGTTTCTGTGTGTTTGTCCACAGCAGCTCAGTAAGACGTGTCAGAGGACAGTGCTATATTTCTGTTCTCCGTGCTGGTGGGGTTTTCCCGTGTTTAGTCCTTGGTCTCATCCATAGCACCAGGGTCACTGGACTCCCTGGTCATGTCCAGCGCTGGGATCTGACATATGTCTAACCCCCAGTGTGAGTCAGGCACTGTACTCTTGGTATATGCCAACCATCATCTCATGAAGCACAACTAATCTGACTCATTTTGCAGCTGTGGAGCCTGAGGCAGACAAAATAAGCCATGCCCAAAGTTACCCAGATAGGAAGGGGTAGGTGTGGGGACCAGGCCCAGGGCAGACGAGCAGGCTGGCAGTCAAGTCTCCAGGCTTCCTGATGATTTCCTGATGCAGGGCCTTCCCGATGATTTCTCCCAGAGTGCTTTGTTTACTGGGCCTATACAACTGTGCTTCTTCTCCACTTGTGTGCCGAGCCTTACCCCTTGGGCCAGCTGCCACTGGAGGCTCTCCCTGGTCTGTATGTCTCAACAAACCTATGTCTGTCACTCAGCCACCTTGTGAATTCTTTGGGTTTGTGGCTTCTCAGGCACAAATCTTGGAACAACTCAGACTCAGTCCGAACAGTAGGATTTAGGAAATTTGCGCTTTGATCAAGAGCTCTGCCACTCCCTCATGGTGTGGCCTTGGACAAGTTACTTAACCTCCTTCTGTCTCGATTTGGTCATCTGTAAAATGGAGTAATAATAGCACCTACCTTAAAAGGATGTGGTGAGAGTTATTAATGCTTGTAAAGTGCTTGGAAGAACGCTTGGCATATAGTGTGAGCTCAGTAAATGTCAGCCTGACACAGAGAACAAACAAAGCAACATACAGTATGGTTTTGTATGCTTCTAAGGCTTGTATTCTCTCTGCTACTCCCTGCTGCCTCACAAGGAAACAGGCAGTTGAATTCATAGTAAGAAACCCAAGCAAGACTCAGCATTGCAAGGCACTGGAGAGCGTGGCGTAGTTAGAAAGCACGCTCATTCACACACACACTCGCACACACACATAGCTTCTTTTAATAGCTGGTAAGAGCCAGAGAAAATCCGATTACAGATGAATCAATCGATTAAAAAGAAAGGGGGCAGAAGAAAGAAAAGAATGCTGGAGAGACACAGAGCCAAATTACAGCTGGATAATAGAATTAAGGGCCTGTAGAAGGGCCTGGGAGAAATAGCAAAGGGATACCATCCGGGGAATGTTCACAGCTCTGTGATGATTCGATTCTTCAGCCCTTTGACTCCAGGGAACGATTATGGGCCAGCGCCCCAAACAACTGACCGCATTGGAAAGAGCTGGAATTGTATTTGGCAAATCATAATTTTTCAGAGAAATGTACCCGCGTAACCTCTCTGGAACAAGAGGATTATGTTTGGGTTAAACAGATGCTCTGGTTCGGGATGAAAGCAGAGCGGGGAAGGTGAAAGCTGTTCCGGGTTCTCAAAGATATAGCCTTGGTTCATAATTTTCTGTTTCCTAAGAAGTCTTGTTTTTGCTCTCAAAGAAATATCTCATTAAGTAGAATTTCCGTCTTCAAAACAAGCATGTAAAAGAAGGCGTTTTTAACTTTATTTTCTATTTTGGGGAGAGGGGGTGGTTAGAGGGAGGTGGGGCTGTTAGTCCAGCAACAATCTCTACAGCTGTGTCTATTATTGGTGGGTTCTAGAATAACATCCGTTTCTATGTATTTGTGGCAAGGCGTCCTTAACCAGGCCACATACAGAGCCAGCGCATCTATAAATAAATTAAGGAGGCTGCGAGGCAGGACGCTTGCCCCTCTGGCTGTGGCCTTGCTGGCCCTGCCACGCAGCTGTTGTCTTTGTGCCGGCCAGGCCTGTGCCATTATGGATGCAATTACCCTGGAGGGCGGGTGGGGGCGGAGCCTGTGCGCGCACCTTCACCTCCGCAGGCCTCGGGGATGGACACAGGTGCCTAGGGTGGCCTTCGCAGCTGGGGCCTGGCCTCACTGGCTGGTCCAGGAGCCTTTGTCTCCTGATTCCGCCAGCATAGGTGACTCGGAGGCGGTCACTTTGTGGGAGCCAGCTGCACCTTGTCCTGGTTTCTGCTGGGCTGGGTTAACAGATGGTTGTGTTGGGATGGGAGAGGGCGCAGGGACAGTATTAAAAACCAGTGAGAGGGCCGGCCGAGTGGCACGGCGGTTAAGCGCTGGCTTGGGGAGCCAGCGGCCCTGGTTCGGGTCCCACATATGAGGGCCAGTGACACTGCCCTCAAAAAAAAAAAATAAATAAATAAAACAATGCGAACAACCACATAACCCTTACTAGGTAGGATAGGAGCAAAGGCGGGGAGGGGACACACAGGAATCTAGGGAGTTTGGGAGTTTGGGAGCCCTATCCTTCCTTTCCACCCCAGGCTGCTTCCTCTGGAACAGGCACAGAGGATCGATCCAGGGTTCTACTGGCAGCTGTTTTTTTCTGTGTAGGCAGAGAGGTGTTTCTTTGTTGTTGTTTTTTTAAGCAGCCCTTCCCACTAGAAAAAATGGGGTAAAGAGCTTCTATTTGCTTGGTAATCCTTTCAGGATTTCATGGGAATCTTGCCTTGGGAAGGATCTCACTACACCAAGCACTTTTCCTGGACCAGCCACATTAGCATCTCCGATCACCTATTGGAAAAGGAGAGCCTCAGGCCCTCCAAGCACCACCTCAGAATCCGCAGTTAGGCAGGGCTCCCAGGGGCTGGACGCACAGTCTATCTGAAAAGCTCTCGTCTGTAATACTGCTTCTTAATTCTGATTGCACATCAGAATCGCCTGGAGTTATGGATTGACTTGTGTCCTCCAAGAGGATGTTGCAGTCCCAATCTCCCAGTACCCGGGAATGAAGACCTTATTTGAAAATAGGGCCTTTGCAGATGATCAGCATCATTAGGGTGGACCCGACTCCAGTGTAACTTATAAAGCAGGCAGATTAAGACACAGAGGCAGACATGCACACAGAGAGAATGCCAGGTGAAGATGAAGATGGAAATTGAGGTGATGCATCTACAAGCAAATGAATGCCAAAGATTGCCAGTAAACCACCAGAAGCTCAGAGAGAGGCCTGGGGCAGACTCTCCATCACAACCTCAGCAGAAACTAACCCACCGAAACCCTGATCTCCAGAACTGTGAGACAATAAATTTCTGTTGTTTAAGCCCCCCGGTGTATGGTCCTTTCCTACAGCAGGGAAAGTGAACTGATACTCCTGGGTACTTCTAAGAGAAACCCAGGTTTCTAAGCTCCATCTGACATGTTTGCAATCAGAATACCCAGGGGTGGATGGGGCCAGCGAACCTGCACCTTCTCATTGTCCTTTGGGTGATTCTGTTGTAGTTGGTAGGTTGGGAACCAGTGGTCCTGTGCACCTGCCATCCAGTACTCACCTCCCCTTTACAGCATTCCCCTAAGAGCAGATGCTTGTATGTACCAGCCTGCTTGTAAACTTCCAGTGATGGGGAACGTTACTTGACAGGGTGGCTTGATCCATCACGGCAAATTCTAATTGTTCAGATAAATTTTTAAATTGAGTTAAATTTCCTCTATGATTTTATCTATATAAAGATGAGGAAACTGAAACCCTGAAGAGGTTGAGTGACTTGCTCAAGACCATACAGTCCATAGGGAGCCAACCATGGATTCGTATATAGGCAGTTGCCTGGGGCCTTCCTCCAGACCACTCAAACTACCGGGATGACCCAATAGTTTACAAAGGGCCATCATAGCTGTGGTCCGATCAAGACTCCCTCCAACCCTGGGAGATGGACCCAGTGTACCTCCGTGATCCTCACACCTGGATGATGGGGTGAGAAGGTAGGGAATGAGGTTGGGAGAGGGAACCCTGAGGTTCCCCTAGGCTCCTGGACTGAGGGATTTGCCATATGTGCATCCAGAATGTGGAAGAATTGGGTGGGGAGGCCAGGGTGTGGATCTAGTTCAAGTGTCAGGGCCCGCTTCTGACCCTACCTCCCTGAGTAATCCTGGGCAGGTCTCTCCTTCTCTCTGGCCCTCAGTATTAACACCTGTGAAATGGGGATACTAGACTCTGCCTTTCCTATCTTGTATGGGCTGCAGTGAGAACACAGACAGGGATGTGCCTTGTGAAGCTCAAATATGACGATTATTATAACTTGGCATGAGAAGAGAACTTAGGTGTTTCCATGAAAAAAACTTCTCACGTGGGCAACTTCGATAGTTGTTCCTCTTGACCAAACATATGATTTCTGCTCAGCTTCTACCAAACCATTTGCAGGCTTGAGTGAAAGGGGGTACAGGGAGGATAGTCAGGGTCTCCTTACAGAGAGCTCTAAGTTCAGCCACATACCCTCCTTCTGCCCAGACATATGCCATAATGGACCCAATCTCCAAAATCAAGTATGGTGCCCCCCCACCCCTGTCACTGCCTTTCCAATGGGTTGCACCTGAGCTGCATTTCCTTGGGACAGGGCTGCCTATCCCTTTTTCCCTAGAAATCTAGATACAGCCCGCCATCCCTTGGACCTGGCTCATTTATCAGGATTCAAAGCGCTTGTTGCTGTTATTATTCATATCCCCAATTTTTTCTCATCAATTTCTTGATCTGCAAATATCCTCTGCCAATATTCTCTTAGTGCTTACTTTGGCTGAGACACTGTGCTGGGCTCTGGGGATGTGAAATGGATGAACAGGTCCTCCTATGCTCCAGGAACTTAAGAGCAATGCGATCTAAGAGCTGCCCATAGTCCCGCGTTGGTTCCCAGGGCCATCTCTGCTTACAGGCCTCACAGTGAACCTTCTCTTTCTCCCACCCCCTTGCAGTGCATTGGCACAGGAAGAGGCCGAACACGTTGGCTCTGCTCCTACCCTGGCTGTGTGAGCACAGGCAAATCACAGCCTCTAGGAACTCATTCACTCATCCGTAAAACGAGGTCAACAATAGGGACATAAGATTCAGTGAGAATTTACGATGAGCCGGACACTATTCTAAGTGTGTTACTTTCGTCAACTGTTAACAACTTTAGGAAGTAAATGTTATTAGTGTCTTCATTTTACGAATTAAGTAACTGAGGTACAGAGAAATGTATTAACTGAACAGGTCACAAAACTAATTGTTTGAGAACCAAGAGTCAGGCCCTGACTGTCTGGTTTTAGAGCCCAGGTCTTTAACCATTGTGTTCCAGCCTCCCTACGCTGTCCATCACCATCGCTTACCTAAGGCAGGGTGTGGACAGACACAGCACTCTGTAAAGTGCTGCTCAAAGGAATGCAGGATGGAGACGATGAAGATGATGTTGATGATGATGATGATGAACAAGAACAACAAATTCCTTCTTAGATGAGGGAGTGAACCATCTCATAGTCTTAAGTTATTGACTGCTGGGCAAGTAGATGAGGGAGAGGGAGGAGGAGAGGGACAAGAAGAGGGAGGGAGAAGGGAAGGAGAAGGGAGGGAGAGAGACAGAGAGAGAGAAGGGAGAGGTATGGCTATCCCAATTTTAAAGGCGAGGAAATGGAGGCTCAGAGAGGTGACATGCCTCATTCCGGGTAGTGGCAGAGCTTAGATTTTACCCAAGAATTGTGTGATTCTGAAGCCAGAGCCTGTCTCACATCCCTCTTAGCTCCTGGGCAGATGGGAACTAGCAATTCTCGTATACAGTTGAAATTCAGTTTTCTTTCCTGTCCCCTCTTCATTTATCAACAATTTGTGGAACAATTTCTGTACATTATTTGTCATGGAAAATTGAACAAAAACATTCCACAATCCCTGCTTTTAGGGAGCTGTGGTTTTAAATTAGTATGTCATTTTGTCGTCTATAAGAAACAAGGCTTACCTAAGGAATCCCCACTTAAAACGAGATGGAGGAATCCAGTGGTCAAAGGAGAGGCTTCCCCCATCTCTTGCCCTCTTGCCTTCCCATGAGTTAGAATTTGGATTTAAGTGCTGCCTCCAATGCCCAATGAACTTGATTTGTACCCTTGAAGGTTGGTTTTGCAAAGCCAGACAAGCTGTCTCCTTCTAACTTCACGGTCTCACAGGAATAGGTATATTAAGTCTCTTTTTCCCTTAACCAGATTGGCTCTTCACTGCTATGTCCTGGGCTAGTTCTAAGATATCACATGTTACAAATCAGAAGAAGTTACAATGATGTGTATGACGCTAATGTTCCTGGAAACAATGCAAATAAAGCAGTACAGCCCAAGAATGATCAAAATAGAAGGAGTGTATTTATTTGTTTTCCCAAGGGAGGCACATACAGCTTTCGCTAGACTCAATAAACATGTCCAGAGAAAACCTAGGCCTGAACATAATTAGACTTCCTTAGAGGTTAAAAAGAAAACACTATCTTTTAATCTCTATGATGTGCCAGGCAGTGAGTTAGACCCTTTCACCATATTATCTCATTTAATCCTCCCAGCAACCCTAAAATGGATATGTTATTATAAATAGGGATGGGAATTATCTGAGATGATGTCAGTAAGACACCAAGTCCATTGCCTGGCATATATCAATTGTTCAGTAGTGATGGTCATTATTCCTATGGCTTAAATTCATTTGATAGATAGGAAGCTAAGGTACAGAAAGGTTCAGCAACTTGCCAATAAAATTATGCAGCTAAGGTGGCAGAACAGGAGTCCAGCACAGATCTGCCTGGCCCCAAAGAGCACCCATACATTTCCTGCAGTGCCATGGTGTTCCCAAGTTGCAGTTTTTAGAGGAATAACGAAACATGACTTTCATTTATTAATTTTTCTAAAATGACCTGGAGTTTTGGTTCCCCTGGGCCAGCCCTGTTCTTGGCCTGTTTTTCTTTTTTCTCTAATTATCTAGTCTCATTAGTAAGAGGCCACCATACAGTTTCTTTTGTAGCCCCTGGCTCAACTCAAAATCTTAAAGGAGCCATGTGAGAAACCAGAAGACGCCATCTCCACCACCATCTGCTATAGGTCTTTCTCAAGCCCCACACTATTATAACAAGTCCTTCTCTCCACTGTGACTCATACTCCCTGCTCCTCCTTCTAGGCCAAGCACAATTTTGACTCATGACTCATTCTGACTTCTGACAGTCTCAAAAGAACCATATATTTAAGTGTGATCCTTCAAGGCCAAGGAGAAACATAGTCCTTTAAGCAGCACCATTGTGGTTGGCACACGCCTTCTCCTTCAGCCAAAGGGAACTCCATGCCTCTGTGGGGTTTTCCCTTTCGGCTAATTGCTCCCTCCTGATTGCCAACCCTGAGAGGACTGTCAGTCACGGGGGCACTCCTGGGTCAAAGGTCAGGTCACAGAAGCTCCAGGGTTGGGACCGCAGGTGAATTCTGGGGTTTTACAAAAGAATTAGAGATAGGGAAGCCAAGTCCTCTGTCGAGTTAAGCTTATAAGGCATCCCAGCAAAAGCACAGACCTCTTCGTGCTGTGTCATCACAGGCCGCTGGGCCTGTGGTTTCATGGCTGCATTATAATTAGCACACAGCTCATCCTGGAGGACAGCAGAGGATGAGCCTGGAACTGGTCCTCCTCCCTTGGGTTTGGCTTCCCGCCACCCTGCCCCATCATTAGTCACTCTCATGCTTAAGATGACTTCCCTTTAATCTTTATTTAACAGGAGGAAGAATATTTTTATTGTGAAAATGGAAACGGAAAAAACACACCTCTTCCCTCCTCTCTGCCTCCCAGCTTCACCTGACCAACTTCTGGTGTCTGAGGCTCCACTTTGCTGTGGCCTTTTCTGACTCGCCCAGCTGAGTGACGGTGCCTGCCCTATGCATTTGTTGTACACTGTGGACTTCCTTCTAGCCCAGCCCTCACTGCACTTTACTCTGGTTTTCTATGAATCATGTGTCTTCTCAGTTATACGACAAGCTCCTCACGGGACAGGACTCTGTTATCACAAGCCACATAGTAGGCGTTACAAATGATGGGTGACATAGCTCAGAGTCCCAGGGGGACACTGAATGTGCCATTTTGAACACATGGCTTCCAAAGTTTTCTGGCCGTTGTCACCAAGCCAGGAGACTAGGGAAGGAAACTGAGAAGGTTTGTGAAGAAAGCATTTTTTTTTCCATTGTTAATGTTTATTTTATTGGTTGAACTTTTTTTCAGGTATTGATGGGCATTTATATTTGTGTGTGTGTGTCTTGAGTTTATGACATTTGCTTATTTTCTTACGTTTTTTCATTGGTTTCAGATGTACAAAACAACATAGTGATTTGACACTTATATGCCTCACAAAGTGATAGCCCTTGTAAGTCTATTACCCATCTGACACTGTACGTAGTTGTTAGAATATTATTGACTATGATCTCACTTATATGTGCAACCTAAAGAACAAAATAAACAAAACAAAAACAGACTCATAGATACAGAGAACAAACTGATGATTACTAGATGGGAGGGAGGTTGCTCGGGGTTTGATGAAGGTGAAGGGATTAAGAATTACAAATTGGTAGTTACAAAGTAGTCACGGGAATGTCAAGTACAGTATGGGGAACACAGTCAATAATATAATAAAAACTATGTGTAGTGCCAAGTGAATTCTAGGCTTACTGGGGGAACCACTGCCTAAATTATATAAATGTCTAGCCACAATGCTGTACACCTGAAACTAATATGAAATAATATTGAATGTCTACTATAAAAAAATAGTGAAGAAAGTTTTTAAGGATTTAGTCAGGGAGTGGTTATATCACTTGTGTGCATATTCCACTGTCCAGAACTCAGTCACATGGTGGCAGCGAACAGCAAGGCAGCCGTGAAATGTTGCCAAGCTGTTTCCCTAGAGGAATAGGAAACCAATTTGGTGAATGGCTGCTCCATCTCTGCCCCAAAGCATCTCTTTGGATCAGCAGAAAATTGATTTAAAGGACACAAGACCAAAGGACTGTTGGAGTCATCCATGGTAGAGGTGATGGGATACAAATTAGAGAAACAATATGAGAATCCTTTAAGATACAGAACTGTCAGGCGGTTAACCGTGGATGGACCAGGAAGATTGAGACAGAGGAAAGAGATGGCCCTGATAGTTGACGGCTGATGATGCATTCAAGAAAGACCAGAAATTAGAAAAGGAGGAACAAGTTTAGGAGGAGTGGAAATGGGTGGAGATAGTTTTAGGCCTGATGAGTTCATAGGGCTCACGGGGCATGTAAGTGGCCATCTGAATGACAGGTTGTGCTCAGAGAAAAGACCAGATTAGGGAGAGGGCTGAATAGGGAAGGGTAACATATAAAAAGCCAAATAAATAATGGGTTCCTTCACTATGAAGGAGAAGAGAATAAAAGAGATGGCAAAGAGGGAGAAGAAAAAGTGACTCTGCAAATGATCAAAACCATAGGAATGCCCTGGAGAATTTCACATGTTTTTCTCCTGTAGAGTACCGTGACTTTACATACATGTGTGAGTCCTTCCCCGGTGCGAGGAACCATGCCTGTGCTGGGAGAGCACCTCTCCACTCTCCAGGAGCTCAAAGCTGAGTGGGGACATGGTTGGGTCCACCATAGATGGATCGTCTCCACAGTCAGGGACCTATTTCCTGTTCAAGGTGAGCCATGGGTCACCAGGAGGGGAATTGCCTTTAATGTGCCTGGAATTCCACCATTGCAAGCTCACAATTGTTGACTAAGCTTTTTGCCTTTTCTTTTGGGGAAAGAAGATGGGCTTTAGAAGCAATCAACTGAATGTGCCACCTAGCAGTGATAGGCCCTGAGCCGATAACTTAACTCTCTGAGCTTCGTTTCTTTATTCATTAAATGAGAACAATGATGGTGACCCTGGGTGCACTGAGGCTTATCTGCAACAATGGCAAGTCCTTGATATTAAATATGCAGTGTTCCATGACAAGAGTACTGGTGGGGTGATGGCAGCAGCTAACAAACAGGTGGTGCCTACTATGTGACAGGATCACTGTAAGCACTTTACAAATATTTCTATTAATGCTCTCAATAACCCTGATAAGTAGAACTGTTATTATCTATTCCCTTTTGACAAGTAAGAAAATCAAGGCAGAAGAGGACTCAGGTTTGAGGATGTAACTATTAGGTTGTCGGAAAAGCCATGATGTATTTTTTCTATGTTTTTCGTTGCAAAAATGCTTCATGACTTTTCCGACAGCCCAATATTATAATTCTGGATGCTTGACACTGGAACTAGCTCTGAACACATCCGTGAGAATGGACAAGTCTAAGGGATATGGGATTTGGAGGGTAGGAACACACTCTGGGAAGGGGCCTGGAAGCAGAGAAAGTGGCCTGGGGTATTGAAGTATATGGAGACTGGTGGAAGAGAAATGGGAGATAAGACCACTCCTCGGTATTATGTCAAGGACTGCACAGATACCAAATGGCTCATGTATTTATCCTGCCACTCGATGTCCTTTTACTGAACCCAACTCTGTGGCAGACCATAGGACAAGCTCAAGGATGCCCCCATCCCTGCTTCCAGAAGCTCCTGGTTGATTCCAGGAGAGGCAAAGTGATGGACAGGCAGAAATCTAATAGAGTTTTCCTTTAGTTTCCATCCATCCTATAATGTGCATAGGTGGGTTTTTTTGTTTGTTTGTTTTGTTTTTTACCTGTTCAACACCCAGTTTCTTTCTTTTGATTTTCCATTTGGGAATTACCCCTCAACTAGGTTGTGCAACACTCATAGAGTTGGCCATAGAGCTGACCCTAGAATGGTTAGGCATTCTTCTAGAATTTACTTTTGAATGGAGTGACACAGTAATGAGAAATGGCTGTATCTGCTTCAGCCAGACATCAGTATCCTGAGCAGAGACTTTGCTTGGGGTCCTGGAGCCTGGGGCCCTGGAGCTGCTGGCGTCTTTTGTTCATAGTCACGTGTTCTCATATATGTGTGTGTGTGTGTGTGTGTGTGTGTGTGTGTATTTGCTTATGTTGGTCAATTGTTTCTGTTGCTTACAACCAAAGAAATTTAACTAACACATGTCCTTTTCTGGTACCTTTCTGCCTTGGTTTTTCTACCTGTAAAATGGGAACAGTAAAACTTGCTGCTTACCCTCAGGAGGTTGTATAGATTAAAGCTGTATGTCAATAAAATAAATGCTTTCAGGTTCTTGGATGAAAGTTGCTGTGGAACTACAAAGTCTCCTTCTCAATTTTAGCCAGACTTTCAAAGGGGGACGTTCTTTATATACCATAAAACAGCTTTTATCCTGAGAGGATGTGTTCTTTATTTTGCTGTCTCTGTAAACAGTTCAAGGCTTGCTCCATACTTGCTGTGTTTCCAAAGCTACCATTCGAGATGAAAGCTCAGCTTTATTTAGCATGAGAAGTTGCCTTGTGATACAAGGAGGAGATGTATTCATTATTGCCAGTATGTATTATTTAGTGATAAGGAAGTTGGCTGAAATTCTCTGATTGTCACTTAGTTAGCTTTTTAGGATTAATACTTAACCTCAAGTGAAAACAAAATATAAAAACCCCACCAAGTTCAGAACAGAAATTGCTGCATCATATTAGAGCATTTGACAATTTTGTTAAGTGTGTATCATAATGAAAACTTTTACACCTTACAGGTTCTAAGATATTTTATAGTTTTCAAAACACTTATACTTTTCCTTATACTAATCTAGATTATAGAGTATCTGGCAGATGCCAAATATACATAAGACTCCTGAGTAATTACTTTTAAGCAAACTGTTTTTATAATATGCAAGGATGATGACAACAATGCATACTTATCAAAGAAAATTTGGAAATGCAGACAGGTAGAAAGGTAAAGAAAAATATATCAATATTTCAATAGGCCTACTGCCTTAAAACAATCATCCATTACATTTTCATGTATACCATTTTCCTTTTTGTCATAATTATTTATAGTTATTTCATATTAGTTGATACAATTTTATGCCCTATAATTTTTTTCTCTTTATATCACATGATAATTCTAACATTTATCTATTGCTACCTCAACACTCAGTGGATTAAAATGAGACCCATTTATAACTGCTAGTGCGTTCAGGGCTTGGCAGGAAGGTTCTTCAGTCTCTGGTCTCTTCCAGGCTTTGTCATGGGTCTGCCTGGCTAGGCAACCTCACATGTTTACAGTTCCCTACACTTGGTCTCTCATGATCAGGAGGCCAGCCTAGGCTTGTATGCGTGGTGGTGACAGCATCCCGAGAGAGAGAGCAGAAGTATAAGAGGCTTAGGTGTGGCAATGGCCCTTTCTTAACTGCCACAGCAGTTAAACCAATGCAAGTCACAGGCCAGCCTGAATTTGAGGGAGGGGGAGGTAGATTCCACGGCTTCATGAGAAGGGGTTCCCTAGTCGCATGCAATAATCAGGGATAGAGGGAGGGGTAAATAATTGAACCTAGAGTTTGCAATCAATCTCCCATAATAATGTAAGCATACATCTGTATTCTGTCCTAGACTTATAAAGACTTAGACTTTATAGTATTACATTGAGTGACACCATTATAGATAATTTAAACATTCTCACATTTTAAGACATTTCAGGTTTTATATTTTGTTTACTGGGATACAGCATACAGTTTTGTCGGGGAGAAAATCTTTCTATTTGAGGTTTATAAATATTTCTATTGTTTTCCTTTCACTCTTCCAAAGCACTTTGCAAGAGGTTTCTAACAATTTAAATCCACGTCAGTCATATAGGAGTGTCTAGTTCAGTGCCCTGCCACCGATATTTAAAAAAGAAAAAAAAAATCTCCGATGTAGCAAATAAGGACACTCCCCATCCCCAGCATTTCCTTGATGTAATTGGCACTTATTTAATTGCTAATAAAGGAAGAGAAGGAGGGGTCCAAGCAGAAAAAGAGAAACAGAGAGTTTGGAATTGTCCAACAGGGTTAGGAAATGCTGTGCCTTGTTCCTATCATAGTCAATCACAATGGATATGCCCTGAATAGTCCCGAGTAATGTGTTCAACTTTACATTGAATCAGTGTTTTCCCATTTAATTTGATCACAAACACTCATTTTTTTGGTATAGCATCAATTAACACCTTGGAACAACTATTTAGAGTGGGACATTTTTGAGGAAATGTTGCCTTGATAAAATACAGTAGTTTCTTCCTCATAGTGGAAATTTCAAACAGTATGGACAGGCAGGAATGGCACTGGACACAGCTGAGGCTTTTTGTCACTCCTAAAATCATACTAAGCTTCACGGAAAAGACATGAAACTTGTCAACAAACATATTCAGCTTCTCTTTCTTCCTAGTTATTCTCTCTGCAGTGATCCCTAAAGAGCTTTTAGGCTTTGTTTTAAGGGACACATTCTTCCCTGCAAGTAGCATGCTGGCATTTTCCTCCTCTTCATATTTCCACATTAAAACATATCTGACTAGTGACCCAGAGCCTATGGGGTGGGCTCTTTTCTAGGACTTGGTCCTCTAGGCATGATCTGAAGACCAGCAGCCCCTGCACCATCCTGGACCTTGATAAGAATGCGGGCTCTCAGGCTCCACCCAGACCTCCTGAATCAGAGCCTGCATTTTAAGGAGACGTTTGTGTGTCCATTAAAGGTATAGAAGCTCTGATCCAGGAGTTACCCAGCTAACTGAAAGATGTGCCTCTTCCTCCTGACCATCACTTTCTAAATTTCGCTGCCACCACCATACACTGCAGAGAGTTACTGGATTACTGGGCATATATTGCTCTCACCCCTTTTAAACTCTGGCCCGTGCATGGTCGGTCACAAGCCCATTCTCCAAATTCCTTTAAGCATAGCTGAAATTACTAGCATGAAAACAAACAAAACATACCAAATACAGAGGCAAAGCAAAGACAAATAAAAAACGAGAAACAAAGTTACAAAATAAGAACCGAACCATATCTGGAAGGCATGATGCAGTTTCCTGCTCCTGCCACACCCGTCCTTCTCTCGGGTTCCAGATCCGCAGGCTTGACCTGTTCATAGTTCTGCCTTGGGAGACTTGTCCTCTAGTCCCACATGGTGGTGCAGCAGCTCAGGCACCCTTGTGTCCTGGCCACCTCTTTGGTCCTGGCTGTGCAGTCCTGTGGCTTCCTGGAGTAAACCTTCTTCCGGTTCACTGGCATGCCCCCTCGCCCCTTTGTCCAAGATAAGGAGATGGGCCTGAGATATCTTGATTACTCTGTGGTCAAGAACCAGAGTAGGACCCCAGGATGGGGGATTATCCCAGGCTGTGTCCACTTTACAATTTCCTGTCTCTTTTCCAGAGTATTCATATCAGGTATTCCCTCCCCACTGCTTCCCTTTAAAGAGACTCTGCCTCAGCCCAATTTACAGGGCTGTGACTTCATTATGTCAGGTCCCTCGGTCTAATCCCAGCATGACACCAGGCAGCATTTTCAAGAATCATACGCATTTGCATCATGGGGTCATTTCTTAATAGCTTCTGGACTAAGGGTCATTGATATGACGGTAGTGGCTACTTGTGGATGGGAGCCACTCAGGGTTATCAAGCAGCAACTAGTGGCTTTTTGTTGAGTTCTCTCAAGTAAGGCACTATCCCGAAGTGGTTAAAAGCAGGAGTCAGTTGACTTCCTTGTTTTGCTACTTAGTAGCTGTATGACCTTGGACAAGTTATTGAACCTCTCTGTGTTATGATTTACTCATCTGTAAAAGGAGAACAAGGGTAATTTCTGTCTCCTAGATCCAGGATTTGCTGTAAAATTTGCATGGCCTACTACTAATTGAAAATGCTGGACTCCTTGTTCAAAAGTTCCTGGAAATTTCCAGATAGCCCTTCTGAGCTCAGGGCACTGAGCAATCGTGAAGTCCTGCCTCTTTGAGCTGTTAAGATAATCGCTTTGCCTAGGACATGGTAACAATTCAGTACATTCCAGTTATTAATAAAGCTTTGAGACGTATATATTGTTTATCTTATCTTACAAATTAAAGAACTGAGAACCTGGCAAGTACAAGCTGTCCAACCAGGTTCTGAAGATCGTGCTCAGTACTTAGGGAATACAGGGACACAGAAAAGACAAAAAGGTAGAGTCCCTGTTTCTAAGGTGATCGCAGCACAGGGAAAACAATAACAGCACAGCAGATGTACTGCTGTGGAGGTGAGAGAAGGAATACATGAGACAGAGGAGCTGGGGTCAGGCTTTTAGGCAGAAGGACCAGTGAGTGTAAAGGCAGTGAGACAAAAGGGCAGAACCTGGTGGGGAAAATTGGTAAAAAAATCCTTAAGGATGAAATTGACAGAGTAGGTATCAGGTTCTAGTCAGGAAAACAGAAATTCCATGAATTATTTTAGCACACTTCCACTGTGGAGTACTGGTTAAGCAGGTAAGAAAGCAAACATGGAAACACTGCGGTAACGGGGGTGGCCAGTGCACAACACAGCACTCCCGTGGGCTGGGGAACACAGGACAGAAATCGGGATGATTAGAAACTAGAAGCTTCCAGGTGCCCCTGAGGCACCAAGGCCTTAGGCACTGAAGAAGCATGTTCCATGGGGGCTTGTTGGACCTCTGAGGGGACAGCGAGAGTCTGGTGCTGCCAGGGATGCTGAGGAGAACCAGCTGCTACATTTCCATGAGTTCGTTTAGCCAGTTGCTAAACCCTCAGTAGCTGGAGGTCACCCATAATGACTTGCTCTGAAAGTTGAGATCACTCATTGACCAGAGTGCCTGGCATATGGAGAGTGCTCAGTCAGCATGAGACATTATTACTATTTGCACTCTTCCACCCCCAGGTGACAGCTACCTGGATACCTCAAGTTCAGGTCAAGAATGGAAGGCAAGTGCGAGCTCTGAGCAACAGGGTCACAGGTTCTATTCCCGGCCCGAGCTGAGCTGCTGCTGAACTGACAACAGGTGGCAGGATGGCTCAGCTAAAAAAAAAAAAAAAAATGGAAGGCAAGAGCAAACCCATTCATTGACCATGTAAACCATCCACGCTTTTCTTGGTTCCTGACAAAGGATCCACCCAGCTCACATCAGGGTATGTTTATACTTGACCATATAGCTCACATGTGTCAAGATGCTTCTATCCTGGCCACACTGAGAGAAGAAATATGCCCACTCAGTACATGGTTCTGAGGGGGAGGTGGTTGGTTTCCTCTTTAAGCTAAAAAAAAAAAAAAAAAGAAAGAAAGAAAAAAGAAAAAGCTGTTTTATTCATTAAGCCTTTGAACAACTTCCAGTTAGTAGCATTTTAAAAAATGTACCTGTACTGTTTAATAAGGCACTGCAATTCCTCTCTGGAATGCTAAGAGTTTTATTTTGACACTTGGTAGTTGTTAAAGGGCAAATGAGGATGGTTCCCCTGGGGGTATCAGCATGTTACCAGTGTCTTTCCAGCATGCTACAGCCATGAAAGCTCTGTTTCTGCTTCTTTTATCTCACAACTGAAAGGAAAATGGACCAAGAAGGATGTTTCACCATGGTCATATTTAAAGAGGAAATCCATTGGCCAGTTTTGAGAGATAGCTAACATACCAAAAACTAAAAATTTCAAGCTCTTATTGAGGGCCTGGAATTGTAGCTCAGTTAGTTCCACTGAGAGACTTTCAAAGTAGATTAAAATCTCATTTCATGGAACCAAGTTCAGTTCTGTGGTCGCAGTGTGCTTATGGAAGACCAAAACACTAATAAAATAATTTTAATCTTATTAGTGATTGCTAATATTTCTTTGTGCATACTGTTTACTAGACAAGGTTTTTTCATTCTTGCAATAAATATTTATTGAATAGTAATTATGTGCTAGACAGCAGAATACAACAAATCTTCATCAAGTTGGGGCGTGTCAGTCCTCCAGCTTTGTTCCTTCGATACTGTTTTGGCTATTCTGAGTCTTTGCCTCTCTATATAAACCTTAGAATCAGTTTGCCAATATTCACAAATTAACTTGCTGGGATTTTTATTTTTGAATGCTTTTGCTATAGAAGTTTCTTTTTTTCACTTAGCAGTTGTTAACATTCTTTGAAATATACCTTGGAAATGATATCTTATATAATTTTCTAATTCTTTCTACATTATACATAATTTCCCAGTTCTTTGTGCATTTTATGTAATTTCCTAGGTCTTTGTATATGGGCCTCTTCAAAAATTTTCTTGATCATATCATGTATGTCTCTAAATCCACCATAGCTCTGGACACATAGTAGTTATTTAGAAAAACACATTAAGCCCAACCAACTCATTGGGTTCTGTGTTCCATTCCACAGACAGCACTTCTGCTAGGCCAGAGTGTGAAATAACCCCACCTTAAGCAGGCAGTTTAATGTCATGGGAGGAACATTGGATCAAAAATTTCTGTGCCTTAATTTTCTCATTTATAACTTTAGTGTCTCAAAGAGCCCCTGAGTTATCCTGGTTGGTGCTAAGTTGGAAGGAGAGACAAAAATCAGGAAGCTGTCAGTTATTGATGAAATCCAGGTCATTTGGGGTCAATTGTTACAGGGGTTATTGCTTGGCTTCCTGGATTGTTACTAGAGATAGCAGCCTGACTTCCTACAATTCTAAGAGAGCAGGCTGGCTTCCTGGGCTGGTTACTATAGATAGGAGTTGGTTTCCTGGGCTGGCCATTGCAGATTGTGAGTCAGAGTTCTATTTTTAAGTATGGTCTGGCCACTGTCTGTTTGAATATCCAGCCTCTCACTCTTACTAACTGTTGGGTAAAAACTCTCAATTCAGCTCAACTCAAAAGTTCTCCAAGTCAAGGGCGTGTATCCAGGATCACGGTTTGTGTTTTGGTAAAGATGACAACTGATGGAACCATGGTTCTTTTCAGAATTCTTTCCTTGTAATTCAAACCACTTGTTGAATGCAATAGCTAGCCTTTTCTGATTATGGAAAAGCATCCTCTTAAACCTTATAAGAGTTGTAAGGTCCTAAAAATATAAAGAATATTTTAATGCCCAAGGTCTCCGAACTCTTGGGCACTCGCTATTGCTCCTGTGGGAGCAGGACGAGCCACGGAGTCGTTAACTCCCCATCCTGATTATTTCTCAGGGTCTCAATCAGTCTGCGACTAGTCTTGCTAGTCTTGTGACATTTCTCAGCAATGTTGGAACAATTCTCAGGATCTATTTTATTTTATTTTTTTAATAAAAAGGGAAAGAAACCCCTGTCCAAGGGTCCACACGCTCTGGGCTATGGCCTGGTTTTTGGGGGTTTTTTTTGAGGGCAGTGTCACTGGCCCTCACATGTGGGACCGAACCGGGGCCGCTGGCTTCCCAAGCCAGCGCTTAACCACGGCGCCATTCGGCCGGCCCTATGGCCTGGTTTTATACAGCCTGAATTTAGAAAGGCTTTATTTTATTTTATTTTCATTTTTTCAATGGTCTTTAAACAAAAGACAAAGGAGAATATGTGACAGAGGCCATAAGTGGCCAGCAAAGCCTTAAATACTTAGTCTCTGGCCCTTAACAGAAAATGTTTGCCAAATCCAGCCTTGATCACCTTTAAAGTCTTTTACAGTCTTTCGAGCCAGATTTTAGAAGTGGAACCCTCTTCATTTTCAGTGTGGTAGGGGAGCTGCCTGACATCTCCTTCCAGGAGCTGGAGAGGAAATAGTAGACCTACTTGTCAGGTTGAGCAAGGACGAGGGGCAGCTGGAGGCACTCTCCAGAGGGCCCGACTTGCTGGCTCCCAGCATGCAGACCTGAGTGTTTTGCTTTGTTTTTTAAACCATTGTTTAAACCTCTTCTTTTGTGACTGCTCCCTGTCTGGTTCTGCTGCTATTTCCAGTCTAGCCTGTGCCAGGGCTGGGGAGGAGTCAATCGTCTCAAGGCCTCGGGGTGTCCTCACCTCAAAGCCTCATCTGTCTGAGTAGAGCTTCAAGCATGATTTCCTTTACCTTTTCACCCAACATACTGAATTACCCTTCTGAGAAAATGATGTCTGCAGTCATCAGACAAGTGGGGACCATGTATAATAACATCCTCAAAAATGCTTACAGCATTACATTAAGTGAAAAAAATTGCATATGAACAGCATGGTCTTAACTATTTAAATATATGTGAATACACAGACAGCAAAAGACACATCAAAATAAAACATCAGAAAGAAAATATTCCAAAGTAACTGGTTGCCACAAGGAATTGGAATTCTGGGTTATGTTTTTCCTGTTTAAGTTTTTCTATACTTCCAAATTTTCTTACCAAAAGCATGTGTAGTTTTAAAATCTATTAAAAAATAGTTTAACCTAACTCTACTTTTGTGTATTCCAGTCAGAAGAAACACATACATTTGCACTCAAATGTCATCTTGGGAGCAGATGAAAAGTGGATCTTTAAAGATGTAATTTAGATCAAATTGTCACAGTTACCAGAAACTGGCAGAAAATGAAGAAAAATTGATACTGGGGAGTCTTGAATTTTTCTGATAACTGCTTCCATTCTCACTTTACTTCACAGGCAAAGACTTTTTTTTCTTGCTTTAAATGTTTTGATGCTGGAGCTACTGAGAATTATAGCTGTCCTAACACTTAATATATTTAATTTTCAAAACATAAAACTTCAAGTAGAAATAAAAGCCCTGAATATATTTGAAACTCGCTGATGCCTTCATTTTTACATAGGACAAATCCATTGCCTCTCATATTTATTTTTATTGCGTCTATAAATCGATTGGGAACAATAAAAACCCAGAAGCCAGAATTATCAGGAAGGAAAAGAGACTTGGTCACGACTTGTTGGTAACTCTTTGAAGTACATATTTGTTCCAAGCCACAAAGTGCTGAGCGTCAGCATCTTTTTCTTGTTAATAATGGAATACCGGCTTTCTATAATAGGCAGCCAATGGGTTGGTATTATGGCAGGCCTTCCCCTTTTTGGGGCATTGTCACCACGTTATTTTCACAGTTCTGGTTTTTGATTTGTGTCTCTTCCTTCACTGAACTGTCCTTAGATGCATGAGCAATCAGGGCATATCATCTGGGTGTACCATCTGCATTTCTGTCCTCGGCCTGCTTTCCTTTCCTCAGTCTCACAGGGGACCCCACAGCGTCCCTGACTCCCCTCTGCCACACCCACTATAACCCTGCCCTCTCCTCATCCATCCACACACTCTGTTCCTCAGTAGGCTGTAAGCTCTTTGAGAGCAGGGTATACATCTTCTTCTTCTTTATATGCTGAGCAGCCAATCCAGAGTCCAGAATGTAAACTTCAATACATTTTTTTAAATGAATAAGTACTCCTTCCATCACCATATATTTGATCCCTTTTACCCTCATCTACCAAATATATGGTGATAGAAGGAGAACTGACTCTGGGTGGTGCACATACAACATGATATAGATGCTGTATTACAGAATTGTACACTTGATACCTATGTAACTTTACTGACAATTGTCACCCCAATAAACTTTAATTTTAAAAAAAGAATATGTAAAGTGAAACCAAATTCAATAATAGTATAGAGTACTTGCTCTGTTTCAAGCATCATTTTAAGCTCTTTACCTATATTAATTCATGCAGTCTTCATAAAAAAATAGCCTGATAGCACTATTCTTGTCCCACTTACGTGTACATTTGATGGAGGAGCAGTGGGGATTGCAGACCTTCTGGCTTTAGAGCAGAGGCTGTTGAAAGCTGAGTTTCTCCTAATACATTGGGATGATGATGGTGGAAATATTCCCGTGAACACCCCTGACCCTAATGTGGGTGAGAAAGGGCAATGTCTGCGCACAGACAGGAGCCTCTATAGAGATCTTCCTTCTGCTCACCTCACAAAGACTACCCCTCGTTTCTCAGACTCTTGGTGCCTCAGGGTGCCTGGCCTCCATCCAGACCCCTGGCCCTCCATCCAGGCTGGCGCACCCACACACCCTGTGATCAGGCCCATTCCCACAGGCTGCTGGCCTTCCGACCATCTTCAGGCATTGTTTTGGATTCTGTTGCTTCTTTGCCACCCCAGTCTCTCTCTCTCTCTCCCATTTCTTCCAGTGTCTACCTGGCTACCTTCTGGCCCTCTTGGCTTTATTTTCAGCTCTAGTTCCTCCAATCTTTGAATTTTTCTGCGGCCTTTGGCTTCCCTGGCCGAGGCTGATTGCACACGGCCACCACTCACCCCGGACATGGCCACCACTCACCCCGGACACGGCCACCACTCACCCCGGATTCTTCTGCCTCTGGAAGCTCCTGGCAAAGCTCCTGCTTGTCCGAACTCCAACTTGAGTTCAACCGCCAGTGCTGACCTGGTCCCTAAGACAGAGATGGAATATGCCCAGAGCTTTTCACGGCTAACCAGATCCATTGCGCGATGGGTTATACATCTCTAGTTCCAGAGTGGATATGAGAGAGGGGTTGCTGGATGGCTCCTGTGATCAGGCTTGGGCTTTCCCCCAGCTTCATCTGTGAGTACTCTTTCTGGCTGCCCAGAACTCCCATTCCGGGCTTTTGTGTACCGCATTTTCACACCTATCGGTCACCATTCTGAATCCCGTTCATCCTTTGTGCCTCAGCTTTGATGTCACTTCCCATAGGAAGTTTTCAGTGCTTATGTCCCCCCACCCCTGGCCTGGATCACATAGGTGCCTTCCCTTTATTTCTCCTTTGTCACCCAATAAACCTCCATCATCATCATAATATCTGACAATACAGTACTTCATTCTACAGAGTCACAGCCTGAAGTAGTTTATAAGAATAGACTCAACTGTTTCACAACCCTAAGTCAGATACCATTTTTATCTCTATTTCACAGATGGTGACATCTGCCTTAGGGAAATTAAATGACTTGTCAAAGGCTACCTGGATAATTAGGTGTAGTTAGGTTTTGAACCAGAGGTTTTCTGGAGCCATGTGGTATGGCTACCCCCAACTGCCTCTGGTGTGTGGCACTTCCCACAGTGCTTTGCACTGTCTGGTTACTCCTGTTTGCTCACAGCTGTGTCCTGGCATTAAGTGCAACCCTTGGCAAAAATTACTCTCAATTAGTACTTTCTGTGGAATGAATGCTTGCATTCCAGTTATATTTTATGTCTCACAAATTCAAATAATGCGTTCCTGATTCTTGATGTGGTGAGATCAAGTCTGACTCAGAGAGGATGTTCGATTAACTGGTGTGTTGTCTGTAGGTTCCCCAATGATTTCTGTGTTGATCAGTCTTGTTCAATATGAGCAGAAAGTGTTGTCTATCTAGGCCCTTGCAATGTACAGTTGGAGATTGGGGCCAGAGTGTTTAGGTGACTTGTCCAAGGTCACACATGGAACTAGTGATGAACAGGATACCACCAGGTCAGCTGACTGCCAGTCGTGTGTCCCTTCTCTATACCTGGTCAAACAGAAACTACAGTCACATGAGGGTGTGCAGCAAAAACAAACACCAAGTCTGCAACGGTTGAATGATGACTCTAAACAGCAGGAAATGCTCTGGCTTCGGTGCTCCCTGGGACTGTCATTAACCCAGAGTAAACCAGGGCATCTGACAAGGAGGCATAGGTGGCCCAGGAAGGGCCAAGCTCTGGAAAGTCCCTGAGAGTGTTTTACTTACAGTGTGGCCTTTATTGCTGTGTAAATTTGGTCTCCAGTCTTTCCTCCATAGGGTGGACTGAATGTTTATTTGCCTCAAAATTCATATGTTGCCGCCTAAACTCTGAATGGGATGGCATTTGGAGGTGGACCTTTGGGAGGTAATTAGGCTTAGATGAGTCATGAGGGCAGCGCCCCCATGACGGGATTAGCGTTCTTAGAAGGAAAGGAAAAAGGACCAGTGCTCCCTCTGTCCCCACAGCCGGAAGGAGGGTTCTCACCAGGAACCGAATCTACCACCTCCGTCTTGGACTTCCCCTCCCTCAGAACTGTGAGAAATGAATGTCTGTTTTTAAGCCACACAGTCTATGGAATTTTGTTATAGCAGCCTGAGCTGATTAAGACACAGGGTTTTATAAGCTTAATCCTGAGGGTTCATTCTCGTCTGCAGTTCAAAGGTCGCCTCTGCTATTGGCTGCCCTCATTCCTGCCACTTTGCTAGCACCCTAGCCTTTCCTCCTTTCTGGTGTGCTGTCTCCAACTCTTCACCATTTATCAACATCTCCTGCTAACTGAGAGTTTCAGCACCAGTCTCAGCTCACAGGTATGAAGAAAAAGCAGTGCCTTTGGGTCAAACCCAGATACTTCTTTCGGTTTTCATGTAACCTCAAGCAGTTACCTAACTTCTCTATGCCTGTATCTGCGAAGTGGAGCTAGTATTACTTATACGGTGAGGGTTGTGATGATTCAGTGGAATTAAGCATGTTAAGTACCCATAGACATTGGGGTCAACAACATTTTTCTAGAAAATAGCAGACAGTAAATAATTCAGGCTTGCAGGGCATATGGTCTCAGCTTTTCTGTTGTAGGGTGAAAATAGCCATGGACAATATGCAAACAAATAAATGTAACAGGGTTCCAACAAAACTTTATTTACAAAAGCAGGTGACACATTGTATTTGCACCCACCACCCACAGCACAGTGCTTTGCTGTCCCATGTAATAGATTATGATTCTCATGACGTTTTTTATTTAAACACCCTTTAGGCTGTTCATCATCTTTATGTTTTCTTGGGGCCCCTGCTCTCCTCCCTACCTCACCCTTTCTTTCCCAGATAATGGGTACCTTTAAGAGCAGAAACATAGACATTTTCATCGATTTCCTTCCATCCAGAGCTCCAAACACAAGCACTAGTAGATATGCCATTAGTGTTTGTTGAAATGAAATGAAAAGGAGCCCCCTCTATCAGTGGTCCACCCAGGGTCCAGCGTCTGAGGGCCCCCAAATGCAGTGGTGTGGGCCTGGTGCCAGAGGAGAAGAAAGCCTTTCTCAGGACCCAGGGGCCGGCAGACTGGGCGGGACCCTGCTTTATAAAGAGGTGCTGTGCTCTGACATTAGTGAAAAGCCTCAGCTGGCACACTGGGGAGGTGGCCAGCAGCGGGAGCTGCTGTGTGGGTCCACTGCAGAGGTTGGTCCTCCTGCCAGCCACACAGCGGACTCAGCTGATAGGGGAGCCATTGTTCCTTGTCCATTGTGTACAGCTCAGGGTGTTGGGGGCTATGGGCAGGGTTGGGAGTCGCCACTCATTTCACAGGGCTCCGTTCAATGAAAACAGAAAGACAAAGGCCCAGGACAGGAGGAAGAAAGCGCCCGCCACGCTAATGTGCCAGCTCGGAAATTGAAGTGACCTGCCAGGCGAGCATTCTCAGAGCAAGGATGACATTTGCTGCAAGTCACTGTGGGCTTGGAATGGGAACTGGGCTTTTAGATGTCGGTAATTGGAATGCACAGAGATTCAGCAACCCATCTGGCACTTATTCTGCTAATCTCAGTATCCTGGCCAGCGGCCAGGCAGGAACAAAATCGCGTTCTCGTCTTTTAATCCCCAGTATAGTTCCAGCTGGATTCAGCAGGCCTCCAGCCCCATAGGATTTGTCAGCCTTGCTCTGCTTGGCTCAATGGCTCTGGGAAGACCCTAGAAATGTCAGAGCTACCCCCAGGGCCTCCGACACAACCAGACACCAGAAGGGGGCAGGGATGAGTGTGGGGTGATAGAAGAGCCAGGCTTTCAGTGTCCTTTGGGCTTGACTTGAAGCCTGGTTCAGATTGGCAAGGTAAAGAACTTTGTCCTCCATCAACTGAGAGATGGTCTCTGGGCACAGGCTGCCTGGAGTCACATTTCAACTCTTACTTACCAGCTCTGTGATGTGGACGCGCTAGCTGCCTAATGTTTTGTGCCTCAGTCTCCTCATATGTAAAAGGGGAACAAAATTGTGACTCCTCAAAGTGTAACATGAGCATCAAATGAGCAAGGAAGGGCACACATACACACACACACACACACACACACATGCACACTCACTCATATTGAGAAAGACCCTTGCCCATACTGCTCATTTGCATGGATTTAAGATTTTGGTTGTTATTTCCTTGGGGATAACCATGTCCACTTCTTACGGTTGCTGTAAGGATGGGATGAGATCATGAATTGAAGTCCTCTTCCCTGGGCCCGGTGCATAGTAGGTCCTCAGTAAACATTGGTGACTTTTTGTGTCCCTTCTCTGCGGACTTGTAGCATAGCATGAGGCTAATTATCTAGAGCCCTGGATGATAGACCCAACCTGGCTTTGCCACCAATGGCCTGTGTGATCTCAGGTCAGTTACTGTGCCCCTCTCCTTGGATGTCCTCATTCTAAAGTTAGGAGGTTAGACAGGATGCACTATTTCTGCTCCAATATTTCAGCCTTCCCAGAAGGTCAGGGAAACTTCCCATGATGACCGTTTTGTAGAGAATTGCCTTTTGGATTAGCCCACATTTGGATGTTAGAGGTCACAGGCAGGATGTACACAGAGGTCACAGAGCATGTACTCTGGTGAGACATGACAAGGCACGGCCCCTGTGCAACCCACTCAACTTCCTTCCGAAGAAGGAGAACATGGCTTCCTCAATCCTTAGCAGCCCCCAGACTCATCATCACCATAATTATTGTAATAAATACTTATTAAATGCTTTACACATATTAATTTATTTTGCACCCCTCACGAGCACTCCATGAGACAGTTGCGATCGTTATCCCCACATTGCAGACAAAGAAATGGGACACAGGGAAGGTAACCTGCCAGGGTCACACAGCAGCTCAGTGGAAATAAGCTCTCATCACAATAGGTAGAGTTCCAAGGCTTCCTCTTAGCCAGGGGCTCAGCTGGAAGCCACGTAAGTGAGACCTGGTGTGGGGCCTAGGTAGAAGCCCATTTACTTTGAGTTAGGCAGTCCTGGGTTCAAGTCCTACCCATGCTTCTTAGGAACTGTGTATCCTTGGGTAAGATTTATTAAGCCCCCTGCCTTCCTCCTCTGTTTAATGGGGATAATAATAACCACTTCATACCATTTTGTGAAGATAAAGTATGGCGACAAATAAGTTTCTGGCACGTTGGAAGGACTCAGCAAATTCTATCGTCCAATTGCAAACTAGCACGGTGGCATTTTAGCTGTGATCTGTCTTTTGCAGGTATGCTGTGGCTTTATTGGTGGTCATGTGAGTGAGCTGCCTTCCAAAGTCTAGGCTATACCATGGCTTCTATGAGGCTTGGATACAAGAGAAGAGTATCAGAAAGATACTCTTTCTATTTCACGCAGCATGAAAAATACATTCAGTTGTGTTATAACCACTTCGGAAAATACCTCAGTTATGGTCAGAATATAAACAAAAAAACTGCCATCTTCAGTGACACATAGGCCCTCCCTCCATCTATGCATTGTGCTAGTGAACTAGACTTTACTGAGCTTCTACCATGTGCCAAACATGGTGCAAGTGAATAATAGGTGTGATTTCTGCCCCGTGTGTGTGTGTGTGTGTGTGTGAGTGTGAGTGTGTGAGTGTGTGTGTGTGAGTGTGCTGTGCTCTTAAAGTGTAGGCAACACAGGGTAGCATAGATTGGGATAAAAATAAACAGAAGAGTTACAGGGGTGCATGGAGAGGGGCAGCACTCAGTTTAGGGGGCCAGAAAGGTTGCCTGGACAAGATGACCCGGTAGACACAGTCCTGGATACAGTGGTGCTTGACCAATCTGCATGGCTCTGGTCTAGGAACTGAACCAGGTTCCCAGAGGTTATGGTCGTGCCATAATGTCTCGTGGTGTCCCTTGGCTTCTAGATGTGTTACTATGATCTCTGCCTCCCCCTTCAAAGGTTGTTTTCCCTGTGCATCTCTGTGTCTTTCTTATAAGGATACCTGTTATATAGGATTAAAGGCCCCCCCCCCACCAATCCGGTATGACCTCGTCTTGCCTTGATTCCATCTGCAAAGACCCAATTTCCAATAAGGCCGTATTGTTATGTACTAAGAGTTAGGATTTGAACATATCTTTTTGAGGGACAAAATACAACCTTATAACTTCACGAGGTACCTTGCCAGGAGCAAGGGTACAGAGGTGAATGAGTCATGGTTATACTTTGGAGCCAATCATGGTTATAGGATTGGTGGCACAATTCAAAAAAATGAGTGGATAAAGAGAATATAATGCAATCAGTACCAGAGTAGCTGCATTTGCAAAATGTATCATCCTCCAGCAGTCTGGTTCCTCTAATTTTCACATTTAAGTTTACTTATTTTTTTTCTCCCATCATTTATTGATTCCTGAGGTTGGTCACACAATAGTGAGCTGAAGTTATGATTCAAAATGGTGGCAATTGCCACTTCTAGACAAGGATGACTCCTCTGGGCCTCTGTTTCCTCATCTGTGAAAGTCAGTTGGACACATTATTGGTTCTTACCTTCACCAACACACTCTAATCACCTGGGGAGATGTCAAAACTCCTGACAGCTGGCTTCTTCCTCAGGGATTCTGATTCAGTTGTTCTGGATTGGGTCCCAGGCATCAGTATTTTTTAAAACTTCCCTCAATTATTCTAATATACAGCCAGGCTGTGACCCCTCAACGTCATTGGGTCCCACCTCCTCTGTCAATCTTGGGTTCTAATCAGTTATGCATTTTTCCTTCCCAGGTTACAGGTGCTCCCATATCTGCCAGAGCTGAGTTCAGGCAGGGCTTGGGCGGGTGGGAAGGGGTTATCTCCCTGACCCTGTCTGTTAGCCCAATGTTGTTTGTCTTCCAGTACTTTAACACCCAGAGGGTAGACCCTGAAAGTTTCTCAGAAAAAGATGTCTACTATAAAATTCTCTGGTTGGGGGGATGATCAGCAGGTCTAGGGAACAGATACAGAGATATCAGCAATCTCTGTTGTTTAAGCCACTCAGTCTGTGGTGTTTTGTTATAACAGTCTAAACAGACTAAAACAAGGAGATAAGTTTTAAACATATCAGAGTGGTATAGAAGGCATTTTCCTTCTAATTCTCATCTACCTCACAGGTTGTCCATAGCCCTTTCCTTTACCCACTCGTCATGGGGATCCCTGGCCCACCACGCCTTTTGGAGCATATATCCTTTTCTCTTCTGGGAATAGCATGGTTAGTTCCCTTTCATCTTTCATTGTTTCCTATAGAAATGTGGTTAAAATTCTATTTTGTGTTCTTGTAGTACTTGAGAGAAGCCTCTATCACCACGATTAAATGCATTAGAATTATTCCTTATTCTAGCTACTTTCCCCAGTGGACTGTCTTACTCACCTTGGTAATGAGCATGGAACTCAGCACAGGTCCTGGCGCCTGTAGATCTTGCAACATGTGTGTTGAATGGATTAATCAATGAATGAATTACACGTGAGGCAGAGCCTCCCATTCATTGCTCTGAGGGCCAGTGCCAGTTTCCCTCACGTGGCCTGCATACCTTTTCAGCCTTGTCTAATTCCACCTCTCCTTGGCACCAGCTGTGGGCGCTGCCTGTTATTCCATGCTGCCTCCGCTCTCAATGCTTCTGTGCGTTCACTCTGCTCTGCCTGGAATGTGGTCTGCGCTCTGACCAATCTTGAACCAGTGAGTAACTACCCATCCTTCAACTTGTAGCTAAATGGCTCCCTGAGGAAGACTTGCTTGACATCTGATCCCCCAGATGTGATTGCTTCCCCTGACCTTTGTTCACATAGCACCTTCCTGCTTTCTCCCTGACACTTCATCCAGTGTGCTATAGCACGTTTATGTGATTTTAGAACTGAAAGTTGGGCCTCCTGGCTAGGCAATAAGTCCCCTGGGAACAGGGAGGTTTTGTTTGTTTGCCTGTGTGTTTGGCTTTCAGCTCTCTCTCTCTCCGGGACTCAGAACAGTATTCAGCACAGAGCAAGCACTCCTAATTATACCAGGAGGCGGTAGATAATACTAATAGTTTGGTGGTTAAGAGTCCTGGTTCGGGTGTGACTTCTTGGGTTCAAATCCTGGCTCTGCCCCTTATTGGTAGTGTGAGCCCTGGCCAGCTCATTAGCTTCTCTGTGCCTTTGAAATGGAGGCTAGGAATAGTTCTGACCTAATAGTGCTGTTATGAGGATTAATTGGGTTAAAAAAGGGAAGGGGCTTAAAACAGTACCTGGCACGTGGGATGGAAAGGTTATTTGATACTAGAGATAGCCACTTTTGGTATTTTTAATCCATGTAGAGAAACATCCATTACTATATCACTGCTGACCTCCTCCAGAGGAGAGGAGTAACCGAAACTTATTGGAAAGTTTAGAGGGAGACACTGCCCAAGCATAAAAGTTTCTCTTCCTCTTAGGACCTACCTGGTGGACATGTGTTCAGCTCAGCTTCCCCAGAATTATGTTTGCTCTGCCTCAGAGCTTCATGGCTGGTAGACAATTCAGACTAGTTCTAGGATTCAGTGTTAAGACATCCAAATGCCTGTGGATATAAGCCATATTCTCTAACATTAGCTTAATAGTGATCAAACTTTGTCCCCATCTTCCTGCCTTCTTTGTTTTATTTCTTCATTGATTTGGAACTTAGACAAGAAAGAGGATTGCTATTATTAAGTTCTCTTAAAAACCACCTTCAAGATCACTTTTAAATTGAGTAAAAAAGCTTCAGAGAATAAACGGCCGGAGTCTCAGTCCACAACAGCAGAAGATTAATGCTTAGAAATTGGGAGAACCAACACAAGAAGCCAGTGTCCTCTGGGGTGGACATTGGGAACAGAGAACCAGTGTAGCCTACATGATCTTGAGTGTGAATTCTTAAGTTTCAGAGTCTCCAGGCTAAGATAATCCTTAGCTAAGAACCAAGGAATGCAAATTTTGAAACTCATGAAGTGTCATGGCATTTGTTTCTATTTATAGAGGAACTCATATGAACTCAAACCCCTAGCAATGATTCACTTCAATGTGAGTATATTCTGTGCAGAACCCAAAAGTGCGGCATAAAGCACAAAAATAAGCATTCAAAACACAGAGTAATCAGATCAGAGACAGAAAAAATCAATGGGCTGTAAGCGATGCAACTAGAAAGCCATTCTCAGGCCAAGGGACAGCATTGGGGAGGTATCTGTCCAGCATTGCATGGACCAAGCTATCTAACCCAGTTGTTTAAGATGACTCATCAACTAACCTGGGATGAAATGCACGAGCAAGGCCTGGGGGTATGGACCTTGGAATGGGGAAAGGACACCACAGGGCAGAGGGACATGGCTGTGTGAGGACACAAAAAGGGACCAGCAGAACTGGGTGAATGTAAAGGGGAAGAGCCATTAGGTGGGGACAGAACAGACACTCTTCTCTTTGCCACACCTCGTGAAATATTTTTATGAGTGGTAACCAGAAAGAAATGTTAGACCGTACTGTAGGTATTTGGTAGTTTGGGGTGAATAATTCTGCGTAAGTCACTTGTTTAGTGAAATAGATTTACATGCACCTTACTCCACAATGTAGTTTTAGATGGTTCTTAAGTAAACCAGTGCTGTTGTTATAATATCCAAGTCAGAGGATCCACGTAGGTATGTGTGTCTAGAACTGAGTAGGCCCCACTGAACTGTTCTGTCAGGTAACTAACTGATAGGCACTGTGGGCAAAAATCAGCTAAGCAGATTGTGTGTTTATGGATACTTTTTCATAGTGTCTTCTTTTAGTCTATGCATTCTATTTGTAAGCAAATAAATTAAGATTCTCACCATAGAAGATGGATTTGGTCAAATGTTCACATATCATTCATTGGAAGTAGTGGCAGCAGTGGAGCTGAAAGGAGTACTGGAGAGAGAGACAAATTCAGTCAATTAGAATGAATGACCCTGCTTAATTTCCCTTCCTTCCTTCCTTCCTTCCTTCCTTCCTTCCTTCCTTCCTTCCTTCCTTCCTTCCCCTGCTAAGGCATTGCAGATTGGGTTCCCTGAGAAAGTGACTCTGAAAAACAGTTTAACATGTGGGATGTTCAATTGAAGAGTTCTCTTGGGATAAACTCTTTGGGGAGGGAGAGGGAGGAAGTAGGATTGGGCAGGGGGAGAAGCTGAGCTGTGGTGTAGTTAGTCCTGGCAGTGTCACCCAACTCCACAAGGATCTCTAGAGCTAGAATGGCTCTTTAGTGTTGTCCTGAGTTAGGCTGAGATGGCTAGGATTCTTTGTAATCTCACATTGAACGGTCATTGGACGTGGGGCTCCCAGGAAAAGGTGTAACCTTGACCAACCAAAGGGCATCCCCACAGCTGAGGCATCCTGAAGGGCTAAGAGCTGCAGGCATCTGCCCTTAGCAATCTAAGGCTAGGACAGCAAGACCTTCATTGAAGGGGCATCTGGGTAACACATGGCCTCAGCAGGGTATTTGAAGGAGACTAATCTAACACTGATGTTTAAGACAGGCATGAGGGAGGAGGAGGAGAAAGTACTGGAAACAAAGAGGTCAACCATAGGGCTATTGCAAGAATCTAGGAATGAGATGATAAGGCTAAGATTGGAAAGGGTAGAAAAGTTAAGGGCTGGATTTGCAATGGCAAAATGAATCCGGACAACAAAGTCACCAAAAACTGGACTTTCTGCTTATAACTTTAATGTGCACTTGAGTCTAATTTTCTTGATGGGAAAATTCTCCAAGAAGCCACATAACCAGCAGGTGCAACACAGAGAATATATTTCCTTTTAATCACTTGTCTTCCTCAGTCAATGCTTGAGGCAATTTTGTACAATTGTAGAGTGGTGGCAAGAATTGATTTCAAGTTTTGGCACTGACAAGCCCTTGATATTTGATTCTGGCCAAGGTCTTTAATCTGTCTGACCCCCAACTTCCTTATTTGTAAGATGGGAACGACGCTATCTACTGTTCTCAAGGTTCTTACAAGGTTACAAAGGAGAAAGTGTACATGGACAACACTTAGTACGGTGCCTGATACATAATAGTTTAACAAAGCCAGTTTTCTTCTCATGAAAAAGGAGACTAGATTGAACATTCTAAACTGCTCCTTTGGACCCAATTTTGAAAGTGAATCTTGTGGGAGAACAATTTCTGCCCAGTTTTTATGTGCAAAACAATAACATTACAAAAAAAAGAAAGAAAGAAACCTCCTGGTTGTAAAGTAAAATAAATGCACGAAACCTTTATCTTTCAGCTCAGACCTAGCATGTTGAAATCTGCCTGGAGCAAAATTTCATGGCTGGGTTCCAGCCCTAGAAAATAACATTTTAAGTTTGAAGTTCTGCACCAACCTTCATATTTCAGCCCTATTTAACGGAACATTTAAAGCCTACCGTGAGGTGGCATTTGAGTTGATGAAGTTTCTGTTGCAGGAGAAAAGAAAGCAGGTAGCAAGATTCATGTCATTTTGTCTCAGTAGCTCCCTATCTGGACGAAACTAGAAATGATCTTGGGCAGAGAACGTAGTAGGAGTGTTTTGGGTGGAGCTCAGCTCCGGCACAGTGCGCTGAGGTCCTGTGCTATGTGGCAGTCCCCTGCATATAGAGATGTTGCATAAATACCGGGGCCCTGGCCTGAAAAATTTGTGCCTAATGGAGAAAACTTCATGGAAACCTACTTTTCTCCAACATACCAAGTAGACGGGACCGTGATCTGATCCAATTTGTTGTCCATTAACCACTCAAGTGGGAAGTCTGGGGCTTGTGAGTTTCTCGTGGGCTTATAAGCAAATGACTGGTATCTGAAAAAGCAGCAGCTCCAATGGGCGAAAAGAAAGCTGCAAAGTCAAAATGAATAAATATTAACTTAAAGGGTTATATATATATATATGACATTTCACATTATGTCAGCTGACCTACTGCAACTTAACACATACATATAAAATGTGTGTGTGCGTATTCTTTTATATTTTGAAATATTATATATGTATATAATATCTTAAACCACAAGGAAAAGAATTCAATAATTTATACCAAAACAAATCCAGAATTAGTTTTATAATCCTTAGTAGTTTCTTAAATGAAACAACATGGCTACCATGGAATATGGATATGTTTTAATAAAGCATGCGGGGGGCCCTCTGAGAACAAGTGTTCAGAGCCTCCAGAGGTTTCAAATGGGCCCTGGCTGGAGAAGCCCCAGAATAACGTCTCCCTCCCCACAGGGAGAGAGTCCAGAAAAGGTCAGGTTAGAATTGTATGTTGAGTACAAAGTAAATGTGGTGACATGTCACATATTTTACAACCTGGGAGAGTTCGGAAATCACGTCATCGGGGTTATCTTTGTATCTGGCACTCCTGGCTTCATAGACTACAGCTCAGTGTTTTACGCCTGTGGCTGATGATGCTAACTCTTGGAATGGTAGTAGGTAGGACTGACTGAGCAAGCATAGGGTCATTTAATCACCTTCTCACGTTTTGTGATTCTATTTTTGCAAAGGAGCTAATTCCTGGACTCAACAGACCAATGGACATGTGAGGGGGAATGCAGGTAGCACAATATAAGCAGAAAAGCCTGTTCACTGAGGCAGAAGACCAGGTCTGCTCTCCAGAGATGCTGATGGGAGGCTGCTTTGCGTGCTGCTTTTCCTTTTGTCTGCCTCGATCTTTCATTTGGCTCTGACAGGACACAGATTGGTGTCGGGCACAGTATGTCACAGTCCCACTTTTTGTTTTCCTTAAGTCAGAGAAACCTTGACATCTTAAGTTTGTCTGGACAGGATGTTAGAGGGTTCACTTTTCTTTCTTTCTTTCTTTCTTTCTTTCTTTCTTTCTTTCTTTCTTTCTTTCTTTCTTTCTTTCTTTCTTTCTTTCTTTCTTTCTTTCTTTCTTTCTTTCTTTCTTTCTTTCTTTCTTTCTTTCTTTCTTTCTTTCTTTCTTTCTTTCTTTCTTTCTTTCTTTCTTTCTTTCTTTCTTTCTTTCTTTCTTTCTTTCTTTCTTTCTTTCTTTCTTTCTTTCTTTCTTTCTTTCTTTCTTTCTTTCTTTCTTTCTTTCTTTCTTTCTTTCTTTCTTTCTTTCTTTCTTTCTTTCTTTCTTTCTTTCTTTCTTTCTTTCTTTCTTTCTTTCTTTCTTTCTTTCTTTCTTTCTTTCTTTCTTTCTTTCTTTCTTTCTTTCTTTCTTTCTTTCTTTCTTTCTTTCTTTCTTTCTTTCTTTCTTTCTTTCTTTCTTTCTTTCTTTCTTTCTTTCTTTCTTTCTTTCTTTCTTTCTTTCTTTCTTTCTTTCTTTCTTTCTTTCTTTCTTTCTTTCTTTCTTTCTTTCTTTCTTTCTTTCTTTCTTTCTTTCTTTCTTTCTTTCTTTCTTTCTTTAGTTATTTCGTTCTTTCTTTATTTCTTTCTTTCTATTTCTTTGTTTCTTTCTGTCTTTCTTTCTTTCTTTCTTTCTTTCTTTCTTTCTTTCTTTCTTTCTTTCTTTCTTTCTTTCTTTCTTTCTTTCTTTCTTTCTTTCTTTCTTTCTTTCTTTCTTTCTTTCTTTCTTTCTTTCTTTCTTTCTTTCTTTCTTTCTTTCTTTCTTTCTTTCTTTCTTTCTTTCTTTCTTTCTTTCTTTCTTTCTTTCTTTCTTTCTTTCTTTCTTTCTTTCTTTCTTTCTTTCTTTCTTTCTTTCTTTCTTTCTTTATTTCTTTCTTTCTTTCTTTCTTTCTTTCTTTCTTTCTTTCTTTCTTTCTTTCTTTCTTTCTTTCTTTCTTTCTTTCTTTCTTTCTTTCTTTCTTTCTTTCTTTCTTTCTTTCTTTCTTTCTTTCTTTCTTTCTTTCTTTCTTTCTTTCTTTCTTTCTTTCTTTCTTTCTTTCTTTCTTTCTTTCTTTCTTTCTTTCTTTCTTTCTTTCTTTCTTTCTTTCTTTCTTTCTTTCTTTCTTTCTTTCTTTCTTTCTTTCTTTCTTTCTTTCTTTCTTTCTTTCTTTCTTTCTTTCTTTCTTTCTTTCTTTCTTTCTTTCTTTCTTTCTTTCTTTCTTTCTTTCTTTCTTTCTTTCTTTCTTTCTTTCTTTCTTTCTTTCTTTCTTTCTTTCTTTCTTTCTTTCTTTCTTTCTTTCTTTCTTTCTTTCTTTCTTTCTTTCTTTCTTTCTTTCTTTCTTTCTTTCTTTCTTTCTTTCTTTCTTTCTTTCTTTCTTTCTTTCTTTCTTTCTTTCTTTCTTTCTTTCTTTCTTTCTTTCTTTCTTTCTTTCTTTCTTTCTTTCTTTCTTTCTTTCTTTCTTTCTTTCTTTCTTTCTTTCTTTCTTTCTTTCTTTCTTTCTTTCTTTCTTTCTTTCTTTCTTTCTTTCTTTCTTTCTTTCTTTCTTTCTTTCTTTCTTTCTTTCTTTCTTTCTTTCTTTCTTTCTTTCTTTCTTTCTTTCTTTCTTTCTTTCTTTCTTTCTTTCTTTCTTTCTTTCTTTCTTTCTTTCTTTCTTTCTTTCTTTCTTTCTTTCTTTCTTTCTTTCTTTCTTTCTTTCTTTCTTGGCAGTGCTTAACCACCGCGCCACTCGGCCAGCCCTAGAGGGTTCACTTTTAATCTGAAAGTTCAGAGGAATCGTGACTTTCCCTCTGGAAATGGTAGCTCTGTGCAAGTTAGCAGAAGCTATCTATTCATCTGAATTGATTCTATCCCTCTAAAATCAGTTATCCTATCAGACTGAAATGGGGCCTGGGCATAGGGGAATGAAGCAAAAAGTTTAATCCCTGTATGGCCTAAGAACATGATTTAACAGTAAATATCAACATCATCATTTTTCCTATGTGCTCACTTATCCATCCTTTCTTTCATATAATAAAGGAAACTAAAATAACTTCTATGCAGTGTTTACTGTGTGTCACATCCTCGGCTAGGCAGTTCCTTTTCCATTTCTATCCTTCGGTCTCAACATCATTCCTACAAAGCAGGTCTTATTGGCCCATTTTAGAATTGAGGAGATGAAGCTCAGGGAAGTGAAGGGAGCAGCCCAAGGTAATAAAACTGTGAGTGGCAGAGTCAAGAATCAAAACTAGTTTATTTCATTCCTAAGCATATGCTCTTTTCCATAGTATGAAATATTGCTTTTGAATATTCTTGTTGTCTCTCCTCTGTTCCCCAACATGAAGTTAAAACAGGTTATCTTCTAAGAATGTTCCCTTTAGGTGCTGGTAATAGAGAACTGTCCCTTCAGGTAGGGCCTCTGTGCTGCAGGAACTCACCTATTGGATATATATTAACATGGCCACAGCTGGTTTTAATGCCAGGTAGACGAGCTCCTGGAATGAGCCACCTGCCTGAGTGCTTGGAACAACAGAGGAAGAAGTGACTGGCTTGGACGGAGGGACTTAGGAGGTCTTTGCAGTGGAAATGGTAGTGTGAATTGTACCTTAAAGGAAAGGTAAGGTTTTTCTAAGCAGCGAATAGCTGGGAAGGGAGCTTCTGGGCAGCGGGCTTAGTAGGAGCAGGGGCTGGAGGCTGCAGCATGTCACACACATGGGGACTTGGAATTCTTTAAGATCAAAAGTTGTGACTGGACCTTATGGCAGGGGCTGCAGGGAGGTCTGCGGGCAGGTGCCGGCGTGTGGACTTCCTTCCACAAAAGGAAGGAGGCAGGAGGGATGCCCTCGGACCCTTCAGCCTCCACAGGAACCTGTTCAAACTATTCTGAGCCATGGGTTACAAGAGGGCGGAAGGTGAGCCTGTGGCCAGCTGTCTGGACTCCGTCTCTTTGACAGGGAAATACTTCAGGAAGTGGCCTGGAGGGATAACCAGAAGGCCCACCTTTCTGTGCTCTGGGACCAAGTGTACTTTGCTCTGAGCTTTCTCCCTCAGCCTGCCCCCTTCATAATTCCTCAGAAGTCCTCAGGGCCAGCCCCATCTAGGAGCTGGGCTTCACTTAGGAACAAGGCAGACCATTTGCTGGCATTCTGCAGAGGGATTCTGACGAAATAAACGATAAGCAAATGAAGAAGAAACTGTGGTTGGTAGAAAGTGCCAGGAAAAAAAATTAAATGTGAGGATGTGCCAGAGAATGATGAGGGCGGGGTATCTAGGGGAAGCTTGTCTGACAGGTGGGCAAGAGAATATTAATGCATGCATTTAATTTAATTTAGGAATGCAGGGACTCCACATGAATTTCAAAATGTTCTAAAGTGTTCTTCCATTCCCCAGCTATACATTTGCCTTTCCAGAGACAAAAACTAAAATCAGTTCTTGTGTATTTTTGCAGAGAGATTCTATGCATGTACAACTCTGTGTGTGTGTGTGTGTGTAAAACACAGAAAATGGCATCCTAGATACATTGTCTGACATATTACCATTTTCACTTTGCAATATATCTTGGAGAACTTTCATATCAGCCATAGAGCTTCTCACTTATTTTTAGCTGGTTTCACAATATTCCATTATGTAAATATACAGGTCTGCAATACCGATGTCTAATTCTCAAATCCCAAAAACCCTGAGCATTTACTCATACCCCAAATTTGACACACAAACTTATCTGGCAGAAAAACTGGCTTGAACTGATAAGAAAAAAATTACTATAGTTTTTGGTTATCCCACTTGATGATCATGGGTGTGACTATATTTGATTACAGGGTGTTGCTCCAGGTCTGCTGGGAGTGGGCGTATGTACCATACATGTCTGTGTCATTTTACCAAAATAAAACAGAAGAATCTGCCTTCGAAATCAAAACTGTTCCCACAGGCTCTGGATAAGAGACAACGGAACTTTATCATGTTTTATTCAACCTGCCCCCTATTGATAGACATTTTAATTGCTTCCAGTGTTTGTTACAAACAATGCTAATACATACAGGAGTTCACACCTGTGTGGATTAGCCGTGGTAAATTCTTCAAAGAAGAATTCCATGGGTCTAAATGTTTTTGTAGTTATATTTTTGCTCCGTTTTACCAAACCAGCATGGTTTAAGAGTATTGACTTTCTCTGTCTGCTTTTTATGCCTACAAAGTACCTTCCACTCCCAGTCATTCGGTGTTTCATTAGCTGGAATTTTCCATCAGCCAAGGCTGTGTGTTCCTGATTTGATTAAACTTACTGACAATGAGAACCCCAAGGGTTTCATGATAAGAGGAGAGCAAATGGTATTGACCCTTGTTTGAATAGCAAGTGGATTTGGCCACAGCCTCCTTCTCAAAAACCAGGCAGCCCTGGTATACCAGATGATGCTTAATGACAAAATCATGTGAGTGATCCTTTCACCAATATGCCAGATCCAAGGTGGTGATAACACTGTGGGTTACTGAGGTTTATCTGAAATGACATGATTGTGTCATTTATTGTTTCAGCAACTACAGGGTTATGCTTGGTAAACTGGGATTATTGAATCAGATCACAAGTCCTTGGCTATCTAGGCACCAAAGCTGACTGTAGAAGGAACACATTGTCAGGGAAGGATCTGGGATTAAATCCTGGCTTTGCTGCCCAGTAGCTGTGTCAGTCTAGGCAAGTCACGTGCTTGACTATCCAGAGGTCTGGTTTTCTCGCCTGTTTGCTTAAAGTAATAACACCCACATTGCATTATTATAATTCATATGATTGGGATTAAATGAGATAAATGTATGTAAGATACCTGGTGCAAAGCAGGTACTCATTACATGGCTGTTTTTCATTTTGAAATCCCAAGCCAAGCGGCTTTTAGATGCCTGTTAATATTTTAAATCTCATGATACAACAGATAACCCACTACAATGGATCTGTTGGAAAGACTGATTAGAACAAGGTTTGGTATGAATGAGTGAGTCCTTTTTTTTTTTTTTTTAAAGATTTTATTGGGGAATTGGGGAAGGGGACCAGACAAGTTGCTGTCCTTTTGTTCTTCAGTCTAGTTGTGGAGGACATTGTTTCATGGGCCCATGTTGATATTATGATCATTGCACTCTTCCCAGCTGAGGCAAATCAGTCGCTCGCCTTTGGATGGCAGCTCACTGCAGCTCACACCTGCTGCAGGGCAGCTCATGCTGGCTGCCAGCCACTCACAATAATTTACGGCAGCCCACTGCAGCCCCACTGCAGCCTACGCCATCACCAGCAACTCATGGCAGCCCAACTCCAGGTTGAGCTGTTGTTCACCAGCTTAGCTGTAGGATGTGCAGCATCACTGGCCCATGTGGGATCTGAACCTGCGGCCCTGCTGTTCAGAGCTCATGCTCCCAAGCCAGCTCTTAACCAATGAGCCACTTGGCCAGCCGTGAATGAGAGAGTTTTAAGGAGAGAAAACACTGGGAGAGCAAGGGGATGAAGCATGGCTGTCAATTGGCCTGATCATCTGTGAAGCAGGCATTCACTGAGCTTGTTGAAAGTGTGCGGGCCTGCAGTTAGGGTTTTCAGCATGGACATGCCTACACTAGGCAAGCTCTAGGTGAGACTCCAAAGCACATGGCCTCCGAGAGGGGCAGAATCAAAGGGTCCTTTCTCAGACAAGCCACTTTGATGGTCCCCGTTATTCTGTGATGTGGGGATATTTACACCTGCCCTGTACTTTTCGTTATTTCTACCTATGATTTTGATACATGAATGTAAAACAGGGTTTATCCTTCCAACTAACCCATTTTTCATAATGTTAGGCATCGAAACTAAATTTATGTTAAATAGCTGGATGCTTCACTTTCACCCTCACTTCCTGAGTCATTAAGTTTGTGATTCTTCCAAAAAATTAAGGATTGAATCCTTCCAAATTAAGGATTTCTGTTTCTGTAGCACATTTTCCGATTTTTGTGCTGTAACTAAAGGGAAATGACAGCGGTCGATGTCTTCTTTAACCAGCTTTTGCGTGTACTGGCTAAACATACATTCAGTGGAGCCAA
The DNA here is from genome assembly GCA_033961575.1 of Aselliscus stoliczkanus. Taxonomy (NCBI): domain Eukaryota; kingdom Metazoa; phylum Chordata; class Mammalia; order Chiroptera; family Hipposideridae; genus Aselliscus; species Aselliscus stoliczkanus. Next base: position 135,038,131 of record CM066734.1, read on the forward strand.
GCTGACAAGATTCAAATCCCACCTCTGTCACTTACTAGCAATGTAGCTTTGGGCGAATTACAGAAACTCTCCATTCCTCTGTTTACAGCTCTGTATAATGAGAATGATACTCAGCCTTGAGGGGTTGTTATGAGGATTAAATGAAAAAACAAAACAAAATATGCAAAGTGTTTAGAACAGTACCTAGCACATGATAAGCATTGAGTAAATGTCAAATATTATTCATTCCCACATCATTATTCTTGATGTGGGAGAGAGATAACATCCAGTAGCCACTGTGAGAAATGGAAAAGGGCAATTCGGGTGGGTCTATGAGGGTTAAGAGCCATGTCTCCGGGACTGTATGACATGGTAGGGGGTGGGAGAGTACTCCCCTGAGGGAACAGGGTATGCCAGGCCCCGTGGGGAAGTCAGAGGGCATGCTTGAGGAAAGTCAGCATAGCTCAAGGACAGAGAAAAAAAGGCAGCAGATGTGGTGACCCCCCATTTTATAGATGAAAAGCAACTTTAGAGCATGGCGTTGCTTACCCATATCACCATGAGGGAGGGAATGGAGGAGAAGTACCTAGGAGCATATAATTAACTCTCAAACTCTGTCACACTGACTTCCTCCCTCCATGCCAAACTTGCTGCAGGGAGAAAATAAAGCTGGCAGGGGTGCCATTGGTTAGCTTGTGGTTTCAATGGGAAGGAAGCCCATGAGTGGACTGACTGGTAATATTAGCAAAGGCACCAAAGTGTGTAGCAGGAGCCAAAGTGTGCCCCTCCCTGTACCTACCTTCCCCCTCACAACTAACACACAGCGGTGCCTTCTGATCTTCATTGCACTTATAGTTATATTTGTAATTTCTGTTTTCATTCTTTTCCCAGCAAACTCTTCAGCACTTCTCAAAAATGTGAGGAAAATGGCACCTATTAGAAAAAACACAGACTGTGTGTGTTGGAAAAGCAGACACACACACAAACACACACACACACACACACCCATCTCTTCATCACTTATCACTACCTTGTTTTGTGACTTAGAGAGTCTGTAATTGCTGCCCTCCCAATCTTACCAAACCATCCGTACTGAAGAGATGTTAATAGATGGCTGTGAGAACCCGATGAAGCTGTGGTCCTTTTCCTCCTCTCCACCCATACACACAGGTACACATCTTTGCATGCATTTCTCAAGGGCTACATGTCCCATCAAGCCTGCCCCTGGGTTCCTCCTCCATCATCAGGGTTCTTTTAGACTCTCCCTGATTTCTATGTTGCATGCCATCCCCTCCTGAGGGATTACAGCAAGCACAGTAATCTGCAAAGAGCAGTGGTGGTCTGAGTACAGAAATCTTGCCTGCGTAGCTCGCCTAGGCCACCGATTAGCTCTGTGACCATGAGTAAATCTCCTATTCTTTCTGAGCATTAGTTTTATCTTTGGCATCTCACCTATTGCTCAGGTTTTCTGGTATGGATTAAATGAATTCAAGCATCACAGCACTGACGTGTGACAATTAATTAAGAAATACCTCTGAGTCCCATATCCACTGTCTACAAATTGAACATGTTTGATGAGATGACCCTTAGTGATTTCCAGGTCACAAGGTCTCCAATTTTTGGCCACACAACCCCCCCCCCCCCGCCCATCCCTTGGGCTTTTCATTAACTTAGTCTCCCACTAACTCCACTCTGGCCCCTTCCCAATACCACAGGCTTAGCTCAGGAAATTTCAAGGACCAACTCGGTTTTTAGACTTGATGGGTGCTGTTAGTGCTTTCTCAGCAGCAGGACTGAAATGACCCATGACAAGGAAAAACCATGGATTCAGAAACTGTAAGTGCTAACTCCCCAAGGGAGGACATGTCTTTCTGAATCATAAAGCTGTGAAAGAGGTGACCTTTCAGGAGCTGGATCAGAGGACAGTAGACAATAGGAACATTTGAGAGGATTGAGCACCTCTTTGAGATTTGCTCCCCAATCCTCCCACTGGCTTGCTGGACCAGTTTCAGCCTAGGATTCAGGTTTCATTAGCGTCACTTAGGACTCCTTCAGACTTCCTTATCATTGTGCAAAGAAATGAGCCTCTCATAGAAAGTCAGGGCACAATGAAGGGACGGGAATCAACTTTACAACCAGGGGGACCAGGACCCTGTCCATCTCAGCTCTGTCACTTACCTGCTATGTGGGCTTTGGCAAATGCTTCAGCCTTTGTATTCATCATTTTCGTAATTTATACATCAGAGAATAATATTAGGTATTTCTTAGGGTTGCTTTGAATGTTACATGATACACCGGTACATATTTAGCGAATATGTGTTCACAAACAATCACACTGCTAGAAAGACAGGTTTTGTATAAATTGCTATGGTTTTAAATGTGTCCAAAATTAAATATGTAGCAAACAAGAGAAAGAAGTATCGTGTGATACTTACTTAGATGGCCTGTGTTCAAACCTGAATTCTACCATTTACTAGCTGCCACCTTGGGCAATTCTCATAAACTCTCTGTCTTATTATTTTCATCTGAAATAGATGTAAATACCTGTGGTTTTGAGGATTAAATGAGTTAATTTACATAGAACAGTATCTGACATATGGAAAGTACTATATGTGATACCCATTTTTTATAGATCTCATAGAGTAAGAAGATGAAAGTAGGTAGATTCTGAATTTGAATTATCAGCCCCAACAATGTCAAGAGTATGGGTCCACGCTGTTGATGTTCTTTGCCTTCTTCTTCATAGTTAAACAGTAGCTGCTGCCATAGCTCCAAGTGTCAGTGCTTCATACAATATAACCCAAAACAGGAAAGGAAGGGATAATAGCTCAGGGACTCTCTCCTCAGTCAAACATTTCTTTTTATCCCCAGAAATGCCTCACTTCCCCTTAGTTCTCATCAGCTGAAACTTGATCACTGGCTAATGTCAACATGATTCTAGAACAGAAACAAATCAGTATTCACCCTCTGGGATTGGGCAAATTGCTTCTGAAGTCAAATAAAAATGCTGTTAGCAAGGCAAAAGGGGAATGTTTGTTTGATAGTCAACTAACAGTACTGGATACACCTTTATTTTAGATATAATTACACAGAATTCTCAAAGGCAAGTGGCTTGGCCAAGACCACATGGCCTGGAAGAGTCAGATTCTGGACTGGACCATAGATTCTCTGACCTGAAGTTGCTTTGTTCATGATCACTTATTATTTTATTGTTGACTAGAAAGATCTATGAAGATTATAGTGTATTATTTTGGGATTAAGGCATTATAGGCCCCTGTTGTAAAAGGTAAATGTGATCTTATGGAAAAGAAGTAGAAACTTGAAATTAGAATCTTCAAATTTGGAATGAGTAGTTCGTTCAACTAGCAATTCTTGGGTAGGCACTATCTTTATCCATCCATCCATCCATCCATCCATCCATCCATCCATCCATCCATCTTTCCCTTCTTCCCTTCCTTCCTTTGAATTATTCATCATACATCCTTCTCTCCTTTCATCCATCCTTCTATACTTCTACCTTCCTTCTAACTAATTTTACCTTCCTCCCTTTCCTTCCTGTTAGTTACCTACTTAGCCCCACTTGCTGACTGCCTTTTTGTGCTATGTATTGGATACAGTGATAGAGTCCTATTACTTGCCTTCAAGAAGTACCCATGCTGGTTGAAGAGCAGGCGATTCCAATATATTATATCCAGTGCTAACTGGGGCTCCCAACCTCTGTGCCCAATGCCCAAGTCTTAAGTGGCCTTCTTGGCTGGGCAGACAAGAGGTAGCTGGTGTGGCTCTGTGCTGACATTGCAAGGCCGTGCAGGTTGCTGGGTGCAGAATGCTGAGGTAGACCCAATGGAGCTCTCCACTCTAATGCAGCTGTCCTGGAATCCAACCTTTGGGATGAGCAAAAACTCCTGCAGTTCTTCAGATGTTTTAAAACACCAAGTACATTTTGCAAAGCATTCTCCCTTGAATATTTAAAACCATGTTTTATTTAAGGAAAACGACTTTCATAAATTTCTGATCCATTTGAGCCTTATATCATCGTAATATTCTTTAAGAGCCAATTCATGTCCAATAAGTCTTTTCACCTTGTTTAATGACTTTTTAAAATTCTCTTTTCTTACAATCAAAACTCTATAAGCCTACTCGAACGCTAAGGGTTCACGTTCAGTTCAGAGTGCTCAAATAGGAGTTCTGAGAGAAATTTAAGTTGGTAAAATGAGTTCTGCTCATTTGTTGTCAACTTCACATCTCCAGCAATTAGCCCAGTGCAGGCTCACCGTGGGCACCATTGGAGGTTTGCATAACTGGGCTTTTCATGGAAATTTTAAACAATGCAGGTGCATCCTGCCTTACACATATCTAACCTGTCCTAGAAATTGGGCTTATGTTTCTAATTCTGAGCCACCAAGAAGGAAGGATGCAAAACCAATTATGCTAGTCTTTACTATGCCATGTTTCAACCTGATCTCTCATTTAATATCTGTTAACAGTCTGGGGAGGTAGATATTATCTCCATTGTATTAATGAGGAAACTCAGACTCAGCAAGTTTAGTGAGTTGACAGAATTCACATAGCTAGGAAGCTGCAGAGAAGGTTGTTGGGTCTTCTGAAACCCGGCGTCATGGCCTTCTGGGGTTCATGTCTTTCTGTGACTTCCTGGTTCCATAAACTCCCACTGCATTATGGCGGAGAGCTCCCTCGCAGGCAGTGTCACAGGTACTGGGCAGGAACACATTATTTAATCTTTGCTGTAACCCTCTTTTACAGTTTAGGAAATGAAGTCTCTGAAATGTAAATAACCTGCCCCGTGTTGCAGTGAAGAACCAGGCAAACTTGGGTTTGAATCCTGCCTTTGCCACTGTATTAGTTTCCCAAAGCTGCTGTAATAAATGACCACAAGCTTGGTGGCTTAAAACAACAGGAACTCACTCTCTCACAGTTCTAGGGGCTGGAAGCCTGAAATCCAGGTATCATCAGAGGCTCCAGGGGACAGTCCCTGCCTTGCCTCTTTCTGCCTCTTCCTACCTGTAGGCATTCCATGGCTAGTGGCCACTTCTCTCATTGCTTAATCTTTACATCAAATTCTCCTCTGTGTATCTTCTCCTGTGCGTCTTATAAGGACATTTATCGTCTGATTTAAGTAAGGCCTACTCAGATAGTCCCAGAGATCTCCTCATCTCAAGATCTTTGACTGCTCACAACTACAAAGACCCTTTTTCCCAACTGAAGTCAAATTCATAGGTTGCAAGTTAGCTCTGGACATATCTTTTTGTGAGAACTACTGAACAGCTAATGACTTTGGAAACTAAAGCCATCATCTGCTTCAGTTTCCTCCTCTGTATAATGATAATGTCAACAGTGTTGTTGTGACAGATATTAATCTTTTGAGTTGTTTCAACACCCAGGGCCTACTCAGTTCACAGAATCCTCATTGTGTGTCACATCCAGTCACAATAACAGGCTTTTACAGTCACAGGCACACAGGCAGGTAAAGGTGTCTTTCATTATGCAAATGAGTGAGCTAACACTTTACAGATAAAAATTTCCTCCCAAACTTGGACCCAGAGAGCAAGCTCTCCTGTCTTGTATTCTCTGCCTCCTCCACCAGAGATATTAGGGGAGCCATCCTGGAAGCTCAGTTGCCATTCAGAAGGTGTTTGCCCTCAGATTCAGTCTTCTGCCTGGTGACTTGAAAGATGACAACAGCTTTTATCAGAACCAGTCTGGGGCTGCTTCCCAAATAAATGCTCCTGACCTACATCGCCACCTACAAACCTGCAACACAGCCTCGTTTGTGAGGGGAAGGAAATATGTGGGCTCAGCACAAATGCTCAGGAACATTTTGTTTTACAAACTTTTGAAAGCAAAACCTATTTCTAAGAAGAGTGAGTCAGTGTGAGTCACCTCTCTAGCCCGTGTAACTGGGCTTATAGCAACACAAGGTGCCATAGCCTCTTCCCTTCCTACCCATCATTCCTCTCTTTTCTTCCTTTCGTCCTGTTTCCTTTATCTTTCCTCCAACCCCGACCAACACTCCAACACATGCCAGGACCAGGACCTGGATTAGACCCAGGAGTTACCTGATACAGACTCATATGACTTATTGTTCTTCAGTTCTGATGAGAAGGGCTGATGCTTGCAAGCCAATTTCCAGGTTATAAAGCACAAATTTGTCATTTTAGTTGGTCAGTACAATGATCTGATGAATCAGATGAGGAAACTGAGGCTCTGAGAAATGGCATGATGGGCCCAGAGCTAGACTTCAAAATCGAGCACTACTGCTCCATTTTCAGGGGGAAATCAGACCCAGTTACATTGTGTTCTTTATTATCCTCAGGCAGAGCCATTTTTACAGTGGGGAGGAAACGGAGATAAATCTGTCCAACTCATGTTTTAAGTCAGCAAACTTTTTGGACATCAATACAGACAGCCCATCATGTCAGACCTGAAATGACCCGGAATTCCTAGCTGGTGTCTTTTGCTACTCCAGACCCATTTTCACCCTCTCTCTCCTCTTCTGTGCCTCGGAAGACTGATCTACATGGACCATATCAATGGGTTCTGGGTGGGTTTCTCTGACAGGGAGTCCAGGCAGATGGTGGCAGGTGGGAGATAAATGATGATGGGTATTTATTCCCGCGGCCCCTTTCTTGCAGGTTGCTCACAGTTAGCTTCAACTTTGAGGCCACTCGTGGGAGACCCTCTCCTGACAGTTGCTCTTTCTGTGGCCCAGTACCTGCTCTCAAACCTGTCCTTTCAGACCTACCATTGGTGGCAACTCTCTATTGTATAAGCCTTGGGTACTCCATCAGCATTCCTTATGCTCTTTACCCTCTCCCAGCCGTCACCTACTAAATTCTTCTGCTATAATTTATTTTGTATGAGCTGTTTCCTGCCATAACCCTAATTGATGGGGTATGGGGAAGGGCAGCTTCCTTTCCCAGAAGGAAAGCTGAGTCTCAGAGAAGGAGGTGATGCATCTACTGTCACATGACTGGTTCATAATAGTGCAAAGTCATGAATCCAATCACATGAGTCCCAGTCAATGTTTTTTCATCATCTGCTCTTCTCTGTACCTTATTTTCCCCTCAAACTCATGTGCATAAGCCCCTTCCAAGACCTCATAATTAATTTGGTAATCCTAAATTTGTATTCTATTTCTCAAAGAGGGTTCTCCAAATTGCTTAGGCCTTAGGCTCCAAACAGCCAGGAGTCTTCCCTCTGCCTTGCAAAAGAACTATTAGCCTTAACCTAAAGGGCAAGGCTGAGAATTCATTCAGGAGAAGCCAGTGTTAGAAAACCCACCAGTCACTCATATGAACTTATTCTTTGGCTTCTGGGAGCCGCCTGTCTGCTTTTCCCCATTGCTTCTCCCTCCCGCCTGTCCCACGTGGCACTCCCTCCATGCCTGGTCACTGTAGTTGGTGACATGACTTCCTCTTCTACTCTCATTGTTAAGAGGGCCGGCCGAGTGGCGCATTGATTGGGAGCTGGTTTGGGGATGCCAGCAGCCCCAGTTCGGATCCCACATATGAGGGCCAGTGACACTGCCCTCTACAGGTAACGACAGCTCCACTTGGAGCTGGGCTGTGTGAGCCCCAGTGACGGTGTAGGCTGCAGCCGCTGCTGCAGTGGGCTGCCATAGGCTACAGTGAGTGGCCGGCAGCCAGCGTGAGCTGCCAATAGCCATGGTGAGCGACATCCAGAGGCCGGCGGCCGATCTGCCTCATCCGGGAGGAGCGCAATGATGATACCAACATGGGCCAGTGAAGCAACGTCCTCTGCAACCAGACTGAAGAACAAAAAGACAGCAATTTGTCTGTTCCCCTTCCCCGATTCCCCAATGCTGTTCCCCTCCCCCAATTCCCCAATAAAAATCTTTAAAAAAAAAAGAAAGCACAAGAATTTCTCTGACGTCTTCTGCTGTTTTTATTGATGAATTTAGGAACACAAAAATAATAATATAAAAATCTGGAAATTTTCAGGATATGGGACTATTTAAAAACATCTACTGCACAATCCTGGCCTTTGCTGATTTGCAAATGGAGTTAGATCTCCTCTTTCCTTTATCCTTTCTTGTATCCTTCATTGCCGCATACCTTAGATTTTCTGGACTCTAGAGTCACCCTCCTGAGTCACCACCACCGCAGCCATTTAGCTTCCTCCTCTCCTTCAGACTGACCCCCTCAAACAAGACAATGGTGATCCGGGGGCTTCAGCCACCACCTTGTACCACGACCATAACACGACCTTGAAAATGAGGGTCACCTATAGTGTAGCTGCATAATTACAAAGTTAACTGTCTTTCACCAAAGATTCATGGGGATTCATTCTCCTTCCATTTCTCTCTCTCCATCAGACACCATTTCCTGTACAAAAACGTGTCCCTATGGGTTCCCCCTGCCTAGAGCACCTTCCAATCCTGTCCCTGACTGTCAAATAAGTAATAAAAACACTGCTTCCATGAAGCCTTTAAAGATTGACCCAAGCAGATATAAATCTTCCCTGCTTCTGAGAACCCATTTACATAAAATAACATACCCACTGCCTTACATAAGAAATGAAATATGCTAACATCTATTTGTAATGTTCTGTTTGTACATTGCTCACATACGGAAAGCCCTGGAGTTTGACTTTAGGAGGCAGGTATTACTCTACCCATTTTATAGCTGAGGAGACTCAAGAGCAATATCACTCAGCTGGTAAATGGTGTCACTGACCATAGGACAAGAATTTTTCATTGTAAACCTCACTGTAGAACTACTGAAAGAGGCAGTGCGAAGTTTGGGGTGGGGCATTTCTGGAACTCCACTACACTGACCCACTCATTCATGTTGTAATCCATGGTCTTCATTCCCCTAGGAATAATGGAATGCTGACAGTGTAATTTAGTGGAAGAGGAGCTATAGGAAGTCACACAATCCTGGGCTCAAATCTGGGTTAGCCATTCACCAGCTAATCCAGGGACAGCATCTCTGAGCCCATTTCCTGCTCTGTATAACGGGGTTTTAATATCAATGTCATAGACTACAAATTTTCTCCAATATCCATTCATCTCTTCCTCCTTGATAACAGAAATTGTCATATGGAATACAGTCATTTTCTGGCTTTTCTTACAGCCTATGATTAAGGATTGGCCAATGATACACATAAAATTCCATAGGTCCCTACTAGGAATTTTTTTAAAAGACAACTAGTTACATTCCCTTTGCCCTTATTCTTTTTCCTTTAATCTCTTTGCTAGGTAGAATGCCAGCATAATGCCTGGATCTAAAGCAGTCATTTTGGACCAGAAGGAAAAGTTGAGAATGGAGGTCACATCCAGAGTAGCCTGCATTCTTGAAACATTTTTGGAGCAAAGTCAACATTTTAGCCCACATTCTGTCTTGGAACTTATAATGAAAGAGGAATAAACTTTTGCCTTAAGCCACTGTACTTTTGGGGGTACCCCTTACTTTTAGCCAAACTTCATCTTAACTGTACAATAATTTCCATGTAGGGTCATTATAAGCATTAGATATATGTTCTTCAATATCCTGATACATGGTAGACACCAAATAAGTACATGTTGTTAGTATTGTAATATCACCTAGTTTTGCACATATTGTATATTTAGTAAATTATTGAGAGTTGCATTAAATAAATCTCATGTCCCAGTATAAACCTTGACTGGAAAATTCTCTTAGGTTCTCCATGGAGAAACCAAAAGATAATCTAGTGCTTTAGTCAGTATACGTGCTGTTCTGGCTGACCAAGGGTAGTCTGGTGACACACCATCTTCCAGGACTGGTCTGCAGTAGAGGTGGCTTTTAGTCCTTTTCCTGTCCTGATTGGCCAGATATGGGAGCAGAAGGCTGGGGTTCAGAACCGAAAGTGTTCCATCATGCTGTGGTTTCACAGACACGTGGGTAATTCTGGCTAAGCTGACTACCCGGATCAGCCTAGAAGGGACAAAACTGAGCTCCCAGCCTAGAATGAGGACGGATGGGTTACAAGCTGGAGACAGCATTCACATGAGCCTGGTTCTTCGAAGCCTCAAGTGGGGGGCACAGATCCTACTGCCTCAGAAACAGAACATATGCAAAAATTCTTTATCAAAAGGTCTCACTCTCATTTGTCCTACCAATGTGCAATTTTGGGAGCCTACTAGAATGATAAAATGTGGACTAAATAGTTATTGAAAACCCACTTTGTGTCCAGCCTGTGTGTATGGTATTTCCTTAACCTACTTCTCATAGCATCATTGTAAGTCAAGTGCTATTGTCCCCGTATTAGAAGTTGGAAGAATGGAATCTATGGGTGGTAAGCAGTTTACACAGGGAGTGAGTGAATGGCAGAACTGGGATTCACAGCAATTTCTGATTTTAAATCATATGGTGTTTAACATTAAAGTCTTTATAAAGCCTTGAAAATGCGGCTAGATTTTAAGAACCACCTTCTCTTCCCCTTGAATAAGCTGGAATTTCTACCTTTCCAATGACTAAGATAGAAAAAGATCCTCTCCCCTCCCCAAAGGCACTGGCTCTACCTTTGCTTGTAGCTCCAACAAGTTCTAGATGCTTAGCAAAGCTACCCACCCTGAATCGGATGTCCTGATGGGCCTGTGACAGGCTGCATCTGGGAGCTCTATCCCTCCCATTGCCCTGTCCTGGCTTTAGCACGATGAGCACTGCAGCTGCTATGTAATGATGGTCCCTGGCACTGCTGCTCACCATTCTGCTGCAGCCTGGGAAGGTACAATCAAATAGTGAAATATCTTACTGATGCCATCAGTAAGCCAAGTTAGTTCTACCAAGGACAGCTGATGCAAACTATCCACTTAACAAGTTTTTCAAAAGGAAAATCTTGTAACTGCTTACTTCTGAAAAGGCTGGAAGTTGACTCTGAGCCTATGCCTGAAGGCAGAGCATATGAGTTTCCATGATGAACTCATAAAATGTCTATTACAGTTGATTTGGGTCAGTGTGGTAGATTGAAAAAAATAGGCCCACTTTCCACCCCTCTCTATGTTTGAGGTCTTTGATGTGTAACTTTCCTGCGCCTTCTAGCAAGAGGTGCAGACTTTTCCTCTAGTCTTTGGACCTGGGCTGACCTAGTGATGTCTTGGCCAGTGAATGTGGCAGAAGTTGTGAAGTGCCAGTTCCAAGCTTTGCTCATTGTCTTTTGGGACCTTGCCCAGTCCCTGTGTAAGCAAGCTGGGGCTAGCCTGCCGGAGGATGAGAAACTGTGCAGAACAGACAAACCAACCCGGAAGAGGCCAGCTGCCAGCCCATCGCGGAACTGTAGACCCATGAGCCATATTCATCATCACTATTTCAAGCCTGAGGTTAAACATTGATAAAACGTTTACAGCAACCAAATCTATCACTGAGTTTTGGGGTGATTGATTATGAACAACAGCTGATACAGATGTGCTGGTGGAAAGGTTTTTATAATAGACAGTGTTGCCAAGCACGCTGTCTGGTGTCAGGTAGCACACCAAGGCCTCACATGTTTCTTCTCATTTCATCTTCACATTCATCAGAGCTACTATTTTATTGCATATTTTCTTGGTGCTTTTTATGTCATAACAATTTAATCCTTTTACCTATCATATGAGTTATAGCATATTTCCATTTTACAGGTAAAGAAACTGATTCTCAGGGAGGGTAGGTGAATTGATTAAGGCCTAAACTTGCCAGCTGAAAAGTGGCAGAGCTAAGATTTGATCTAGGTCTAACGTAGATCAAAACCCCTAGGGCTTCCACCTCCCTGACCAGCTTTCAAGAGAGTACTTTTATGCCTTATTTTTAGAGAACAGTTTTGGGGAGCTTAAATAACTTGTCTGGGAGCACCCAACTAATAAATGAAAGAGTTGGGTTTTAACCTACAACTCACTGACTCCAAACCTGAATTCATGGAGTTTCATTATTAAGAGATATATACTAACTGGAGAAGAACATGTTTATATCTGTGTTAGGACCATGTTATTTCTTTGTTTTAGAAACATGTTCTGTTCTGTTTGAATGTGTTGTAAAAATCATGTTTTGCAAACCCCAAATTGTAACAGAAAGCAGGTTATAAAGGAACTAGTGAGAGTTATTGCCCAGAAAAAAACAGCTGGGAAGCATTTCAGTGTCAATCTTTTTATTGCTTTTAAATTAGCAATGACTTCAAAAGCCTTTGAAGAAGCTGGCAGGGAAGGCCTGCACTGGGGAAAACAGTCACTAGAGGGTATTCTCAGCAGGCATGTGCTTCAGAAATGTCCCTCCTCTTTAGGCCTTGGCACTAAGAAAGGTTGGAAAGGAGGTGGAGGGATCTTAGCAGGAAGCTTCTAGCTGACATAGATTGCCAGGAAGACCCAATTAGCCTGTCCTTCTCAGTAGCAAAAGCCCAAGCAGAGGGAATAAATTATTTGTGGCAGTTGCCAAGGCTGCTGACAACTTCAGAGACCACCCGTGAGGTCTTTCCATGTCAAGCTGACTAGAAGGCCTGAGAAGCTCTGACCCCAGTGTCCTGATGCAGTCCAACCTGAGAATAGAGTTAAGTTACATTAAATGGTGGTTCATAACTCCTGAAAAATAAGTCCCTGTCTCCTACCCTGAACCTGCATCTGAGGACCTCCAGGACTGGGTGCAGAGTTCACCCCTTTAAACTTCTGATGTATCCTAGGACTTCTCTCTATCAAAACAGAACTCACGTATCTGTCCGTCCATCCATCTATCCATCCATCCGTCCGTCCATCCATCCATCCATCCATTCAGCATTTGATGACTTCATACTTTGTGCCTGATGTTACTAGGCCTTTGGCATACCACTTATCGTAAAATCGTTTCCCCTCATCCTCATTATACTTAAGTCTTGGAAAGAGTGTAGAGATCACCTAATATGTAGACCTAGTATGTGTCTGAGGTACTAATAAAACAGGGACATCAAGAAATTGCTTGAAAATAATTTGATATTTTTACACACACACACACAACGATGCAAAATGGGGAAAAAATTACAACTGGCTCAAATTTCCTTACACATATTTATGCTTTAGGAGTGTTTTTATATTGAATTATGTGTCAGAAGAAAAGGAACCATAGTCTTTCCAAGGCTTCAATTCTCAAAAGTTCCTTCATCCTTATAAAAAGAACATAAGCAGCTATGCTATGTGCTTTGATAAGAAACACTTGTGAGCTGTGAAAGAAGCCAGAAGAGGTGTTTAATTGGCTTTAAAGATGGTGTGTGTGTATGTGTCCGCATGTGTGTATGTTGTCCGCATGTCTGTATGTGTCCGCATGCATGCATATTTGTGTGTTGGAGCATGGTCAGGGAAGCCCAGTGGAGAAAAAGGCAGTCATTCCTTTCTGTCCTCTCTCATAGCCCCTAGGTTAAGCCTCTGCTCTAGTTCCTGCCTTAATTCATTATCTATAGGTCCATTGTGGCAGATGCCCCCCCACCTATATCCTTTTGGCACTGCTATTCTAGGACATGCCCATGGTGTCCTGTCACAAGTGCCTGCAGCTTTCTGCCACAGGGGTTTTTCTGCACCCACAGACAGGGAAAACCAGAAATGCAAGAGGGTTAATGTCTCTGGCAGCAGACTTTACCTCCACCAATGATGGAAGGGAGTTAGGTGATAAATAGCCCAGCTTCAACACCCCTTGGGCAGGGGTCTGTAACACGGCCCTGAGGTCCCAGGCAGGGCTGAACCCCAGCAGTTACCAGCATGATAACACAGTCTTATTGCCTTCCTTCTCTCCCGTGTCCCTGCCCCACTCGGTACCAGTTGCCCTGGGAAAGCCTTGCATGCCACCCTGGTCTCAGAGTTTCTAGGAGCATCAAAGCTAAAACAGTGACACTCCGCTCAGTGTAGGTCTGGGTCCCACACACAGCCTGGCGTGTAGCTGGGTTTGATATATGTTGAACAAATGAATTAATGAAGAAATGAATGATGAGGTGTGGATGGCTGATAGCATACTTCTACCCTGTGTTTTCTTTTTTATTCAACCCAAGTGAATCTCTAAATAATGGCATTTTGGAGGAGAAAATTACCTGTTTGAGGAGTAACTGACAGGTTATTTGGCTTCCGGGGAATGGGAAACACGAAGTCTGGGCTTGGGGGTAAAAATGAGTCCTCCCTCCTCCCTTTCCTATGCTGGCTCATCCTCTCCTACTGGATTTACAAAGACACCCATAACAGCCTGCCTTCCATTTATGACAATATTGATCAGATTCAAAGATTTCTTAGAGAATGTGTTCTCAATGTAGAGACTAAGGAAATCTGACAAATCCAAAGTGTTCTCACAAAAGCATTGGCGTCTATTTATTCATTTATTCAATTCCTTTGTTGGTAAATGTATTCATTCCATAATTTACTTATTCATTAATTTGACCATTCATTAGTTAATTCATTCCCTCCCTCCCTTGCTGACTCAAAAACGTTTGTTCAGAGGAACTGGTAATTAAGCACCTGGTCCTCAGAGACCTAATACCTGGCTTGGCATTCTGGCTGTGTGACCTTGGGCGAGTTACTTAACCTCTCTGTGCTTAAATCTCATTGTTGTATAAAGTGGTATCCCTTTGCTGAGAAGGTTAAGTGATTAGTAGTGTATGTAAAGTGCCTAGAACAATGACAGCAGCTAACCAGCGTCATAGCAGTAATCACCATTATCCAGCTTTTTGAATTTGCAGTATGTGCTGGGCAATAGTCACTCCTGCACTTCCTGTTTCAATTTCGTTTTCCTATTTCTAGTTTTCCAGAAAGATTGCATCAGCCTGGGGGAACTTAGTTTCCCAACTTCCTAATGAGTCCTGAAATTTTAACCGCACATCTCTCTCTCCTGAGGATAGGAACACTACAGAGGGGGCAGCTGTGTCCATTTCACCTTCTAGCTCCCTTTGGGAGCTGCTTGCTCAGGACCCTTGGGCTGCACTTGAGCTGCCGCAGGCCTCCCTTGCCTCTCATTTCCAATAGTTTTTGCTCCATCTTTGCTCCTCCTGTAAAACTCAGCGCTTTCTGCTGGATGTGAGGGGATCAACCAAGAAAAACCAGCTGATACAAAGGTGTGACTAAGGCAACAAGAGGAGTTTATCTTGGAGGCTGTGCCCTTTAGATGGAGCTTTTCTCCCTGCTCCTCTTATAATAACACTGACATGGCCCTGACACCCAGTTAGATTAGTCGCAGTTCAGCAGCTGCTCCTCATCCTGGCCTTTTCTCACTCTGGTTTGGGAATCGCCAAGGGGCAGGGGCAGGGTGGAGAGAAGCGAGGTCAGCTCTCTGCAGCCAGCTCTGGACTGGTCCAAAGAAGGGACAGGACCCTGGTTTGCTCGAAAACAATGTGTGTGGAAGGGCGTTCTCCACCATGGCAGCAACCAATTCCTACAGTGTCATACTTTGTTAACCTTTTACCATCCAATCAGCAGGTTGAAAATGTCCCGGACTATAAGGGAACATCATTATGGTTCATAGAAAGTATAGGGTGATCTATGGCATATAGGCCATGAGGACGGTGATAGCTCATCTTTACTGAGAAGCATTCGAGGGTAATGCTTAAGAGCATGGCTTCTGGGTCCCAAATGTCTGGGTCGAACCTCTCCTCTGTTATTTACTATTGAATGGAGCTGGGCAAGTTGATGTGCCTGGGGATTTACATATGTAAATGAGATGGTAATAAAGTACCTGTGCCCTAGGGTTGTTGGGATAGTCAGATGGATCCACCCAGGTATGGCATTAGAGTAGTAAGGATGCCTCCAGTGTGCCAAGCACTGTTCTAAGAACTCTCTGTTCTTAGGAGTGGACATGAACTAGGTGCTGGTATCAGCTGGGCAGCATGGAAAGGTAGGAATCCAAAATACCAGCAGTTTCGATAAGGTGGAAGTGTATTTCTCTCTCATATTAAAGAAGTCCTGGAGTAGGACGCCCAGAGCTGGTATGGCTACTCTGTGGCCGTCAGTGATTAAGTGTCCTTCTAGTTCATTCAATTACTAGTTTCTATCCTTCAGGTCACCTCATGTTTCATGGGACTCAAGCCATCACGTCCTTCTCTCAGGCAGCAGGAAGAGGAGAAAACGTTAGGGGGAAAAGGGATGTACCTTCCAGGCATGTCCCCTTCCAGCTCTCCTTAAGGAGTTCTCCCAGATATCTCACAGCCCCTTAAGCTTATATCTTATTGAATAGAACCTAGTCACCGTGTCCCACCTACCTGCAAGGAAGGCTGGAGAATGCAGCCTTCTATCTGGTTGCATCACTACCTTGAATAAATGGGGGTTGCTACTAAAGCAAAGAGGGACAATGGATATTGAGTAGGCATCAAACATTTTTTTTCCAGTTTATTTCTTTGGTTCCCCAACATCCAAAATCTACCTTTTCCCATATGTAGACTATAATTCCTCTATAAAGGACAGGACCCCAACATTTCATCCAGGTACCATATTTTGTTGAAAAGTTTAGGATCTCAGAAGATGTGCTGTTCTCTCCACCAGGTCTGGTCATGTCTCCTTGAACCTCAGTGATGTATAAACTAAGACAACCTATCTGCTTCTCACTTTCCACATACCTGACCATCAGTGGTGAAGCAGAAACAGCACATCTGCAGAAAGAATCTGTCAGTAAAAGGCATAGAAGATACGCAACAGCCACCAGTCCATGGAAAATGGCAACTTCTGCAGGGTAGGCCTTTGTGTAACAACTTGAAAGGTTTCTGTTCTATATGCTTCTGAAAAGTTCCCTGTACAAGGAACCACAGCCAAAAATCTTGTGCACCTAGAGTTTTTAAACCTGAAGGCTCTTGGATTTTACTTTAAAATTTCTGTGCTCTGTTCATTGTTCTCCCCCAACTTGATGGCCATCTGAAACAATAGGCTTTGTTCAGGAAGCCAAACACTTATTCCCATTTTACCAGCAAGTCTATTTAATGCCCAAAGTTTAGCTATTGCAGCTGTTGAGAATGGATTCAGGCTAGCTAATAACTTTCAAGGCCTTCAACTATGGATTCTTAGTCTACAGGACAGTCTGCAGGCTAGGCAAAACTGTGTTTCCTATGGTTTCTTCTTATAAATGGATAGATGTTATTTAACTTTGTTTCCTGTCAAATTTGGCAGACAACGTTGTCACAAACCACTGCGGTAGGCAGCCTCTAAGATGGTCCCCAGTGATCCCTACCTCCTGGTATTTACTTATGTAATCTACTCCCCTTGAGTGGGCAGACTTAGTGACTCACTACTTGTTAATAGAATATAGCAGAAGTGATGGATGCCACTTGTGAGATTAGGATCTGGGCTCTCTCTCTCTCTCATTCTATCACTTCTCCCTCTGAGAGAAACCAGCTGCCATAGTGAGAGCTACCCTCTGGAGAGGCCAACACGGTAAGAAATTGAGGGAGACCTTTGACCAACATCCCATGAGAAACTTAGGGTCTTAATCCAATAGGCTTTTCAGAACTAAATCCCGCTGCAACTATGTCAGTGAGTCTGTAAGTGAGATTTCATTTGAGCCTTTGGATGTGACTAAAGCCTCAGTGATACCGTGATTGCAACTTAAAAGAAACTTTGATCAATAGGGACCCAGCTAAGTTGTGCTTGGAGTCCTACTTTTTTTTTTTTTTTTTTTTCGATGGCAGTGTCACTGGCCCTCATATGTGGGACCGAACCGGGGCTGCTGGCTTCCCAAGCCAGCGCTTAACCAACGCGCCACTGGGCCAGCCCTGTGCTTGGAGTCCTAATCTCACCCAAACTGAGATAATTAATGTTTATTGCTGTTTTAGAGATAATGTTACGCAGAAATAGAGAACTGATAAACCAACATTCTGGAATTTTCCTTTTGTCTGAATGTTACAGCCTCAGTGAGTGTGTGGTCAGACTTCTAATTTCCAGCAGGCAATAGGTTGGCCAAATGTTTTGCTAGCATATAACTTGGGGCACCAGATTTCTTACCTGCCATATCCTAGTCCTTAATATTACTCTAGTGCTTTATCCAATAAGGAAATGCCACAGTTTAGATTCTATTTCTTTCAGTACATCTCATGCAAGAACTAAATTCTGTATCATTTACTTTGGATTCAGCTGCATCTAATAGAAACACCAATACTATAGTGGAATACACTGGAAAGAAATTTATTTCAGTCTCGTAAAATAAGTCTAGCAGTGGATCACCTAGGACTGCTTTAGCTGGTTCTGCATTCATCAATGTCCCAGGCTCCTTTCTTTCTATTTGTAGAGCTTGACATCTATCATTAAAATCACCTCATGGTCCAAAATGGCTACTTTAGCTCTAGCCATCATGTCTTCATTCCAAGATACAGAAGGATGAAGCCAGTAAGCAAGTCATCTTTTAAGGACTCAGCCAAGACATTTTTTTCCATACTTATTTGTATGGAAACTGAAAAATGGGAGATCTTGCAAATCATCTACCCCAATGTTTCCCAAATTTTAGAAACTTTCTTTCCACCTTCATGATTTTTGCTATATTTGCATGCTATCCATCTGAGTGATTACCTCATTTTGAATTATGTAGTGAAAAAGTTACTTCCTTACATTTACATACTGTCTGTACCACTTTTAAATAATGTGTTTTTAAATCAACTTACTTTTTTTTTTTTTTTAGCTGAGCCATCATGCCACCTGTTGGCAGTTTAGCGGCAGCTCAGCTCGGGCTGAACATTGAACTGCTGTTGCTCAGAGCTCAGCTTTCACTCTTGAGCGAGCTCTTAACCAACTGAGCCACTCAGCCAGCCCTAAGTCAATTTACTTTTGAAAACTTAAATATATATTTAAAAATGAAATCTTCAATTAGGAAGTAGTGCTTTCCATAAAAGTTGTATAAGATAAAATAAAATAAAAACAAAGTTGTATGATTGTACAGATACCATGCCAGCCCCCCCACACACACACACACAAAACCAGTTCTGAGCCACAGACCTGCCCATTTCTTTATTAAAAAGTGAGGAGTAGCAAGCCTCAGACTGTAGCTGTTTTCTAGATGAACTAGAATTGTAAAGAGAGTAACTTCCTCACTACACTATTTAACATTATTTAATGTCCTTTCTTTGTACCACCTAAATTGTCTCAATTTCACCAGGGGTCTTTGTTCTACACTTGAAACCCACTACCCAGAGGCTGTGTATGATTCTCTGTTTGCTCTTTGGATCCCTATAATACTTACAAAGAATTTATTGCCTGATGCACAGTCAGCTGTCTCAGGGGCTGTATCCGCCTATTAGACTATGAGCTCTCAGAAGCCTGAGCCAGGTTGATCTTTGCTCCACAGTGTGAGGCCCGGGGCCTGTCCAGGGTCAGTGGATTTAGTGGGTGGAGTGACTGGAGCCCAAGGACTCTCTGCTTGTGTCCAAGGATGGACCGGAGGCCCATATCTTCTGGGTCCTCACTTATGGTGCACTCAAAAATCAGCTTTCCAGAGACAGGGATCGATATGAGTCAGGGACAGAGATCAAAGGGATGTAAAATAAAGTGCTGCATTTTTATTTTTACAACTCAAGGTTATCCTTGATTTTTTTCATGATAAACTGCTGTGTACCTATTAATAGGTTAACAGCTGCAATGATTCAAGGTAAAAAAAATCTCAGGGAAAGTTTGTTCACACTAATACTGTAGTTGTTGATCATGAACAATCCTAAGCACTTGAATTTTATCATGAGCTAGATAATTACTATTCCCATCTCATCAGAGGAAACTGAGGAACAGGGTGCTCTTTAACTGGCACACGGGATACAACAGGCAGTGAGTGACGGGCGAGTCCGCATTTGACTTACGAACCTGTTCAGATACTCTCAGCCTCACCTGGTGGTTGGTCCAGGGGCTGCTGTAGCAGCAGTCTCAGTGTGAGTTCCACCAGCTTCAGGCAGGTGAGATCTGCCGGGAACTCAGCCTGGGCATCCTCTGTGGCGTGCCTGCTGCCTCCTGTTCTGGGACGACGCCCAGGAGCTGGGTTCTGTGTCTGAATCTTCAGGAGAGGCTGACAGCCTGGCGAGATGCCCTCTGGCATCTCGATGTCTAGCCTTTCCCCCTCCCCGCTCCCTGCCTCAATGTTGATCTTTTTCGAGTTCATTTACTAACTATGCTCCGTTCTGCTTTTAGTCCTTTGCACTTGTTTTCTCTTTGGAGAATGCGCTCCTCCTCCCTCGTCTCTATTCCTTCTGCTTCCTTCCCAGGCTGACTCCTACTCATCTTTCAGAATTCAGCCCCCTGGCTTGGTATTTTTTTTTTTTAATTGATGTGGAGAAAAGGGAACCCTCATGTACTCTTGTGGGATTGCAGATTGGTGCAGCCCCTGTGGAAATCAGTATGGAGGTATCTCAAAAAACTGGAAATGGAGCTACCTTATGACCCAGCAATTCCACTCCTGGATATCTATTCAGAGAAACCGAAAATGCTAATTCAAAAAAATATATGCACCCCTTTATTGCAACGCTATTCCCAATAGCCAAGACATGAAAGCAACCCTCCGGCCTTTTCTGATCCTCCCACCTCAGCTGTCCTCAGCCTGGACTGGGTCTCCGTTTCCTGTACGTTGCTCTGATGTGTCTGCCTTTAAGACACGATCTGCTCTCCCTGACTCCCCAGCCCTTTGGAGGGTGGGGTGGTGTCCCATTGGCCTCTCTGTCCTTAATACGAGTGTGGGGGCTGCCACAGCGTCTGAGCTAAGCTAAAGTGGTGGCCCAGTGGCCCACAGTACACGCATTGTCATCAGATGACCCTGGGCTCCATCCACTCTTGCTCACGTCTTCTGAGCATATCACTTAACAGCTCTAAGCCTCCATTCCTAATCTGTAGAAAGGAAAGAAATAAACATAGTAGCTATGATGTGGGATTCTTATAAGGATTAAATGATGCAAAACATGTACAGTAAAACCTTGGATTGCGAGTAACGTGGTTTGTGAGTGTTGTGCAAGACAAGCAAACATTTCTAATACATTTTAACTTGGCAAACGAGCGATATCTTGAAATACTAGTAGTTTGTTTGTGGAACCAATTATGCTCGCAAACCAAGGTATTACTGTATTGAATTTAGTAAGACATAAATAAATGTATGCTATAATAATAATTTATTATTCCTTCCAAAAATCTAGGTAAGTAAATAGGAAAAAAAGCTAGCCTAATTGTCACTTAGGTCCACACATAGATTTACTGAGTGCCCTCAAGTTTTAGGGGCTTCTGGGGTTCGCCACAGGTTCCAAAAGCTTACAGGCACGTCTGTGCAACACTTTGGCTGGGCACCTACCCTGTGCTGGGCACTGCAGGCTGCGCTGGGGCATTAGAAACGAGGAGCCTCAGTGCCTGTCCTCAGTGAGTTCAAGATCTAGCAAGGTTATGACATCAAAGTCTGTGATCTTTTATCACAACCCCATTCTCTCCCATCTTGAGGGTAAACGCATCCATTTCTTTGTGCATGTACCATGTCTCCAGCCTTGTCTAGGTGGTAGGCACATAGCAGTAAATCTACACTTGGATCTTTTGAAGTGTATCCACACTGGGAGAGACAGACAAAAAGCTTACAAAGAAACAAATAACCAAGAAAAAAAAATGTGGATGCTCAACTAGTGGACAAGAGAATTACAGGCAGAGGTATCAGATCATGCAAAGGTGTGGAGGTGTGGAGGGCATGGCACAATCTGAGACTAGGAGTCCACAGGTGATACGACAGCATAGAGCATGTGGAGGAACATGGGTGAGGCTGGAAGGGCAGTGCCAAGGCCTGTCCCTCATCAGGATTCTTTTCCATCACAGAAACCCAACCAGAGAGGTGAAATGGAAGTGAGGTTGTGTGGCAAAGCCTGGGTATGGGCAGAAGAGGATGTGTCCCTAGAGAAACTGAACCCAAGATTAAAGACATCTTACTGCAAAGATAGAATTTCTCTATGTGGTAAGAACACAGTCATTGGCGAGTTCAGGATTATTTATTTCCAACCTAATGACTTGAAATGAAAGGAACTCTCTGTTAAAAAGAATAAGCCCCAGGGAACACTGATTGGTCTTATCTGGGCCATGTCACCAGTCACAGTGACCAGGTGATGGGGAAGTCTGATCGGCTCCACTTGGGTGACTTGCCATCTCTATTTGTGGTGGGGTCAGGGTCTGTTTACAGATGGACATGAAAGAATCCTGTCCAGGCACAAACCAAATAATAGTCGCCAAACCCTGAATGCCATGCTAAGGAGTTTGATCTGCATCTGCGGGGAACAGAAATCGTTTTCAGATTTTAAGCAGGGAGAAGAGGTGATCAGATGCATGTTTCGAAAGAGCATCCCGGGTCCAAGGTGGAGATGGTTGAATGGGTGGGGTAAATGGGAGGCTGCGGCACCCAGGGTGATGCTAATGTCACAGTTCAAGTAACAGGGGCTGTGCCCAAGGTTGCTGGGAGTGTGGGTGGATGAAGGAGAGAACAAAGGGATTGATACTCCATTCCAGGTTCCAGTTAGAGACAGATGGGAAAGCGCTGGCTGTGTGACTTGTTGACAAGGTCAAGTGTTGATAAGGTCTTTCAAGTAGTTATTCTGGCTTAGCAAATGGCCAGTATCCTAGACTTATGCTTTGACTGAAGCTAAATTGTGGCAAGTTGCAGAAAACCTGTTTTTCTGACTGGGATGATAAGATTGCAATTTAAGAAATACAGAGCACCCAGCATGCGCCATTCCCAGGGCTTTTTGTATTTTTAAAGATGAATAAAACACATCTCTGCCAGGCGGGTAAAAAAAAACACACAAAAAACAGGCAGTATAGTAACCCCATGTTTGCAAAGAATACATTGCACTTCTATCCCTTGCCTCCTTCAGTCTTTACCACAGGCCTAGAAAAGAGCATGGAAGACAGCCTAACGCTATCAATCACTATGGGAGAGTCCTCCTAGGTTCTGCCCACTCGAATCTCCTGAAACACACATGAGCTTGGCTCTTTGCTATCCCACAGGGACTAAGGGACTCCTTTAGGCAACTGAGGGCTGGTTTTCCTTGAACAGGCTCTCTGAGCAGTGTTATGGTGTGAATACTTACACCATGGCTAATTTCAAACCATCAGTGTGATGTCACTGAATGCAGAATCGAAAAGAGTTGTGCACGATGAGTTCCCTTGTATCTGAGGGTTCAATGGTCTCATCCGCTAGACCACAGCCTGGGCCCCGAAGGGGAGAGCAGAAAACCAACCTCTTGGAATTTGGTCTTTGTGGTCCATTATGGAGTGAATTGTGTCTCCCCCAAAAGATATATTAAACACCTAACCCCCAAGACCTCAGAATGTTACTTTACTTGGAAATGAAGTCGTTATAGATGTAATTAGTTAAGATGAGGTCATACCATACCAGGGTCAAGGGACCCTTCAGTCAATATGACTGGTGTCTTTAGAGAAGACAGCCAAGTGAAGACAGAGACACGGAGAGACGGATATGCACAAAGCGAAGCAAAGATTAGAGTGATGTGTTTATAAGCTGAAGAACTCCTAAAACTACTAGAAACTGGAAGAAGCAAGGATGGATTATCCCCTAGGGGTTTCAGTGGGAGTGTGGCCCTGTCAGCACTTTGGTTTTAGACTTCTAGCCTCCAGAACTGGGAGACCATGTTTCTGCTGTTTTTAATTCACCCAGTTTATGGTACTTAATGGCCCCTGTGTTTTCTTGTAGCCCCACAGCACCTCATTTGAAATATGGCTGCCCTTGGGCAAAATTTCATTGTGTTTGTTTTTCATGGTTTCTGTGCGCTTGCACTGAATTCTCCTACATTTGAATCACATTACAGAAATCTAGGACAATGAGCCAAAATACAGGAGAAGCCATTGCCTTACAGAGGTAAGAAAGTTATCATATCAGCTAGAATGAGTTGCACACATGCTAAGTATCAGGATCAGGTGTTATACGAGGAATTTTTCATGTGTTGCCACCTTTAGTCTTCACAACAACCCTAAGACTAGGCATCATTATCCTCATCTTACACATGGGGAAACAGAAGCTCAGTGATATTAGGTAACTCGCTTGAGGTCACAGAGCTAGTTAAGGATTGAAGGGTTGTCAACTCAGGTGTGGCAGAATCAGTCTCTGCACCACATCTTAGCACTCCACCCCGTGGCCAGTTTGTAGGAGTATCAATATGCTACAGCTGCACAAACACTTCAGGGACTGCCCCATGTGGCCCCAGAGATAAGCTGGGATTGGAGGATAGGGGAGGAAGATGGAGGATGGTCAGAACGATCAGGCCAATGGAATTAGTAAACCTGGATCCCCTCTGTGAGCTTATCTACACCTACTGGTTACTGTTTCCACGTGGCAATAATGACAGGCCTACAAGGATATTATAATAAACAATCGTAATTCCTTATGTGTGTACAACTCTGACTAGCTGTGATGGATTTTCCCCTAAGTGATTTGTATCAGTTCTCAGGCTCTGGAGCCAGACAGAGATAGGTTCACATTCCAGCCCTGAAATTTACCGTGGTCTCATCTTAAGCAGGTTGCTTAATCATTCATGAATGTGGATTCACTTTCCTCACCTGTATCTTCTTACAAGGGTGTCAGAAGTATTAAATAAGGCGATGTGGAGTGGGTCCAGGACATGGCAGGTGTCAGAGGAGAGAGTTTACTCTTGTTCTATGAGAAAGGCGTGTTCCTCAGTACTTACAGCCTCCTGATCCATGGCTATCTTCCCTGTAGAATGTGTTGGTGGTGATTTACTGGTTGAGAGAAGCATATCTACCAAAAGTTCCAAGCATGTGCCTCAGTTCTCAGTTTCCCCTGGACCAGTGCTATGCTACTGTATGTTTGGCATCTGATGCCCCTCTTATGGATGGCACCGTGTCCCCTATAAAGATATGTTGAATTCCTACTCTAGTACTTGTGAATGCTACCTTATCTGGGTCTCTGTAGGTGGAATCAAGTTAAGATGAAGTCGTTAGGATGGGCCTTAAGCCAATATGACTGGTGTCCTTAAAAGAAAAGAGAAATACCATGAGAAGACAGAGGTACATAGGAGAGAATGCCACGTGACCATGAAGACAAGGATTGAAATGCTGCAGCTTAAGTCCAGGCACAGGTAGGGGTGGTGAAGAACAAGACAGCAGTTTTATCATCTTTCTCTTCTGAGGTAAATAAGAGTAGACAGGGACTATGAACACAGAAGAGCCAAGTATCCCTTCACTGGGTACATTGCAATGTCTCATTTACTCCTCCACACCCTATAAGGTGAGCATTCTTGATCTGATTTTCCAGGTGAGGAAACTTTAGTCAGTGGTGATAAATACCCAGCTCAAAGATCCACAGTGAGTAAGTGACTGAGCAAATTCCAAACACTGGTGTAATTCCAATAAGTACCTGTGATCCTTCTGCTTTATGCAAAGCAGTTGAGGTAATAGGTGACATTTCAAGTGCATATGACCATTGTCAGTGGCCAGAGGAGGGAAGGGAGTCTTGATGGACGCACCCAGTTAAGTCACAGGTGGTAGTACAGCCAAGTAGTTAGGACAGCTGCTCTGCCTGAGTCCCACCTCCACCTCACTTCCACTTTGATAGCTGGATGCCTTTGTCCTGTGGCTCCATCGCTCTGTGTCTTAGCTTCCTGGCTTGACATATAGCAATAGCAGGAATGGGGATGATGGAGCTCTTATGTGGATTATATGATTATCACATAAAAGCCCTTAGAACAGAGTCTGTCACATGGTGAGCAGGACAGAAGTACTTGTTGCTGCTGTTATTTATTATTATTCAAAATATGACCTGTGGCATTTTACTTCTCACCCCCTAAGAGGCATAATGACACCATCAGGATGACTGTCTTCTACGCATGCCTCCCAGGACATGTAGCTGGTCCACCCTATGCCACTGTGCCTTACACAATCTTGGCCGAGCTGGAATATTCTGTTTCTAATTAGACTTCTATCTGCTGTGTTGGCTACCGGTACCTTTCACAGGCATTTTGGTGATGCAGCATTCATAGCCATTAACAGGAACACAGCCCAGCAGGAAAGTGTTAGCATGTAATTTGCAGCCATGACTTGCAGCACTCATTCAAAAAATGGCTCTGTGGCCCCTGGTGTCTAAGTTTCTGTCTGCCAACTGAAAGATACAGGTGCACAGGACCCATGCCCAGCTGCTGCTGCTTCCCAAGAGAATTACCTGTCTCTGAGGAACTCCCTAAATTCTGAACTAAGGGTTCTGGGGTGTCTCCTGTAAATGGTGTGAACTGGGAAACTGTTACTTAAACCTGGGAGGCTGAGCAGAAGCAGAGAAAAAGTGAATCGGGTGTGATATATTCTTTGGGCTTTATCTGTTTATAAATTCCTGTGATTAGTTTTCTAGGACCACAATGACTAGTACTCACCTGACCGACCAACTATATTGCCTTTATCTCCTGGGATGCACTTATGAGAAGAATGGATCAGACCCGATAGATAGAACTAGTCCAACTTTGGGGATTTTGCTGATCTAGCATCGTGCATAGAGTGGTGTAACAATTAGGACACAAGGATTAGAGTTTTCTTTCTCAAAGGAAGAAGTTGGTCTTGGGGAAAGACTCAAACAAAACTTTATGTTTCTCTGTCATGACTGCCAGTTCTTAGAGTTAATAATTACAAACACAAATGTCTCTTATTTAAGTGGTAAAAAAAAAAAATCACAAATTATGCAAAATTTGCTGGATATGGTGAGATTAAATGATGTCTCCATTGGGTGTGTAGTATGTTTGACGGCTGGATTAGAATGTGAGGAGATGATAAAAATACAGAATAAGAATAAAAATAAAAATAATTAGATGCTCCAGAGAAGGCAAAATAGGATATGGTGGTCCAAAACCAAATTAACCTGGTAACAATCTGTGGATTCCAAAACATGAATTTTGCATAGTAGATGTAGAATAGACAAAATGAAATAGAAATGATCAGGCATCTAGCCTATGCAAATAGATTACAGTATGTGTACTCTCTTACACACACCCCTATCTTCAATTTGATACACATACAAATGAGAGGTCTGTAAACACTTTTCTGTGACTTCCATTTTTTTTCACTAAATATATATTGTGGAAATTTTATATTAATATACACTATTCCGTTTATAGCATTTTAGGGCATTATTTTTAATGGTTTTAAAGTATTTCATTATGCAAATGTACCACAATATAAATCCACAATCAGCTGTTGATGAATGTGTAGATTTTCCCCAGTTTGGAGCATTTTGGTTTTTTATTTCTTTTTCAAGCAATGCTGCAATGAATATCCTTAACCACATATTGTTGCATACATGTGTGGCTATGTTGGTAGAAAAAGAAAAGCAATTATTTGCTGTGGAATTTTTGAGTTAAAAGGTATTTTAATAGTTATCAACCTTTTGCCAAATTGACCCTCAAAGAGGTTATGCCAATTTATACTCCCATTACCACCGTGGGAATATCCGTTTCCCCAAAACCTTGCCCAAACCATGTTTTGTAATCCCTTTTAATCATTGCCAATCTGATAGGGAAAACTAAAAACAATATCCTACTGTTTTAGTTTGCATTTATTAAATCACTGAGTGAGGCTAGGCTTCCGTTTATATCATTGTAAGCAATTTGTATTTCTTTCTCTGAACACAACACATAATAGGTGCACAATAAATATTTGTTGAACAATTAAATATACTGCCTGTGCAATTGTTCCTTTTATTAGTAGTGTGAATGAACTCTCTATGGAGTAAAACGTTAGCACCCTTTGATACAGTAGCTGCAAGTATCAATTTCCCCATTTGGTATATGTCTTTTCATTTGTGGATGTTTTGGGAGGAGGCATTCAGAAACTTTTTTGTTTCATGTAGTCACATTTATTATTTTTAAAACAATTTGTAGTTTTTATATCTGGTTAGAAACTTTTTTTCTTGTTCCCTAAAGACACACAGTGTCTGTAAGAGGCTTCCTTTCTGCCGCTGAACATTTCTTGTGTGATCCCCAAACTGTACTGTGGCTCCCTTGCCTATCAAACTCTCTTCCCATCCTCTCCCCATGTAATGACCAGTGTTTAGAGAAGCAGGGGGATTTCTTAAGCCTTCCCATTGCTGGGTACCTAGGTATCGGTACCTATCGCTGTAATATGTGGAGGGCGGAGATGATTCCATGTCCAAGGTATTATGGAAGCCCAGAGGACAATCCGGCGGACATTCTGCAAAGCATTCTGGGAGTAGAAAGTTGCTGCTGAAGTGTCTCAGATGCCAGACTAGGGAAAGTGATCTTTTTCCTGTAGGAGTTGTAGCAGGGCTCACTGGTCATAGCACTTCCTGCAGGTGCTAGATTTAGGTGGAAGAACAGTGATATTAAAGGTCCTTGCTCTTGCTTAGTAGGCTGTCTTTAAGGAACTCCTATTTAGAAATCTTTCTCTGGGCTGCTTCTCCAGCTGGTACCCATTGTCCATGGTTTGGGTATATAAGCAGACCCAGAGCCTGCTGACTTCACATGGAAACCAGAGTGTCACCCTGAGAAAGCAGGCTGCACGAGACCTGCCTTTGGACTAGATTCACAGAGTCCTCTGCACACACGTGCCTCAGTCTACCCGTGGGATCTGCTGCTGTGTGTTTAGCACAAGCTCTTCCTTCCTCTGATGACAGCACGCCCTCATTTCAACATTCCCTTCCCTCTATTATTCTTGACCCAGGAAAGCAGATGACACCATGTAAGTTAGGAATTGGAACCTTGACTGGAAAGCCACAGGCACCCAGGGAGCCACCCACTGTGAAGATATTGTAATGAGAGCTCTCTTATTGATTAGGTGCCTAAGTACATCCCCTGTCACTGCCTGCCTGAAGCCTGAGATTGTTCAGGCTCCTATGGTCCCGAGGCTACCCCAGTATTCATCCCCAAAGAACTTTTCTCCCTTTGTTTAAATTAGTCAGATTCTGTTGCTTGCATTCCGAAAACTCTAGCAGAGAGAAGAACTCCCTAGTGCCGGTGGATTCATGGAGGTATGGGGCCCAAGGCTTGGCTTTCTCAGTACACAGTCCTCTGGGAATCTCTTTATAGGCAACTGAAGGCCATGGCAGGCCTGTTCTCGGTCACAAGGGTAGGAAGATTGAGTCCCCTTACCATATCAGAAAATTGAGTCCCCACAAGGGTCAAGGCCATGACAGAACCAGAGTCCAAAACAGTTTCGGACAATTTTTGTAGGATAAAACACGGTGATTTAGCCCAGGCTGATTGTGAGCTGGCATTCAGGACCCTTGCTAGTTTCTTGGAGGCAGAGCCAGGAAGCTCAGTCATCTGTTCATGATTACAAGGCTCAGCAGGCCCCACCTAGGGCCCTCTGGCGCCTTTTCTCTTTGGAAACACATTCAGCACATTTTTAGAAACCGCACTGAGAAACCCTCCCTGAGAAAGTGAGTAAACACTGCTTAATATTCTGCAAACATAAACAGCCGCCGAGAAACCAGTCATAAGCTGTTTAGGGAAAGCTGACTTGGCACTGGGGGAGGCCAGCTATTGCTGGCATTTGATTGGCAGAGGTTGTAAATTCCTTGCAATGTCAGTGTAGTTAATAATATATATTAAACTCGTTCTCCATGTTACATGCTGGAGCATTCTATTCTGGCTGGATTTGTGAGCTCCTGGACATTTCGGAGAGGTGAGATGTGCCAGCACTGATGTTCCCTTCCCCTGCTTCTCTCCCAGTACCCATGTTGTGGGTTGAAATGTGCCTTCTCGGAAGACGTGTTTAAATTTGAATCCCCAGAAGCTTAAAAGGTGACCTTACTTGAAATAGAGTCATTGCAGATGTAATTAGTTAAGGTAAGGCCATACTGGAGTGGGACGGGCCATTAATCCAATACGTGTGTTTATAAGAAGAAGAGAGGGAGACACACAAGAAGAATGTCATGCCATAGGATGGCAAAAGCAGAGATTGGAGTGATCCAGCTGCAAGCCATGGAATGCCAAGGAGTGACAGCTACCACCAGAAGCTAGGAAGGGGCATGGAAGGATTCCCCCTTCTACAGATTTCAGAGAAAGCATAGCCCTGCTGACACCATGATTTTGGACTTTCAGCTTCCAGAACTGTGAGACAATTTCTACTCTTTTAAGTCACCCAGTTTGTGGTGCTTTGTTACAGCACCCCTGGGAAATTTATACTCTATACTTTTAAGCATCTCACTGTCCTATATTAGACTTACCTCCCACCCCATTCATTCATTTATTTGGTCATTGAGCATCCATTAAGTATCAACCATGTTCTAGATCCAGTATTGGGTGCTGGGAATGCAGTGGTCACAGGTCACAGTTCCTACCCTCAGGAACTGGGAGTGGGGTAGACACAGATCTGCCAACAGGTAAATCTTACTCTGATTTAGGTTCTTAGAATTAATTACTCTCTTTACTGATTGTGTGTGTGTGTGTGTGTGTGTGTGTGTGTGTGTGTGTATGTGTGTGATCTTTAATCACTTTGTAAAGTCTCCAAAACTATTTTTTCTGAACTGTATTATCATGAACATTTTTGAACATACAAAACTGTTGAAAAAAACACTGCATTGATCACCCAAAAACCCACTGCCTAGATTCAATTGTTGTTAACATATTTCCATATTTGGTGTTAAAGAATATATTATTTCTTCATATCTAGAGGTTGAATATTGTGTTACATAGGAGTTGGACCTGTGAACTGACTTCCCTGATTGAAATCCTAGCTTTACCATCTAGCTTTGGGGGCTTAGGCATGCTATTACCCTTCTCTCTGCCTCTGTTCCCTCATCTGTAAAATGAGAATAATAATAGTGCTCTGTGAGTAATAAATGCAATCATATGTGAAATTTACTTAAAACATTGCCTTTCAAGATGTAAACATTCAATAAATATTAGCTCTTTTTTTATTAAATTTACTGGGGTGAGAATGGTTAGTAAAATGATATACATTTCAAGTGTACAATTATATAATACATCTATATATCACATGGTGTATTCACTACCTAGAGTCAGTTCTCCTTCCATCACCATATATTTGATCCCCTTTACCTTCTTCTGCCTCGTTTAATAATTATTTTCCAAGGTTCTTGGAAAATGAAGGATATCTTCCTCTCCCAGGCAAGGCTGGAATGATTCTTATACACTCGCCTCATGGGGTACCTTACCCTCCTTTGATGCATTCTTCAGTTTGTCCTTCTTTTAGGGAAGGTGCTTTCTTCATGATAACTAAAAACTGGACAAACCCAATGTCTATTCACTGGTGAATGGAGAAAAAATGTGTACTATATTTATTCAATCAGATAATACTCAGCAAAAAAAGGATGATATTAGTGATACATGCAAAAACATGGATAAATCTCAAACCATTATGCTAATGTTTTAAAGAAGCTAGACACAGAAGACTGCACATTGTATGAGCCCTGTTTGTATGAAATTACAAAAATGGCAAAACTCGTATACTGACCGAAAGCGGGTCGCCGGTTACTGGTGGCTGTGGGTGGAGCAGGGGATTGACTACAAAGGGGCATGAGGCTGCTTTCTGGAGCAATGGAAATGATCTAAACCATGAGGGTAGTGGTAATTACATGACTATATTAATTTGTCAAAATTCATTTAAGTTGAAACTTAATGCTGGTGTATTTTATTATATTTAAATTATGCCAAAAACTGATTAAAATAATTATCATAGTATATATGCTTTGACTTGCTGTAAATCTCCTTCACTGGAATATAGAATATAAGCTTCTTGAGGAAAATATCTAGAACCAGTATGCTTGACACATAATAGTCTATAAATATTTATTATATTATAAGAATATATGTTCCATGAAGCTGACCATAGGTTTGCACGCAAATATTTCTATAAATGAATGTAATATTCATCGTTTACTACCTGTGCCAACATGGACAATACATTTAATACCTCTAAACCTTGGTATTCTCATCTGTAATATGATTAAAAATATTTCTTTCATAACATCATGAAAACGAAATAATACACTATCTAGCATGTGGTGAGTGCAGAGTAAGTCAAACAACTTTGTTGTTTTATATGACTTTGTTTCATCTTAATTGCCTCTGTTAATTGTTATTAGTATTGTATGTCTCTTAAGATCAGAGACATTGCATTTATTTATGCATTATTAGCTTTATTATTATTGCCTGAAAGTCCTGACATACAGTAAATGCTCATTAAATGTTTATGACTACAGGGAGTCCTCATTTAACATCACTGATAGGTTCTGCAACTTTAAGTAAAGCCACAAATAATGTAAAATGAAACCAGTGTTACTAATTGATATAATTGGTATTATGTAATTGATATAAACAAGAGTTAAATTCCAAGATATCTCATCAACGTTATAACAAAACCACACTGTATAAAACAATGTTATTTAAGGACCTCTGTAATTACCTGATTCCTTAAGTGTTCGAGAGCCACCTTTGCTCATGCCTGGGATAGTTCTACATGCAATCAATCACCCTTTCCTAGGAATGTTACCCACATCCCTCATACACACCCATGCAGACAGACAAATGACAATTGTACTTACTATTGAGGTTTAAGCAATCCTTTCGCAGTAAAAAGTGTCCCTGACATCCAAGAAGAGATTAGATGACCTTGTTATGTGCTTTCATGATACTCAATACTTTTCCTTCACAGTACTCCTCAAAAGTTGCAGTGATCCGTTTGTAAGATTATTTGGGTTTTCTAAGCTCCACAAAGGCTTCATCCACATCTGGGTCTGCTGTATCTCTAACACTTAATCCATTAACATTTCTTGACAGAAAGAAGGAAGTGGGGTGGGAAGAAGGCAGTAAGCTGGAGTTGTCAGGTAGGGAAAGGTTTCTTTTTTTTTTTCTTTTTCGAAGGTGATGATTTATTTTACTCTATTTTGCTTATTTAATTCTAATTTATTTTATGTTTAAGTACTAGGCCTGGCCTGAATTTCAGGTGGTTTAAGAGCGTCCACCAGGTGGGATGAGACTATACAATAGATCAGCTTGTCCAATAAAGGAAAGAGGAACCAAGAGACATTCCCATAGAATCATCAGCTTCCAGTTTATGTAAGCGAGCTGTTTTAAGCAATAGTTGTGCTTGTGAATGGACGCCTGGCAAGGACCTATGAAGTGTGCTTTCCCATCTCTGTTATTCTATTGCTCAGGAATTTGGAGTCACTCCTCTTTATGCACAGAATACAGCCAAAATTCCTTAGATTGGTATTTAAAACCTTTTTTGATGGAGCCCAAATGTGTTTTTCCTGCTTTCATTCATAATATTTCCTTCCCTCTTTCCAAAGAGGTCCTTGTTCCATTTCTTTACTATATAAGTTCATGACTGGATCTCTTCTTCATATGTCCAATTCTTTAGGTCAACAACTGTTTTTGAAATATATATCCTGATTTTCATATAAGATTCTTTCTCATTGTTTGCAGAGCTTACCTAGAAATACAGTTTAGAATCTACCGAGATATCTGCTATATAGTAAGAATTGAACAAATTTGGTTGAAATAGATGTACAATAATGCATTTTGAGTTTTGCTAATGGTCCACATGAAGCCAAGAGAACGTTAGAACATTTGTTTTATCTTTAGTCAGTGATATTTATGAATGTATGCTGGACAATGTGCATGGTCCTAAAGGGACAATGGTGAGGAATATACAACCATTTTCTTTAAAGAACTTTCAGTCCAGCTGAGGAGATGATCTAATAAACAGTAGATTTCAGCACACATGAGCAGTCTTATACTAAGGGAAGCTCAGCATCCTGAGCCAACACTTCAGAGGACAGATGGACGGTCAGGGCAGGCTTCCCAGGGAGGTGAAGGCACTGCATATCTTTCCTGATCCTTTTGGTCTTTCTTGAAGGCAACTCCTTTGTTCCAGTGGAAACTACGAGCAAAGCTTTTCTGTAGGTTGCAGAAAGAAGCATTAGCATTGCATTGGCACATGCCAAGCCCGGTGTGGGGGCCTTCTTCATCAACATACCAGCTCTTTGAGGAAGAAGGTATTATTATATTCATTTTACCCATAAGAAAAATAGAATCTAGGAGAGATCAGCTAATTTTGCCAAGGAAATTCAACTGGTGAGTGTGGGCCCCATTCTCTCTGGCTCACAATCAGTATTCTTTCCTACTAAAGGCAAAATGAAACAGCCCCTAAATTTCTGCTTATGATAGCACAAATGCTATAAGAATTGATACCCGATAATCATTCAGATTTTTAGAACCCCAGTAGTGGTATAGTGGGGATGATAAAAGTAATATAGCACTACCTCCTAATCAGAAAACCTGCTTTCAACCTTGATGAGGAAACTCACAAGATCCCCCTTCATGCAGCTCATTTAATATTAATAGATGAGGATTAACTCAGAATCTTTAAGCAGCTTTTCCAAGATACCAAGCAGGAGCAGGGCTGAGTGCAAATGGAGGCCTTTAATTCCCAGTTTAATGCTCATTCCTCTACGTGGCAGGGCCGCTAAAGTTCAGCAATGGATTTTCTAATTACTCTTTATCACTATTTTTCCCATTGGTACAACTGAGCTGTATTTTAATTGTGTGGTGAGTGTAGACAGATGAACCCAACAAAATATTGGTTTGCTCTTCACTTGGCTTGTTGGGAATATTATCTGGGGGGATGCTGGTTCAACCCACACACAATTTTTAGAGGCCCTGAAGTATAGGTGTGGATAACATGTAAGGGCTATTTTTTTTCTTTTTACAAGAACCTGAATTGGTATACAGCAACTGATTAATAACCTCGAGAATGAAAATGTCAGGTCTAGTGCATACGTATTAGCCGGCAGACCTCAATTTGTTTTGGATAAGGATCAACAGTCACACATAAGGCAGAAGAAAGACACCCCCGACACTGAAAATCCTCTCTAAATATCAAGGTCTATTAAAACAAGACATTCAGACACACAGGCAATCTAATTAATAATCCATTACATAAGTAACACTTGCTCATTTTAACTACTGGGAACTTCCATTAGGTCTCTTCATAGTAAAGAACACAAACCTGTTTCTCAGGTAATGGTTTGTGGTTGACGTTCTTAGAAATCCTAGGGCCTGGTGATGACTCAGGTGTCAGGTACAGGCAGCAAGGGAGGAGAACAGAGCCTGGCACGATACCCACCAAGAGAGGAGAGGCAGATGGGATTTCCGCAAGATCTAGCGCTAAAATGAAATCCAAAGTCATTTCTCTTCGGCTTCAAACCTCCCACTTTTTTGCTTTGGCTTTTGGAGAAGTGTTGACTTATTATGATGAGTCAGTAGTTTATTCATGATAGGGGCTTTTCTTACCTCTTCAGACACACCTGTTGCCATATCTTTCTTGAAACCTTATGCTTTGGCAAAATGAAATTCCCTGGGTTCTCGGGATATTTCATGCTATCACCTGCCTTCCAGATTTTTTCCCCAAATGATTCTATCTGAAATTCTCTTCTTTCTTTCTTGTCTAGACACTCCATTCACTATTTAGGGCTGGCCCAGTATTGCCTGCCTGGGAAACCTTCTCTAACCTCTTACTCCCATTTCTGCCACACCCAACTGTCATTCCTGGGCTATGTCAGTGGCCTTTCCAGGCAGCCAAAGCACTGGCTGTTTATCACTGTCATCTGTACCTGGAAGAATAACTCCTTCTTGGGAAAACCTCCCTTCTCCCTAGCTTAGAGGAATACTCACCCATCCCTTTTGGGTCTGGAAATAACAGGAAGACAATCTACCAAAAAAGTGACCTGGAACTAAGAGTAAAAGGAAGGAAAAAAACCACCACCACCACCAACAACACTAAAATGGTTTCAAACTGTTTCAATTCCGTTTCCACTGCTATCCCTGGTTAAGGGGTGGTCAATGAGAGCAGGTGAATCTGTGCTGAGCCTTGTGTCTGATACATTACACTGGGGATCAAGGGCATAATGTGAAGGCCTTTGCTCTCCATAATATTGGAAGATGCAATAACAACTGTGCAGATATCATCACTGTTAGGAAAACACCTTCCTTCCTTAAGATCAATTTAGATGGCATTGTGCTTGAGAATTGATGCTTATCCCTAAAAAATGTGTGTGTTTACTTCTTTCCTTGATCTGATACCTTTCATTTTATGATTAAGAGGAGTGAGGAGGTATTTCTACCTTCCTCAGGAGAACTGAATTTAAAGGGGCTGAACCGTTACAATGAATGCTGAAGGTCGGAGCTGATCTTGGAATACCTTGCTGAAACTTTGGACTGCAAGACTGGGACTCTGAAAAGTGTGCTGCTAGGAGATGGCTGGGTGTCCTAGAGTGCCCAGAGATAGGGCAAGGGGCTAAGCAGAGGCAGGACATGGTTCTATGTGCAGGCCAATCCCTGTGGGTAAGGGTTGGGGATTCCCACAAAAGGCTTGAAGAGGGTGGTATTCTTAACTGGAGACTGGTGAGCAGTGTCAGAAATGTGAACAGTTCAGCATTTCTCATAGTTTTCCTTTGTATTATGAGGCTATTCATTCATTTACCAAGCCACTGCCTTTTGGCAAGTAATAGGTGCTAGAGATACAGAGTATGTACAAGTACATACCAAGATGCTTTCCCTAAAGGGGCTTACAAAGTTGGTGGGGCAAGACATACTAAATACCAAAGCAAAGAAATGTAAATAATGTGTTCAGGTTGCAATAGCTATAGACGAGAAATCAAAGTGGGTATTTTGTTAGAGAGCACCTCAAGGGCTGGCGGTATACTGAGTAGTCTGTGAGGAGGGGAGACTCGAGCCGAGATGTGATCCAAATTCTCCAGCCCAGTGCAGACGGAGGCAGTGGATTCTGGACAGAATAAAACAGCTAATGTGTGGACCCAAAGGTGGAAACAAACTGAGCATGTTCAACACAAGAAAGGGCTTGTGGTTTGGATCGACAAAGTAAGGGGACAAGAAGTCAGAGAGAGATTGGAAGAGGTCAGGGGGGCCCTGATCTTGAATTCCATGGGAAAGGTTCTGGGGATTAAGTGTTATTGGCAAATTAATGTAATATACCATATGGTTGTTGAGGGAGAATAGATTTTTGGGGTAGGAGGACAAGCAGTAGAACCTGAAAAATCATGTGGGAGCCTATTACATTAGTCAAATTA
This sequence comes from Aselliscus stoliczkanus, assembly GCA_033961575.1. NCBI lineage: Eukaryota > Metazoa > Chordata > Mammalia > Chiroptera > Hipposideridae > Aselliscus > Aselliscus stoliczkanus. The sequence goes on from CM066734.1 coordinate 135,075,081, forward strand.
CACATAACTGTGAGTTGCTGGGATTAAGGCTGTCTTATTGGCAGTGAGGACAAGTGTGGATCTGGGGCTGGATGTTTTCGAGTTGGATGTGGAAGGATGTGCTCCTTTTCGTTATGGCTTTATATTCTGACCTCCCAGCTGAAGGGGCTTGAGCTGTTACAAGGAATGTTCAGGGCCAGAGCTGATCTTGGAATAACTTGCTGAAACTTCAGACTGAAAGATTTGGACTTTGAAAAATGTGCTGCTGAGAGGTGACTGGGTGTTCTAATGCGACATTAGCTACCTGCATATAACTTTGTACAGTGCTAACGTAGGGGAGTGCAGTGTTGGAAGAAGACCTGACTTGCCCCTCATCCACCCACTGCCCAGGCTGATCAACAGCCCAGGAAAAGGGTCCCCGACAGCCATGGGCCTAGAGCTTATGATGCAACCAGCCGTAGAGTGAGAGCTCGGAGGGCAGATATCAAGTGCGGAGACAGTAGCCAAGGAAGATGTAAGAGAAACCACCTCTTTCTCAGGTATTGTAGAACGAGGCAACACTGTAAGGGTCACGTGGGCAGAGGGATGGGCGAGAGCCTGCACGTGCGTACTTACCCCTGCATTGTTGTTTACTTGTTTGTCAAGTCCTTCACTAGAATATGGCCACCGTGAAAGCTGGAGCTGAGTCATATTCACGTTTGTATTCTAGTGTGTGGCACAGTATCTGGTACCTGATGCCCAGTAAATTTTGAATGAATAGTGGCATTGTTTATTGAAAAAGTATTGGTTTGAAGAGTTAGGCTTTTTCTGACTTTTTAAGCACGTGTGGTGGGAACACACCTTGGGATCAGGCACCCCACTTTGTTCCACCTTTATGTCTTGGCAGTCATGTTGCTGCTCCGTATTTATCACTATGAAATAGTTGAACCTTCTCCAACAGAAGCCACTTTGTGCCCCTGGCCTTGCGTGATACACTCTGTATCGGCCAGAGGGAAAGCATATACATTGGCATGGAATGGGAATATACCTGTTCCCATGTCTCCCGGAGAAGGCAGTGAGCCTTAGCAATCAGCTCAGAGGTTCAGCCGGGGCCTCTGGTCAGCACATTCTTCAGGCTCGTGGAAAAGGGCAAGCGCAGAATATTTACAGCCATGGAGAAATGGCCTCATAAAAATGCATAAGGGTGTGTGCACAGAGTGATGACTTGGATGAAAAAAAGCAGTGTTTACATACTGTTACACTAAAAATATTCACACCTCATCAAATTGTCAGTCTTGTTTGCTGGCAACAATGGGATTTTTCCCTCTGTAAGGCAGTAATAGCTCTCGGCAGAGCGTTGAACGTTATGTCTCATTAATCCTTCCCAGATCCCAGCGAGGTGGGTGGTGAGGGTTAGGTTTCCAGTTGTATCAGAAGAAAATAGATTAAGATTCTTTTCTCCCTTCTCTCTGCCCTCATACGAGGGAAATCAATTCACCAAGGCCCTTCTGCTGCTCAGTGGAAAATTCATGCCTGCTCACTAGTTTCCTACGTAGAGAAAGGCAGGATGAGTAAGCACAAACCTGTATAAATGCCTCCTGGATGTCAAGCATTTTTTATGTGATAGCTTTTGTAATCACTATGACAACCTTGTAAGGTTGGGTTTATTATCATTCATTAATAGTATTGTTAATTTTTACAATTTTCCAGATGAGAAGTATAAAGATCAAGGTACATGGAAATTCTGTAATCAAACCCAGAGATATCATTTGATGCCAAAGCTGGGATTACATGAGATGTCACTGTACCCTTCACTTTGTACCCATCGGACAGATGTGACACATAGCAGAGGCTCGGCAGTGTTTGCTTCTTGATTTGGTCTTGCAGAGGAAAAATGGATTTAGATGGATGAAATTTGGAATTCAAACATCCTGAGTTCAAATGCAGTTCTCTTCCTTATAAGATGTCTTGGGAGGTGGTGGGGGGGTTCAATATTATGATTAAAAGAAAATATCACACCTTTGTGCATTGTTTTGAATTCACACCCTTGAGTTGACTTATCTATAGCATCCAAGATGATTAACATTTTTCTTGTTGCTTTTCACTAGTTATTAGCTTCTACTTTCAGGGTTCATATTCTCAAGGCTTGTCTTAGAATACCATTTAGTCAGATTATTCAAGCTTCTTGGCAATAGAAACCATATAGCTAGTCCACTGGCTAATGAATATGTATTGAACATCTAGAGATATTGCACCGGATACTAAAAGCTAAAATTTAGTGAGCTCAAGGGAGCCAGCAGGGGCCGCTTCAACACCTATGAAACCTTGGAAATATATATATATATATATATACTTACCTTCCTGTGCTTTATAGTCTCCTCATCTGAATGATGCATATAAAGATGAAAAGGTTTGAGAAGATTAAGTGGGATAACACATATAAAGTACTTACTCAGCGCCTGGCACATAGTAAGGCTTTAATAAGTATGAGTTATTAGTATCATTAGCTCAAATATTTAATAAAAGGAAACTCATAAATGAGTGATTTCCAGTGCATGATGGAATGTTAATTTTTAAATATGTATGTATTATATAAGATAATAAAATGAACCCCTGTGTACCTTTACCCATTACTTCTGAAGCCCACCATATGTACCCCCTCATCACCTACACGCCTGGACTTCTTTCAGAAGCAACCACAACCCTGAATTTTGCATTGAACCTTCCCCTGCTTTTCTTTATAGTTATGCCTCTTAGGCTTGCATTTTTTAACAATAGAATATTTTAATTTTGCATAACTTTGACATCTATATAAATGGAATCACATTGCTGTCAATTGTCTGCGTCTATTTGTTTGCTTGACATCATAGTCTGAGATGTATCCAGGTTTATCCAGGTTTTTATGTAGCTATCGTTTACAATTTTCAGGACTAGAGTGTACACTGGGGTATGAATAAGCCAGAATTCATTTTACTCCTCATTTTACTCATTCTACTCCTCATGGACAGTTTAATTCCCTCCTTTTTTCCCTTATTATTATCAGTGCTCCTATCAACATTATTATATAACTGTATGGTGTGCATGAGCAAGACTCTCTGGAGGATAGCTATTGGGGAGTGACATCAATGGGTCACAGGATCTGAGCAAGTTCAATGTTACTACACAATGCTATTGTCTTGTTTTACAAACTGGCTATAACCAGGTACAATCCTACCAGCAGCATCTGAGGGATGTGGTTGCCTCCCATCCTTGCTAATGCTCGGTGTTATCCATTTTTGGTTTTGCCAGTCTGTTGAATGAAAAATAGTACCTCCTTGTGGTTTTAGTTTTCTGTGACTATTATTGAAGTGAATAAACATTTTAAAGTGTTTATTTGTCATGAAATTTCTGCTTTTGCAAAGTGTTTATTAAAGGTTTTGCCCATTTTTTAAAAAATTGAATTCTCTTTAAGTTTTGATTAATATAAACTCTGTTTATGTCTGGATACTAATTTTGTCATTACGTATTCTCAAACATCTTCTCTGACTTTGTGGGTTGTCATTTACATTTTTGTGTTATGTTTTTGGATGAACAGATGTTCTTAATATTGGTGAGTGCATCATTCATTTCCTCATGAATTGTACTTTCTAGTTCTTGTTTAGAAACTCTTCCCTCTCCAAAACTCATAAAGATGTTCTGGTATTCTCCTTTATTATTTTCTAAAAGTTTTATAGTTTCACTTTGTACATCTAAATATTTAATTCGCCTGGAATTGATTTTGTATATGGTGTGAAATAGGGGTCAAATTTCATTTTTTTCCCATACACATAACCAATTGCTCCAGGATCACTTATTAAATAGTTTATTTTGTGCCACTGATGTACAATGCTGGAACTGTAATAAATCCAATTTCCATACATGTGTGGGTCTGTTTCTGGGCTCTTGTGTCTTCTCATGTACTTATATGTTCACGTGTACACCAACACAAAGCCTGCTTTGATTACCGTCATCTAATAATAATGCTTGGTATCTTGAAAGCCAAATCCCACCATTTTTCTTCCTCAGGAGCGTTTTGGGTCTTTTTTGCCCTTTGCTCTTCCATGTTAAATGGTTGAGTCAACTTGTCAAGTTCCTTAAAACTAGCCTGTTGGAACATTCTTAAAATTACATTGACTTTATAGACTTATAGATTAATTTGGAAAGAAATGACATCAATATTGAGTCTTACTATCTATTAACATGATATAACACTTCTTTAATTTTATTCTTCTTTAATGTTTTTCAACACAGTTTTATAAGATTTTCCTTAAATCTCCTTTCCATCTCTGTTAGATTTATGGCTAGATAGTTGATATTTTATGCCATTATAAATTATTCTTTTTTTAAAACATATTTTCTCTTTATTCATTTTTTGTGTGTGTTACTTTATACCGAGAATCCCTGATAACATATCTATTGAGTCAAATGATCAACCTGTAATTTGGGTTTTTCTGTGTAAGTAATTATATCATCCATGAATAATGAGAGTTCTGATAATTTATTTTTATAAACTTCTACCATACGTTACTTTTTCTTGACTTCGTGTTCTGTTAGGACTTCCAACAAACACTGAATGAAAGAGGTGATAGTAATTCTGTCTTCTTATTTCTGATCTGAAGAATTATTTGAAGCCTGATTTGAAGGTAGTTTCTACAGACAAGATTTATTCTGCCTAACCTAGGAAAACTTTAAACCAAATTTTCAGTTGGAGAGTTTCAGGCCACCTGGTTACTGAGGTTTGTGTCTCCAAAAATGATTGGGGTCCAACCTGTGGTAAAAAACATTTCAGGGTACTTCTTCCCTTTCCCCTAGTGTAGGGATTTGAAGGAGATGGAATGAGATTATTTTGTGTTCACTCTTTAATTATGGTTGTAGCCCTTTGGGGTCCCAACTTTATACATGTGGGGAATCTCTTATCAGATTCTCTATTTTGGTTGGGCCTTGGGAGATTGTGTCCTTGCTAACTAGGGCTCAAGGCCACAGGGGTTTCAGCAGACACCCCTGAATGACACTGATTTCAGTACTCTGCTTGACTTTCTGGAATCCTATTTTGCATTTAGCTTTTGATCTTTACATATTCTTACTTCCTTGTTAATCCTTTGATGCATTTAAAAGAGCAGTTTGTATATATGGTATCTAGCATTTTCTGTGTTTTCAGTGTTAGAATGTTGTATCATATTTCTAGAATCGTAAGTCCCCAGTGTACATTTTCAAAATACCTTCTATATGTTTTGCAGTGATACAATGACAAGACACCATCCTTGCTCTCATGATGTTTACAATAGAGTTGGGAAACAGGCATGGAAGCAAGGTATTAAAATACAGGATCTCGGGCCGGCCGAGTGGCGCATTGGTTAAGAGCTGGTTTTGAGATGCCAGCGGCCCCGGTTCGGATACCATATGTGAAGGCCAGTGACACTGCCCTCTACAGCTAACAGCGGCTCCACCTGGAGCTGGGCTGTGCGAGCCCCGGTGATGGTGTAGGCTGCAGCCCCTGCTGCAGTGGGCTGCCATAGGCTACAGTGAGTGGCCGGCAGCCAGTGTGAGGTGCCAATAGCCGTGGTGAGCGACCATCCAGAGGCCGGTGACCGATCTGCCTCATCCGGGAAGAGCGCAATGATGATACCAACATGGGCCAGTGAAGCAATGTCCTCTGCAACTAGACTGAAGAACAAAAACACAGCAACTTGTCTATTCCCCTTCCCCGGTTCCCCAACACTGTTCCCCTCCCCCAATTCCCCAATAAAATCTTAAAAAAAAAAAAAAAGTACTGGATCATATATGTTACCACGGAGTTAGCCAAGTGAAGGGAGACTGGCTAGGCCCAGACATTCAGGAAATAGTGAGATACACTTGCACAGGCCCTGCGGTAAGAGGATGAATCTGGGGTATTAGAACTCTGTGTTTCCTACAGGCACTCTTTATTGATGGTTATCCCTATTCTAGGAAGTAAGAGAGACAGGTTTCACCATTAAAAGATAAAGAAATGATCTCACAGAGATCGACTGATTTGCTCATGGGGCCATGGGTAGCAAATTGAAAATCTGATCTTTTGACTATTTAAGTCCAGTGCTCTTTCCACCTCTGATACAGCTGGGACCTGAAAGACGCGACACTGAATCCCTTTTGATAGGTGCTTAGGGTTCCTAATCCAATGATCTAGCTACGGAAAGTGCATGATCACTGCTCACCCATCACCCCAAAACTACTGTATTCCAAGAATTTATTTGTAAAGTAAGTTTACTTTGTTGTTTTTCTCTGTACAAAAACTGGTCAGAGAATGAGGCTGCTTTAGGAAGACAGGCTCTATCACAGCTGACAGTGAACCTCTAGCCAGGCTGCTGATAATAAGTGAGGAGGAGGAAGCTGCTGGGATTGCCTCTTCGAGTTCCTAATCCTCTTACAGGGTGATAAGCTCCCCCACTGCACTGTTCCCAAAAGGTTCCATCAGTACTTGTTATTTTGTTGTTCTCTCTTTCACTGAGTTATCTTAGGAACTAGTTTGTGTAGCTTGTGTCTGGTGTTTAACCAAAGCTTTGAACTTTGGCACATGTCTCTCTTGACATGGCCAGTTGCCTTTCCTGATTTATTGAGACTTGGTGTGTTGAGTTGTTCATGTTTAATCCCTTTCCAGAGATGGCTATCTATGGAGGCAGTTTTAGAGTTTATATACATAAGAAGCCTATGTAAGCACAATCTGATAAAAAAGCAAAGATAGGGAATTTTCCTTCAATTGAATTTGCATAGCAAACCCACAGTTTGAACTTAGAGTATTTGACTCCTCTTCGCATCACTTTTCTCACATGAAAATGAGACCATTAGTAGTACATAATTCATTGAGCTCTTGTAATAATGAAATAAATGAATGTGTTAAAACCTTAGAAGAGCATTTGCTTTAGAACAATTGCTCAACAAATGAAGGCTATAATGTTTATTCAGGGTGATGTGTTGAACTGAACATAATAGCATTACTGGGGAAGAGGGCTACACTTCTCCTTTTTCACTCTTCTAGAGGCATCTGAGATTTCCCATATATTTGGCTGATACTAGGGTATAATGTAAGGTGGAAGAAGATTTTTCACTTGCCCTAAGTCTCTTGTAAACATTCACAGTCTCCCAAATTTTGTCAATATTCAAGAATCTTTCTTTTATGCATTTAGATTTTCCCATTTAAACATAGATACTCTTTGAAGTGGTTGACAGAGCAATAAAATAGGAATTTGAAATCAAAAGACTTAGGATGGGGTCTTTGCTGCTGTCTTCACCTTGTGTGTCCTTAAGTAAGTCTTGCTTAGGGTTCACCAATGTCTATTTCCTTGTGGTAACCTCAGTTTAGTGGCAATGGTTCTTGCCCATGGGCTGTACATGGAAGTTACACATGCTACTTCTAGGCTGAAACATTTGTCAGTGTGAAATCTTTCACTTCTTCTTCTCTTATCCTGACACAATAGTTATCAAGGCCTCACATTAAGATGACAGACTCAAAAGTGTGGGTTTTTAGCTCAGAGTGTCAATTCAACATAGGAAGGAAAGTCATTCTTAGAGAGTAGCCTGGGCTCAGAACAGAAAGGATTTCGTGTGAAAAATAAATCCTTGTTACTTTCAACAACTGAGATTTGGGAGTTGTTTTTAATTCAGCATACCTTAGCTTATCTTTGATTCATAAAATTCTTTGCTTTTCTGCACCTGAGTTTTCTTATCCTAAAAGTGGGACTAATATACCTACATAATTATGGAATTTTTAAAAAAGGTAATATTAAACATGTGCGAAAGATCCAAGTTTGCATCTGCATAAAGTAATTGCTCCTAAGTGATCGTTATTAGGACTATGTTTAAGATCCAGTGAATAGCCTCAGGTATTCTAACAGGGGTAACCACGAAAAGGTTCCTGCCTTCAAGGAGCATGGAAAATGTTGAGACATTAAGACTGCCATTTCAAATTTTGCTTTTCTGACTTCCTCCTTGGTTGCTTAATAACCAATGGGAAAAGAGCGATATACTTATTTCCTGTATTCCTCAGCTATTAATTGCAGATAAACTAGACTTCAGCACAGGGCAGAAATTAGCTAGGTTACCCATTTGCCCTGTCACTCTTTTTTCCAATGACCTCTTTTTGTTTCTTCTAAGATCACATCCTATTTGTGCCTATTCTTTTATTTTGTAATTAGAAATAAACTATCAAAAGAACTCCCAAATATGGGTTGTTTTTCTTGAGACTCAGAGAGATACACTTTGTTCTCATTTATGCTGCTTGCTATTGAACTTCTTTTGACTTTTCTGATCTTTTGTCTCCTAAGCCTATTTTGCAGTGTTGTCGTAAGGATTGGGGTTATGCTGATTTAATAGGGATTCACTGAACTTACATGTCGGTTGAATTTTTTTACTTAAAGAATTCTTAACCTAAATAGAACATTTTGGAAATTCTTGACTTACATATCTCCTTACACTTGTGCAGCTCTGGCAATATATTATAGAATCCTTGATTCTAGGGCTAGAGAATAACTTTTTCTTCATGTGTGAAGGAAAGGAGATAACATTTATTGATCACACATTAGGCTATTTATGTGTGCTGGTTTGTGCCATGGCCATTTTTAAGGTATGGAATGTGGTTTAAGAAGGTTAACTTGAGAAATGTCACACACCAAAAAATTCCTTCACATTGTTTTTCTTCCACTGTCTTCCTTGTTTTGCTAATCCAAAAAAAACTGTACTTTTTGCCATATTAATGGCATTATCATTTCTACTAAACAAGACACATACATAATTCATGAAAATAGTAAAAAACAATAGTAAATAGCAATTTTAAGCAACATTAAATTCTCCTTTTTAATGATATGGTAGATGTGTTAGCCTCAGGAGTGTGGTGATGGTTAAAATGTGTTATCTCTGTTATGCTTTTGGTAATATTCAAGTTAGCCTCAGGCCTTTCTAATACTATCTCCATGAACTCACAGGGTTCATAGGCTCTCAAGGGGTAACCACTGATATGGTCTAATCAACTCACATAACACCTTTAACAACCACCATCACAAGTATGTATTGAATTCTTAGGTATTGAAATCCATTCTGGACCAGGGGATCTAGCTGCATCTGTACGGAGGTTACATTTTGGCAGGGAAGACAATTAACAAAATGAATAAGTAAATTATTTAGTATATTAGAAATGAAAAGTACTATGGGGAAAGGAAGGAAGGAAGGAAGATCGGGCGTGCTGAAGTGTGTGTGTGTGTGTGTGTGTGTTTGCAATTTTAAACAAGGTGAGTTATATGAGCAAGAAAAGTGGAAGAAATTGCTAATAGTCATGCAGTTAATAAGTGGCAGACAGGAACCTGTACTCAGTGTTCTAACTCATGATCTTACAGTCTAAATTTCATTGGCACAGTCCTCTGAATTTTTTTATCAAAGCCAAATCACCAGCATGAAATTGTTCACTGGTGCATTCTTCAGGTTTCAAGTGGTAGGTATTTGCCTCAAATTGGCTTAAGCAAAACTAGGTGAGCTTAATGGAAGGACAGTAAGGTGTTTCATGTAATGTAGAAGGACAGGAAGACAGTTGGGCCTCTGGGAATGCAAATGCTGCCAAGATGATCTTTCCATCACTTTTCTGTATTCTTAGACAACCCCCTCCACATGGCTAGACATCTAATTGATAACAGGGTTGTCCCCAGACCTGGGCAGGAGTGGTCCCTGCTGTGCCCTGAGCATCAGGGTTGCTGAAACTTTGGATACCTTCCCTCCAGATTTGGTCATGATGTTGGGTTGTGATGCCCACTGGGTACACTCCTTGACTCTTTGAGCCTCATGTAGGGTTAACCAGATGGCTGAGGAGGCCTAGCACTTCTGCCTCCAGGGCTGTGCTGGGACGCTTAGCCTGGCGTGTTTCTAAGACTGAGCCTGGCAAGAAGGTTGCTCCTTGTGTCTGGGGCTGTGCTTATTATGCAGGATTGTGTGAATTTGGACCACTGAAAAGGTACTAATATGCTGGTTTGTGATGATTTTTAAGTCAGAAAGAGGACTAGTTTAGGGGGCTAGACTAGACCATAATGGTTCACTGACGATACTGAGCTTTGAGTCAGGCATATGGTCCCTGCATCAGCTCTCCTGGTCCAGGTCCTGACAGTGGGGCCACTTCCAGTTTACAGCCGTCAATGAGTAGGGTTAACAGCAGTGGAACTGGAACTCGAATGAACTGGGATCAAGATTTTACTCTCTACTTAGCTATATGATCCTCAACATGTTATTTGACCTCCATGAGGCTTGTTTTCCTTATCTTCAAGATGGGAAGATTAGTTTTTTAAAATAATTATTAAGTGAGATAATGTTTAGAATGTACTTAGAGCCTGATACATAATAAACATTCAATAAGTATCATTATTATTATTATTTTGGAGGGACTAAAATGTGTTAAAACACTTTATCCAGTGTTCCATAGAGAGCTTGGGTTTCAAATCATATGTTCTCTAGACCCCCTATTCTCTTGATTATGCCACAAAGCCTTCTCAGGTTAAAAAGCAGAAGGAATCCTTGGGCTGGCGGAGTGGCGCAGTGGTTAAATGCTGGCTTGGGAAGCCAGAGGCCCTGGTTCGGGTCTCACGTATGAGGGCCAGTGACACTGCCCTTAAAAAAAAAAAAGCAGGAGGAATCCAAAAGGAAAACCAATTTTATGATGGGTCCACTTGATAATTAAGCTACTTGGTTTAGAAACACTCTGGGTTTGCTGACACTGACACACACACACACACACACACACAATTACACACATATACGAAGTCACACACATACACACATAGACACACATACACACACACACACACACACACACACTTATAAAATAAAACTCCAAAGTCCAAAATGTTTGACAGAAGCAAAACAGGAGAACATTTATAATTTTGTTGAATGTTGGTTTTATTGGGGAAAAAACACATAAAGTTAATTTGTACTTTGAGCTGCAAAATATTGACACTTAAGTAAATTTAACTCACAAAAGGAAATTATATCAAAGTCCAAACTGCTATGGGAAAAGTAATCAGCCTTTATATTGTACACATAGTAAATTAAATTCAAATAGTTATTCCTGCAGCATTCAAGCTGTGATTTTAATTATCCTCATATCTAGGGATTCTAAGTTAAAGTTTTCATGGTGACTGTAATTTTTGTCCCATTATCCATCTAACGGAATCAGCTTTATGTTATAGAGTTTTCCAGATTATAGCTGATGTGAGGCTATTGAGTGGGGATTGCAGTGACAACTAGAGTTACAAAGATGTTCTTGCCTGTTTAAATGCTCAGCTGTGAGGTTTTTTTAAGGGATTTTAAAAAATTTTGCTTCTTATTGAAATTTGCCCAATACATCAATTAGCCAAAAAGTATTTATTGGGTATTTATAGGTGTCAATCTTAGCGGTAAGTGCTAAAAAGGAAAAAAGGGAAAAAATAGAGGAAGGAGAAAAGAATTGCTGTAAAATTCATACTTCAATAATGTAAGAACTCACAAATGAAAATAAAAATTAATAACAGCATGCATGTGTGTGTACACATACACACATGACCACGTAGGAACCTGCTTTGATGAGGAAGAGACAATAAATGTGAATTGGATTTACCACTAATCAAATATGGCAGTTGTAGAGAAAGTCTCTCATTTCCAGTGGCAGATGTCAGTGAACAGCCTTTGATGTAAACAAATTGTCAAGTAAAGCTATGAAGGAGATCCAAACTTTAATCAGCTGTAATTTCAGAAAGATATAGGCTGCGCATGAAAAGAATGCAGGAGCCTATCAAGTTCAAAAGTCAATTAGCAGGAAAATGCATTTTATTATTTAAAGGGTCCCCAGATGCAAAATACAATCACAAGATTACCCTGATGACTCAGGTGAGTAGATCAGAAGTGGCATTTTATTAAGAACAAGGGCCTTGAGGCTAGCCCTCTTCAAGTTAGGAACTCCCATTTTGTACACCACATAAAAGACTGAGAAAGCCTCAGGTTAAAATTATAGAAGAGGTGGTATATATACACAATGGAATACTATTCTGCCATAAGAAAAGATGAAATAGTGCCATTTGCAACACCATGGATGGATCTGGAGATTATTATGCTAAGCGAAAGAAATCAGACAGAAAAAGTCAAGAACCATATGATTTCACTGGTATGTGGGATATAAAACTGAAAGCAACAAAGGAACAAGGCAAACAAGCAAAGAAACAAAAACTCACAGACACAGACAAAGTTTAGCGGTTACCAGAGGGTGAGTGGGGAGAGGCTTGTAGATGAGGATAAACAGGGTGAAATATATGGTGATGGAAGGAAAACTGACTCTGGGTGGTGAACACACAATGTAATATATAGATGATATATTGCAGAATTGTACATCTGAAACCTATGTAACTTATCTAACCATTGTCACCCCAATAAACTTAAAAAAAAAGTGTGTAGGCCACTGTTGACCATGGCCTTGGACCTGGGCTCTCCAGTATCAAATGAAATGATGGGTTTCTGGAATAGCAAAAGCTAAGTGGTGGGTGCACTTTACCATTGAAGTGAGGTGGGCATAATTACTGTATGTGCAGCAAAGTCAGAGTGGTAGTCAGAATGCCTTGATGCCCAGGGTAGTGTGCAGTGGATTCAATGGCTAATAGACTGTGCTGTTGCAAGGGTCCAGATGGATGAATAATTCCTTCCTTCCTTCCTTCCTTCCTTCCTTCCTTCCTTCCTTCCTTCCTTCCTTCCATAATGCAAAAAATTCAATAAATAAAACATTGTGGTTTCTGATTCAGTTAAAATTATAAGTTAATTCAAAGACTGAGAGTCCATTAATTGAACTGAATTACAGTATACCAGGAAAGTTAGGATGGATTACAAATGAAGGTGACAATGAATTTTAGTTATCACCTTGAAACTTCAGTAGTGGGAACTGTAGCATGTTCCGTATTGCACTGAGTTTTTGCAGAGTTGTCAGCTACCACTTGGAAGGGACTCAGTGATAATCTGTTCCCAGGAGGGAACTGCCTGGTTCAGCACAATAGGCAGTTGCCACATGTGGCTACTGAGCACTCGAAATATGGCGAGTCCTATTTGAGATACGCCATAAGCAAAATGTGAAGACTCAGTATGAGTAGAGGAATATAAAATATTTATTTACTTACATTGATTTGCCTCTTTCTTTCTTACCGTTTTTAATGTGGTACCGGGAAATTTTAATCACATATGTGGCTTGCATTATATGTCTGTTGGATTGTAACAAAGGGAAAGGAAGACTAGCATGGGCACGTCAAAACTCTGCCCTGTGTGGGATAACCTATCATTTCTTATTCAAACCAGGATATTTGGAGAGTGAAAGTGGCCACTATAGATAATGATGCCAGGGAAAAGGGGCATGAACTGGGGCTGCCCTAAGCCGCTGATGGTGGGAGGTCACCCTACCAATGAATAAGGTGAGTGTGAAAGCCACAGAGAAATGGTAGATGAGGACTTAAAAGAAGGGTTTATTTTAGGGATTTTTTTTTTCTTGCATCAAACAAACAACTGAAGTTTTATCCGTTGTGTTCATACTCTTTCTGCTCTTGGGTAAAAAACTTCCAGCTTCCAATTTCTAAGGGAAGAATTTAAGACTAAAAATCCAGGCTTTCAGAATTTGGATGGCAGAAATTACTATGAAGCACTTGACTATATGCAACCTAAGTACATCGGAGCTATGTGGATTGCATTTCCTTTAAAACACACACAAGCTTAAAACTTCATGGGAAAAGTACTTGGCAGGGGGCTGCCTTGGCTTTCCCAAATCCCACGTGTTTTTGTACACACACACACACACACACACACACACACACACTCTCGAGAGGGTGTTCTTCAAGCAGTAAACCAACCCAGCTTCCTCTGCCCAGAGAGCTAGGCCATCTCTCTTGATGTCTACCTGGGATCCTCACTTAGGGATTGGATCCCAAAGATCCCAATAAAGTATGCACTTCTCTTAATCTGAAATTTGGGGAGAGATGTCAGAAGAAGGTGAAAGAATCTGAAACATAAGGGGATGTAAGTTACAAACATTACAAAGAAATGTTTGTCACATTTCCTCTCAATAGAGACACGGAAGCCGGGCCATTGGTCCAGGGAGACATGGAGGCAGAGCAAAGGCCTTCTGCCTTCTGTAGGGCAGCGAGGGGCCTCACTGAGAAGGGACTTGCTCAAAAATCTCTCCCTCCACTTTGGATGGGGTGAAAAAAATAACTATTGCATTGTTTTGTACATCTGTAACTAATAATAATAATAATAATAATAATAATAATAATAAAAAGTTAAAAAAAAAAATCTCTCCCTCCCCAGCCCCACTCCCCCGGTTGTGAACAATCCTCTAAGTATTTCTGTGTTCAGCCAAGACTGAGCAACACGGTAAGTGCCTGTGCCCACGTGATCTGAGATACTCAGCAATTACTATCATACCTTTCCTCTTTGATTTTGAACTTGGTGATTCCTTTGGCTGAAATGTCCTATCCCTCTTTCAATTCTCACTGCCCTTCCCTTGGAAACTCAGCTCAGATATTCTCTCTTTTAGGAAGCCTTTCTTGAACCTCTCAGATGGGATGAAATCTTCCCCTGTGAGTTCTCACACAGCCTTTATCAGGAGACTTTATTGCAATGGGCTGTGATTATTGATTTCTTGGTCCTTTTTCTCACCCCATGTAAGCTGTTTTGGGAGAGGAAGGACTCGTGTCTCCTTATATTAGCGTCTCCAGTGTCTGCCATGTCATAGCTGCTCACTAACCTTTCACATTTATATAGCTCTTTTTATCACTGGAAAATCACTTGGATATACAAGAAATGTCACCTGACAAAAATCGGAAGAGGTTGCCAAGAGACTAATAAATCCCCAGTTATTCATTAAGATGGTGAAACTCTGAAAAGCTAAGTGATTTTCCCAGCATCATCCAGGCTGGGACTACTGGAACTGAGAGCAGAACCCAGTATTTATTCCAAGGACTTTTTTTTTTTTTTTTCCCCCCGCACTAAACTTGTCTGATTTGTTGAATGAAACACGGAAACATCAGGCCACAGACAAGCACGTTTTGAATTTTGGATCTGATCATAGCTGAAGAAAAAAAGTGTTTTGATTCCAGGGAAGCCTGCCAGGAAGAAGCATGTGAAAAACAGAAAGACTTTTAGCAAAAAAAGCTCTGGAAATTTAAACTCAGGGGTTCAAGCTGTGTGGGTGGGACACATGAGGTTCTTGAGTCCTCTCGGGTTTTTGTTGAAATCTTGTATATGTGAGTATTTTTCTGGGAGGAGGAAGCAAAGTTTTATCACATTCTCCAAAGGTGAATATACCTGAGGCCTCGTTCCACCCCTGGGCAGAGGGACCATTTTGTACTTCCTTGGGGATCTAACTATCGCTTGGTGGGCCAATTTCCCCCTGAAACCCCCACCCCACCCTCTCCCAGGGTCAGAGGATGCCAAGGCCTGCCAGGAGGGCTCTGTGCAGCCTGATGGCATCCTGTGCATCAACACTTCTGCATTGCAGGAGAGTTAATCCGTTTCTTAAGCTGCTTGACTGAGCTCTTTGCCAGATCTGATAGAAGGATTTAACCTTTCCTTTTTCCCTCTTGGCACACACTCATTGGAATCCAAATAAAGAATTAAAGGAACTTGAAAGGGACTTTCCATTACCAAACAATTCAGTTTAAATTTCCGACCTTTCCTCTACCTATTTTTTTTTTTTTCCATTCCCTCTTCCTCTTCCACATTTGGGATTCAAGGCTGGCATAAAAGCCTCTGGGGACATGTGGAGAGCCAGAGGCCAGGAACGTGAGTGGAATTTTCCAAATTAAGGAGGCTTATTGGCCTTGGTTGCCAAGTGAAGTGGGGGGGGCCTGGCTTTCAGGTTCCGCCTAGGAGCAGGAGTGCTTTGACATCTGGAAGCAAGTTTCGGCTTTCATGGCTGGGGCAGCTCACGTGTTTTTCACAGGAACTCCGTGTTTTTCACAGTCTACCCTGCACGTTCCTTCTTCTGTGTCTTTGCTCCTGCTGCTCAAAGGACATAACATTCAAGAAGTCTTAACGGAAACAGCTGTGGGGGTCAGAGATTGTCCTGAGATCTCAGAGTAATAACAGTAGCTAGAAATGATTTATACGTGCAAAGTGTTATGTTGGCCCAACAATGCTAAGGGGTGGGCCCAACCTTTTTCCCCATTTGACAGATGAAAATGCTGAGACACTGAGTTCAATATATTCTCTAAGTTCTCATAGACAGGATGTGGAAGAACCAAGGCACAAACCCAGGTAAGGTGGTTCAAGAGCCAGAAAAGAGTAACCAGAGTGAAAAGAGAGCTTAACATAGGGCCCAGAACTTACAAAACAATCGATAAATTTTAACTATGATGAAGAGGAGTCAGAATAAGAAAACCCCAGTGCATGTTTTAAATCTTAGTTTTAAAAATAACATTTGTGTTTGTTTTTTTTCCTTATCCTGATAATCAAATAGTAATCCGTGTTTATAATAATGATCTGGAATTAATTGCCCAAAAGGCACCAGGTATGGGAGGTATTATGATAGTTCTTTCACATGTACTAGGAAAAGTTAATTTGTATGCTCTATACAAAGAGATCTAGAGTTTAGATAGAAATATTTAATATTTTTTAAAGAACAATAGCTAACACTAATTGAGCGCTTAGCAAATGTCGGTTGCCATTCTACGCTTTTTCCTTAGGTTAGCTCTTGTTAATCTTCCAATAGCCCCATGCTAATTACTATTGTTATTATGCTCCTTTTGCAGATAAGATTAGGGAACTGAGAAGCGAAGTAGTTTGCTGGGATCATGCACAGCTCTTGAGTGGCAGAGCCGTAGTGCGGTGGCAGAGCCCATTCCCGTGGTCTACATGGCTGCCCTTCCTCGCCAGCGACTCGTGTGCCTGTTCTCCTTCATGTCAGCTCAGTTAGTCAGTGTAGCTATAAATGTCCATCTCTGTCCAAGATCTAGAAAATAGCAGAATGCTTTCACTAGGAGACTACATGAGAAATTAAAAAGCAACTTATAGCAAAGACTGAGAGATGGCAGATGCATGTAACAGGAGGGGAAGTGATTGAGAGGTATTCTCATCTAGTGGAAATCAATTCCATCCTGACTGTGCCCTCATATAGGACATTATCCATCAACATTTCTGCAGTCAATGAATGAATGACCAGCTGGTTATGTACTGACAGTAGAATATGGCAAAGACCTTGAAATAAGTGGTGTGTGATTTTTGTTGTTGTGTGGTCCCAACAGCTTTCTAAGGAAGTGTTTGGAGAGCACACTTCAGAGCCGGGGTCCATGGTAGATTGATACAGTTACAAACAAAAATCTCAACATGAGTGACTAGTGAGTCTGAATATTGTTGAACACTAAATGGTCAGGTACCTCCCTGTTACACTGTGTTCGGCGATCCAGTATCGAGTATTGGGGTTGGAGTACATCTCTGTACACCCTCAAAGATGATTACAATCCTAGGCAAAATCCTCAACCACGAGACATCATTGGTCTCTTGGAGCTAATTCTTACTGAACCTCGCTTCCCTTAAAGTTGCATCTTACATCATTAAGACAGAAACCAGCAAGTGCACAGTGGCTAGAGGACATGTCTGGAGAGCCCATCAGAGCTGAGGCATGAGTTAAAAAACTCAAGTGTGTGACAATGGTCAAATCACCACACTTCTTTAGATTTCTCTATGACTGTTTTCTCTGTCTTATTGTAGGTACTCAGCAACTTATTTGTCGGAAAAATGGATGGGTTCATAAAAAAAAAAAGTTATCTTCTTCTTTTAGGGTTGATAGAATTAAAACAATGCAAGGGTGGGTATGAAAAGGCTGTGTAAATAGAGCCCTCATTCAGTGTTGTAGCCAAGGAAAACTCTGATCATGGCAAGACAGAAACTTCCTTTTGCTTTGTCATGCAGGGCTTCTATCATTGTGTTCATCGTCATGTCATCAGCTTTTCTGAGGATGTCTGGGGCCTAGGGAAGCAGCCCCCAAACCTCAACAGCCTCAAAAAGGGAGCAGTCTTCATTCTGAAGTATTCTGTTTTCATTCATTGAGTAATTGCGAGATAAATCCAGCCTCCTTCTTTAATAATCCTCTAAGCAGGTTATAAAATACATGTTTATGAATTCATCTCAGGCTGAATTCCAACTGGCTTAGAGAGATTTTTAAAAGCATGTGCATATTGTATCATGGCTGTTAAACTGAATGTTTGCTACTATTATTCAATCTGGCAAACATTGTCACTTAATTTAATAATATGATGAAAAGAAATTACATGGCTAATTATATAAAGTCTGCTGCTGCCCACCCACAACACAGCCCCTCCTCCATTTAAAGGCCCTTAACATTTTAGGCATAGCTGAATCTTAGGCACCCACAGCCTCTATCAAAATGTATCACCTCATTTAATTCTCACAACAGCTTTGCAAGACATTTTCTGTTACTGTTATTAGCATCTCCTGACAAGGAAAGGAGAATGTTCAGAGCCAAGATAACCCACACAGATGTAGATGTCGGAGCAAGGGTTGGAACCCTTGATTTGGCTGCCAAACCTGGGACTTTAACCCCTTGCATTCAAACCCTATTTGTTTCTCTGTTTTAAATAACAGAGTACAGACCTGTTATTTGTTGGATGCTGGACCCTGTTCCAAGATGTTTTCTCCTTTCATCTTGACATCAACCCCAGTAGGAGGCTGTTATGATCTCCATTTGACAGAAGAGAAAGCACTTAGAAAGTCATTCCTGTGTGACTTTGAGCAAGTTTCTTACCTCTCTGAGCATTATTGTACTCATCTGTAAAAGGGGAAATGAGGAACGGTTTCACAAAATTGTGAGGAGTAAATGAGGCAAACAGGCAGACCATTAGATTATTAGCTGAGTGTCAGACCTAGATTATTAACTCCATAAACGCTGGTTAGCATTGTTTTTAAGACTGCTAAATGTTCCTGTTTCTATCTTTCAGGATGTAAAATTGAGCTGTGTGAGAGTAGAAGTTATTTTTTGTTTTTTTGTTTGTTTGTTTTTTTTGAGGGCAGTGTCACTGGCCTTCATATGTGGGACCCAAACCAGGGCCGCTGGCTTCTGAAGCCAGTGCTTAACCACCGTGCCACTCGGCCGGCCCTAGAAGTTATTTTTAAGAACCTGGGTTTCTTCTGCCTCTAGTTGGTGCTCCTGATGATTCCGAGGAAATTCTGCACCAGCCATGCTGCTCCTGATAACATTTTATTTAGGCCTATTTGCCACGAAGGTCTCTCGGAGGTCAACCAAAAGGTGGACGGTTTTGTGGTCATCGGATGTCGTGAATGTTGGGGCTCTCTGCCCCCATCCTCGCCTTCCTTGCTTCCCTACTCTCCTCTCCTCGTTTGCCTTCCCCACTGAGGCTCAGGGACTAGACCAAGGGTCTTCATCTCTGTTTCCTGCCCCCCTTTGCAGTGAGTTGCTTGGAGAACTTGGTTGCCGTCTGAGGTGTCTGATGGATGGATGCTGTCGCCAGACCTTCACGAGGCTCTGTGGATGTAGAGTAATAAGGATGAGCCTCCATCTTTCAAGTCTATAGGGGATCAAGCTAAGAAAACTTTTCCATGACATCTTCTCAGGAGGTTTCCTGAGGTGAACAAGGAGATGGAGGGTGGGGAACGGTGACAATAAGGATTTCTAGACAAGCCATTCGTTTTGGCAGCAGTCCAGCCTGAGCTTCTGTCCCAGCTCTGCTTGTTGCTAGCTGGGTGACCTTGATCGACAAATGCTTCATCTCTGGGCCTCAGGCTCCTCAAGTGTAAGAGAAATAATAGTACTTTCTTCCTCACATATTGTTGTGATGCCCCAATAATGAAATCATACAATAAGAGTGCATTATGAACTGAAAAACTGTTCTCAAATGGAACTGAGACACAGGGCTGAGATAACTCGCAGAAAAACAAACAATTGAGGAAATCCTAAACTTGGAAAAATCTGTGGCATTTACATTTGATCCCAAAGCAATTATCACCTCATCATCTTTTCTTTTCTTTTCCAATGCAAATCCTTTTAAAATTATGTTCATACCATGTGCATATGATTTCCAAGCATGAAAAAAAAACTTGCTCTGAAACCACAAACTATCTTATTATTATTATTTTTTAGATTAGGAGGCAGGAGAATGTTGTTGTGTGATGGGAAACACACCCCACATCTGGAGACATAATTTACACTTCCCTTTTATAGCTTCAGCTGTGGTTATTCAAAGTCTATGTTAGAAGAGTCATTAGAATTCTAAGAAAATAGAAAACGTTTTAAGCACCTCCCATTAAACCAATTGCAACAGCCCATGATATAGAATACTTACCTTTGGAAGGTGGATCCTTGTGGGTAATTACTTAAAATAAGGAAAATAGTAATGCAATTTGTGGGAATGTCCAATATGGCAAATGCTTACTTGAATTTGGAGACAAAGTTAAATTAGTTTTGCTCATTTTGTCATTGCGTCAACAAATTGGATTTGAGTAAACCGTACACTGTGTTCTATGGACCAATGACAGATGGGCCAAAGGCATGTTTTCTTTTGTTTGGCTTCAGTCCTATTCAAAAATATATATTTTTTTCTGGTCAGAATCTATAGGAGGTTTTGGTTTCACAGAGCTTTTTATTATATATTTTTATTGTTTATTTTACCAACAGAATGTAGTTTTTCTTCTATCATTGATACAAATGCCAAAAAAAAAAATTGTCCACGTTTTTTATTTCCCCTACCTTCAAACCCCTTATGAAAATTAAATAGAGTAATTCTAATTCAACTAAAGAAAATGAAGATTCATAATGCTAATCAGTGGAGAAAATATAGAAATGCTCACAGGAGCATCTTTCTAAACTGAAGATCAGCTTGGGTTAAAGAAAGAGAGTCCTATTTTGTTTTGTTCTAATCTATGTTTAACTCTTGTGTTATTTGATGAATTAATGTGATTTAGTATGAACTCATTTTGGGGGCAGGAAGAAGAAGTCACTCAGGGAGAGCAGGGCAGGACTGAACATTTTGGACCAGTATGGGGCAGGGATAGGGGTTCCATGGGCCGTCGATGTAAAAGACAGTTCAGAGTTAGTCTGAGGAATTGGGAGTAATCCTGTCTAATTACACAGTTTGGGGGAGAGTTGGGGCTCTTCCATATATAGGGAGAGAATAAGAACGAATTTAATAACCTCCTTAGTTCTAGAAATTTCCTTGACGCAATCTCTTCCACAAAGGAGTCCCAAACTATCATTTTTTTTAGTTTTTGAAGAAAGTGTGGCAAGGGCCTACAAAAGGTTGTAGGGATGAGGCAGATGCACTGACAATGGCTGCCATGCTTTAGATACAGACTATGTGCCAAGTGTGTTTATAAATCACTTTAAGAACATATTTCATTTACTCCTCAAAATTATCCTGCTTGATTTGCAGTAGGAAGAAGGTGGTCTTGTGTCTCATTTTTAGTAATTAGGAACCACAGACCAGGGAGGTAGTAAGTGTGTAAATCACAGAGGTAGCAAGCAACAGTGTTGAACTCTTAGTTTTTCTGGCTCCCGAGACCTGGCTCTTAACCAATGTTCTCTATGTTGTCCCAGTCATTTAAGGCCACTGTGCCTCACTGGGGAAAGAACCACAGTCTGCCCTACTCTCTCTTCTGTGTAGATTGCTTTTTTATGTATAGAGATGTTACCGGCCAACTGAGCAGCACCAACCCCCACCACTGAAAAACTTTAATGTTTTCTTTTCTATAGAAATGTTAAGTATACAAATGTTAAGTCTCCTCCCTAGTTCTTTAGTTTCTTAGCTCTTGGGCCTTGATTGCTTTTCTGACAGGAAGATCCCCCTTGCTTCTTAATTGCTTTGTAAATTAGTTCCTGAATCTGAAACAATATAAGTCTCCTACCCCTGCTTCAGATAACTATTTGAAAGCCTGAGACTTCCTAATATCCCCCAGGCAAGGAAGCTAAATGTCAAACCCATTCTGTGTCCAGACAACTGACTCCACCTGAGTGATGGACTGAATAGCCACAAGTTTCATAAGAACTAACAGATTTATATTTTTGCCCTCATTCAGGAGCCTTGAGGATGCAGGGGATACCCCAACAAACAAAGAAGCCAACACGGTCTTCCAGGTGGAGCTTGAGACCCCTTCCTCTCATCTGAGATCAGCTAGGGCGAGAGTTCGTGAACCCCAATAGGCAGGGACAGCTCTACGCCCCTGCCCAGCAGAAAGCAGATACAGAAGAAGAGACCTCCTGTCCCTCAGCTTCCCATAGAGATTTTAAGGGGATCACGTCTCTCAAGGAAAACCTAGGCAGGCAGTTAGAGGCAGGCATTGGGTCTCTGCATTCCTGCACGTCCCACAGTGTGACCGCCTGGGGGACATCCCCTCTCCACCCAAAACTCCCTTTGGTATTGGAATTACCTACCCCTGCGGGAAGAGCAAATGGGTGCAAAATATCCAACCAGATCAGACCAGTCACTCACACCTACACAGTACCTCTTGTTAATCACAGGGTCTAATCAAGTGGTCCTATGCCCAGGAAGAACAGCCCATCCTGGAGAAAAAGGATAAAAACCCCAAGTCCTGGGAGGGAAGAGCGCGGCTGCTACTGCTATTTCTGTTGCTACTTCTTCTCTTTAAGCCTCACCTTTGCATATGCCTCCTCCACACTCTTTGGTAATGGACCCTTGGGCCATCCTCTAGTCTGGATGTACTGCCTTTTCTAATAAACTACTTAATTTACTGCTTTACTCTGGTATCTCGTTCAATTCTTTGCTCGAGTTGCCAAGGACCTGGACTCTGCGTCGAGAAAGGCCCGCTCTCCGACAACAGAGATAGCGTAGGTCATATGAGCATTTTAGTTTTCCAAAGTCTGGTATCTTCCACTTGGGTCTCTTTCCACTGGCTACCAAAGCCATTTCAAGAATATAAAATTAAGTTTTCTTTCCATATGTTCCACTTGTATTTTGCTTATTCAGCTGTTCTTCTGCAGGATCTCACTGTTATTAAAGAATATTTTGTTCTGAGTTTTTAGGAAACAGGATTACTATATTTATCTCATATTAAGCTATCATCTCGTAACATCTCAATGCCCAATGCATCCTTCTGTGCCCTTCCTTGTAATGTGAAAACTGGGAACCTGTAAACTATATTTCTGCTTTGCCAGCTCTTAGGATCCAACAGTAAATGGTGCTAAAGCAAGATTTGAAGGCAGAACAGGAGACAGGGGCTGGCTCTTTTTATTTGCTTGTCATTCCTTTTATGTGGACCCAGCAATGGGTCTCAAATGCCCTAGCAGCAATGGACAATGTCCCCACCCCCAGTAGCTGCCAGCATTTTTGCTGTCTGTCTAACCTCCACGTTACTTGTTTGCTGTTTCACCTCTAGCATCAATTTAAGTAATTCCTAGTAATAACTTTATTCTGTTGAAATACCTAGAGTGGCCTCAGTTTTCCTGATTGGATTCTGACCGATTCCTTTCTGAAACTCATTTCTCCCATTGTGCTTTTCAGGGTCTGTAATAAATTACAGAATCTTCAATTTGGAATTAATTTAGGAGGTTGTCAAGTCCAAATTCTGACACAATAGAGAGGTGATCTATGAGAACTAGATGTTCATTCATGGACAACTCCCATTAGAGAAAGTTTTCAGAGCACTGTGTTTTGGAGAAATCTGAGGCTATATGAGGTTTTACAGGAGAGAAGTTTTTGTGTACGCAGTGGCATCTGCTGCTGCTGATGTTGTCTCGCAGGAGCTGTACATCTCAGCCTGGAACACAGATTCCTCATGTGAACCTAGGAGAGTGACTTCTTCCTCCCATTGTAATTCTTGTTGTTGGGTCACTTGTAAGTAATAACATCTTTGAGATTTAGTTTGCTAACCAATGAAATGATGCCAGACATATGAGTATGTGTCCCAACATAATTCAGAGGGATTTCTAAGGAATAGATTCATTTCATCCATTCATTTCATTCACTCATTCATTCATCCATCCATTGTTTCATTCATCCATTATCTCACCAGCCCATCTATCTTTCCATGCATCCATTCATTC
Organism: Aselliscus stoliczkanus; assembly: GCA_033961575.1. Lineage (NCBI taxonomy): Eukaryota > Metazoa > Chordata > Mammalia > Chiroptera > Hipposideridae > Aselliscus > Aselliscus stoliczkanus. The sequence goes on from CM066734.1 coordinate 135,099,100, forward strand.
TTTCTTTTATTTACTTTATTTATTTCTCTGAGATTCTCCCCTGTCCTGAACACTATGCTATACTGGGAGGTATAAAATGAGGGGGGAAAATAAAGTCCTCCATTTCTATGAGCTCTATAGAGAAATGGAGAAGTTTTAGTTGTATTAAGTCTGAAAGCTAAAATGACAAATCCGATAAAAATTTAGTAGTGGGAAGTTCTTTTAGGGAGAAAAGCTGATGGAAAGATGCAAAGTTGCTGATAGATGAAAGGATATGAAATGGTCAGGAAATTAGGTACTTTGTTCAAAACTAGGAGTCCTGGGAAATGAGAGTAAAAAGGTAAAGTACACAGCTTGCGATGGGCCCTTTTGAAGAAAAGAGAGGAATATATCAATATAGGTGTGTGTGTGTGTGTGTGTGTGTGTGTGCACGCTTGTATTTGTATATGTGTTATTTCTAATGCCTATTATAAATTCTGTGATGAAAATGGGAATTATTAATATTCAACAATACCAAGCAAGGATGTTAGAGAGTATGGATCATGTTCAATACTAAATGGAACTGTAAATAAAATTGCTACCATCCTGGCCAAGAGCCCCTGACCTCCACGCACTCCCACTAACCGTCGAAGCAGTTGATGGGATTCAGCATTCAGTCATTCATTTTACACTTTTCTCCTATCTACAATTTTGGGTCCTTCCAATAGATTTCAGAGTTAAAACAGTAAACAAGACCACTTTCTCTTTGAGCTTACAGCCTAGCTGCAGAAACAAATGATTAAATATAGAATTTCAGGAAAGTGTAAACAGTAGTATTTTAGAGTAAGAATGGTGTGTTTTGGAAGCATATAATAAACAGCACTTAAAATAGCCTAGAGATTCAGGGAAGAGTCCTGAAAAAAAGGTGACATTAACTTATACCTAAAGATTAATAAGAATCCGTCCAAGAGAGGTGATGGGAGACAGTGTTTCAAGCAAAAGTAGCAGCATGTGTGAGATTTAGAGAATGATGAGTTTAGTGTTTTGAGGACCTGAAGGAAGCCTATTATGACTGGAATATGGGTGCTGGGAGAAGGCTGTAGAGGTATGCTGGGGACAAAGCTTATAGGCATTTTAAGCCAAATGAGGCATAGACTCACTGAGTATATCACTTTATTACTCCAGTGAGCAATTGAAAGTCCTTGGATGATGCAAGTGCTGGAGATGTTACAAACTTGTAATCTGATTTGCATTATGGACAATTAGTCAGAGAGAGAACCATGAAAGCAGATCGACTTCTGAGGGATTGTTGTGGCCGTGACCTAGATTAAGGCGACTTCACTGGAGAGGAAGGGAGTGAAACCATTTTAGAGGTGTGCCCCATTGGAGTGACTGGAGATATAGATGTACATAGATCAGTACATAGGTTTCTGTACATAAATCGCTGAATGGTCTGTAAAATAAGACAGAAAATGTCTATGAGGTCTGACAATTATCTTCACAAACTCATCCTAGAAAAAGTGCTACTTATCTCATTGCTGAATATCACTACAGTCATCTTCAAAGTACTCCCCTTGGGAAGCTATGCACCGATGCCAGCACTAAGTCCACCCTTCAAAGCAATTTTGGAACTCTTTTACTGGAATGGCCATCAGGGCTGTCGTCATATTACCCTTGATGTCCTGAATGTCATCAAAATGTCTTCCTTTCTATATTTCCTTTATCTTTGGGTAAAGACAGAAGGCATTGGGGGCAGGATCAGGCAAGTAGGGAGGGTGTTCCAATACAGCTATTTGTTTACTGGCTAAAAATTCCCTCACAGACAGTGCTGTGTGAGCTGGTGCACTGTTGTGATGCAAGAGCCATGAATTGTTGGTGAAAAGTTCAGATCGTCTAACTTTTTCATGCAACCTTTTCAGCACTTCCAAATAGTAAACTTGGTTAATTGTTTGTCCAGTTGGTACAAATTCATGATGAATAATTCCTCTGATATCAAAAAAGTTTAGCAACATTGTTGCAACAAGTTCCCAAACTTAATTGTGAGACCTCATATTAATTTCAAAATGCATTCATCTGATGTCATGTATGACATGTTGGGACAGGATAACAAACGGGAGACATTGAAGGTAAATAGCTATTTTAAGACTTTGGATATGAAGAGATAGGGTGTGTTTAGAAAGAGTGGTAGCTAGGAAGTGAGGTGGGAAAATGGGCACCTATTGTTTCAGTTGGGGAAACGTGAGGATGTTTGCCTCCTGATGGGAAGAATAAGTAGAAGAGGAGATTACAAACTATATTAGAGAAAGGGAGGGATAATTAATGAGCTAAGTCCCTAAGAAAGTTAAAGGTAAAGAGATTAAACTTTAGATGGAGAAGAGACACCAATACCACTGTACCAGAAAGGAAGACGAGTATGTAGGTGACGAGAGTTCATTTTCAGGTTTTTGATTGTCAGTTTGTTTTTGTTGCTGATATTGTCTTCATGAACTAGGAGGTGAGGTAATCTGACTAGAAAAGGGAAGGAGTTGGAAGGCTCATCAGTTAAAAATGGTGGATTGAAAATAAGTTAGGTTGAACCTTATGAAATGTACATGTATATGCATAAAAGATAAAGATTCCAAAGTAAGCCTCCATACATAAATATTTCTGCAGCCATCAACTTTTCCTTCCTAAGAACTTACCAAGCTTCCCTTCTTTCTTTGCTATCTTCCTTCATATTAAAGCTCTCGTCACTTTAAAAAAATAGTTAATACAGTTTAGAATTTTAAATAGACTCCATTCTTCTCTAGTGAACATAATATTAACTGATGTGTTATATCAGAGAATTGGGAAATTAATTCTATGCCTTTTTATTACTATTGGTAACTGCTCTGAGAAAGCTAAATCTGCCCCATTTATAGAAGTGGGAAGGTATTAATGTGACTATTTTTACTCCATTCTATGACTTGCTTTTCATATTACATTTTTTTAAAAAGCCAGAATACATACACCTGAAAAAGTCTGATCTTCTATAGTTTTATTTATAAATCCATTTATCCGTTCATCCATCATTTAATAAATATCTCTCTGTACGAAGGGACTGTCCCAGTTACTAAGGACACAACCATAATCCCTGTTTCAAGCACTTTCAGTCTATTTGGGAAAACAGACTAAATGGGAAAACATGACAACTATTCGTAACGCAATGTGCTATATGCTGCATCTATAGCAATCCCATATATAAAGCTCTTTGTGTAAGGAGGCTGCAGAGCCTCATTGGGGTTGTTGCAGAATGCTTCACTGAGTGTTGAATAAATGGGCATTTCCTGGCTGCAGCTCTGTTTTATTCCCTTAGAACACACCAACCACAGGAGAAGCTGTGCTAACCATATAAGAAAGTCCCCTGCAGGGATCCTGTATCTCAGCAGGCAGTAACAATCACTTACCTTGGAGGCTGGAAAATTGACAAATGAGAATTCAAGATGATCAAGAGTAATCTGAATTGATAATAAGTCACCATTTATTGGCAACTAACCCTATGACAAATATCATCATTAGGTGACTTAGGTGCATTACATTTTTTCTTATAAGAACAGTCTCATAAGGGAGAAACTTGTATCATCAACACCGTTCAGGTAAAGAAACTGATACGTCTATGTATTTAGCATACATTTCCCGGGGTCAAAAGGGTAATGACCAGTTGTGTCAGGGTTAAAACCCAGGCGTCTGACCTCAGCAACTCTTGTCATCTCCCTGAGGCCACAGATGCCTTCCTGTTTGCTTTTGGTATAAATTATAAATGGCTACTTGGTCAAAAAAGTTGAGAATCACTACAGTTTGTCAAAATGAAGATTTGGTTAAAATGAAAATCTCAATCTCATTTTCCAAGTGTAGCACTGGTAATTTTCATGTCCTATGGAACATGTTAAAAATATTAATGCATACTTGATAATTTGGTCTTTTTTCAGGATTTTTAGTATTTATAGCTTTTTCAGCTTCGATGATTTTCAGCCAGTGATTGATTCTCTATTCATTAAGAATAATACAGTGAATGAATCTTAGTATCCAATAGCAAGAGACTAGTTGGAATGCCCCCAAATAAGCTGCAATAGAATTATTCTAATACTTTTATGATTGCATCTTTTATTACCTTTTTTTTGCTTTTTCTTAGTAAAAAAGTAACAGAAACTCATTAAAGAAAAATCAAAAACAACATTCATAATCTCTCCCACTTCAACATTCACTGTTAAAAACGTTGTATTCACCTAAGATCTTCCCAGATATTTCTGTCTCTTATTTCACTATAAAAATAAGATTTAATATTAACATTCTTTTGTTATCTTCCACAATTTATATCAGTCTTATAAATAATTCCTTGACATTTAGGTTATTCCCACTGTTTACTACCACAAACGACACAGACAGAAATAATTGGCAAAACATGATTTAGAAATATGCTAGCAGAAAAATAGAACTTACCAGGAACCTTCTGAGAACAGCACATTTTTAAGGACCAATAACCCCAGAATGCTCCAATATTACCAATTATGTATTGCAAAAGCCAGTTACTAGGGATATTTCTTAAATCACCTTACTTTTCATCAAATGATTACAGCAGGGGAGTAGCATGGCCCATCTACAGCCACCCTACTGCTCTTTCCAGGGAAGAAAGAGGCCATGGCCATGGTCTGCTTTGACTTTCCAACCATCCAGGTGCAAACAGAGATGTTTTTCGCGGGGTGTTTGCATCCCAGGATCTCTCCTTGGCTTCTCGGTTGCCTCTCCCCACACCTGATCTATCAGCAAACCCTTTCTGCTCTATGTTCAGCTCATCCAGGAGCTGATCGCTTCTCTGCACGTGCCTATTTATCACTTTTGTACAAGCCATTGTCATTTGTGTCTGTTTCCTTGCTCCCAGCTTGCACCCTTACAGTTCATTCCTCACAGGGAGACCAGGGGGATCTGACTAAACTTGAGGTCAGATATTCCTCTGCTCAAATGGCCTTTCATCTCAGTCAGAGCAAACACCCAATCATCACACGCATGCAGAGCCCCAGGGCCTGCCTGTGACCCCACCTCTTGTCTGACGTTGTCTCCTTATACTGGCCTCCTCACTTGCTCTACTCATACCCCACGGGGCTCCCAGCTCTTTCTCAAACACATCCTCCTGCCTCAGAGCGTCTGTGTTGCTTTAATACATTTCTCGAATGTTCTAAAGCATCCACATGGCTTGGTCCCTCGTCGCCTTCATCTTTGCTCAGATGTCACCTCCAGAGTGGAGGCGTGCCCTGATGACTTCAGGTGCAGCCTTTCCCGCCTCCCTAGTCCCTTTCCCTGTTTCCTTTTTCTTCTTAGCACTTACCAACCTTTTTCACGTTGCATGTCCATTGGATTGATTGACGGACTGACTGATGAATTTAGCCAAGCAGAATGTAAACTTTATGAAGACAAGAATTTCTGTTGTTTTTTTTCAGTTCACTGCTGTAGCCCCAGTCAAGCAGAGTAGGTGTCTACACACCTTTGCTCCCCATCCTTACTCCAGCTGGGGAAGACCCCTTCTGCTGTTGCAACCCATTTTGTTATCAGTGCATGGCCAGTGGGAATGAGGACAAGGAGAAGTGGAACAAGTTACCAGGGCCCAGTGGGAAGGAGGGTGGGGGTAATGCCATGTGGAGGTTTTTAGCCCATTTGCTTTCCCTGGGGACATCAACATTTTTTTGTTGTTGTTTTATTAGTTTCAGGTGTACAAAATAAAATAGTGATTAGATATTTATATGCCTCTCTAAGTGATCTCCCCAATTAGTCTATTACCCCTCTGACACTGTACACAGTTATTACAATATTATTGACTTTATTTCCTATGCTGTACTTTACATCCCTGTCACTATGTTTTTTAATTATAGTTCACATTTTCGCAACCAAGATCCAAACCTTGTCTCAGCAGCCTTCACCCATGTCTTGTTATGTCTTCATTTATGTCCCTTCCCAAAAGGAAATTGTTTGTTACCTTTTCTCAATGGAATAGTATGCTGCTGTTAAAAATGCTTACAAGGAATAAGTAATCCATAGAAAAGAATTATGAAAATAAATAAATAAATCGTAGTTAAGAATTCTTGTTATGGATGAGAGCAATAGGGTCTGAATCCTTTTGAGCTGTTTGAACTTCAGCATGTTTCTTGACTTCTTCAAGCCTGCAAATGCTGATTATAATAGCACTTACCTAACACGGAGGGCTGGGTGATAATATGAATGCCTGGAAAATGTATAGCAGACAATACTCAGTGTTCAATAATTATGAACTGCTGTCATCCATCATCACTGTAATTGTGCTAAGTGAAAAAAGCACAAAATTGTATGCATGGCATGAAGTGACAACATGAAGCCCGTATTAGCACAAGGACTTTCGCACTCTGCTTTGGAGCTGGGGACTGTCACCTGTCACTGCTTCACACCCCACCTCAACTAGCCAGTGTCATGTTTCAGCATCTCCACTTTCACACACAAACTAGATACCAATTCTGGTATATGATTCAGCTTTCTTTCAGTTGTGCATGATAGACGCTCAAACTGACCTAAAGGAAAAGATTTATTGGTTCATAAAAAGTAGGAAATCTAGGGTCGGCTGATTGGCTCAGTTGGTTAAGAGCTCGCTCCAGAGTGTGAGCTCTGCGAAACAGGGTCACTGGTTTGATTCCCAGCCCGAGCTGAGCAGCTGCTGAGCTGCCAACAGGTGGCAGGATGGCTCAGATAAAAATTAATAAGTAAATAAATAAACAAACAAACTAGGAAATGTACTGGCCCGAGCTAGTTTTAAGCAAACTGTGGCTGTGGCATCAAAATGCCATGATACGCTCAAGCTTCTGTCTTCCTCTGCTGGTCCGTCCCTCCTTTCTTTCCTCCTCCTCCTCCTCCTCCTCCTCCTCCTCCTCCTCCTCCTCCTCCTCTTCTTCTTCTTCTTCTTCTTCTTCTTCTTCTTCTTCTTCTTCTCTCTCTCTCTCTCTCTCTCTCTCTCTCTCAGTCTCTCTCTCCTCTGTTTGTTTCAGCTAGGATTTATTTTCAGGAAGACTTTCCCCTATGTGAAAGCAAGAGTCCATGGCCAAGCTAATGCTCAGATCTAATGCTTCAGAGTAAGGGCACAGTTCCCAATAGCCTTAGCGAAAGTCCCAGAGACGTCTTCTACGGCTGGCTTGGTTCATGTGTCGATGCTGGAACAAATCAGTGACCCAGGCAAAGGTCGCTTGGGCTCTCTGTGCTCACTTGGTGGGGGGAAGGGGAGGCCCTTCGGACCACAGTATATATTGTGTTATTGTTATATAAAGGAAGGGGTTGGTTTTTGCAAAGAATTGTTGAGTAGACAGAGAAAAAAAAAATGTTGGAAGGAAATTCTCCACAATATTAATAGCAATTAAGATGTGGAACTTGTGATCGATTATTTATTTTTATTTCTTTAAAGAATCTTCCAAATGATCTTTAGTCATGATCCATTATTTTTATAATTAAAAAGTAAAAGTAAAAAATGGTCCTTGAGGACTGAGTAGGCTAGTGAACTCATCAGATGGTGTGTGAATGGTATGTGCTACCAAGGACTGTCACTTGCCTGGCTGCAATCCATCCCTCACCTGGAGCACAGGCTGTCATGTGTATGCAATGTGTCACTTCGTCCCTGAGTCCCCAGTTTATAGGGAAACTGTCTAGTCATGTTCAAACTTCCAGAAATGGATGCTCCTGTGGAAAGACTCCTAGACCAGCGGCCAAGAGACCTGGGTTCTTTTCCAGGTCTGTCCCTAACAGCTGTGTCAGGTGTCAGACACTTCTGTGCGGCAGATCCCCTACCTATAATCAGAAAGTTTATTTTTAGCTTTGACAATCTATGATTATTATTTCCATTTACTGATGGAGTAACTAATTATTTCATTACAGGATTTCTCAAAACCAGTTACCTCCTGTTTGGTTCAATTAGCAAAATGCTAACATGATTTTCATTGATTTTGATGGTTGGGCTGCCAGGAAAGGAGCCCAATGGGGGATCTTAAGCAGATTTTGTATTTATTATTCCAAGGTCATATATACAGGAGCAAAGCTTGTTTTGCATTTTTCCAAGTTCTTGCTTGGAAAATATTTGCTCTCCATCATCCTCTTTCATTCTGCAGATGGCTCTGGGCTCTTTCTCTTTTTCCCCCTTTAGTTTAGAGCCAGAGTAAAGAAACAATGGTTGAGACTGACTGTAAATGAGCCTTTACTTTTTACCCTGAACAGAGAAGAACCACAGACTATCAGACTGGGGGTGAACCTCAAAGTTTACTCATTCAGCCCTCCTGGATTTAGAGGAAACATTTATTGAGTATCTTAATGTATATTCCTCAGAAGGAACATACACTGCAGAGTCAAATAGTGTGGCTAGAATCCTTGCTCTTTTACTTATAAATATGTGAGCTTGAGAGAATGTTTTATTTTTCTGAGTCATAGTTTTATTTGATATATATGACAATTTTATATATATATGACAATTAAGTTCACAAACTCATCCTAGAAAAAGTGCTACATACCTACATTGCTGAATATCACTATGGCCACCTTCAAAGTACTCCCCTTGGGAAGCTATGCACTGACACCAGTGCCTAGTCCACCCTTCAAAGCAATTTTGGAACTCTTTTTCTGGAATGGCCATGAGAGCTATCATCGTATTACCCTTGATGACCTGAATGTCATCAAAATGTCTTCCTTTCAATATTCCCTTTATCTCCAGGGAAAGAAAGAAGTCATTGGGGGCCAGATTAGGTGAGTAGGGAGGGTGTTCCAATACAGTTATTTGTTGACTGGCTAAAAACTCCCTCAGAGACAGTGCCGTGTGAGCTGGTGCAAGATGCAAGTGCCGTGTGAGCGTGATGCAAGAGCCATGAATTGTTGGCAAAAGTTCAGGTTCTCTAACTTTTTCATGCAGCATTTTCAACACTTCCAAATAGTAAACTCGGTTAACTGTTTGTCTAGTTGGTACAAATTTATAACGAATAATCCCTCTGATATCAAAAACGGTTACCAACATCGTTGCAAAAACTTTGTGAACTTAATTGTCAGACCTTCATGTATATGTGTGTGTGTGTGTGTGTGCATGTGTGTGTGTGTGTGTGCATGTGTATGTGTATCTTTAAAATGAAAACAATGATAATACCTACCTTGTAGCCTGTGTGGATATGGTAGGTAGAATAGTTACCCCCATCATATATATTGGGTTGCCGGAAATGTCATGACATATTTTTGCAATGAAAAACAGAAAAACACGTGGTAACTTTTCTGACAACCCAATACATATCCTAATCTCCAAACCTATGAACCTGCTACCTTAAATGGCCAAAGAGGATTTGTAAATGTGATTAAGTTAAGGATTTGGGGCTGGGAGAGTATCCTGGATTCTCCAGGTGGACTGAATGTATTTGCAAGGACATTTATAAGTGATAAAATGAGATGAGTGAGTCAAGCAAGAGAAAGATATGACAAAGGGAAGAGCAGCTGGAGTGATGCTGTGGGGTTGGGTGGTAAAGGGGACTATCAGCCAAGTAATGAGGGTGGCCTCTAAAAGCTGGAAGGTCAAGGAGATGGAACACTGCTCTGCTGACACACTTTTCAGACTGCTGACCTCCAGAACCACATGATAATACGTTTGTGTAGTCTTTATTTTTATTTTTTTTAAGATTTTATTGGGGAATTGGGGGAGGGGAAACAGACAAGTTGCTGTCTTTTTGTTCTTCAGTCTAGTTGCGGAGGACGTTGCTTCACTGACCCATGTTGGTATCATCATTGCGCTCTTCCCGGATGAGGCAGACCGGTCTCCGGCCTCTGGATGGTCGCTCACCGCGGCTCTTGGCAGCTCACTCTGGCTGCCAGCCACTCACTGTAGTCCATGGCAGCCCACTGCAGCAGGGGCTGCAGCCCACACAGTTGCCAGGGCTCGCACAGCCCAGCTCCAGGTGGAGCTGTTGTTAGCTGTGGAGGGCAGTGTCACCGGCCCTCATAGGTGGGATCCGAACCGGGGTCACTGGCAGCCCAAAACCAGCTCTTAACCAATGCACCACTTGGCCGGCCCACGTTTGTGTATTTTTAAGCCACCACCTTTGTGATAATTTGTTACAGCGGCATCAGAACCAAATACAATGGAGATTGTTAACTATGTATACAGATAGGCTGAACAACAGCGCCCTAGGCCAGGGAACTCAATGCCATTGGTTTTGCTGCTGGTATAGTTACTGTGTCTCTTCTTCGTCCTTTTCCTCTTTCCTTCCTCTCCCTTGTCCTTTCTTATTCCCCCCTCCTCCTCCTCTCTTGTTATCACATTAAAAGTAACAGGAAAGAAAGAAAATAACTAGTGTTCAATAAGGGCTTCCTAAGCATCAGACACCAGCCTAGGTGATTTCACAGGCAACCAAATTCAACCTTCCAAAAACCCCTCTGCGTCAGGGTTTAATATTTCTCCTTCACAGGTGAAGAAAACAAGATCTTCCTAAGTCAAATGAGTTGCTTCCAGATGTACTGAGAGTAGTGATTTCCTGACACTGATGATTATTTGTGCCTCCCTCATCAATTGCAGCCTAACTTCCATTCCAAAGAAAGAGCTGTTGACCTGTATCCTGTGTGATACAAGCTGGAGTGAGACCAAGGCTGGACCCTCCCCAGGTGGCCACACTGATCCCTATGCCAAGCAAAGGCAGTCATGGCGGGTCCCCCAAGGCCGTAAGTCTAACCTGGCACTGTGTTCATGAACCATTTTTATTTCCCCTCTTGCCCCCTTCCCTGCCTTTGTCTTCTTGGGTCACCAGATCATTTGATAGTTTTTATATAAGCACTGGCACCAGAAGCTGGGATAGCGGCGTGGTGCACGGTGGGGGACTGAAGGATTTGCAGAGCTGAGGAGGGAGGATTGAGCAAGTTACTGCAGAGGCCGGGCCCCGGGGACCGTCCTGCACCTCCGCCATGGCCCACCCCTGGAACTCGGCACCCTGGGCTGATGGAGCGTCTGCTCCAAGCCCCAATGGTGACTGGGTGGATGAAGGCAGTGTGGGAGGGAGGGCGAGGAGCGGGCTTCAGGACTTCAGAGGGACTCTGCCACTCAGGAGCTGTGTGGCGTTGGGCTAGTTGCCTCACCTTCCTGAGCCTCAGTTTCCTCTTGTGTAGAGAGGGTATGATAATACAAGTTTGATCATGTCACAGGGCTGAAAGGACCCCACAGTGGCAAGGGGCTATAGAGGCCAGCTTAGTCCACCCAGCATTTAGGACCCAGGGATCTGAAGCTCAGAAACAATCATTAGCGCCTGGGTTGGGGTCCAAAATTCTTTCCTCTGAGACATGTTGCTTTTGTAGGATCAAACGTGATAAGGAGTAAAGAGCCGTAAAGATGCCCGTGTCAGGATGGGAGGCACTGAGAGGGCTTTCCTTGGACTGCTTCTCCTCCCCTACCTTCCAGACGGTCTTTCTGCAGCTGAGACCAGGACACTGACAGCCCTAGAACTCCACCTGAGATCTCATTCCCTTCTGAATCTCTAGTGTCAAGCACATAAAATGGTGTAAAGGCACTTAATATCAAGCAGGAGTGAAGCACATGGATTAATTGATAAGCTCATAAAATAAGAGTCTTAAATGAAACCATTAGAGAATGTAGAAATTCCCCTAGACTATGTTTAACAAGCTTACTTAGGGCTGAGGTAGGCAAAAAGTTTCAAGTACCTCACATTTCACTAAGAAAATGGGGCCTGCCAGGTCTGACATCCCATGAACACCTCCTTATTTTCAGCATCAGAATGAGATATTTTCCTTTCCCTTGGTAATGTCACTTGTTTCCTGTGCTCTTACTTCCATTCCTTTTGTTTTCTTCCAGGTTGTTCCTCCCATCTCTCTCCAGCTCCTCATGAGGGACTCTTTTTACAGGCACCCAGTCTGTGTTTTTATGCCCACCATGTGGTACATGTATTTCAGACACTGGTGATCCAACTGTAAATTAGTCCTTGTTCTCAAGGAGGCTGTACTTAAGAGGGAAGAGTAGGCAACTCTAAACAAGTCAATGATATATAATATAACATTATATCATGTAGTGCTAGGAAGAAAATTAAAACAAGGTCAGGGCAAAAGGCAGGTATCCAGTAATGGTGGTGGCAAGGATGGGGGTGGTGGTGAATGGAGTGGGGGTGGGGCCGAGCTTGATGGCAGTGGTGACAGTGGACGTGTTGATGTTCATGGTGGTCAGGGAAGGCGGTAGTGATTGTAGAGGTGGGGGTCAGAGTGGTGGTAGCGGTGGTTACAGTGCAGAAGAGTATTTTATTTTATTTTATTTTATTTTCCAGATGAAATAAGCTGAGCCTTTATTTATTTATTTTTTGAAGGCAGTGTCACTGGCCCTCATATGTGGGATCCGAACCGGGGCCGCTGGCATCCCAGGCCAGCGCTTAACCACCGCACCACTCGTCTGGCCCTAGAAGAGTATTTTAGATCATATATTCAGTGAAGGCTTCCATGAGAAAATGATATTCGAGTAGATCTGAATCAGAAGGAGCTAGCTAGACCTGCAAAAATCTCAGAGGAGAACATTCAAAGCAGGGAAAATGAAAATGCAAAAGGTCCTGAGGTTTCATTGCTTACTCCCTCGGCACCCCGTTTTTGGATTCTCTGAGTTGTGACTTACACCATCTCTATGGCCCCTTGGGAGACTGAGCCAAAGTTACCCTCTGTGGAAATCTGCCTGATGGACACTTCCTAATTAGTCACTTCCACACAAATCCTCCTCCCCTGGTCTCTTTCTGTGAACTTGAACTTAAGACGGTACATATAAATATCTCTTTCAATGAACTTTTCTGTAAAGAAAGGAAATTGAGGTCAGGATTGTTAAAGACCCAAAGGCAACTCAACATTTCCAAAACTGAACCTATTAACATTTCCTGCTTATATTAGCTCCTTTTCCAGTGCTGCTCAGAGAATGCCTACTTTTGTTCATCCAGCACAAAGGCAGAAACCTGGGTTATTCTCAACTCTTCTCCAGTCAGTCTCCAAATTTTGTTATTTGTATTTCCTTTACATTACACAGTGGAGATTGTCAAGGGCTTGACCAAGAAAAATTTAGGTGTCATTGGTGACAACGGGAACCACTAAAGTATATTCAACTGTGTTTACCAAAAATAGAACTTAAAATAAAACCATGCCTATTCTTTGGGCTTTGCTCTTGCCAGTCCTTTACAAACTGTGTACATGTGCCTAATGTCAATTTCATGCAGATTTTGAACAAAAATGAAAAGGGAAGGGACTTTCCACCGTGTCCTTGAAGACTGTTGCAAAGGGTAAGGAATTGCACATTTATTGTCCTTCCTACAGGCTCTGAGGAAACAAATATAATCTGTGGGGAAATTCAACAGAAGCTTTTAACAAAGACCAAAGGTAATAGGTGAGATTTAGAGGGGAAATTAATTAAGCCAAACTAAAATGAGTGGTTTTGGGTTTGAGAATCTGAGGGAGTCTGGACTAGGGAGAACCGGAACAGAGAAAGGAAGCATACTGGCAGGGAGCTGATTGAGGGTCCAAAATTAATTATCATTCGCCATCTAATTATGTTGTCTGAATCACCACCCTGCCAGTGGAGTTCCTTTCCTCTAATGCAGGGAAGGAGGAAGCCATGTGGCTCTGGAAGCTGGGGGTCTTGCTTCTCATTTTCACTTAAGACAGATAATAAAAAAAAAAAACCTCCCCTTTGTCCTTTTCTGATAATTATTTCTCATTTTTATCTTCTTAAAAGAGCTGCTGTCTTCCAGATTACTTTCTCCTTCCTTGTCAAATAACCATTTGCATTCTTGTCATCTGAAAATAAAAATGCCAGGTACAGTCCTACTGGGTATGTGATTTATACCAGGTGGAATACTGGATGCAAACTCCTACTCTATTTATACCACCTACTATGTGCGAGACCTCTCTTAAGATACTTCAGTTTTGCTAATGGATGCAATCAAGATGGTTTAAAGTCATCTACTTCTCACACTAGTCTTAGAAGCTGGAAACTAACATTAGCTCCAGTTTGTAGGTATTTAAATGGGGTTAGAAAGTTTAAACATTTTCCAGAGCCACATGACTAGTAAATTAATGGAACCCAACATTGAAAGCCAAACTTCTGTGTCTCGTCCAACCCATCCATCCTCTTCCACATTGATGAGGTCCGAATCTGCTGTGAAGTCCAGCCACACATCTAGGTTGACCTTGCACTAATGCTTCAGTACCATTTTCATCAAGAATTACAAAAAAAAAAAAAAAAAAAAAAAAAAAATCCACAAAAATTAGAAGTTTATCTCCTGGATTCCCTTGTCTCTACCAAAAATGGTTTGCTAGCTCAATACTTCCTCTGGGTAAATCTCAAAATAATCCAAGCTATGGAGGTGAGGCTCATTCATGTTAAAAACCCATCGTACTTGTCCAGACTCACCCATCCTCACTCAGCATCACCCCTGATCATATAGAAATGATGATCATGATGACAATAGAGATATTAGCAAGAACAAAGCAAAAGGCGAGAAGAAATGTTGGGACCTTACAGACTAGGTGAATGTGGTGCTTATAAACAGGACTCTGGGACCAGGCTGCTTGGGTTTGAATTTTATTTTTTAAGATTTTATTGGGGAATTGGGGGAAGGGAACAGCGTTGGGGAATCGGGGAAGGGGAACAGACAAGTTGCTGTCCTTTTGTTCTTCAGTCTAGTTGTGGAGGACGTGGCTTCACTGGCCCATGTTGGTATCGTCATTGCGCTCTTCCCGGATGAGGCAGATCGGTCTCCGGCCTCTGAATGGTCGCTCACCGCGGCTATTGGCAGCTCACTCTGGCTGCGGGCCACTCACTGTAGCCTATGGCAGCCCACTGCAGCAGGGGCTGCAGCCTACACCGTCGCTGGGGCTCGCACAGCCCAGCTCCAGGTGGAGCTGTTGTTAGCTGTAGAGGGCAGTGTCGCTGGCCCTCATACGTGGGATCCAAACCAGGGCCGCTGGCAGCCCAAGCCAGCTCTTAACCAAGGTGCCACTCGGCCGGCCCTTGGGTTTGAATTTTGGCTGTGTAATGAGTGAATTTGGGCAATCGATTTAATCTCTGTGCTTAAGTTTCCATATTTGAAGAAGAACTGGGAATAATAATAGTGCCTTCCTCATAAGGCTTTTATGTGGTAAAGTGGGATAACACATAAATATTGCTCAGGACAGTGTCTGGTACATAGTAATTGTCACATAAACATTAGATGTCATTGTTATTATTATATTATTATTATCAGACTGACATAGGTTATTGTGCTCTCTCAAGTTTTGTTTCCTATTCTTTAAGGGAGGATACAGTTTTCTTCACCCCCCTCATCTGATTGATGTGAGCAATAAATGGGATAATGCATGTAAACATTAAGCTTAGTGCTTGGCACATAATACCGTGTGAGACATAAAACGCTATTCCTCTGCACACGATCTTTATTTGTGAATTCCATCTTTCATGCTCTAGATCCTGGAGATTTTCCAAACTGTGTTGAGGTCTTGTCTCCTCCAGAAAGCTGTTCATGATCTAATCGTAGCTCATTCCTCACATGGGTCCCTTCTTTCTTTGTGGTTGGATTCTGTTCACTGGTCATTACCATGCTGTTTTCATCATCTCTGCATGATGACATGTGGGTGGATAAATGTTCATTGACTCCCAGATGTCATTCTAAATATTTAGAAATAGACAGAGAATTTTTGTCCTCAAACAGCTCATGACATGAATGATGGGATAGGTTAAGCTCAGAAAATAACCAGAGACTTCTGGAATGTTCTTCAGAATCCACTGTGAGGCAGATACTAAGAGGTCTGTCATCTGGCCATGTACTAATAAGCTATTTATAGTGCAAATATTATGCGCCTTGTACTGTGCTGAGCACTCAAGACATGGAAATTAATAAAACACATTGCTTGTAATTATTCAGAGTTTGTTGGGACAAAACTGACATGATTTCTCATGTCAATTTCTGATGTTAATTGAGAGTCTAGTGTCCCAGGTTTGCTCTAATAAAAAAATACATGCATGCCTCCTATCATAAAACTTGTACTCTAGAGAAGACTGAGAGCGTGGTATACAAGATAATTTCCAATATTGACGTGTGTAATAAAGAAAATAAAACAATAGTGGGATATAATATCAGGGAATGAGGGTGGGGAGCTACCTGAGGTTGGATGAACATAGAAGGTCTTTCTGAGGAAGTGATTTAGGATCTGGGACCTCATGCAGAGAAGAAGCCACCCATTAGAAGAGTTGCAGGAAAACATTTTCACCAGAAGAAACATCATCAGGAAAGGTCCTAAGTAACAGCCAGCCTGGAAATGTATACAAATAATTCTAACTCCAATAGAACATGTAGAAAGTGTTATGGAAGCACGAAGCACTAAGGAGTAGGTAGAAGATTCTAGTAGGGAGTCTACAAGAGGGGTCAGTGAACCTTTTCTGTAAATGGCCAGTTAGTAAATGTTTCAGGTTTAGTGGCCAGGTGGTATCTGTCACAATTACTCAGATTTGCTGTTGTAACACACACACACACACACACACTAAACAAACAAAATGGTGACAAGTAATATGTAAATAAATGGACTTGAGTGTGTTCCAATAAAACTTTATTTATGAAAACAGGCAGAGGGCCAGACCGGCCTGCTGGCTGTAGTTTGCCAGTCCCTGGCTTACAGCATTAGCCAAAAGACTTGCACATACTGTGACAGACTGTGTTTCCTAGGAGGACACATCACGATAGCCCATCTCATATGTCTCGATTATAATGTTTTGTTCACATTCCTGCATCCAGAAATGGAGTATAGTCTCCCTCCTCTTGAATCTGAGTGTTCCTCTGATTATTACAAATGTGTATTGTGTGATTTCTAAAGCTAAACCATAAAAGATGGGGCAGCTTTCACCTGCCTTGCTTGGGACACACAAATTGACAGTCCTGAGTTTACACATAAAAAGTCCATTTGCTCCGAAAACATCATGCTGGAGAGATGACATGGAAAAATGACATAGAGATCCCATTGGAATCTTCCCAGCCCTGGCACCAGCTATGTGAATGTGTGACCTTTCAGATGGTTTCGTGTGCAACCTTCTAGCCACTTCAGCAGGAGCCAGATGGAGCAGAGATATTCCATCCATGTCAGGCCTTTGAGAGATTTCAGATTCATGAGCAAAGAAAATGTTTTTGTTGTTGAAGCTATTAAATTTGGGGGTAGTTTGTTACATAGCATTTGATAATTAATACACCTTTAAAAATTGTTGTCTGATAACATTTAATTCTTTTAATAGCTCTAAGAGACGTTATGCATTATCCTTATTTGCACAGGACTTAAAACCAAGCTCGGGGAGAAGGATTCATAAAGCCAGATTTCTACGAGATTGTCACTTAAACAGAATCACAAGATTATTTAAGTAGCTGCATCAAACTCTGGTACTTTTTACTCTGTTTCAGTTATTTTATTTTTCAGAGCTAAAATTTCATTTGATTCTTCTTTATGTCTTCTATTTCTTTACAGAAATGTGTTGTTCTTATTTCAAGAGTGTTTATATTGCTCATTGGAGCATTTTATTATAACTCTGTTTAAATCCTTGTATGGAAATTCCTACATCTATTTAATTTTGGTTTTAGTGTCTGATTGTCTTTTTCTCATTCATGTTGAGATTTTTTTGTTCCTGTTGCTTAGTACAATGAATATTTTGGACTGTGTCATGGACATTTTGAGTATTTTAAGACTCTGGTTCCTGTCCCTATCTTCTATTTTAGTAGTGTTTTAGTCAGCTTGGGCTGCTGTAACAAAATACCAAAACCCAGGTTGCTTATAAACACCACACATTTGTTTCTCAAAGCTCTGGAGGCTGGAAGTTGGAGGTCAGGGTGCCAGCGTGGCCGCGTTCTGCCAGGAATCCTCTTCAGGTTGCAGAGTACCAACTTCAACATGGCAGCAGAGAGCAGAAGTAAGATCTCTTTGACTCTTATAAAGGCCCTAATCCCATCCATAGGGCCCCACTCTTATGCCCTCATCTAATCCTAATTCTCTCTTAGCAGCCCCACCTCCTTACACCATCACATTGGGAAGCAGAGCTTCAATAGATCAAGTTTGGGAAGGCAAAAATATTTAGTCCATAACAAGTGGTGGCCAACCTGTTGCCATTCAGGATTCATATCCTGCCTCCCTTTTGTGGTTTAAATATCAAATGCAATGCTCGCAGTCTAGGAAGCGCTATTCTGGTCTGCTCAATGTGTGTCACCCAGATGACAGGATCCCATGGTTCTGACTGGGTTGGGGGGAGGGTACCATCTTGTGACTGTAGGGACGGGGTAAAAATGAGCACTTTCCCGGAAGCTTCACCCTGGAGGGGTGCTTTGTCCTCACTGAAGTCCCAAGGGCTCTAGCCAGTCATTCTCTTTTTTCCTTCTTTCAGTCTTCTACTAGATGACTTACACATCTTGTCCAGTTTTTTTTTATTAGTAGATGAAGTACAGTATGTTTCTCACACATTCAAAACTAGCTGAAGTCCTTTTTTTCACTTTAATGCCCATGCTTTTTCCACTATTTCACACTGTTTTCAGGCTGTGATATTTGAAACAGTATGCGTCCTGCCCATTTTTAAATTGGATCCTGAACATTCAGACACATTCCTTCCACTGTCCTTCTTGTTCCCTCTGTTTTTCTATTTTCTTCTTCATAATACCATGTCATAGTTATATCTAGAATGTGTTCTCTCTCTTATGTGGTCCTTTCATTCCCCCTCATATCCTGTCCCAAAAAAGAGAGACATTACTAGTCCTCTTGAAATCACTGATTAGCCGAGTTCACTAGCAGGTGGGATCACAGGGTGTTGTGAGGAGGGCACGTGGATGAGATATTCTCTTCAGTTCCGTCAAAGTATGAAGGAGTGGAGTACACTCCAGGAGGGAGAAGGCCACTCCATCTTTACCTGTCTTCCTTTCCCTCAATACATTTGGCCTCATTGATACAGAGACTGTAGAGGAAGTAGGTCCAGCCATCTCTCTCTCTCCTTCCCTCTTTTTACCTTTTCTTCCATTTAAAAGAAATAAGGAGAACTGGGTTTGTTCCCAGATGAAAAGCGGTCTTGCCATCACTCTCTTGTTCTTTGCAATCATTCAGAGTGTTTTGACATGAGGGACTAAGATTTAGGCATTGAGGAAAATAAAATAGAGTTGGGAAATTAATGGAGTATTAAGTTTCCCTGTGGTCCAGCCCAGAATCCCTGTTAATGGCATCAGCTGTTAGGGGTTTAAGTCTAGCTCTGCTCCAACTTCATCAGGGTCCAACCCCAGCAGCCTGTGTGTGTGTGTGTGTGTGTGTGTGTGTGTGTGCGTGCGTCCATGTGTCTGTGTCTGTCCTTATAGTCAGGCAAAAGCAGCTCTCAAAGAGCATTTGAAGCAATGGCATTCTCTAGAGCCCTGAGGCCTAAGGGATTCGTGGTCTTCTATTACTGTCACCAGGGGAAATAGTCAAGTGATAGTGGAAAGGGTTTGTTGTTGTTTATCTGAGGAGTAATAAGTGTGTGTCCTTCAAATTACATGGCTGAAACCTGGGTAGCCTCAGAGCCCATCTGTGAATGTGGAAATGATCTCTGCTTCCTTTCTGGGCATCAGGATGACCAGCTGCATGCTCTGTCTGGCCACTGTGCCCATCTTCTCTTCTGTTCTCCTTCCTTTTTCATGACTATGTGCGATCCTCTTAACACCATCTGGAGATGTAGATATTCTCAGAGGGAAACAAAGACTGGTCTTTGCCAGGGAACTGAGTAGCTAAGTTCTACTAATCATTCAACCATTAGAATTATACAAGAGACTCAAACCCTGAGCTGACTGAGGGATTCAAGGAAGGTAGAATCTGCCCCCTGCCCACTATGAAAACCTGCCAGCCATTTTGTTTTCCTATTACAGTTTTGCAGAGGTAGCAATACCGCTGCTTCATGGATATTGGGCTCCAGGAAGGTGAACTACATTTTTGCAGAAGGAAGATGGGTGCTTGGGATGATCTTCTGCAATTGGAGCCCAAACTACTGCAGTGGTGCAGATGCTGAATTAAGCAGTTTGATTAGTCATGTAAATTAGATCTAGAGTCACAGACACCAGGCCTTGTCATTACACAAGCCTTCCCCTCTCTTCACCTTCCTCGGTGGAAAATACAGTTCACTTTTCTCAGCCAAGTTAAGCTTAGCTGAAAAAATGGAAAACAAAACAAAACAAAAAAAACAGCTATCAAAGTTTTGTTTTTCACTGCCCCTCTCCCTAGTCCCTCTGCCAGTTTTATTCCAGCCTCCTTTCAACAGAATTTGATTTAGCAAGAAAATAGTGGGTTCTATTCACCCAGCAAAGGAGCATTTCATGTTTGAGCTTTGAAATGAAAATTGTCTTTGGACAGGCTTCTCCACAGCCCCATCTGAGAGCAGCAGGGCTGTCATTCTCACTGTGAATTGTGGGAAGGAAGTCAGACTTCAGAAGGCAGCAGGGAGGGGTAGCGTTTTTCTCTGGGTCAGATCCTGAGCTGGTAGAGAAACCAAAGGTGGTGGAAATGCAGTGCTCCAATGAGTCTCAGGTGATGCCATTTTATTTTACAAGATGTAAGCATTAAATCAATCACCCCTGCTGCTCCCGGACTTTGCAATACGACACTGACCCCAGCCTCTATGCCAGAAGGATTTAAATGCACAATTTCATGCAACATGTCTGTAACATCCTTAAAGTGAAAAGTGGATAGAGGGACCGACAGGTTCTTCCCAGTACAGATGGAATTGCTTCAAAATTGTTAGCTTCTATTTTTGAGCTTCTACATTGAGAATCAGGCATACACGGGTGAAAATGGCATGTCCACTCAGGATTCATAACTTGATAATAGAGGTAGTCATAGAAATGAATAGTTGCCATGTGCATGGTTATTAGCAATATTCTACTCAGGGTGTCAACATGTACCATGCAAGATACAAGCCTGTGGGTTGGAATTGCCCCCAATCTGGGTTTAATATAAGCGTCTGCCTCTTATTAACTCTGTGACTTTGGGCCAGCTATTTCATCCCTCAGACACTCAGTTTCCTCATCTGAGAAAAGAATGACAATATTACATTTTTGTGAAGATGTAACGAAATTATGCAAATAAGGCAGTCGGCATGTGTCTGACAAGTGCAGTAAATGCACAAAACCTGGTAATTTTACACTGATAACTTTGGGACTTGGGGAAAAGAGATGGATATTCTGATTAAGGAGATCTGAAAAGGGTTTTTGCACAGATGGCTCTGGAGGAAGGGTTATTTCACCGGACTGAGCTTGTAGGAAAGGACATTTCAGACAGAAGTTTGCTGGAGGAAGAAGGTACGAAAAGTAGAGTACAAGGTTCGTGGTGGGCTAATGTGCAGTGGCAGATTATTTCGTAAAAGCAGGAGGGGGCCAAAAGACAGAAGATTTTGAGTTCCCATCTGAAGAATATGCTCTTGATTAAACAGACAGTGGGGAGTCCTGGAAAGCTTTTGAGTAGGAAAAGTGACAGACTGAGAGCTTTTCCTCCTCAGAAAGGTGGTTCAGGAAGCAAAGAGTGGGGTGGCTGGATTTGGGAAAGGGCCTTGAGAAAGACCTCAGGGTCAGCACTGTGGGGAGTTAAATATCAGAAACGATAATGGTTTAATTTGCACATATGAGGCATGATTCTGATTTGTTTTTAAAGGGAATATTAATTCTTGGCAGCAAGGACCATATATAAAAGCTAATGAAGATGAGGTGGGGGGCAGGAAGGGACTTCTTTCTTGTCTCCCCAACACTTGGAGTGTTGCTCCAGTAAATCATTTTGCAGAGGCAATCAGCACACCTGTTTGTGAGCGTTGGCATTTAACTGGCATTTTTGGCCCCTGACCGGAGGCAGACAATGGATGTCACTGATGTGTGAATGGGTGCCATTTGCATTTCACAGAAGATTGAGAGGCAGCTAATCATGTTTGTCTGCAGCCTCCTCAGGGAGGATGCAAGGAGACTCTCCTTCCTAAGTCAAAGGAATGCAAGGATGCTTAAGCAACCAGGCCCTTCACTCAGCCCCTGGTGAGTGCTGATAATAAAGGGAGGTGGGTAGAAGACCAGGCAGTACCCTCTCAGGGCTGACAAGTGGGAAAGGCGTTAGGCTGGGCTCTGGAGGCTTGGCTCCTGGTTCTGTACATCCCACTGACTTACTGTGAATTTGGGGGCTTGGCCATTTGCCTTTTGTGTGTTCCAGCTAATTTTTCTTGAAAATGTCTCTGAACATAAATAATCTAAGCTGTAGACATTGGGGGGCAGGGTAACCTCCTGGGCTCTGCTTTGGTCAAGCTGGTTACCACACGTTCATTCATTCCTCAGACTTATTGGGCACCTCTGTGTTCCAGGCCCAGGGTAAATGCTCTAGGTACTGGGGGTGCACAGTTCAATAGGACACAGTTCTGTTTTAAGGGTCTCACAGCACCCTGGGGCCAACGACTTCATTGATTTAAGTGTAGAAAATTCTATGATGGAAGTGGATGCAAAGCACAGTACAAGTCTGGATGGGGAGGGGCATTTAAGCTGGAATCTGGCGCACATGAGAAGCATTTTCTAGCTGGAGAGAGGAGGAAATGGTTTTCTAGCTAGAGACAACAGCATAGACAAAACACAGAGATAGTCAACCGTATGTCCTGTGGGAAAACAGTAGTCCAATATGTTAAAGTCCTTTTTCTTGCAGCGGGGCAGGGATGGGGGGGATTCTGAGCAATAAGGTTTTTAAAATGTATTCTGGGTGTAGGTTATTAGAACCCAGAAGCCTAGGTTAAAACCATAATGAACATCTGAAATTTCTTCAATCAAGATTATTTTCTGATGAGAATCAATTAATAATACAGTATCAAACACATGCTCTGTCATAGCCCTGTGACTGGCAGAGAGAAGAGTAGGAACATTAGAGTCTCTGCTGAGGGACACAGATCTCAGAGCCACCCATTCCTTTGTTTGTACATTCATCCGGTCGCTTACAAATCCTAGTGAATGCCTATGATGTGCTAGGAGTCTATATAAAATGAGAGGAGTAAGTGAAGTACCATCCTGGCCCGCAGAAAATGAAATAGATGATTATGCTGTCCAGTGGTGCAGGCCATGGGAAGGATGCATATGCACAGGGGTCTGAGAGTCCAGATATCCAGTGGGAGGTTGGTTGAGGAGAGCTTCCCAGGGGAACCCAGCAGCAGAGTGACCCTGAGAGTAAGACGAAGTCAAGCCGTAGTGGACAGGCTTGTTGAGTGTGTCCTAGAGGATGCAGAGGCGACTGTTTGGGGAAGAAGGGGTATTCATTCTGTTCTAAAGAGGAGGTGAAGAGATCCTGGGACTGGAACAACATGTGTGTAGGTGGAGGAAAGCAGGCAGGGATACAACTCAGCAGGCAGGCGTCACCCCCCAGCACAGGGCACAAGATGAGGGGCTGTCCAAGGTGCTGAGGAGCACAGCGGAGCCAGCCTCCCAGTACTGGGCCTGCAAACCTTCCGACAGAAAAGGTGGTTTTCATGGAAATATGAATTTTTCGTTTCTTTTTCTTTCTTCTAAATTTTACCTGATTTTTATTTATTTATTTTTATTTTTTTGAGGGCAGTGTCACTGGCCCTCATATGTGGGACCCGAACCAGGGCTGCTGGCTTCCCAAGCCAGAGCTTAACCACTGCGCCACTCGGCTGGCTCGAATTTTTCTTTTTTTTAAAAAGATTTTATTGGGGGGTTGGGGGAGGGAAACAGTGTTGGGGAATTGGGGAAGGGGAACAGCCAAGTTGTTGTCCTTCAATTTTAGTTATGGAGAGTGCAGCAAGCTCGGCTTCAAATCCAGTTGCACCACTCAGCTCAAGGTGCTGTGTTCAATTAGTTGTGGGTGGGCCTAGCCACCATCCCATGCAGGAGTGGAACCAACAGCCTTGTTGTTAAGGGTGCTGCTCTGTCCCCTAAGTCACCCGGGCGGCAGCTCAGCTCAAGGTGCCGAGTTCAGTCTTTAGTTGCAGGTGGGTGTAGCCCACCATCTCAAACAGGCAGTCTTGTTGTTAGGAGCACATGCTCTCACCAGCTGAGCCATCCTGCCACCTATTAGCAGCTCAGCGGTAGCTCAGCTTGGGTACAGCTCACTGGCCTATGTGGGAATTGAACCGGTGAAGCTGTTGCTCAGAGCTGCCACTCTTGAGCAATATTTTAACCAACTGAGTCACGTGGCCAGCCCAAAATATGAACTTTTTAGAAGGGTTTTTCTTTTTATTCCAAAACCTAATTGAAGAAAGTCCCCAGTTCATGGAAGGAGAGGGGATAAAAAACATTTCAACAAATGTTTCTCCTGCCCCACCTCTCATCTCAAAAGGATGGTTCCTTTAGTTGCTGGAAAATGCCCACAGAAAATGCACAAGAGGCTGTGAAAGGCAGGTGGAGAGTTGAAAAACCTCCCTCTTCCTGGAGGCAAAGTTCCATCTGCCCTTTGGGGTGAGGTGAAACCGACAGCAGCCCTGGGAGTGGGCTTGCCTGCTCTGGGAGCTGGTAGGAGGTCTGAGGCTGTGCCGGTGGGAAGGCTCCAGATCCCAGAGGCATTATTCACTCAGCTTCCCAGAGACTTGATCCAAAGTTATTCCAAGGTGGTTCTAAGAGGCTTGGTTGAATAATTCACCAGCTTTATTGTGTTCCTACTAAAATGCTTATCAATTGGGACCTCTATGATCAGTGGCAGAGTATTATTACTGCTAAAGAATTAAGCCTTCCAGGAATTTTGATTCTTTCTCTTGTCTCTCTCAAACATTTTAAAGGAGCCAAATTACCGGGAAGGACCATAACAGAATTGTTCAAGGTCACTCAAATCAGACTGCTTGGGTGGAAGGAGAGTTGGCTGTTTACTGGGCCAGTTTTTTAAACTCTCAGACCTTTGGTGTCTGTATTAGTTTTCTGTGAGTGCTATAAAAAATTACCACAAACAACTTAAATGTATTCCCTCACAGTTATGGAGTTCAGAAATATGAACTCAGAATCAAGTTGTCAGCAGGGGATAGTTTATTCCCTGCCTCTTCCGGCTTCTGGTGGCTGCCAGCATTCCTGTGCTTGTGGTTGAATCACTCTGAACATCAAGGCCAGCGTCCAACTCTCTCTGTGCTCTGACTTCACATTGTCTTCCCCTAGATGTGAAATCTCCCTCTGCTTCCCTTAATAAGGATACATGAGGTTGCATTTAGGCCCTACCTCGATGATCCAGGATAATGCCCCTTTTCAAGATCCTTAATTTAATAACATGTGTGAACACCTGTTTTTGCTATATAAAGTAGCCTTCACAGTTTCCAGGGATTTGAATGTGGATATATTTTGGGTGGCTATTTTTCAGCCTACCACAGGGTTCTCAAATGTAACATGGATCTAATGAAAGAATCTACTTCAGGGCCGGCCGAGTGGCTCAGTTGGTTAAGAGCTCACTCCAGAGTGTGAGCTGAGCTCTGAGCAATGGCGGTTCGATGCCAGCCCGAGCTGAGTTGCCGTTGAGCTGCCAACAGGTGGCAGGATGACTCAGCTAAAAAAAAAAAAAAAAAAAAAAAAAAAAGAATCTACTTCATTGGGTACTGGGAAAGATTAAAGATAGTATCCCCTCCCCCAGCACAATCTCTCTTTCTCTCTCTCTCTCTCTCTCTCTCTCTCTCTCTCTCTCTCTCTCTCTTTCTCTCTCTCACACACACACACACACACACACACACACACACACACAGTATCTGTTCTATGGTAAATGGTCACTAAATGGTAACAATGACTGCTATTTCAGAAACAGCCTTCCCTTCTTCTCTACCAAATTCCTATGGGCTTCTTCCTACTCTCTCATCTTTCATTTTCTGCTATCCTGTTTTTTAAATTCTTCCTCTTCTCAGCACCTTAAGCAGCTTTCTGATAACATAGTTCTTTTCTTATAACCACTTTTATTTTCCTACGATGATTTTTCTGCCAGGAATTGACTTTTCTTTAGAGAGGAGGGATGCGAGTGGGAGGTGGCAGAGGGAAGAGAGCTATGGGCAAAGAAGGAAGGAGAAAGGAAAGACCACGAATCCGGACACGTTATCAATGTCTTCCCTGTGAAAACGCTTCCTCTCCTATGGTCACTATCTGCCCACGTGGGAAGGCTGGAATGTGTCCTAGACTCCTCCCCTCCCCTATGCCTGTCCTGTTTCAACACCACTCCTCGCTTCTCATCAGCCCAGATCCAGAGAAATCCATCTCAGAAAGGTCTCTGGGTTGGACCTCTGCTCTCCAGTCCGGCTGCCAAGCTCTTATTTAAGGCTCTTATGGTCACCACTGCTCATGCTAATGAATAAAATAGCCTCTTGATTGGTTTTCTGTCTCCTGATTTGCCCCATCTTTTACACCTGCCAGAAGCTCATTTTCGTTTGTTTGCTCATTTGTTTTCTTCCTCAGAGGTAGCACGTTTCCAGATAAGAGAATAGTCTTTGGACTGAGATGAATGAGGGTTCTAGCTCTGACTGTGCTATTTTCTAATTCAAGGTATTTAATCTTTCTGGGCCTTGAGGACAGCCTAAAAGAGCTGTTGTGAAAAATTAGTAGAGTAGTGAATGCAAAGCATTTGCATGGGCTTAACATATGGAAGGTGCCAAATAAACCAGTTCCCTCCTCCTCGTTTAATAAAACAAACAAAAACTTCTCTTATCATGTCCGTGTACACATCTCCTATGAAAGACCTGGCTTTACCAATTCTTCCCTCTGTATGTTTCATCTTCAGTAAGCATTTCAATCAGCTCACAATCATGTTCTATTTTTCCTGTCTTCAAAATAATTCCTTTTCTTCTGCAAGTTTTCATCACATTTCTATGTTCCACTTTGTTGCAAATCTTGAAAGAGTTTTTATTCTCAGTGTTTACAATTTATCTCCTCTTTCCCTGTA
Organism: Aselliscus stoliczkanus; assembly: GCA_033961575.1. Classification (NCBI taxonomy): domain Eukaryota; kingdom Metazoa; phylum Chordata; class Mammalia; order Chiroptera; family Hipposideridae; genus Aselliscus; species Aselliscus stoliczkanus. The sequence continues at coordinate 135,125,971 of CM066734.1, forward strand.
AAACCACTCGAAGCATGCTCTCTTCACACTACTCTATGGAAATTGCTCACATCAAGGTCACCACTGACCTCCAAATTGCTAAATTCAGTGGTTAGTTCTCAATCTTTATCTTACTTGATTTATCAGCTGCATTTGACACAGGTGATTCACTTCTCTTGGATATACTTTTTTTTTAGGATTCCTGGGCTCTAAAGCTTCATGGTTTCCTTTTTACTGTTCTGTTGGTTGTTTCTCAGTTTCCTTTCTTTATTCCTCGTGTTTGTAAACTCTTCATCTGGAGATGTCCCCGCCTTAGTGCTTGTCCTTCTCTTTACTTACAAATTTATTTCCTTGATGATTATACCCAATATTAGGCAAAATCTATATGTGAAAGGGTCAACATCTCTCTCCCAACCCCCAGGCCTTATATTCAACTGTTTGTTTCACATCTCTATTTGGAACTCAACATGCCAATGACCTCTGTACCACCAGCGCCTGTTGCACTCTGCCATGGCCCCATCTCACCTGATGACAAGTCCTTCCTTACATTTGCTAAGTCCACAACTCTTTCCTACCCAATCCTCTAGGATATCCTATTTGGTTTTGGCAAAGATGTTCGTGCTCTAGCATCACACTGTGTAGACTGTCAATGTGATTGTCATCATGCTATTTCTAGTTTCCATCTTTCTCTGTGTCTCATTTATTTCCTGCTTGTACTATCAGCTCCTTGAAGCTACTAACGTGTCCTAAGTATCTGGCACAATACTCAATATAATGGATGTTTATGGAATAAATGAATGAAAACTTTAGGGCAATGGAACCATGGTTCATAATTCAAAAAATGAGTTTACAGTCCTTTAAGGGTAATTGATATATACACAAAAATACAGGGAATTAAAAAGTAGATGGGAAGGGCCGGCCGAGTGGCGCGATGGTTAAGCGCTGGCTTGGGAAGCCAGCAGCCCCAGTTCGGTCCCACATATGAGGGCCAGTGACACTGCCCTAAAAAAAAAAAAAAAAAAAAAAAAAAAAAGTAGATGGGAAATATACAAAGATTTGTAACTTTCTAGTCTTGATCCAGTATCAGGGTTGAAAGTAGAGCTTTTTGCAGTCTGTTGAAATAGAACAGAAAGGATGGTTAGCTCAATTTTATATCTCCTCAATAAAAGAATCTTAAGGCAGGGCTTGAGTCGGATTTCAGTTTGTGTACACTGGGAAGACCTGAGCTCTCAGATCTTCAGAGGACTGTGGAATTGAATCTCAGCCTCGTTGTTCACCAGCTGAGGATTTTGGGCAAGTTATTTAACCTCTCTAAGTTGGAGCTTCCTCATCTGTGAAATGAGCATAATAAATACTCGCCTCAAGGAGTTGTTTTGAACATTAAGTGGGAGAGAGCCTGGTTCATTAGCAGTGTTAAATACACGGTAGCTATCATTGTTAGCCTCAAGAAATTGTCTCAGGAACAAGAAATGACAGACAACTGAGAATTTCCATTTCCAGTGTATTCTAATTTTCTATATTTCCCCAAATTCTTATTTAAATGTGTGTGTGTATGTGTGTATGCAGGCATGTGCATGTGTGTGTGTCTATGGCTATGGGTTAGGGAAAATGGAGAGGAATAAAGCATTTGGCCAAGATCTCACCATGTAGCGATGGAACCATGTGTGGCCACAGACTCAGATTGGCTTCTTCAACCCACCCTCCAAACTTCTTGCCCAACATTATTCACTGCCAAGTCTATTGCCTTCTGCTTTGTTCCTTACCAGACACTATTGCTGGAGAAAACAAACATGAAGAAAGCTGTGATAAGGTGATATTCTCTACACTCAATTGTAAGATCTGTCCACAGATTAGCACATTGTTTTGGCATGACCCGAACTGGAGAACAAGCAATAGTTGAGCAGCCCAATAGTCCTCATTTGTGTATCCTTAAATGCAACATTCTAGGAGGCTATCATTAACATGCAAAGATTGTTACAGATATTAAATTTCCAAATGAAAACAGGGAGTCATGGCAAGCAAATCTTAGCCTTGTGAATGAGTAACTGTCCCATTCACAGACAGAGGACTCTCCATCCTGATTCTATTGTGTCCATTGCCCCCAGCATCCTAATCCTGATACTCTGCCAAGCTCTCTAGCCTGACAGCTATTCAACTGGGCTCTTCAAGTGAATGCATGTTCTCCTTCTCACTCCCCCTTCTATAATTCCCGGTAGCAGAACCTGTTCAAGGTGTTAATGTATGTTGTGCTGCATTAAAAGAAAAACAAAACAAAACAAAACAAACATAATTCATCTGTGTCTTAAGAACCCTAGATTTCCTTAAGCCATTTAATGACAAGGTATAATCAATTTTTTGGTGCACACCTACCCAAACCTTGGAATTCTAAGTCCAGTTATTGGTTCTATCCTGCTCCGTGGTCCCATAATCCCATAGGATATCATGATCACTAGTGTTTTTATATCATTTTCTTTTTCATAAGCTTCTTGAAGCCAGGGGCTGTATCTAATTAACCTTTGAAGAAAAAGCATGGAGCAGTGGACCTGGATTTTAATTCTAGTCCTGTAATCTTACATGCATTATTAATTAACCTAAACCTCACTTTGTGTATTTTTAATTGGAGACATGGATATTTAAACCACAGGGCTGTTGGGGAAATTAATGTGATTCTGTATATAATATTCATGGTAGAAATCAAAGGAAAGCCCAGAGAATATTTACCTACTTCCATTTTAGGGTTCCTATATCTATAATAGCTCACTCTTTCTCCCACCTTTATTTTCCAGAAGTGCTTCATTCATGGTAAGCACCTGATGAATGTGGGAGATCTGAAATAATGAGTAGGCACTACAGATGATGATGAGGTCACATCCTGCAGCCTCATCTCATACTCTGTTTACCTTTTGACATTTTTTTGTCCTGGAATCCCCTTGTGTGTGACTTCACATTCTCTTGACCCCACCTTTTATGCAGCCACCACTGGACTGACTAGTTTCATGCAGGTTGGGCCAGTTTCACCAGGTACAGCCTGACGGCATCTCACCTAAGCCTCCCTTGAATACCTCTTACTACCTGGTCACTGTGCATGTACCTGGGAGTGTGAGGGGGAGAAATGATTATGAGCCCATCCTGGACCTAATGAATAAATGTTCTACCCATGTGTCCCCTGGGCAGACAGATTTGAGAAATATTTCATAAAGCTCTTTAGAAAATCTCTCAGGATTGATGACCAGTTGGCTTTCTCTCCCTTGTTTTATTTTGCAATTCTTACTCCTCCTCCCTGGAATCATATTCTTAAATAAAGTACCTGTCTGCAAGCCTTTGCCTGTTTCTATTTTCAGAAAACTCAGGTTAAGACCATTCACCTCACTAAAGCACATGGTGGTGACTGGCACATGTTACAATACACAGTAGGTGTGATTGTTCACTTCACATACCTACTGCTTTGCAGTTGGAACAGGTAAAAGATTCACCTATATTTCCCTCTGAGACTAACTTCCTGTGCAGTTTTTTTCTTCTTCTTCTTCTTTTTGAGTTTCTTCTCTATTGCTTAGGTTTTGAAAGAGGTAATCCTGCAACCCTTGGGTGTAGCTAATTGACTGAGTTATGGACGTCTGACCCAGAAGGAATCAATCCTTTGTCAGGGATGATCCAATCATGTTTTCTTCCTAGAATTTGATATCAGTATATGGTGACTGACACTAATCTCTGTGGGTTGGATTCTTAACTGGGAGGCATGAAAGCATCAATGTGAAAATACAGAGAGTGGAGAAAGCCAGGCTGCAGATACAGACTCAAAGATATAAGAGATGCTAGTACTCCTTAAAAATAGGAATTCGAAAGATAGAGCTTCCCTATCCTTTTTTAGAGTTTCCCTCTCCCTGTTTCTAGTTCGTATTGAAGACCAATTGTACTCCCTGCCCTTTGGTTCTACCCCATATAACCTTGTACTTATAACAAATTCCCTATTGAGTTTAAGGTTATTTCAGTGGCTTTCTTTCCCTTGGAACTGGAAGTTTTCTAAAACAATCAAGACAACCACTAGTCCTTTTACCCGCTGGAGAGTGAGATCCTTAGTACATGGTAGATATATATGTTTGATGAGTAACTGACTGAAAGAATAACCTTTTCCTTGTTCTGTTTCTTCTCCCATATCTTGTCAGCCAACCTGAACACGAGCTTATAGACCAATTCTGCTCCTGTTGACATTCTGAAGTTTTTCCTTTCAACTTTATCCTTATTTATGCTCATCTTCCCAACGTGCTGACTCAGCTTTTCCACTGTCTAGTCCATTGGCTTTTTATGCTCTGCTCCATGCCAGCCATTGTCACTGAAGAAAGCCATGCAAGTGTGATGGTAAATCCAGTGACAAGTTGGTTCCATTTAACCAGTTGGTGTCTGCCCATACCTTATCATCCCTTGATTTATCCCTAAAAATATCAGACATATTCCCAAAGCAACAGTTGCAAACTTTGAAAATTGTCTTCCAAACCCTTTATGCACTCATTCACCACTGACCACCTTTACCTCTTGCTTCACTGGAAAAGTTGGTGATATAGGGTAAGAGTTACCTTTGCTGTATGTCGTAGCTATGCTGTACCTTCATGTGGCCCCTCTTCTATTACCCTTCCTCTACTGTTTGCCCAAACAAATACTGTTATTTCTGCACTAAGTCACCATGCCCACCTCCTGTTCACAATGTCATTCTATCTCTCTATTTAACTTTGCTCTGAGCATCTTGAAAATATCCTATACATATACTGCCTTGATGTCATTATGTTCCAAAGGATCCCTTTGTGATCTGGATTCCACTGACACAGCTCCAGTAAGTTGGTTAACTGCTAAGTAGACAGGCCCCCTGCCCCCGCTTTTTGTACTTTATTTATTCATGTATTTAAATTAAAATCTATTAGGAGGACAATGGTTAGTAAAATTATACAGGTTTCAAGTGTACAATTCTGTAATGCATCATCTATTTATCACATGGTGTGCTCACCACCCAGAGTCAGTTCTCCTTCCATCACCATATATTTCATCCCATTTACTCTCATCTACCACCCCCCTGCCCCCTTACCCCCTGGTAACCACTAAACTATTGTCTGTGTCTATGAGGGTTTTTTTCTTTATTTCCTTGTGTTATTCTTTTGTTGCTTTCAGTTTTATATCCCACATATCAGTGAAATCTCATGGTTCTTGAATTTTCCTGTGTGACTTATTTTACTTCCCATAATAATCTCAATATCCATCCATGTTGTCACAAATGGCACTATTTCATCTTTTCTTATGCAGAGTCGTATTCCATTGTGTATCTATACCACATCTTCTTTATCCAATCATCTGTTAAATAAACAACTTAGTTGTTTAAATATCTTGGCCACTGTAAATAAAGCTGTAATGAACATTGGAACATGTATACCTTTATATTGGGTTGTCAGAAAAGTCATGACACATTTTTACCATGAAAAACATAGAAAAAAATACATCATGACTTTTCTGACAACCCAAAAGCTAAATGTTTTCAGATTTGGGGGGGGTATATACCCAGGAGAGGGGTTGCTGTGTCATATGGTAGTTCTATTACCAAAATTATCCTGTCCTCATCATCCTCTGATACATCTGATTTTGCTGACTACCTCCATTCTTCAGGCTTTTGAGACTTCTTTCTCTGGGTCATCCTATCAACTTGATGGATGTTCCCCTATGTGTGAAAGTCTCCCCTGTGGTGAAATCATGTGTGCCCTCCCTTGAGTGTCTCTTCTTCTATGGCATTGCTACAGGTGGATGCTTCCACGATGCAACAGGAGATTAGCTTCTTCTGTACATTCTTGTCTGAATTTCTAATTTTTCGCTGGACAGCTCCCTTGGTTACCTCCTAAATTGTTAAATACCAAATTCATCCACTTCTACCAAAAAGACTAAATCTGTATGACTTTGGGACTGATTCAGAGAGAGAATGTTAGGGAAGAGGTAAGCTACTGAGCTACTAGTGGTTAACAAAGATAGAAAAAGCCAAGAGGCGTTAATTGAATCAACTCTCTTCACTCCCATTCCCAACAAAATTGGGAAGGAGGAGGGTGGTTGTTTATTGAATTCCTACTGTGTGTCAGATACTGATATAGGCACTTTAAATAGGCTGTTTCATTTAGTTTTCAAAACAACTCTGTTTTGTATATTTTCTATAGTTGGTCCTATTTTATGGGTAAAGAAACCAGGGATACAAGATACTAAGTGAGATTTTTCAAGGATATGTAATGAATTTTAAGTTCAGGATAAAGTAATAAGTCCATTCAACTTCAAAAACTTTGTCTTTTTCATCATAACTCACAGTATAAGAAAATGAGAAAGTGCATAAAGCCTTAAAGATTAAAGCAAAATTAATGTCTGACTGTGAATTGACATTTAAGGCTGGAGTCAAAGTTCTTTAAGATCTGTGCTGGTAGTCAGTTATATGTCCTAGTCCTTCTCTTTGAGAAATTCTTCTCTCAGATATTACCAAGGCAAAGCTTTTCTTTTATTGGGGTTCACCTTTTTAATTAGACCACTAGAATGTTCTATTACTTTTCATCCTATACACTTCTTCATACTTTTTTCTTTTAAAACACACACATGCAACCACACACATGTCCCTATTTCAGAGTTTCTCAATATGTTATTGGCATTTGGGGTCAAACAACTTTTTGTTGTGGACGAGGCTGTCCTGAGCATTACAGCAAGTTTAGCAGCATCCTTAGCCTCTGCACACTAGATGCCAGTAGCATCTTCCTCTAGGACGACAACCAAAAATGTCTCCACACATTTTCAAATGTCCTATTAGGGGCAAAATTGCCCCAGTTGAGAATCATTGATCATATTTATATGTACATATATCCACATCTATATACAAGGTCAGACAATTAAGTTCACGAACTCGTACTAGAAAAAGTGCATACCTCATTGCTGAATATCACTATGGTCACTTTTGAAGTATTCCCCTTGGGAAGCTATGCACTGACACCAGTGCCTAGTCCACCTTTCAAAGCAATTTTGGAACTCTGTTTTTGGAATGGCCATCAGAGATGTCATTGAATTACCATTGATGACCTGAATGTCATCAAAATGTCTTCCTTTCAATATTTCCTTTATCTCCGGGTAAAGAAAGAAGTCATTGTGGGCCAGATCAGGTGAGTAGGGAGGGTGTTCCAATACAGTTATTTGTTTCCTGGCTAAAACCTCCCTCACAGACAGTGCCATGTGAGCTGGTGCATTGTCATGATGCAAAAGCCATGAATTGTTGGCAAAAAGTTCAGGTCATCTAACTTTTTCATGCAGCCTTTTCAGCACTTCCAAATAGTAAACTTGGTTAACTGTTTGTTCAGTTGGTATAAATTCGCAATGTATAATCCCTCTGATATCAACAAAAGGTTAGCAACAACGTTGCAACAAAGTTCGTGAACTTAATTGTCAGACATGGTATGTTGCTATCTGAGAGGAATGAGTTTTCATCTGCTTAGCCACTGAGTGATGTGGACATGGCCCAATGTTTTAATGACATATTAGTTGCCCAGATATGAAATTTGGGTGACCTTGATCAGCCAGGTCCAGCTGACACCTTTACTCAAAGCTGGGAGTCATATCTGAAAGCCAGTGAACTTCAACGAAAGTGTCTTTTCCAAGATCTTCAGGGAAAATAGGCTTCTAACTTTGTTGTTTGGGAAGGAACTGGAAAGCAAATGAACAAATGCATCGGACAGATTTTTTTTCTCTTCATTTAAACTTCAGACATGAGAGACATTGTCATGAGTTTTCAAGCTGCAAAGTTTCTTTGGTTTGGGGTGGCTTCCAGGTAACAGTGGAGTTTTGAAGTGTCCATTCTTTTCTCTTAAAAGTGAAATTTATATGATAATTATTTAATGATGACAATAATAATGATAAGCAGGGCAGGCTAAATACTATCCTGTTTTTAAATTGCTTCCATAACAAAGAAGCACTGCCCACATTCCTTGTGGGCAGCCCTCCTTGGTGCCTTTCCTCCAATGCATAACTCAGGGATGCAGGCTCCTTATAGCTCATAAGACCCACCCCCACCCCCAACTCATCACTGGGGTTCCAGCTAATGCAGAAAGGAACTAGAGAACATGGAAATGGCTTATTGTATATTTAAGTTCTTTGGCTTGGGATTGTCACATATCTCATATCACTCATTGGCCAAAAATGAGTAACAGGGCTCTATGAAGAATAAATGCAAGGGGATTGGGAAATATAATCTGAGGCTTGCAACAACCTCTCAGCAACAAACCTACACCATAGTAAAGGAACATGAACGCTTGGTAGTCTGGGCTTGCCATACGTATTGTGCACTTTCCAATGCTCATTAATATGATACCTTTTTACTACAAATAAAAAATGATAATATCAATTCTTCTTTCTTCCTAGTGCATAGGGTTGTAATGTGAATTAAAGAGATTAATAATTATTATCAATATATAATGAATGCAAAATTATTAGAATACTAAATGGCACATAGGAAATATACTGATTACTATCTGTTATTTTTGTTATATTTTCTGAGAAGATGGGCCTTTAGCTTTAATATGATATTTTTAAATGATCAGGGGCTCCAACAAGACTCTACATCAGTATTCAATGCAGGCCATGTGGTTGCACAGAGATTTATTTAATGCTTACTATGTCTGAAAAGTCTGTTGCCCACATAGGAATATGGCTCTCTGTGTCTTCTTTGACGTATTATGAAGCCCATAAGCTATCAGATTCCACTGAAGAGAAGGAACAAAAAATATTTGCTTTGATGATCAATAATCAGCATGTCCAAATTTATGAGACCAATAAATCCTCAGACCAAAGTGTTTTCTGTGGCGTCGGGGCTAATGCTTGTAAAGTTCACCAACTGCTGACATATTTCTAACTATGTTAATTTCCTATGGCTGCCTTTACAAATTACTACAGGTTTGGTGGCTTAAACCACAGAAATGCGTTGTCCTATAGTTCTGGAGGCCAGGAGTCCAAAGTCAAAGTGTCGACGTGGTTGATTCCTTCTGGGGGCTCTGAGGGAGAATCTGTTCCATGCCTCCCAGCTTCTGCTGGTTGCCCATAGTCTTTAGTGTGCTTTGGCTTGTGGGTACATCTCTCCAATCTCCTTCTTCACCTTTCCATGACATTATTCCTGTGTGTCTATTTCCAAATTGCTCTCATCTTATAAAGATGCCAGTCATTGGTTTAGATCCTACCTTAATCCAGATGACTTCATCTTAACTTGGCGACATCTGCAAAGATCCTATTTCTAAATAAAGTCATATTCAGTGATGCCAGACATAAGAACAGGAAAATATATTTTTGGCTGACACAATTCAACCCACCCCATTTACGAAATCAATTTTACTGAGATGATGATAGTGACAACAACACCAATAATAATAATCATGTAAATATATGCTTGCTATATGTCAGTCATTGAGTTAAATGTTTTATAGGTATAGCCTTCTTTAATCAAAGCATCCCAATGAAGCAAACCTTGTTATTATTATTATTACTCTTCTTACTATCATCATCATCACAGAATTTTTACATGAAGGGAATGAGATACAGAGAGCTATTATGAAATCTTGCCCTAGGTGAGGCAATGAATTGGCAGAGCTGCAGCTGGAATACAGTCAGTGTGAGTTCAGAGCCTATGGTCTCATCCAATATCTTGTACAGTGGACATCTGTTTCTAACCCAGTAATTATTCCTGAAACCAGCAGAAATGTACATCCTTCTTCCAGTTCCCAAGCCAGCATGTGGGAACCTTCTCCTGCTTCCTCCTTATGTGTTCCCTTTGAAACTCCCTGTCTACCTGGATATGATTTGCCCAGTTTTCATCTCAGAGCTCTCAAAAGGATGCTGCTCTTCTCCAGCTCAGTTCACTGCAGCCAAAGATGATTAGCTGAACCTTTTCCTGGAGCTGAGCTCTCGCTCAAGGCAAACTTTCAACTGCCAGTTTCCTGCCTCGGAATCTCCGGCTGATAGGACGCACAATTGCAGAGCAGACCAAAGCCTTTCTATCTTTGCAATTTGGCCTAAATGTTTGCACAGAGCTTTGCAGACAACTTGCATTATTATTCCTCCCACCTAGAGGGAAATCGAAAATTCCTGTTTTGGTGGGAAGCCAACAACTTTTGCTCTTTATTTGAGGTTTTATAAATTGTAACAATGGCCTGTTGTAAAAGGTAAAAATGGAAGGAAAAAATAAGCAAGCAAGGATGTATAAAGGCATATCTAATGATCGCCTACATAGTGACACCTTTGTTTCCATGTCCCTGAAGTAGCCAGTGTTAATAAGCTCTTCTATACATATCATGTAAAATAATGTAAGGGTTTGGTTTGATTTATTTGAAATCAAACAGAATCATACATTACATATTACTTTGAAACTGACTGACAATATAGCATGTATATATCATGAGGATCTAATATAAATTGAGATTATTTTCATCCTAGGGTTAGTTCTCTTCTCTGGCACCTTATTCTCTTGGTGATATCTTTCAATCCTGAACCATTAAAAGTCTCAAGGTTGCTGACTCCAAATTTTCCACCTCCAAATTGGACCTCCGCCTGAATTTCAGACTTGTGTATCCTACTGCCTACTCATCATCACTCTTTGCCTGTATCGTAGATACTTAAAACATAACATGTCCAGCATGGAACACCTAATGTTCTACCAAAACCAAGTCTACCTGTGCTCTGCTCTATCTTGGTTTATGAAAGTTCCATCATGCCATTGTTTCAGTGCCCCAAAATCTTGTAGCTACCTGTGACTCCAATTTCTCCCCATGCCACCAAAACCTTCCACAAATCCCTTAGGCTCTCTTTCAGAATATATGCAGAGTCCAGCCACTTCTTACCGCCTTCTTCATCTCTATTCTGGTTTAAACTGGAATTTATAATATATATTATATATAAAATAAAAATATTGTAAAATTTATACTTATAATAAGACATTTGTATATAACATAATTATATATAATAAGTATTATATGTATTTGGTTTAAATATTTATAAATATATATATATATATATAGTTTCATTGTTTCTTTTCTCCTTTTTTCCTATTTTTACTTTCAGTTTCTGCTATTTTTCTTACCCCTTACCCTCTCCTCAATCCATACTAACAATCAGAAGTGCACCTTTTTATATATAACTTCTCTATGCTTCTACAACCATTTATAAGTATTTCAACATCTATTCACTTATAAATACATAAATAAAAGGATTTGGTAGTTGATTTGGTTTTTTTTTTTTGCCTTTTTTTTGCTTTAGGAAAACGCTGAACTATATTTTACACACATTTCTCTAAGTTTTATTTTTCTTACTTACCAGTAGTTAATAGAAATCCCATCAAGTTAACTGTTACTGCTCAAATTCATTTTAATGAGTGCTCCATGAAGAATGTGGATGCACTAAAATGTGTTCAGTCTATTTCACTGATTGTTTCTGTTTTTTTGCCCCTGAGAAGCAATGCGGCTGTAAGGACTCTTACACTGTTCCTTTTATTTCTATTGGATGGATTCCTGAGAGTGAGATTCCTGAGTTGAAAGAATTTCTGGAGCAAAAGTGCATCTTTATTTTGAATAGATGTTAGTAGGTTTCTTTCCAAAGTGGTTGTGATAAATAACACACCTAATGTGAGTACATTCCTCCCGTCTGTGCCAGCGGTCAGTGTTATAGACCGTGAACGGATATATAAGGTAATATGTTGTTCCCACTCTGCGCATGAACTTGAACATCTTTCTATGTGCTAGTCGGCCATTTTAATTTTCTCTTATGCAATTTACATATATATAAATCTTAATATTTAATTTTTGATAATATGTGATAACTGTATGTTACAGATACAGTGCTTTATCTGTCATCTGTGTTGCGAGTCCCCCCCAATATTCTCATTTTATTGGCTTTATGGTATCTTTTGGGATGCATTTTTTTTTTTTATGGTCAGTTATATCAATATTGTTTTTCTTGCTTCTGGGTTTTCTGGGTTTATCGGGTCTCCCCAACCTGTATGTATATAGTCCCTTGATTTTCTGTTTTTTTCACATTTAAATAACTATCCATTTTTTTTTTTTTTTTTTTTTTTTTACAATTAGCATGCTGTAGATAGACCTTATTTTTCTCTAGAAGGATAACCACCTGTGTTAGGACTATTTAGTAAATGATCTAATTCTTTTGCCGTTGTCTTAAAGTCACACCTTTGCCATATATTACAGTTTTATATATACTGAAATCAATTTATGAAACATTTTTGCAATTTCTCTATTACATTATTACTGTTCAGTGCTGTATTGGTATATGTACAGGTAAGTTGACATTCAGGCCCCATTCTGTACCAGTTAGTTATTGCTGCTTAGTGGCTTACAGCAACAATTCTTGATGTTTGTTTGTTTTTTAAATCACTCTCCTATTATATTTTGTGAGTTGGCTGAGTGGCAGTTCTGGTCTGAGTCACTTTGCTGATGTCTGCTGGCCTTGCCCATGGACCTGTGCTCAGCTGGTATACTTGCCCATAGCTGGGTGATGTATGATGGCCACACTCACACGTCTGACAGTCGGTGGGCTGTTCAGATCGGTGCCTCAGTCTCCTCCATATGGCTTTTCATCCTTCAGCAAGCTCATTCAGGCTCCTTTCTAGAGTCTCAGGGTTGTGAGTCTGGCAAGAGAAAGAAAGCTTTAACATGCAAGCACTTTCAGTCTTGTTCACATCATGTTTACTGATTCTCTATTGGTCTAAAGAAGTCAAACAGCCAAGTGAAGATTCAAGGGGGAGGAGAGGGAAGAATATATTCCACCCCTTGATGCAAGAGGTATGCACTGAGGAACAGGAAGCATTTGTGGCCATTTTCAGAAACTTCCACAATTTAAGAAACTTAAAGAGAATTTATCAATACTTTCTAGCATGAATTATGATTCTGCCTGTCTCCAGCTTGTGAACTCCCCATGGCACCCTTGATCTTCAGAATAATCTCCAGAGCTCTTACTATGGCATAGTCTGCCTACCATGGCAGCCTCACGTCAGCAATATGCATTCACAATGTCCTGTGCTTCAACATGCAGAACTATTTTATCTTCCTCACCCTTTTGCCATTGCACAATTTAAGCCCATGGTAAGGGATCTTTATCCTCTTTCTGTGTTTCTGCTTTGATTCATTCTGGCACCGCCTATTTCCCTTTCTTCACCACCCCTTTGCTTGTTTCTACCCAAAAAGCAAGTGGATGGTTTTCTTGGAGACACCATGCGGGGATCCCTTTGGCTCACACATGTGGGAATTCTTAAGTAACAGGTCACTAGACTGCTGCATTTGCAACACTTGGGAGGAAGTCTCTCCTTTTATTTATCTTCACCTGTGGTCTGTGCACCAAGCCTGGCCCTTTCTCTGAGGAGGAGCCCACCTGTGACTGGGTGGTAAGTCACAGGTGAGAGAGCAGCTAAAAGGTCCCATCACGTTCTCCAATCGGCACCTTTACCTTTGCAAATGTTTGGATCCATGCTTGCTATGAAGACGCAGATACTTCCACATTCTCTGAGGTCATTGATTCTCATCTCTATTAGTTAGACTCTGGGGAGGACGGTGACGTCCTACATCCTATACATCTGTCTGGAATGCCCTTCTCCTTTCCATTATCTATCCTTTCAATCAATATTCACTGACCGTCCACTGAGTGCCAACCGTTATGTTAGATGCTTAAGATACAGTGATGGATTAGATTGACATGGTCTCTGTTCTGATGGTGTTTTGTGTCAAAGTGATTCTCTTGTAATGTCATCCCTCATTTCACTCCTGTCCCACCCCTACCTCCTATAGCCAAGTGCAGCCTTTAACCTTTGGTGCTCCAAAAGTTTTGCCCATAAGTCATTTCCTAGGGAAAGTACACACACACACACACACACACACACACACACACACACACGACATCCTTCCCTAAGCCACACCAACTTGGGAGTATGATAACAGTAAGAAAAGTCACTTTTGAACCTGAGCTCATACTCAGAAGAATGACGATGACCCCAGTCCCTTAACTTTCCTTCTTCCCCCTCCAGGGTCCATGAAGGTTTGTATATTCTTGGTGACTCATAAAGTGTTCTGGTAATTCCAGGGGCTGACCTCTGTTCTCTCCCTGTGGCTGATTCTGTCTTGTATTCATTCAATCCTTGAACCACAGATAGTGGGTCCTGACACTCTGACTACAGCACGATAGCTCTGTTTGGGATGGGAAGAAGTCACTTTAGTGGAGTTAAAACTGTCTATCTTCTCTAGCTAGGCGTGCTACACTCTCAGGGTTTTTTTGTTGTAAATTAAAGTTTATTGGGGTGACAATGTTAGCAAAGTTACATAGGTTTCAGGTTACAGTTCTGTAATAAATCATCTATATATAGATCACGTTGTGTGTTTACCACCCAGACTCAGTTCTCCTTCCATCAGCATATATTTGATCCCCTCATCTCCCAACCCCCTCTCCCCTTACACTCTGGTAGCCACTAAACTATTGTCTTGTCTATGAGTTTTGTTTCTTCATTTGTTTTTCTTGTTCTTTGGCTTCTTCATTTTCATATACCACATATAGTTGAAATCATATGGTTCTCTACTTTTTCTGATTTATTTCGCTTAGCATTATAATCTCAAGACCAATCCATGTTGTTGCAAATGGCACCATTTCATCTTTTCTTATAGCAGAATAGTATTCCATTGTGTGTATATACCACAACTTCTTTATCCAATCTTCAACCAAAGGACACTTTGGTTGTTTCCATGTCTTGGCCATTGTAAATAAAGCTGCAATGAACAATGGACTACACATAGCTTTATGAATAAATGTTTTCATATTTTTTTGGTAGATTCCCAAGAGGTGGATTGCTGGGCCAAATGATGATTCTATTTTTAATTTTTGAGGAATCTCCACACTGCCTTCCATAGAGGCTGCACCAATCTGTATTCCCACCAACAGTATATGAGGGTTCCTTTTTCTCCACAGCCTCTCCAACACTTGCTATTCTCTCTTCTTCTTTTTTTATTTATTTTTTTGTTCTTCAGTCTAGTTGTGGAGGACATGGCTTCACTGGCCCATGTTGGTATTGTGATCATTGCACTCTTCCTTGCTGAGGCAGATTGGTCATTGGACAGCTGCTTACGGAGGCTCAAAGCAGCTCACACCTGCTGCTGGTCCCTCACGCTGGTTGCCAGCCACTCACAGTAGCTCATGGGAGTCCACTGCAGCAGGGGCTGCAGCCTACGCCGTCGCCGATGACTCATGGGAGCCCAGCTCCAGGTTGAGCTGTTGTTCACTGTTTACCTGTAGAGGGCGCAGCACCACTGGGCCTCATATGGGGTCCAAACCGGGACCCTGCTTCTCAGAGCTGGCGTCCCAAGTCAACTCCTAACCAATGTGCTACTCAGCCAGCCCTCCAACACTTGCTATTATCTGTCTTGTTGATGATAGTCATTCTAACTGGTGTGAGGTGATATCTCATTGTGGTTTTATTTGCATTTATCTGATGTTTAATGATGTTGAGTATCTTTTTATATATCTATTGGCCATCTTTACGTCCTCTGGAGAATTGCCTATTCAGGATCTATGCCCATTTTTTTTAGTTGAATTGTTTGTGTTTTTTTGTTGTTGAGTTGTATGAGTTCCTTATATATTTTGGCTATTAGCCTCTTATCAGGGGCATTGTTTGCAAAACTCTTCTCCCATTCTGTTGGTTGCCTCTTTATTTTGTCAGTGCTTTCTTTTGCTGCACAGACACTTTTTAGTTTGATATAGTCCCATTCATTTATTTTTACGTCCCTTGCCTTTGAGTTCAAATTCATAAAATCCTCCTTGAACCCAAGGTCCATAAGTTTAGCACCTATGTTTTCTTTTATGCAATTTATTGTTTCAGGTCTTATGTTAAGGTCTTTGATCCATTTTGAGTTAAGTTTGGTACACAGTGACAGATAGCGGTCTAGTTTCATTCTTTTGCACGTGGCTTTCCAATTCTCCCAGCACCATTTATTGAAGAGGCTTTCTTTCCTCCATTGTATGTCTTTATCTTCTTTGTTGAAAATTATCTGTCTGTATTTATGTGGGTTTATTTCTGGGTTCTCAATTCTATTCCTTTGATCTGTGTGTCTGTTTTTCTGCCAGTACCATGCTGTTTTGATTATTGTTGCCCTGTAGTACAAGCTGAAGCCAGGGAGTGTGATACCTCCGGCTCTATTCTTTTTACTTATGATTGCTTTAGCTATTTGGGGTCTTGTGGTTGCATTCAAATCTGATTTTGTGTTCTATTTCTTTAAAAAATGCTATTGGGATTTAATGGGAATTGCATTAAATCTGTATATTGCTTTGGATAATATGGCCATTTTAACTATGTTGACTCTTCCAATCACCGTAAATGGAAATGGACTGAGCTCACCAATGAAAACACACAGAGTAACAGATTGGATAAAAAAAACCTAAGCCCAACCATATGCTGCCTCCAAGAGACACATCTCAGCTACTAGGACAAATATAGACTCAAAGTGAAAGGGTGGAAATTGACACTCCAAGCAAATGGTATTCAGAGAAAAGCAGGTGTAGTCATTCTGGTATAGATGAAACAAACATCAGGATAAAAAAGGTAACAAGAGACAAAGATGGATGGGCATTTCATAATGATAAAGGGGATTATACAACAAGAAGACATAACAGTCATCAATATTTATGCCCCCAATCAGGGAGCACCGAAATATACAAAGCGACTACTAACAGAACTAAAGGGAGAAATTAACTAAACCACAATTATAGTAGGAGACCTAAATACATCAGTGACAGCTATAAATAGATCATCCAAACAGAAAATAAATAAAAAATATCAGCCCTGAATGACACATTAGATGAAATGGATACAATTGACATTTATAGAGTCCTTCACCCTAGAGCATCAAATTATACATTCTTTCTAGCGGAAAGACACTTTCAGTTTTCTTATGGGCTTTTCTTTCTTTCGATTTTTTTTTTTAGGATCTTGGAACAAATTAAACTACATCTGATTTAGAAAACATTTTAATGAAACCACCCTATTTATTTTGCACTCTAAAGGTTTTTATTCTTACCATCATCATCATCTTGCTATCTGCCAACCATATTTCCTCTTTAATGCTTATAGTAACACTAACAAACCTACCCATTTTACAGATGAAGGATCAAAGTCCCAGAGAGGAGAAGAGACTTGCTCAGAAACAAGCGATCATCTATCTCCCTGTTCCTCAGTCTTATTCTCAGCACCCTGGGCTTCATTTTTAGCCCTGGAACATTCTCTCCTGTTTCTCTCAGGAGACCTATTAGGCTCTGAAACAAACAGACCTTGCTGGTGGTCTGCTCTGGTTATCTGAGAACCCTAAGTCAGATTACATCTCACCTTTTCAACACAGTAGGACTTAGCCCACTGTCCTGTTTTTATGGGTTGATGTGCCTTTCTCTGGCAGAGTTGTGAGAGATAGAATCTGTCCTTTACAGCCTTGGTATCTGGGGGCCCAGTTCAGGGTTTGGCACATCATGATGAATTACCCTGTTGGATAATTATGAAAATAAGAGATGGACTAGCCCTTTGCTCTGATCTAAGACATAGATCTTATCAAAGTCCTCAAGGAAGTGTACCTGGTATAGGCCCATGAGTGTCCTGGGACAAGTAATTACCCTCCTAGTTCCCAAGCCTCTGATTTTCTCATGGAAACACCTTGCCTGCTAATGAGTTGGAAATAGAACAGAAATAATGGCTACTACCTATGGAGAGGTGATTACATGCCTAATCTGATAGTAAACTAATTATGTGGATTATCTCGTTTAGTCTTCATAACACCAATAAGAAGGCGCTGCTAGTTTTCTTGTTTTATAGATGAGGACCCTAAAGAAGAGAAAAACTGAGTAACTTGCTAATATCACACTCCAAATGGCAGAGCTAGGCTTCCAATCAAAGCAGTGAGACTTTAGGACTAGAGGCTTTAAAAGACAAAATCTCTTCATGATGTTTCAGAACACGTCTGGAAAGCCACCAGGGCCTTCGCTTAGTTTTGGCCTTAGCAAACCAGGGCTGCAAGACTGGAATTGACCCGACAGTGAGTCAGAAGTCCCAGGTTTTCCCCCTGATCTCTCACATCTCACAGAGGCTTCCCAGCTATAACGTCTTCATTTATAGAATGATAGATGGAGCTAGCTGGCCCTGACAAAGATGTCATGGGCGTTACAGTAAAACAAAGCCTAAAGTTGATTTTACCACATACTAACTGTGTGTGCTAAGGCAGGTGACTTGGTCATTCTAAATGTCTTTTTTTTTTTTTTCACAACTGGAGTGGGCATATGAAACCTTATTTATGATAATAAAAAGCTCCTGGGACAGGTAAATGTGTTGTGTAAAGGGAAAAACTCAGGTGGGGCTTGTGGTAGATGCCCAGATCAGCATTCCATGACACGCTCAGGTCCACCTGCAGGTGAGACTGGAAATGTGATGTGGTTTCCACAGCTGCTGCCTCTCCTTAGCACCTTTGTTTCCATTAACATCCTAACCCAAGCAGACCTCCTGATCCATGGCTGTGGGATTTGTGATTGGAATGTGTAAGGAGCATCGTTCCCTGGCAGCCACAATCAATGCCAGGGTTCTCCCCACACCTCCTTGTTTTACCAACTCACTTTTCTTGGCTCAAACTTTGACTGCCTTGGGTATAGTATTTCTGTGATCTCCCCATATCCTTCCTCTGAAAGCCTTGAAGGAATCTGAGAAATCCTGCCACCCTTTCTATTTTTACCCTTCTGGGGTTCTTTACTGAGAGAATGCCACGTATAAGGGGACGGGGAAACATCAAGAGGAAGAAAAATGCTGTTAGTAGCCAAGAATTAAGTACCACTAATACACAGTTCTCTGATAACACTGAGTTAGAGTTTGATACATTAAGGTGTCTTTCCTCAATTTGGGACTCCTGGCTAAAGCATGACTGTAGGAAAAGGAACATGTAAATAAGCACCAAGTTCCCTGATTTTATTCACCTAACCAAGCACATGGGGTGGGAAGAGAGAGGCTAACAAGGACCAGCCTGCCCTAGAGCTCAGGTGCTATCCAAGAGTTTACTGCTCTGGGAGACAGAATGCGAAAGAGATGGGGCAACCGGGTTGCTGTCCTGTAAAACACGGTGGCCTCCAGGAAATGTGGCTCAGTTAATACAGGACTCTGGTCAGCAGCTCAACAATGCCTCATTTTGAGACAGAGGTTCAGGAAGGTATAGAAATAGGTCATCCTGGCATGAAAATCTTCCACATTTGACTATAAGTCCTGGAAGTCTCCTCCCCCACAACTTATTAATCACTCACAAAGGACTCTTTACTATATTTCCTTTACAAACACGTAGATAATTCCCTTTAAAAATTCTCATGAAACTGACGATTGACACATGGGAGATGGGTAGGGGAGCTAGGTGAAAGAGGTGAAGGGATAATAAATACAAATTGGCAGTTAAAAAATAGTCACAGAGATGTGAATTACAAAATAGGGAATATAGTTAATAATGTTGGAACAACTCTGTACAGTGCCAGGTGGGTACTAGATTCATGAAGATATCACTGCCTAAATTATATAAATGTCTAATCACTATGCTGTACACCTGAAATTAATATAAAATAATAGTGAATGTAAATGCAACTGAAAAATTAATTTAAAAAAGAAATTAAAAGGGCAGGCTGAGTGGCGCATTGGTTAAGAGCTGGTTTGGGACGCCAGCAGCCCCGGTTCAGATCCCACATATGAGGGCCAGTGACACTGCCCTCTACAGCTAAAATGGTGGACAACAGCTCCACCTGGAGCTGGGCTTCGAACCTGAAGATGGTGTGGGCTGCAGCCCCTGCTGCAGTGGGCTGCCATAGGCTACAGTGAGTGGCCAGCAGCCAGCGTGAGCTGACAATAGCCACAGTGAGTGACCATCCAGAGGCCGGCGAATGATCTGCCTCATCCGGGAAGAACGCAATGACGATACCAACATGGGCCAGTGAAGCAACATCCTCCACAACTAGACTGAAGAACAAAAGGACAGCAACTTGTCTGTTCCCCTCCCCCAATTCCCCAATAAAATCTTAAAAAAAAAGGGTTTGTGCGGGTGATCCTGATTAAATTTCTAAAAAAAAAAAAAAAAAAGGAATTAAAAAAACAAGACAAAAAAATTGTGTTAAATTCCTAGATTATTGGGCCGGCCGAGTGGCGCAGTGGTTAAGTGCTGCCTTGGGAAGCCAGCGGCCCCGGTTCCATCCCACATGTGAGGGCCAGTGACAGTGCCCTCAAAAAAAAAAAAAATTAAATTAATATATAAATAAATAAATTCCTAGATTATCAAAGTAGAAAGGATTAGTCAGGACATCTAGTCAACCAGTCATCTTTTGGATGAATAAACAAATAAATTAAGTTCAAGGAAAAAGTGACTTGTCTGAAGGAAAAGCATTCCAGGGTTCCAGATTTCTTAACCAGCATTTCCCCCTCTACGTATAGCACACCCCTAATCTTAAAATGCAGTTATATTGTTTTTTTGTTGTTGTTTTTTTTAAACTTTATTAGGGAACAATGTGTTTTTTCTAGGACCCATCAGCTCCAAGTGAAGTTGTTGTCTTAGTTGTGGAAGGCGCAGCTCATCTCCAAGTCCAGTCGCTATTTTCGATCTAGTTGCATGGGACGCTGCCCACCATCCCATGCGGAAGTCAAACTGGAAACCTTGTTAAGAGCACATGCTCTAACGAACTGGGCCACCCGGTCGCCCTTATATTGTGGTTTTTATTCCTTTTTTTCTTATGCATCTTCCCTCTTTTTTCCCTTTTCTTCCAATCCTAATGTACACCCCACTTATATCCAGAAAAGATTTACTTGTACACAGAAGACTATTAAAAGAGCAATTCATTCCTAATTATACATCCAACAGCAATAATTGCACATATCCACCAAAATCATTACACACAAATATTTATGCTAGCATTATCTTTAATACTCTCAAACTAGAAACAATTCATATGCCCATCAACAGAAGCATAAATTAAAAAATTACAATGTTTACACAATGAAATACTACACAGCAACATAAAGAACACACAATAACATGAATGGATTTTAAAAACATTCTTTTAAATAAGAGAAACTGGACACAGAGAATTGTGGACTCTGATTAATCAAAAGAGGGCTGGCCGAGTGGTGCAGTGGTGAAGCGCTGGCTTGGGAAGCCAGTGGCCCCAGTTCGGGTCCCACATATGAGGGCCAGTGACACTGCCCTCAAAAAAAAAAAAAAAATAGGTCCTGCAATTAAGTTCACGAACTCATTCTAGAAAAAGTGCTACATACCTAATTGCTGAATATCACTACAGTCACCTTCGAAGTACTCCCCTTGGGAAGCTATGCTCTGATGACAGCACCTAGTCCACTTTCCAAAGCAGTTTTGGAACTCTTTTCTGGAATGGCCATCAGAGCTGTTGTATTACCCTTGATGTCCTGAATGTCATCAAAATGTCTTCCTTTCAATATTTATCCTTTATCTTCAGGTAAAGAAAGAAGTCATTGGGGGCCAGAAGAGGTGAGTAGGGAGGGTGTTCCAGCACAATTATTTGTTTATTGGCTGAAAACTCCCTTACAGACAGTGCTGTGGGAGCTGGTGCATTGTCATGATGTAAGAGCCATGAATTGTTGGTGAAAAGTTCAGGTCGTCTAATCTTTTCAGCACTTCCAAATAGTAAACTTGGTTAACTGTTTGTCCAGTTGGTACAAAATCATAATAAATAATCCCTCTGATATCAAAAAAGGTTAGCATCATCGTTGCAACAAGTTCTCAAGTTTAGTTGTCAGACCTTATATGACGTTTAAGAGTGACCAAAACTAAACTATGTAACAGAAGACAATGATGGATTTGGAGTTGGGAGCTATTGACTGGGGAGAAGTGCAAAGAGAGCTTATAGAAGCATGAAAATAGAAATACCTATAGTCTGTATCTCATTCTGGGTGATGGTTAGATGGGTGTGAACATATGCAAAAACTCATTGGCCTGTACACTTTACAGTATGTATATTATACCTGTGTTTAAAGCAAACTTTAAAGAAGTAATAGAAAAGCTAGAGTGGTGTTAGTGGAAAGAATGATTAACGCACTCAAAACTTACGCTAATAGAATTACCGTCATTAAATATCAAATTTAAATTTGACATAGCAGCCAATAAAATAATTTAATCATTTTTGCTCGAATTTAAAAAAAATAAAACTTAAGGGGCCGGCCAAGTGGTTCAGTTGGTTAAGAGTTAGCTTAAGAGGACAAGTTCTAAGCAACAGGGTCACTGGTTTGATTCCCACATGGGCCAGTGACACTGTGACCAAGCTGAGTTGCCGCAGAGCTGCCAACAGGTGGGAGGATGGCTCATCTGGTGACAACATGTGCTCCTAACAACAAGACTGCCTGTTTGATGTGGGCTACGCCCGCTAGCAACTAAGACTGAACTCGTCACCTTGAGCTGAGCTGCCACCCGGATGGCTCAGTGGACAGAGCATGCACTCTTAACAACAATGCTGTCTGGTTTGACTCCCACATGGGATGGTGGCTACGCCCACCTGCAACTAAGATTGAACACAGTACCTGGTGCTTAGAGGCCACGAGCTGCTGATGGGCAGCCAGAGGGCAACTGGCGCCCTCCACAACGAAGATTGAAGAACAACTTGGCTGGTCCCTTTCCCCAATTCCCCAACACTGTTCCCCTCCCCCAATTCCCCAGTTTGAAAAAAATAAAAACAAAACTTAAAATCATCAGGAGAGAGCAATTTTAGAAGCAATGTTTTATTATAAAATTATTTTATCATGAAATCTTTTATTTTGACATTTAATATTATTTTATATTAGTTTCATGTATACAGCATAGTGGTTAGATGTTCATGTAATTTATGCAGTGAACCCCCCAATTAGTCTAGTGCCCACCTGGCACTATACATGGTTGTTCCAACATTATTGACTATAGTCCCTATGCTGTATTTTACATCCCTGTGACTATTTTGTAACTACCAATATGTACCTTTTAATCCCTTCACCTTTTCTACCCAGCTCCCCAACTCCCATTCCATCTGGCAACTATCAGTTTGCTCTCTGTATATATGAGTCTGTTTCTGTTCTGTTTGTTCATTTTGTTCTTTAGATTCTACATGTAAGTGAGATAATATGGTATTTGCCTTTCTCTGTCTTCTTTTCCTTACATAATACCTGAAGGTCCATCCGTGTTTTCACAAATGGTAAGATATCATTTTTTTGTGACAGAGTAATATTCCATTGTATATGTGTACCATATCTTCTTTATCCAATTGTCTATTGATGGGCACTTTTGTTGCTTTCATATCTTGGCTATCATAAACAATGCTGCAGTGAAAATAGGGGTGCATGTATAGTTTCAAATTAGTGTTTTGTATTCCTTTGGATAAATATCCAGGAGAGGGATTGCTGGGTCATAAGGTAATTCAATTTTTAATGTTTTGAGGAATGTCCAAATCGTTTCCCATGGTCGTCGCACCAATTTTCAGCCCCATCAACAGTGTACAAGGGTTCTCTTTTCTCCCCATCCTCGTCAACACTTACTGTGTGTTGATTTATTATTGATGATAGTCATCTTGACAGGTGTGAGGTGATGTCTCATTGTGGTTTTTATATTCATTTCTCTGATGACTAGTGATGTCGAGCATCTTTTCATATGTCTGTTGGCTATCTGTGTGTCCTCTTTGGAGAAATGTCTATTCAGGTCCTCTGTACATTTTTTAATTGGATTTTTTTGTGTGTGTGTGTTGAGTTGTATGAATTTTTAAATAAATTTTGGATGTATCATTGGTGAATATCTTCTCCTATTTAGTAGGTTGTCTTTTCATTTTGTTGATGGTTTTCTCAGCTGTAAAAAAAAACGTAGTTTGATGTAGTCCCATTTGTTTATTATTATTTTTTTGTTTTCCTTGCCCATGAAGATATAGCAGGAGAAAATATTACAAAAAGCAACATCAGAGAGTTTGCTGCCTATGTTTTCTTCTAGGAGTTTAATGGTTTTGGGTCTTACATTTAAGCCTTTAATCCATTTTGAGTTTATTATTGTATATGGTGTAGGAAGGTGGCCTAGTTAAATTTTTTGAGTGTATCTTTCCAGTTTTCCCAGCAGCATTTATTGAATAGACTGTCTTTATCCTATTATATAGTTTTGCCTCCTTTGTCATATGTTAAATGACTATATAAGCATGGGTTTATTTCTGGGCTCTCTATTCTGTTCCATTGATCTATATGTCTGTTTTTATGTCAGTGCCATGCTATTTTGATTATTATAGCCTGTGGTATAGTTTGATATCAGGTAGCATGATACCTCTAATGTTGTTCTTCTTTCTCAAGATTGCTGTGGCTATTCAGGGATTTTTGTGGTTCCATATAAGTTTTAGGATTATTTGGTCTCATTCTGTGAAAAATACCATTGGTATTTTGATAGATATTACATTGAATCTATAGATTGCTATGGGTAGTATGGACATTACAATGATGTTAATTCTTTCTATTTATCAGCATGGTATATGCTTCCATTTATTTATATCTTCTTCAGTTTCTTTCGTCTATGTCTTATATTTCTCCTAGTACAAGTCTTTTACATCCACCATTAAATATATTCCTAGGTATTTTTTTTGGATGCAATTGTAAATGGAATTTTCTTAATTTCTCTTTCTGAGAGTTTATTATTGGTGTATAAAAATGCAACTGATTTTTGAATATTAATTTTGTATCCTGCTACCTTACTGAATTAATTTATCAGTTCTAATAATATTTTTGTTGGAATCTTTTGGGTTCTTTCTATATAGTATGATATCATCTGCAAATAATGATAGTTTTACTCCTTCCTTTCCATTTTGGATGCCTTTTATTTCTTTATTTCTTTTTATCTGATTGTTGTGGTTAGGACTTCCCATAGTATGTTGAATACAAGTGTTCAAAGTGGACATCCGTGTCTTGTTCTTGGGAAAACATTTTTAGCTTTTCACAATTGAGTGTGATGTTAGTTGTGGGTTTGCTCTGCATGGCCTTTATCATGTTGAGGTACGTTTCCTCTATTACAACTTTGCTGAGAGTTTTTACCATAAATGTATGCTGGATATTGTCAATTTTTTATCTGCATCTATTCATATAATTGTATGATTTTATCCTTCATTTTTGTTTATGTGGTATATCATGTTAATTGATTTGTGGATATTGAACCTACCTTGTGTCCCAGGAATAAATCTCATTTGATCATGATGTATGATCTTTCTAATGTATTGCTGAATTTGTTTTGCTAGTATGTTTTTGAGAGTTTTTGCACCTATGTTCATCAGCGGTATCGGCCTATAATTTTCTTTCCTGTAATGCCTTTGTCTGATTTTGGAATCAGGGTAATGGTGGCCTCATAAAATGAGCTTAGGGGCCTTCTCTCCTCTTGAAACTTTTGTAATAGTTTGAGAAGGGAATGTGTTAATTCTTTGAATGTTTGGTAAAATTCACCTGTGAAGCCATTTGGTCCAGGACTTTTGTTTGTTGGGAGTTTTTTGATTACTGATTAGATTTTGTTAGTAGTAATTGGTCTGTTCAGATTTCTGTTTCTTCTATATTCTGTCTTGGAAAATTGTATGTTTCGAAGAAGTTATCCATTTCTTCCAGATTGTTTAATATGTTGGCATATAATTGTTCATAGTATTTTCTTATATAATCCATTGTATTTCTGTGGTTTCAGTTATCACTTCTTTCCTTTCTGATTTTATTTATTTCAGTCCTCTCCCTTTTTTTCTTAATGAGTCTGGTTAAAGATTTATCAATTTTGTTTGTCTTTTCAAAGAACCAGCTTTTATATTGTTTTTTAGACTCTATTTCATTTGTTTCCACTCTGATCTTTATTATTTATTTCCTTCTACTTGCTTTGGGCTTTGTTTACTATTCTTTTTGTAGTTCCTTTAGAAGTAAAGTTAAATTATTTATTTGAGATTTTTTTTGTTTGTTTGTTTCTCAAGGTAGGACTGTATTGCTATGAATTTCCCTTTTAGAACTTCTTCTGCTGTGTCCCATGGATTTTGGGATCATAGTGTTTTTATTGTCATTTGTCTCAAGGTATCTTGATTTCTTCCTTGATGCCATTGTTAACTCATTCATTGTTTAGTAGCATGTTATTTTACCCTCCATGTATTTTTTCAGTATTTTCTTGTAATTGATTTCTAGTTTCATACTGTTGTGGTCAGAAAAGATGCTCAATATGATTTCATCTTCTTAAATTTATTGAGACTTTTAGTGGTCTAACATGTTTTCTGTCTTGGAAAAATGTTCCATGTGCACTTGAAAATAACGTATATTCTGCTGCTTTCGGGTAAAATGACCTAAAAATATCAATTAAATCCATCTGGTCTAATGTGTCATTTAAAGCTGCTGTTTCCTTGATTTTACGTCAGGAAGGACTATCCATTGATATCAATGGGTTGTTAAAGTCCCCTACTGTGACTAAATTACTGACAGACTTAATCTCTCTTTTTGTGCCTGTCAATATTTACTTTAGATATTTAAGTGCTGCTCTGTTGAGTGTATAACTTTTTACAAGGTTACATACTCTTGTTAGATTGATCCTTTTATCACTATGAAATATTCTTCTTTGTCTCTTATTATAACCTTTGTTCTAAAGTCTGTTTTATCTGATGTAAGTATTGCTATCCCAAGATTATTTTTTCATTTTCATTTGCATGAAATATCTTTCTGCATTTCTTTCAATCTGTGTGTGTCTTTTGATATAAAGTGGGTGTCTTGCATACAGCATGTATATGGGTCTTGTTTTCTCATCCATTTAGCTACCTATGTCTTTTGATTGGAGCATTTAATCCATTTATATTTAAAGTGATAATTGATAGGTACAGTTATTGCCATTTTTTATTCATATTTGTGGTTCTTTTTTGTCCCATTCTTCTTCTTTTTTTTTTTTAAAGATTTTATTGGGAAATTGGGGGAGGGGAACAGCACTGGGGAACCGGAGAAGGGGAACAGACAAGCCGCTGTCCTTTTGTTCTTCAGTCTAGCTGTGGAGGACATTGCCTCACTGGCCCATGTTGGCATCATCATTGCGCTGCTCCCGGGTGAGGCAGATCGGTCGGTCACCCGCCTGCCTCTGGACAGCTGCTCACAGCAGCTTCCGGCAGCCCACACCGGCTGCTAGCGGTCCACACCAGCTGCTGGCCACTCAGTGTAGCCCACAGCAGCCCACCTGCAGCAGGGGCTGCAGCCACGCCATCCCGGGGACTCACAGCAGCCCAGCTCCAGGCAGAGCTGCCCTTCACCATCCTAACTGCAGAGGGCAGTGTCACCAACCCTCACATGTGGGATCCAAATCAGGGCCGCTGGCATCCCAAGCCAGCTCTTAAACAACGCGCCACTCGGCCGGCCCTGTCCCATTCTTCTTAAAGAAGTCCCTTTAACATTTCTTGAAATTCTGATTTAGTGGTGATAACTCCTTTAGCTTTCTCTTGACTGAGAAGCTCTTTACCTCTCCTTCAATTTTAAATGATAGCCTTGCTAGGTAGAGTAGGCTTGGCTGTAGGTCCTTGCTTTGCATCACTTCGAATATTTCGTACCAATTCCTCCTGGCCTGTAAAGTTTCTGTTGAGAAATCAGCTGACATTGCCCTGGGAGCTCCCTTGTAGGTAACTAGGGAGCCTTTCCTTGCTGCTTTTAAGATTTCTCTTTGTCTTTAACTTTTGGTATTTTAATGATGATGTCTTGGTGTAAGCCTCTTTGGGTTCATCTTGTTTGGGGCTGTACACTTTCTGAACTTGTATGTCTATTTCCTTTACCAGGTTAGGGAAGTTTGCAGCCATTATTTCTTTAAATAGGTTCTCAATCCTTACTCTCTCTCTTCTCCTTCTGGTGCCTCTATGATGTGATGTTGTTATGCTTGATGTTGCCCCAGAGGTCTCTTCAAGCATCCTCATGTTTTAAAATTCTTTTTTAAAATTCTTTTTGATATTCTTATTGAGTGTTTTATGCTACCTTGCTTTCCAAATCGCTAATTCAATCCTCTGCTTCATCTAATCTACTGTTGATGTTTCTAGTTTATTCTTCATTTCAGTTATTGTATTATTGTATTCTTCATTTCTGACTGGTTCTTTTTATGGTTTCTATTTCCTCTTTTATAGCTACTTTCTCTTTGTTGAAATTCTCACTAAGCTTCATGGGTATCCTTATAACAAGTGTTTTGAATTCTGTATCTGGTAGATTGTTTGCCTTAATTTCATTTAGTTCCTTTTCTGGAGTTTTCTGCTCTTTCATTTGGGACATGTATTTTTGTCTCCTCATTTTAGCTGCCTCTTTGTGTTTGTTTCTATGTATTAGGTAGATATTCTATGTCTCCCAGTCTTGGCAGGGTGGCTTTATGTAGTTGGTGTCCTGATAGGCCCAGTGGTGCAATCCCCCTGATCACGTGAGCTAGGTGCTCCAGGAGTGTCCTTTGTGTGGGCTGTGTGTGCCCTCCTGTTGTAGTTGAGCCTTGATTGCTGTTGACATGTCAGTGGGTGTGACTGACCCTCAGGATGACTGGCTGTGAAGATGGCTACAACTATAGCTTGCCAGCTGCTATGCAGGTGCTGAATGAGATAGAATTCACCCCAGTGGGCTCTGGTGACTGCCAAGATCACCCTTTGGGTGTGCCACTTATGGGACTAATTTGGTGTTGCTCTGTTATTCTCTGAAGCCAGAAACCAGGTGTGTTGGTTCTGGGGCCTCTTGGGAGGGGCTTCTGTGCATGCCAAGGTCAGCTGCTGCCTGTGACCTGCCCAGGGCTACATGATAGGAGCTACAAAGTGATCTGTGTCTGCTTGCTCCCTGTGGTAGACCTGGATGCCCATGGGAAATGCCACCCTGTAAACCAAGGCTGGATGCCACCAGTACCACCCTTGAGGCAGTGCAACAGTAGGTCCAGGGCACTCTGAGGCCTGTTGTTGCCTACTGACTGTCTGTAAGGCTCAGCCACTAAAAAAGGCTCAGACAGTATGTGAGTTGGATGGGGTTGGGTTTCAGGGAGTCATTGAGGTGGAATGAGTGGTGCTCACCAGGCCAAAGCAGGTTCAGATTTGGTTGTGTGGGGGGAGACTCAACACAGGAAAGATGGTACGTACCTGCCAGCTGTACAGGAGCAGGCCTCAACATAGGGATGATGGCATTTGTCCCTCCAGCCCTTTCTCTGAAGCCACACAACTCAGTTTCTGCCTGTATGTTTCTGGTACCTCCCAAGCCACTGTTCGTATGCTGGAGCTCAGGATTAGTGCCTGGGAGCAAGAGAGTCTGTGTGCAGGCCCTTTAACAGTTGCACTCTATCTAACACAGATCATGGAATCCCCACTTGTTTCACAGCCAGATATAGCTGGGGCTTCTCTTCCCAGAACTATTGGGTTGTCAGAAAAGTCATGACGCATTTTTGCAATGAAAAACATAGAAAAAAATACATCATGCATTTTCTGACATCCCAATAGTACTCTAGGCTGGGAAGCTGGTTTTGGGTCTGGGACCTCTCACTCATCAAAGGGGACCTCCACAGCTGAGATATCTCTCCCAATTCTCAACCACCACTGAGTGTGGCATCAGCCTGTTTCATGTCTCCACCTCTCTTCCAAGTCTGGACATGGCTTCTTCTTTATATCCTTAGTTATAGGACTTCTGTTTAGCTAGTTTCAGATGATTCTCCAGGTTGATTGTTCTGTAATTTAGTAGTAATTTTAATGTGGATGTGGGAGGAGGCAAACTTATCATTTACCTACTCCATCATCTTGACTGGAACCTCTGTGACCCTTTTATTTCATTAGTCAAAATAGATCAAATAAACCTGATATTTTCACAGGGCTGAGAAAATCAAAGCAAATAACAGGTATGGAATCCCTAAGATTACTGGCTTATTATAAAAGAATATAACACAGGAATAGCCACATGGAAGAGATGCATAGGGAAAGGTATGTGGGAAGGGGCACAGAGTTTCCATGCCCTCTTCAGGAGCATCACTCTCCCTGCATCTTTACTAAGGTTCACCAAACTGGAAGCCTATCATTCATGTAATCTTTTAAATAAAAGGCACTGAACAATATGCTCATAATAGGTAAAATAACTCACTAGAAATGTTGAGATATCTGTTTTTGTTTTTAGAGGGCAGTGTCACTGGTCCTCATAGGTGGGATCTGAACCGGGGCCGCTGGCATCCCAATCCAGCTCTTAACCACCGCGGCACTTGGCCAGCCCTTGAGATATCTTAATATGCTCATTTTTTTCTATCAGTTTTTCATAAACCTGACATGATGAAATATAACAAAAACATGAATTAAGAAGCTAAGGAGATCCAGGTGGGCATCAGTTACTAACTCCTCAGAGAATGCCATATACAGGATTCACCTGGAGATCTTGTTAAAATTGGTGTGGATTCAGCACATCAGGAAGGAGCTGGGGTTCTGTGTTTCTATCAAATTCCTGGGTAATGTTGTTTCTGTTGGAACAGGGGCCACACTTTGAGTAACAAGGGCTTAGACCACTCAGGAAGTTTTAACTCACCATTTGTATTATTTGCATTGAGATTATTTGTTAAAAATCAGATTTCTGGGTTCCTTGTTCCCACAAGGTGCGACAAATGCTGCCGCTTATTTTCTTTAATAAATACCAAGAAGATTATGGCATGCAGTAAAATTTTGGAGCTGCTGACTTAGACAAGTAGACTTCAAGCATACTCCTTACAATTTTCCAGTAAGTATAGCTAACTGCAGCTGGTTTTACACATGAGGATAAAAGAAGGGAAAAAACATATTTTCAATATCTTATATATGAGGTCTGACAAGTTCACAAACTTCTTGCAACAATGTTGCTAACCTTTTTTGATATCAGATGGATTATTCATTATAAATTTGTACCAACTGGACAAACAGTTAACAAAGTTTACTATTTGGAAGTGTTGAAAAGGCTGCGTGAAAAAGTCAGATGAAGATGACCTGAACATTTTGCCAACAGTTCATGGCTCTTGCATCACAACAATGCACCAGCTCACACGGCACTGTCTGTGAGGGAGTTTTTAGCCAGTAAACAAATAACTGTATGGGAACACTCCCCCTGTTCACCTTATCTGGCCCCCAATGACTTCTTTCTTTACCTGAAGATAAAAGAAATATTGAAAGAAAGACATTTTATTGACATTCTGTACATCAAGGGTAATATGATGACAGCTCTGATGGCCATTCTGGAAAAAGAGTTCCAAAATTGCTTTGAAGGGTAGACGAGTTGCAGGCGTTGTTCCATAGCTTCCCAAGGGAGTATTTGGAAGGTGCTCGTAGTGATATTCAGCAGTGAGGCATGTAGCACTTTTTCTAGGATGAGTTTGCAAACTTAATTGTCTGGCCTCTTACATGAGTCACTTATGCAATTAACTTTAGTTCATTTAGTCCTAATGGATAGCCTATGAGGTAGGAATTATTGTAAACATTTTAGAATTAAAAATAACAGGTGGCCATTATTGTGCACCTACTATGTCCTAGACATTGTGTTAAAAACTTTAATAGCACCATCTCAAAGAAGAGCCCAATGAAATAGGCTCTGTTGATTCATCCCAATTTTACAGTTGAAGCAATAGGCATTAGAAAAGGTAAATCACCATCTTGTCTGTCTGACTCTATGGAGCTCAAGCCTAAATCCCTGCAGGTCGGGCCTCTCTCAGTTGACATCACATAGGAAGCAGCAAGGCCAGGACGCAAACCAGGTATTTTTTTATGTTTTATTTTTATTTTTGCTTCAACAATAACAATTTGACCAATTGGCACATATTATTTTCCTTGCAGTTTGCTTTTATTATTCCATCATTCAATTATTTTGCTTTAAGAAGTATCAGTAAACAGACTTAAGGTCTCAGACAATAATTGGTAACATCTGTGTTACAATTTACAGATTGTGTACAAAATACCTCAGCTGATCTGATTTCCCAAAGCACATGTATCCTCATCTTATGAATGAGAAAACCAAGGGCCAGAAAAATGTAATTAATTTATCTGGAATTCAGATTCCAAACTCCTCACTCCGAATGTGTGAGCTTCCGCTAGCCAGTCTATCAATGGAAGAGGAGGCAGAAAAATAACATGGGTGACTTGGAAAAGCAATCGCTTGGGAACAAGCAGCTTGGCATTTTAGTTCAGTCCCTGCCGCTAGCTGGATGCAACCTCAGGCAGTCTGCTTGCTTTCTTTGGAACATAAATTTTCAATATTAAAATAAAGGTTGAGCATAAACCAGTATTTTCAGATTTGCCTCATTTTTATCAAAACCCTTTCTTTAAGGGAATTCTTATACTAGACCACTAATTCAAAAGGCAAACTTTACAGCAGATAGTTAACAATTACAGCACTGGGAGCCCACCCCTTTCCATTCTAGAGCAGGGCAGGAATTGTGCCTTTGTTGTTCACCGAGTTCTTAGATCAGTGTCTGACACATAGTAGGCACTTACTAAATGTTTGCTGAATAAGTCTCCTTTATGGATTCCTTGTAGCTCCATGGAGTACAATATAGAGACTGCTGGATGAACAGGTCAAAATGATAAAATGCAAGGAGAGAAGTGTGTCATTGTGTCTAGGAAAGACAGAATCATATAAGTATATTCCTTTACCAATTCTGTCTTAATAAGGCTTGACTTTGTCTAGGAATGCTAAACATTAAGCAAAAATTGAATACAGAAACCAATTAGGAACTCAGCTATTTAAATTTACTCCGCTCTTTGACCTTATTTCTTGCTGTTACATGCAAATTAAAATCCCAAAAGTTAAGAAAACTTTTTAAAATGAGGAAACGGAGCATTATTTAGTTTTTGTGAAGTCACAAAAATCCTTCACTTATCAATAGGATTTTTTCTCCTGTTTTTCTCAAAACCCAAGGCCCAAGGTCTTAAGCTGGAGCTCTCTGGTATAAATAAGTGAAACAAAATATAGATTCCTTCAGATGCTTTCTCATAAAAATTGTAAATAGAATCTTAATTATAATGTATGTTTGTGATAGTGACCCAAAGGCAACAGAAATTGATAGATTTATTATGTGTTTAACCAATTTTTGTTGGTAAAAAATTGGTATATCCTTTCGGTATTCATCATCTTGTGTCATCAAATGGTCTGGCAAGAATTCACCACTCGTACCCATGCGTAGAAAAGTATGGTGGGAACTGCTTTATTCTGGCCTCCCTTTTGCATTTCCAGTGCCACAGCCCTAATTATCTGTTTCTGAACTACTCCCACAGCCTGTAAACTGACCTTTCTGTTCTCAGATTCTTATTCCTGCAACCATCTTCCATATTAACAAAAGATCCTTCTAAAATACAAATATTCACACATTACATTTCAGGTTAAAGCTCTTCAGGAAAGCCAAATGTAACCAGGGGAGGGCAGCTCTACCTAGCATGATGCACCCAACCCTTCACACCTGGAGCCAGCCCACCACTCACTCCCCTCACTGTCTTCCCCAAGAAGCTTGTCCTCAACCCGCCCATATCAGGGTGATTCTTAGCCAGCTATAAATAGCTTCTCCTTTGGAATGTCTTTTCTCCCTTTCACAATTGAGAAAACATACTCATTTTTAAGGCCCAGCATCAATGTCTTATTCCCAGGACTAGATAAGTTATATTTCCTTATTAATAAAGTACTCCATAAAAAAAGACTACATTGAATGAACTTACCAAATCCTTTAACGCATTGTATTATTAATCATAAAATATGTAAGAGCTTATGAAATTTTGTTTGTTTGTATAGGCAAGGCATCTATTCATTCTACAGGTAGATGCTAGGTGTACTTTTATGCCTGGCTAGATCTCTTATAATATTTCTAAGGACACCCTCATCTCCACCTGTGGCCCTCTGTCGGACAACTGATGCATATACCCACTGGCAAAGGGACCCATTTAACTTAGGCCTGTCTTCTCTAAACATATTTGAGCTTATTCCAGTGATTTCCTAAAGCTAGATTGCCTCTGCTCCTGTGGAAGTCTGATTGTGACCTTCTATTCCCAATCCTTCTTCACTGACATCACCTAGGTAGTTTAAAATTAGGCACGGTGGGAGTATTTATACCACAGAAAGAGGCAAACACTACACATCACACCTTTTCCCCAGAACGCTGCTTGTTAAACCTTTAGCAGAATGCCACTGCTCATTTGTCACTTCTTGATCTCTCAAATTTTTTAAAGCCTCCTATTATGTGCTATCATAACCACTCTCCTCTCTGCTTTGTAGCAGTCACCTTAGTTGTAATTTGATGTTCATTTCCAGAAGGAAGATTAATTGAGGTAGTGTATTCTAGGTTCTAATTACAAGTTTTAGAAAAAGTGTCCAATTTAAGTTCTTCAATTTATTTATTATTATGTATTTACACTATGTCCTCACATAACATCGTCAACAATTGACAGGTTCTGTGACTTTAAGCTAAAAGACGTGCAGCAAAACCAATCTTACCATAGGCTAATTGATATAAACAAGAGTTATGTTCCTACAGCATTGCAGGCATCTCATCAATGTTATAATGAAACGAAGTTCAAGGAAAGGAAGATTTTTGAGGACCTGTTGTATTTGCTAAGTCCACAAGACTGTAAGTTCAATGAAGGCAGGGCAATGTTGGTGCCCTATCCCCCTAGCATAGCACCTTGCTCATGGTAGATGAGCAACTACATTGTGATAAAGTAGAAATATAATCACCATTTTCTGCTGCTGCTAACGGTTCCCTGATCCACTGCACACCCCATCCCCTGTGTATTTACTGCTCAGAGGGAGAAAGTGTGGGTTTCGCATATTACTTGTGAAGGGGGTGTGCATGAGCGTCCTCCTTTGGCTACCTATGATTCTGTGGCATCAGTGCCCAGTGCCTGTGTCCATCCCTGTGTTTCAGTGAGTTAGTATGAGGATGGTTTCCTGAGAAACTAAGGAACCTTTGAAAAATATTTAGCATGAAGGAACAACAAGTTGGAAATTTATGACTAGAAAATAGACTTAATTAGGTACTTTACCATTCACTATTATCCTCTCCCTTCTATGTAATAATCTGGCTTTGATTTGGTTACTATGGCTGTCCTCAAGACGTTGTTATTTTAAGAAAATGTATATATTTTTTCCAGTTGTCACATCTGAGGATGTTAACAAAAGAGAGTGATGAAGTATTTTTCACCTTCGTTTTCTCGGTTGAATCATTAGTGGGAAAGTAGCTCAAATGTGGTGTCATTACTGCTTTTCATCAATGGGAGTGGGTTCGTGCAAACACGTGGCCTCCCCACACTGACTTCCTCCAGTGCCGCCTGCTCACGAGCAGTATTTTTGCATCTTCATTTATTTATTTATTTATTTTTTGAGGGCAGCGTCACCTGCCCTCATATGTGGGACGCGAAGCGGGGCGCTGGCGTCCCAAACCAGCGCTTGACCACCGCGCCACTCGGCCGGCCTTTTTGCCTCTCTAACATGATCACCGGGCTGCTTAGGAGCCAGGGCTTCACAGTTGAGGCAGTGTGCATGGATTTAAAGGTCAATCCGGGAAAATGAAATTGTTTTGCTTTTCAGTACTTTGTTTTGCAAGCAGGTGATTTGAAGCATTTCAGATCTTACAGCACTGGGAACCCAGGCTTCAACTTTTCATACTGCTGGCAGCTACCCATGACATCGCGCTCTTAGCGTAAATGTATTGCTAACATGGGAGGTCCCCTGGGGTTCTGGAAAGGGCATTTGGCTGGAAGTCAGGAGACCTCGGCCCCCATTCTGTCCCTGCTATTAAAAATAATGATAATAAAAATAGTTCACACTCCTTGAGTTCTAACTTTGTGCTGAACAATTTTTTTAAGTGATTTATCAATATGGGGAAGTTAAAGCGATTGAAACATTAATTCACATGGTAACACAAATATGCAAACAGCACGTAATTCTTTTATTTGTTTTATGTTTGCTTTAGTTTTCCTGCTAAGTCCCATGTGCTAGTATCTAGGGGGAAAACAAAACAAAACAAAAAACAAACATTTAGTCCAACATAAATTTAGTCAAATACTTTTAACCTGTGCTGTCCAATGTGGTAGCCACTCCTCTGAGCACTTGAGATTTGCTAGTCCAAATTAAATGGGCTGTAAGTATAACATACATTATCAGATTGCAACTACTTTGTATTAAAGAAAACATAAATCTAATAATTTCATATTGATTGCATGTTGAAATATTTTAGATATTTGGGTTAAAATACATCGTTTGAATGATTTCACTGCTTTTTATTGTTTTTTTTTTTTTAAGGTTTTATTGGGGATTTGGGGAAAGGGAACAGCGTTGGGGAACCGGGAAAGGGAACACGCAAGTTGCTGTCCTTTTGTTCTTCAGTCTAGTTGCGGAGGACATTGCTTCACTGGCCCATGTTGGTATCGTCATTGCGCTCTTCCCAGATGAGGCAGATTGATCGCTGGCCTCTGGATGGTCGCTCACCGCGGCTATTGGCAGCTCACGCTGGCCGCCGGCCGCTCACTGTAGCCTATGGGAGCCCCCTGCAGCAGGGGCTGCAGCCATGCCGGCCCCGGGGACTCACAGCAGCCCAGCTCCAGGTGGAGCTGTTGTTCACCATCTTAGCTGTAGAGGGCAGTGTCACCGGCCCTCATATGTGGGATCCAAACCTGGGACGCTGGCGTCCCAAGCCAGCTCTTAACCAATGCGCCACTCGGCCGGCCCCACTGTTTTTCATTTTGATTTAATGTGACTACAACAAAGCTTAAGACTATGTGTGTGTCCACTACCTATGTGTTCCCCAGGCAGAGAATCAGCATGTGTTAAGGCTCTGAGTCCTGAAAGACTTGG
This sequence comes from Aselliscus stoliczkanus, assembly GCA_033961575.1. Lineage (NCBI taxonomy): Eukaryota > Metazoa > Chordata > Mammalia > Chiroptera > Hipposideridae > Aselliscus > Aselliscus stoliczkanus. The sequence goes on from CM066734.1 coordinate 135,162,812, forward strand.
TGCTTTGGAAGAAATGGAAGATGATACAGTATGTTAGAGCACTGTATCTGGAAAGGCAGACAGTGTATAAAAGTCAGGGAGTGGGATAAATCTGGAGAGAAAGCGAGGGGTGCGACTATGTAGGACTGTGGGAAGGAGTTTGAATTTATTCTAAGGACAATGGAAAACTGTGGAAGAGTTTAGGCATCAGAGATGTGATATGGTGTATGTTTTATGTCACCACTCTAAATACCAGTTTCACCATCTTTAAAATAGGTATAAGAATATTAATGTCTTCAAAAGATTATTAAGCAAGGTAATGAATGGTAATCACTCTGGTAGCTGTGAAATGTAGAGAGAGATAAATTAATCATATCACTATGGTGACTGCTCAAAAAATTTTCTGTGATTCCTTGATGTTAGTGGCGTAGGATCTTCCATCAGAGTCTTCCATCTGCTGGCCCTATCTGCCCAGTACAAACATTTGTCTCATGTTCTGCCCCGTTATATTATCTCCAGTCTTCTCCACCTTGTGCCTCCTGCTCCTACTCCTGGACTTTGGTTGTGATAGACAGTGGTCATTTAGAATGCCTTTATTGCTTTCCTTCTCCTAGCCTGATCCAATTACATTTTTACTTGTGTTAGCCAGGACTCTTTTGGTTCCAAAAAACAGAAACGCCTCAAACAGGCTTGAACAGAAAAACGAAGCTGTGAATGATATAAGTGAAAAGTCCAGGTCTATGTCTAGTTCCTTCAGGCATGAGTGGGTCCAAGAACTCATGAGGCCGTGACAGGACTTTGTGTCTTGGGTTTCTGTCTCTAAGTTTCACCCATGAGTTGTCAAGGTGATCATCCATAGCTCCAGACTTTATCCTACCAGCTTAGCAACCCCAACAGAAAGAGGATTTCTTTTTTCCAAATGTCCTAGCAAAAGTTCCAAGTTTCACTATTTGGCCTAAACGTATTATGCACTCTAAATAAACCTATGTAATATTTATTGGCTATACCCCAGAACGGAGCACACCCCATGGATTGGGGATACTAGCTGAAGTTAATTCTCAATCTAGCCAAATGGATAAAGTGGGGTTGGAGAAGTTCCCTAAAAGAGAAACAGATTTGGGAGATGGATACTGGACAGGCAAAAAGAAAAGAAAACTAAAACTAAAACCCCTCCCAGATATCCGCCATAATAGTATGGCTCCTGTCCCATGTTCTCTATAACTTCAGGCAACAGTTATATTTTTCCTTTCTAACTTTTCTGTATATTTGGTCTCCGGAGCATACATTTTGGGGTCTTGATATTCCATTCTGCACTTTATTACAACCATAAAATTTTTATTGCTTGATTAGATCTTGGTGGTAATCTCATCATAGAAATGTGAAAGCCCAGAAGGAAAAAATAATAAATTTGGGGTTATTTTAAAAGTATTTCTTAAGGGCTTTTAGGCTATTTTTGGGGGTGGGTGAGCGGGGGAAGAGCACGAAATATTTTAAAAACCCTTAACATTCTTTCTAGAAATTTTCCATTATTTTTCTCATCCTTAAAAATTCTAAATTTGTGAATCATGACAATTTTATGAACAAACTAAGTAACGCGTGGTGTTGTTTGCAATTTCTAACCCAAACATATATCTTTTGATCTGTAAAGGATGTATATATTTTCTCTTTCCCTGAATATATCTATGTGCGTATGTATCTATGTAAATACACACACACACATGCACACACACATACATATATACGTTTTAAATTCTTTTGTTTCCTTTTGATCTTGACTTTGAACTTTTCCAATCGCCTCTCTCTCTCATACTTCCTTATGTCTAAATATACTTGAGCCTGCCTGTCTGTCATTCTTGGTATGTTCTTGTTTGTAGGTTACAGTTGTCACTGAGCTGTGAGAGGTATCAGGCATGTACCTAAAGATAATTGAGTACCTGAGCTTGTTATGGATCTACGAGCTGCTGTTTGCCTATATATTTGTTTGTTTTTTCCAGCTTAATTGAAATGTAATTGGCATATATAATAATTGTGTAAGTTGAAGGTGTATAAGTGTGATGATTTAATACATTTATATATTGGGAAGTGTTTACCACAATGAGGTTAGTTAATACATGTTTCACCTCACATAATTACCATTTTGTTGTTGTTGTGATAAGAACATTTAAGCTATGCTCTCATAGCAATTTTGAGTATATAATAGAGTTTTCTTAACTATAGTCACCATGCTGTACATTAGATCCATGGAACTTATTTATCTTATAACTGAGAGTTTGTTGGCCAACATCTCCCCATTCCCCTCACCCCTCATTCTCTGGCAGCCACCATACTATTATGTTTCTATGAGTTCAGTGTTTTCATATTCCACATATAAGTGAGATCATACAGAACTTGTCTTTCTCTGTTTGACTTATTTTACTGAGCATAATGCCCTCAAAGTCTTTTCATGTTGTTGCAAATGACAGGGTTTCTTTTTTTATGGCTGAATAATATAGGTATCAATATCAATATATGCACATAGCAAATTTTCTTTGTCCATTTATCTGTTTATGGACACTCAGATTGTTTCCATGTCTTGACTGTTGTGAATATTACTGCAGTGAACATGCAAGTGTATACATCTCTTTGAGAAAGTGATTTCATGTCCTTTGAATATATACCCAAACGTAGGACTGCTCGGTCATATTAAACTTTCCCAACCTTCTAAATTCATCGATAGGAAAAGAATAACAGGACCTTTCAGGCTGTACACACCTGGATGTTGAAATATTTTCAGGTAGGGAATTAACCTGATTAATTTATTCTGAAGAAATAGAATTCTGGTGGTAAAGTTGTGGACTAACTGGAGAACAGTGAAATGGAAATTTAATTAGGAAGCAATAAAGGTCTCAAGTAGCTCAGTGAGAACTGAAATGAGGAAGTGAATTAGCAACACAATTAAGATAAAAAATGATAAACCACTGGGTACAGGCACAAAGGTCTGGGAGAAGCTGAAGATGAATATGTTATTTCTAGCTTAGGCAACTAGACACCACTAATTACATAGGGGAGAGAGGGATACATTTTGGAAGAAAGATGGATTGTGGTTTGGAACTATTGAGTTTAGAACTATTGAGGTGCCTCAGTGTGACATCTAGCTGGATGAATCTGATATATGTTTGGACATTGGCGCCATGAGCTAGGAAGAGGGCTGTTTTTATTTTTTATTTTTTGGAAGAGGGCCTTTGATAAAGGTATGTATTTGGGAATCACTATTATATAGAAGACAGTTGAAATCATGAAGCATGGTGAGAGCTTAGTTTAGTAAGATAAGAACATCCAGGATGGAATCTATTGAAGGTCTTGAGATCTTTGTACCATAAATTTTATGCTCACTGTTGCTTCTAAATCAGCTTTAGCATTGCTCTGAAGAGAGAAAAAGGTAGCGTTGATGCCAATATATCCATCCGTGAAGATAAATTATGATTGTAGGTAAGAAATTAGGGTTTATGGAGGAATTAAAGATAGTCCTGGGCCTCCACAAACTATGTATTAATATTTGGAACCTCTGAAACCCTTGATATTGTGTTTCTGCCTTATAAAACTGAGTAATTGCCACTCCCTTCGTCCTGGAACATAATGGGCTCTCTTTGTATTGCTAGAGAAAGTGAAGGAAGTTGATGGCCCCAAAATAAGAAACTGGCTCATTGATTTACATCTAGAGGACTAGTATAGTATCCTACATATAGCAGGTACTCAAATCAAATAGGTTTAACCCACCTTAAATGTACTGGCTAAAATTGGATGGGCATGAATTCCTAAAACTAAAAGGATGAAAAAAGGACACATGTGAGGTGACCAAGAAATACTCTAATTCATCAATGTGGTTCTTTCTTATTTTGCAAGAATGCTTCTCATAGGAAGAAATTAGTTCTATTTTTTCTTCTTAGTTGAAGGTGAAAGCAAACATTTATAGCTGCAGGAGATGGCAAGACAAAGTGCACAGGTGAATGCAATTAAGACATCAAGGAAACAATATACACACACCTCCTGAGATTGCTAGTGATTTGAAATGCTAGGTATAGAGTTGCTTCTGACTTCTTACTGTCTACCCAAAGCTCTGTCACCACTTCTGTCCTATACCCAGGATCATATTCCATTGCTTTAGATTTATTTTAGCTCCCAGGAAAGAATCATTGTCCTGAAAATGTAATTTTCCAGCCAATCCCAGTACAAATGGTATTTAGCATAATTTTGCATGTTGCCTTGTTTCAAACCATCAACCTTCCATTAACACATTTTGTCTATGAAGGCAAAATCAGTTTCTTCCCTCTAAATTTTTATGAAGTTTCTCATCTCTTGGCGTGTTATATTCAAAGTTACCAGATGTGCAAGTACAGCCTGAGGTTGATGCTGTGACCCCATTATGATCAGATTTCCTGTTTTGACACCTCCCTGCTCATACAAAGAGGAACAGGTAGTATCTTGATGTGAATTCACTGCAACCATTTGGAATGAAACTTTCCAGGTGCAGCAACTGACAACTCTGACTCAGTGGAGAAAATGGCAACATTTGCAGCTTAGAGAGTCACCTCATAAATCTGCCATCCACTTTTGGTTTATAGATCTTCATTTAGACTCCATTTATTAGACAATTTCCAAGCTACTGAGAAATTAAGCATGAACTGAAATGCCTCTCATCAGAGAATTAATGTCAGGATCACTGGTGATGTAACATAATGAACAAATTATACCTCAAATATAGTGAAAAAAATACCTTATTTAACATCAAGAGAATTGAGTTCTAGTTTATGGATTGGCCCTGAGCAGCTATGTGATCTTGGGCAATGTCTTTGTATGGCCTCATTTTCTTCACTTGTACAATAGAGAGCTGAAGTTGGAGAGCCTCCAATCTCAGTCATCTATTCTGTTTCTTCTTCTGTTAACAAGCTAAGGGAAAGGGGATAGAAAAGGAAGATGCAAACAAATCAGCCTTGAATCTACTCAACACACACCACTATAACAAAACATACAAAAAATTCTCAACAAAAAGGAGAAAGAAATTTTTTCATTATACTTTATTTTGATTCAGTTACTTCATTTCGTTGGGTAACTTCTAATTACATTCACTTAGACATAACCGGCTAAATTACATGGAAGCCGAATTGTATTTCAGAGAACCTCAGAATTTTCATTCTGCATCAGGTATGGGGTAGCATCCACTAAGTCTGTTGCACTTTGGAAGAGTATCTATGACGGCTCGGCTACCTATCTGGTCGCATCAGAATCTCACAGAATAGGAACTGTGGAGGACATAGAGATGTGCCACCCAGCACCGATTACCTAATTTATAAGGTCTAGTGTAAAATAAAATGCAGGGACTTATTTTTATTTGGGGTTTTTGTTTGTTTGTTTGTTTTTTTGAGGGCAGTGTCACTGGCCCTCATATGTGGGACCGAACCGGGGCCGCTGGCTTCCGAAGCCAGCTCTTAACCACCACGCCACTTGGCCGGCCGGTACTTATTTTTAAATTATTAAGAATTTCAAGACAGCAACAGTAGTTGCTGGGACAGTTCTGCTCCACACCTTACTCACTCCAACCAGTCCTGCTTTCCTTGGCCCTCCACAGGTGGTGTTCCCTAGGTACTCTCTGCACCCTGAACTGTCTCAAGAGTCGGCTTCTGGAGGCCCCAGAGTGTAATTTAAGAATAAAAAATTTGAAAGCAATGCATTTTTAATTAAAAGCAGTCATACCAAAAAAATTGTACGAAGCAAGAGAGAGGGGAGTTAAAAGTGCTAAGCTCTCAGGTAGATGCTGCTCAGTGGTAGTTCCTTTACTGTAAGATGTAATAGCTCACATGTGTTAATAGTAATGACAACTGATCCTTTAAGGGCAAACCTCTGAGGAAGAAAGCCTTTCAAAGTGGCAGCCGTGGTGGACTGGCCGAGTGGCGCGGTGGTTAAGCGCTGGCTCGGGACGCCAGCGGCCCCAGTTCGGTCACAAATAGGGCCAGTGACACTGCCCTAAAAAAAAAAAATTAAAAAAAATTGGCAGCCATGGTTAAGTTAAAATGGTCGTTAATGACATTGACCTGAATAATACTTTTTTTGCAAGCTGAGAATCCTTAATTACTAGCACAACCATGATAGAAACAGAAATACAATTCAGAATTCTCTTACTGGAAGTTTTCTTCACTGAGCTTACTCATAAGAAAAAAAACCTATAACATAAGATAGTTTGTCTCAGGGATTGGTGCTACCCCAATGTGGCAGGTTTCTTTGACAGCCTTAAAACTATAAGAAATATTGAAGTATTAGTCCTTATTAAGTGAGTCCTTCTCCAAAGTTTACGGGTTTGACTGAGATGAATATCATGGATCAAGACTCAGAGAACTTCAGAGGTCCTTGCTTACAATTTATGATCTTCAGAAAAACCCAATACATAACCAAACAGTAAGAGACATCAAGTCTCAATTAGAGGAAAAAAAAAAAAACTAGTCAAAGTGAATGCTTATCTGGAATAAGAACACCACTTTGGAACAGAACAAATATAAAACATTTTCTTCTGCCCAGATAATGTTCTAGGAGAATGCTTTGCCAGATCTTTATGTTTAAAGATGGAGCCCCAACTAGGAACGTCCTTGGTAAAAAGACAGAAGTATTGTGGAAATTATCTGCAAACAGACTTGACAGCCCCTGAGTGAACCTAAGAAAGCCCAAGTCCACCAGAAATTCAGGTCATGGTCAGTTATAAATGGCCACTGCATTGCACTGATTGAGACCATGCATTGTGGAGCCATGTGGAAGTGGGTATGAATCCTGGCCCTGCCATGTTCCATCTGTATGAGTGGACAAGTCACTTAACCCTGCTACATCCCAAATTCCTTATCTCTAAATGGGGATAAAGACAACCAGGCCATGGAAGATAATGTATCAAAGGCACTGTGCAGAGCTGGCACACAACACATGACAGATATTATCCCTCACAGTATCATCTTTCAGGATCCTGCCACATATCGGAAAAAGGGGGAAAAGATGGAAACAGCAAGCCCGAGAAACGTGACATTGGAAACTTTGGAAACATTTTACGATCCAAAGAACAATGTGAAACACAAAGTGATCTGGGGAAAATGACAGAGGTAAACCTGGATGTTTAAAACGCAAGAGGAGGCTTTCAATACAAATAAAAATATGTATAGGAAAATCATCCACAGAAAGCACAGCACCACCTAATTATTACAAGCCTGTTATTTTGGAGTTCAATTATAAAGAGACCATGGCAACACAGCAACAATGGCTTGGACATCAACAAGAGCTTATTACATACCACGTGATGTGTTAAATGCTTACAATGAATGTCTTACTTGATGTGTGTAAGAATCCCATACACACAATATAATTAATTAATTTTTGGCTTTTGAAATGGAAAGTCTCGAGACATTGAATTTTTTTGAGGTTTACCATGTGGTGTTTTGATACATATGTACACTGCGAAATGATTACCACCATCAAGTTAATTAACATATCCATCACTTTCTATGGTTACCATTTTGTAATGTGGTGAGAACCCTTAAGATCTACTCTCCTAGCAAATTTTAACTGTACCATAGAGTACTGTTAACTATAGTCACCATGCCGTCCATTAGATCTCTGGAATTCATTCGTCCTGTATACTGAAACTTTCTACCCTTTGACCAACATCTCCTCAGTTTATTATTATTAACCCTGGTTTACAGCTGTAGAAACTAAGGCACAAGGAGGTTCACCAACATGCTCAAAGTCTCACAACTAGAAGATGGTGGATCCAAGATGCTAATTCAAGTCCCTATTGCCCAACTCTTATCCATCATTTTCTACCACGGCCGATGGAATACCATGGGCTTCCAGTTATCCAGGAAGTGCTCTGAATCTTGGCTATATATTTGTTTTCTGTTCTTGGCAAACTAGTCAACCTCTCTGAACTACTATTCACTTATTAAATAGGAAAAATTATAGTCCCTTGCTTACAGCATTGTTGTTAACTGTAGTTGTTATTATTAATGTAGAAAATATTTACTTGTTTTGTTGTTCAGTTTCTTGTCTTTTAAGGATAAAAATCATAACATTTTTCAAGAAGAAAGGACTTGCCTGGTCCAGTGTGTTCCAATTTCTTCCTCACCTCTTACAGTTTTACATCTATATATTTCTCTTATATAATTATTCTTCCCCTTAACTTGATTAACTTACAAAACTTAAGTATGTTGTCTAGCCTCATCTCAAACAATAATATCTGTGAAATCTCAGAGTAGATAATATGCTTTGTTTTTATTTTAATCCATATTTAAGTAACCAGAGAACTATCACAATTTAAAATTTAAACTGTCCTAAGACTGGCTTGCATGCAACTGGTGTTATGGGCACCACACTTTGGAAAATACCATTTAATCAACCCATGGATGAGAGTGCTGTGGTCTAGAGGGGCAATATGCTTCTGGCCACACAGGTAACTCATGGCTGAGCTTGGAATCCACACCGCCTAGTGGCTCACCAACTATACGAGATGGCAACCCTGCTCCTCAAAGCCAAAGTTCAGGTCCATGAGCTGAGTAGTGCCGAGGCTAAGCATGGGATTGTCACATCAGTCTACCCAAGAGGAGTAGATGAGTCCCGTGTGTAGTGAAGTGTCTCTGAAACTTCTCTATACAGGTCTCATGTTTTTGTTTCTATTAAAAATCATGTCAGGGTTTCCTCAAACCAGGCCTTGCATTGTTGGCAGTTTGCAACTTGCCCAAGTTCAAATTTCTTATACTTTTGCACTGGCTAGAAGGAGATATTCTGGATGATATTCCTGTCTTAACAGGATTTTCATCACTCTCATGGAAATATTACTAAATTGGAATCCTTTTTTGTCCATTGTGTGTAGCATTGAAGACACTGCTTTCTTCTTGATGTAGAAGCAGTAAATAAATACTATTACTACTACAGTGCTACAAGTATGCATGTTAAGACTATACTTATCCTTGTGAAATGCCCCAATAGCCCTTGTGGATGCCATTGTCCATATCTACACAAATATTCCAGTAATGTTCTCCGTCTCACTCTGGATATGGCCTTTTGAAGTTTGGCAGGCCAGTACCAAGTATGATGAAAGATGCCAGTATCTGGAACAGGAAATCAGCTGACACTTGCTAGTCATATGACCTTGGACAATGTACTTAGCTCATTTGAACTTTACTTTCTTCCTTTGGAAAATAAAGATCATTATAATGCCTGTTCAATGAAAGTTACACAGGTGTTGTGAGGATAAAAGAAAAAAAAAGAATGTATAGGAAAGTCATTATCAAAGGCACAGCACCACACAAATATTACCAAGGGTATTATTTTGAAATTCAATTATAAAATTGGCATACATTTTAACACACTTTTGAAGTGTGAAAAATGTTGGTTTATAATAAAGACGTGCCCTTATGGTCTCAGCTATTTTCCTTCTTCAATAAACTGTGGTATTGGCTATTGGTTCCTCCAACCTTTTTTTTTTTTTTTTTTTTTGCTTAGCTTACCCTGAGGCAGAGATAGTGAGAGGTTCCTGGTGAATTGTTTTGTTACTTAGTTAAGAACTCTAACAAATTGCCAAATTCATTAAACTTAATTTTAGACTGGTGAAATATCATTTTCCCTGTACTTAAAACCACTCTTTTGAAATTAAATTTTATTTTGTCAAGTAATCCATGTGCATAGTGAAAATAAATATTATTTAAGAAGCCAGAAGTAAAACATAGCAGGAACATTGTCCTTCTCTACCCATAAATCTTCTCTCCAGAGGTACCCACTTTCAGCTCTTAAAGCCATTACTTCTGGTATCTATCTCCAAAACCCTACATAATATGTTAATACTTTCTTCATTTATCATTGCCTCGATATCATGCTAGTTGAGCATTTAGCTCTCTTATATTCAGCTCTGTAGTCTTTCTCTTTATTCTCTTAAATAATTGTGGATTTGAGATGATTGCAAATTCTGTGGTAACCCTGTCATTGAGAGGTGGAATCTGTTTGCCTCTATAAGACATGGGCTAGCCTGTGACTGCTTTGATCATTGGAGTGAATCCAGCTTTTAGAACAAATGGTAGTTTTGCCTTGTTTCCCTTAGATTCCTTGTAGACTTTCTCTGTAGGTAAAAGGACTCTGAAGAATTTTAGAGATGTCCTTTAGTAACTTCACAACCAATTAAAAATAGAGAAGAGCCTTTATCAGAAAGATATGTGTTGTGTGAGTACTGTCTAATGTAGTAAGCCCCAATGAGATTCAAAGGAAAACCATGTCGTTTTGAAAATAATTTCTTTGGCATATGTATCACCAACTTTGAGTAGAAAGAGACAGAGAGAGCTCAGTATAAGAAAAGCTCTAAGGTCCTCTAACCTTTCAGCAGGAATCAGGTTGGAATATGGTCTATTTAATATGGAAAAGGAAAGGTGATTCATGATATAGCCCAAAGCACAGAGGACAATCAAGGGCTATGGAAAAAATTGCCAGAAAGCAAGACTGGAATGAAATATAAGAGCTGACAACATGCATCTAGCTAGATTTCGAAATTTCTCTATACTAGTGACTACATCATGCCCCTTAGTCTTCTTCATTTTAAACAGGTTTCCATGGTAGTTATTCTATCTCCATACCAGCATTGTATATTGGGTGTGCAGGAGCCATATGGCTGTGTTTAGTTCCTAGGTCTTCAGATTGTGAGGAACTGTACTTAAGGAACCATAATTCAGGAGCTTCACCATTCCTGGTTATCATTTGTATGCAACATCTTGGACTTTGACCTAATGCTTTAATAAGATGCTACTTAGAAAGAGTATATTTTGGATTTAGGCGGAATGCAAATAATTTGTGGTCAGAGGGTGACCACAGATTATATGATAATCCTCCCTTTGAGAACTGAGATCTGTTTTTTTCCTTTTGAACCAGGGCTGACCTGTGGCTGCATTGACAAGTCGAGCATGGTCAATCTGATGCTCTGCCAGTTTATGCCTAGCAGTTGAGGGGACTGCAAGCTTCTGCCTTAGTTTCTTGGATCTCTGATGATGCACGATTAGAGATAATGCATGGAGAGTTCCTAAGGCTTCATGGTGAGAGAGAAGGGTACAGTTAAATTCAGCTTCAAGCCAACCTGAGGAAGATCCAGGCATGTGAGTAAAACCATCTCTTATCATTTATTTGCTGGTGTTTGGAAATGAAGAATGATGCTTGTTTTTGTACCATTCACTATGCAGGCTTCCATGCAACTCACATTTTCAGTATTTTGCCCTCAATTTCTACCACATATAGTAACTGCTTTCAGGACCTCTCTGGTTTTCATTTCTCCAAAGAATCAACTCTAGTCTCCTGCACGAGCAGGGGAAATGCAGCTGGCTTCTGCTTTATGGAGTAGGAAAGGGAATCTGGCATCAAACCCACATTTAAATTCCAGGTCTCAACTAAATTTTTTGTAGTACATAGTAACACTGATTTTGAACATTTGAGATTCTTTGGGTTTAACTGAATTTCTTCTTCCAATTACATATTTCCTTTCTAGATGTTTAGGTTTGGATTTATAGTGTTATTTTGAAAAATAAACAACAATGAATTTATGCTGTTTATACAGAGATTAATATTAAGAATTCAATAAATAATAGCTATGCTTATGTTGTTGTCTTCATCTACATGGAAAGGGAATTAACTACAGGTTCTAGAACCAGGCTGCTGAGGTTTAAATTCTTGTTCTGCTATTTTATAGCTTTGAGGCTTCAAGCATGTTATTTCTCTTCTCTTTGCATCTGTGACCCCATCTGTAACAATGGGACCAATTTCACTATCTCAGTGTTGATGTGAGGACTATATCTGATAACCCGTATAAATTGCCTAGCCCCTATAAGATATTAAATAAATATTAGCTACTCATTAATAATATCTCTAAAGTCATCTCCAATTCAATGATTCTTAAATGAAGTATGTCTATAATGACATTTATTTGATCAAAATAAAGTATTGAATGTGATGGCAGAGTTACTGTTTATTCATCTCCTTGACAGCTCATTCATCATCTCTGTGAGTTGTCTGGGTGGCTGGCTTTTGAGGCTTTAGCTTTTAGGTCTTTTGTTCTCTCTCTCTCTGAGAGGCTACTGTGTTCAGAAGAACCATGGACTAGTTGCATTTCCAGTGTCTTTGTTATTCAGCAGGATATAGAGTTTCCTCCCCGAGAGCTGGCAAGACATTTTCACATTGTTATGGTACCGTGCGTTTTATAAATGATGTGCTACTCGTAATGGAATGAAACCTGATCGTTGTCTCCTTTAGGTAGAACTTTATTAGCCAACAAAGCATGCTCCAACCCACAGAGAGAGTATTGCCCTTTAAAAGTGGTTGAAACTTGGACAGAGAAAATGACTCAGTCAGCCTTCTACAGGGCATTCAGGTGGGCCTTGCTTTATACAATGGATGTCTTTCTAACAAGTCAGTGTGAACCCTTCTTTAAAGAGACAGTGATAACATCCAATTGACTCTGTGATTCCTTTGGTAATTTTCACTGAGCAGTGGGCACTCACTGACAATTAAGGAAACACAAATTTATTGTCAGGTTCAGAGTCAAGTATGTTTCTAGTCATTGAGTAGATGACATGAGTAATATGTGGTCTCTCTTCCCAGGGAGCCCACAATCCAGTGGTGAGAATGAGCACAAAAGTAAATAATATTGAATACATTGTCGAGGCATAAAATAAATGATCAAGTACGTCTGACTCCCTTTATCTAATTTCTTCTTCTGCAGTGACCTTCTACATTTTGTGCACCATCTAAATTTTACTCTACAATGGTGTTTATTTATTCATCAAGAAACCAACCTTTACTTTAAATCTTCTATTTCCAGACCCAATTTTAAATGCTGAGGAAACTAAAGTAAATAAATCCATGTATTAAGTAAGGAAGGTCAATAAGATACATTTGCTGACTATTTAGAATTGTGGGACTGTATAATGACATCTATATAGGGTCAGGGAAAGCCCTGTAGAAAAGATAGTAACATTGAGATATGTAAGGCAAATGGGATTTACTCCAGGTAGAGGACCAGGAATAGGAGACTGGGAAGAAGGGCGAAAAACAAGAACTCATACAATACTGGAAAATGGACTCGAGTTCATAATGACTGCAGCGGAAGACTGAAGCTAGAGAGCTGCAGGAGATGTGAGGCCAGAGAGGCAAGTAGGGTCAGATTGTGGAGAATCTCATAACTCATAATAGAGATTTAGAGGTTTACACTAGAATCAACAGGAGTGTTGAAGGGTGGCATGTTTATGTTCTGAAGAAAGTGCACTGACAAAATAGGTGACTGCCTTCTAATTGGGAGGTTGAGGCTGGACAGGGGGAGACCAGTTGGAGACCGACATCCAGGCAAGAAATGGCTTGGGTTAGGAATGTGAAGGGAATGGTGTCATTTGATATCAGAAAAAAACTTACAACATAGGCTCAGTAGGTGTGAGAAATCCCTTCTGTTAGACAGGTGTCTTGTTTTTACCCCAAAGGACACATCAATTCTAAGAAATATTTGAAAAACTGTTTGCAGTTAAGGAAGTACTTTTAAATTGCTGTCTTATTTGGGGCAATTGCCTTACTTGCTCTGTGCCTTCATTTTCTCATCTGCAAAATGAACATAATAATAGTACTAGCACCTTCCTTGTAGAGTTGTTGCAAAGATTAAATGAGGTGGTAATTAAAAAGCACTTACAACAGCCCTTAGCACAGAGCCAGCACTCAATATGTATCATCTGTTCTCATTGCCATTGAAATCATCCTCATTATCATGAAAGTTTCTCCTTTGAAATTTGTAAAAACAAGAAAAAATGGAAGGGTACTGAGACTGATGCCAGCAACTTGTCCATGTCTCAAGAGAATTAGTGGAAGAATCAGGGTTTTCTGGGAGAGTTTTGAGCCAGTGTTTATAAAGGCAGCTGATAATGACCTGGGAAGGACTTAACTAACTGCAGTATGAAAAATAGATGTGTGAGGATGTCTGTGATAAGAAAGAGAAAGTCAGAAAGAGAGATAACACATACATTAGCTATAAGAGAAGATGCCACAAAACTATGTACTAAAGAAATTAGAAACAACAAAGAATAAAGTAAAATGGTTGAAAATTGAGTGTCTGTCATAGACCAAAGTCTTGGGATAATCATAATAAGAAGAATTGCAGAGAAGAAAAAGAGATTATGCAAATAGAAGGAGATAATACACTCAGAAGGCAGAAAACATAAGAAGGATAAATAGTGTCTTTATGTAGTAAATTCAACAAATGAAACAAAAGATACTTAAAAATGTAATGCAGGCAAATTTCTTAGAAGTAATAAAGTGAATTTGTAGCTAGAAAATAAAACTCTGATTGATTAACATTAGGGCACATTACAATGGAAATTGGTTATTTTTCAGGATATTTTAGATAGCCTGGCAGAAAAAAAGGAGCCACTTACAAGGAGAGTATATAGTTTGGACTTCTGACTCTTGATGGTAATATTTAGTGCCAAAAGATAATGGATAATTCCTACATAGTTCTAGTGGCATGAATAAAGATTATAGTAGTATTAAGTGCAAATACTCGAGAAATCCATTAACTATGGATCTTTCTTACAATGAAACAAACAAAATAGACAAGGTAGAAACACAGAATTCAAAATTGAAAAGCTGTGTATAAAGGTGTGGGATGAATATTGAATTTACTTAATATATAGCTAAGATTTAGGTAATTATATATGCAGAACAGAATGTAATATTATAAGCCTTGATAATGTAAAAATAATAATATAGCTTACAAAGATTAGAAGTAGGGAAAGGAAAGGGTGGAGGAATTGTAGGTGGGAGGGGCTCACCACCTGTTTTGACATATTTTTTAGAATAAATTGAATCTTTCTAAAACTGAAACATGCAGTGAAAAGAATGAATGATTCCAACCTTATAAGTTTTTTTTTTTACAATCTTTTTTTGTTAACTGGAGGATTGCTCTTAGTAACTAAAATTTCTTTTTTGAAGAAATTCTCATCTGACATTCAATATTTTTTTTCAATTTCACTTGTTTATTAAAAGTAAGTTTAATATTACAAAAAATTAAAAATGAATGAATAGCATGTATCAGAATAATTTTTCCTTTATAAATTATTTCTGTTCATGATTTAATCTGTTTTACTACAAATATGCATTAGTTTATATCTGGAACTATGTTGAATAATAATAATAATGATGATGATGGAGAACTTCTTACTGCGTTACTTACTCAATGCAGGAGTTTTTCTGAGGACTATATGTCTAATATTTCATTTGATCTCACAACAACATTAAGAGACAAGTATCCTTGTTATCATTCCCATTGAAGAGATGAAGGAATTTAGGCATGTGGTTTAGTGAATTACCCAAACCTACATAAATATTAAGTGGTAAAGGCAGGATTCTGACTCAGATAGTTTTAACCACTGACATTAAATTTTGTAGGTAGCAAGATTATATGATGATTGTTTATTTTTATTGTTCTTTATTTCTTGAATTTCACATATACAAACACACATAATTTCACATTATAATATATATATATATATATATATATATATATATATATATATATATAAAATTTCCACATGTAAAGGGGGAAAATGGAAATGAGTGAAGGGAGAGCTCAAAGGAGAAAGAAGGGTATGGAGATCAGAGACAGAGAAACATAGTGGAGCTAAAGCTGACTTGCTAGAAATAGAAAAAAAGCCTTAAAGATATCAGAAAAATGTAATCTTCAATATAGATGCATTTTTCTATATGTTATTGCAGTGTGAAGCCACTAAAGTTATAATAAGCTGCTAGATATAGCTGAAGAATTCAAGAGAAGGACAGCTAGATATAGCTGAAGAATCCAAATTTGGATTTACAATGGAGCAAAAATAAGTAACAAGAAACAAGACAGAGTAAAGATTGAGAGTTTAGCAGAAGATAGAAATTAAAGCTGAAGGTGACTGGGGGAGATGCAAAATCTAAGGAGTTTCTAGAGCCACTGTGAAGGGTTTCCTGCAGGATGTGGCATCAACTATGATGAGGCTCCATGATTCAAAGGACTTTAGTAGATCCTGTCATCTGAGTCACACACCCATCCTCACCACAACACTGTTTGGTATTTTATTATCTCCATTCTGACATCTAGAAAAGCCAGTGAGTCTTAAAGAAGGGATAAAACTTGCCCAAGTGTACCCAGGCAGCTTAGTGGCAGAGGATAAATTTACAGTAAGGTCTTCCCATCTGCAAAGTCTAGAATCTTTCACTGATACTTCCTCTTTTGAGAAGTGGAACCTATTTCATTATCTCAGCTCAAGAAATATAAATAACATCAAAAGTGATATACACTGGGGCTGCTGCTCTATTAGCAACCAATTCAATCTCACAAATTCTAAAAAACTGTCAGACCTAATTATTCTTCAAATCAGTGGGAGCCTATAATTCAATCACTTGCCAGTTTAGAACTAAGTTTTGTGTAAGATTCCCAGGAGGTGTCAGAGTACATCACCTCCTAATGTGAGTATAACTCATCATCGAGTTACAGCAGTAGAGCTCACCAAAGGGAAATGTCCATCAAAGACCATCATTCTGTCCCTTGGCATCATGATGTTACATAGTGTCCCACGATGTCTCCGGGAGATATTATCCATTCTCTTTGTTGATTCAGTCCTCATCCCTTCTATGGCAAGAGCAGCGGCTACTCTTAGATTTAGCTGCTTCTACCATCCCATGCCTGGCTTAGAAATCTCTGCCTCTGCTCCCTTTCTGTGATAACTCTCTAGCAGGCATACAGGCTCTCATGTTTTGCCATCTTCACCCCTGGGACATGGACAATGGAAGCTATTCAGATCTCCTTCATGCTTCTACAGATACCCAGGAAGGATAGTGGAGACTGCCTCAAAAAATTTCTTGTGTCCAGTCAAGTTATGATGCCATGCCCATCACCTTCACCTTGATATGTGGAATGGAGCTATCTGTGGTGCTGCCCCTCTCAGTGGCCCCAGAAAGGAAGAAGAAACATCTGCTTCTTTAGCTTTCAAATTTCCAGCCTTCAAAAGAGGGTTTCCTGATATCTGCATGTGTTCAACAAATTCTACTCCCTTCTTCTATCCATTATGTGGTTAGTTGCTCAAAAAGGGAGAGGTAATTACTTTTATTTGAAGTGCCTAGTGTTACTTGCTGGGTGATATTGTTTGTTGAGCTCTTGGGGTGAACTTGGACAAAATTCTCTAGAAATAATACCAATGGAACTACGTCAGAGAACTCTAATTCTTCATGGTTTTAGAGTTCATGCATTTTAGGAAATCCAATGGTCTATATCAAGTATCAAAATGGTGGTAAATCCCACAGAAATGTTAACTTGTAAAGAACTTTAGTATCTATGAAACCAAATTTAAAAATTAATAGTGTGATTTTAGTGGCTTAATTGTGCCTGAATTAGTTAATTAGGTAATTAACATAAGAATGTGCTTTTCATATTAACTTTCTGTATATTAATAAAGAACTGTTCAGAAGCTTAACAAACCAGACATTGAAAAGTGCTAATTAATTTAAGAAATGGAAACTTCAATTGTTAAAGTATTTTCTCATTTTCTTCTTCAGGGAAGTAGCATAGCACATAATTTACTGGACCATCTTTTCTGCCTGCAAATTGTATTTTCTTTTTTTTTTCACTTTTCATATTTTTTAAAGGAAAATATAAATATAATCAAATATATTTTCACACACCTGTCATAAAATAATGTACATGATTGCGCCCTTGGGTATCAACAAGGAATTTCAGTAATTCTTTGTACATTTATCAAGTTGTGATTCTCAACTGAAAAATAATTTAATTCCTGGGGTACAGTTCCTAGGAACAAGAAGTAGCTTCTGATATGGAGTCCCAAAAGTCCAGTGGCTTAAATAAATAGGAAGTTATTCTCTTTTATATAATCGTCCATCCAGCTTCATTCTGCTTTCTTTCATCTTGGGTGGGTTGAGCATGGATAGAAGCCTGATGAAGAAGACCTTTCCCAGCCCAGCTTAATGCAATCGCTTCCTCAATGCAGAATGGCACCGGCAATTCTTCCATTATTGCTTTTATTGTTGGAGCAGTAGTTGAGGATTCAAAAGACCCAGTAAACAACATCCCTCTCCTTTATTCAAGTTCTGAATGAACCTATTAAAAATAAAACAACAATAACAAAAAGGAAGAGATGTGAGCAAGCAAAATATCACTTCTATTACTGATAGAGGTGATTTTAGAGATAGTGGTTGATATCTGTGAACAACTGGGATTCTTTACACTGAATTTAAAAAATTATACAGACTTACCCACTCAATTATGCAAAAAAAAAAGAGGAAATATAAGAACTGTGGAAGAAGAGTTTGCCCCCTAACATAGAGAAATCAAGGAGATGAGAAGGACTCATTCCTTGGCCAAGAAAGATCGAAAGGGATTACAAGTTTATAAACTAAACTCTTAAAAATAAAAGAGTTACTTTGAAGTATACAAAGAAATTTAGTTTTTACTATCTCATAAGGATTCCAAATTCTGCAGATCTGGGAGTGTGACAAGACTATACATGTCATTTATATTTTAAATTAATTGATATAAAGTTGCATAGATTTTAGGTGGGCTATTTAGAATAATATTTTAAAATTTCTATGTGGAGATAGATGACATATAGGTATATATCTAGGAAC
The DNA here is from genome assembly GCA_033961575.1 of Aselliscus stoliczkanus. Lineage (NCBI taxonomy): Eukaryota > Metazoa > Chordata > Mammalia > Chiroptera > Hipposideridae > Aselliscus > Aselliscus stoliczkanus. Next base: position 135,181,487 of record CM066734.1, read on the forward strand.
ATTTCTATTATTAATATACAGAAAGCTAATATGAAAAGCACATTCTTATGTTAACTACTGAATTAACTAATTCAAGCACAATTAAGTGATTAAATTCACTATATATACTAAATTTCTTTACAAGTTAACATTTCTGCAGGCTTTACCACCATATATACTGTATCGATTATCTATCTATGTATCTACCTCCAAGTTTATATCATAGTCATTACAGAATGTGGTGTATGCAATTTTGTAGATTTAGATATTAAAATTGGTACAATTTAAAAAATCAACCTGCTTTTTTGTGTTATTTAAGTAATTTAAAAATATTTCTGTTGGTAGTTAGAAAGCACTTTGTCTATCCCCATATTTTTTATTTGGTGTTTTCTCTCTTTCTTATATGATCAGACCTCTCTCTCACTCTCTCTTTTTGACTATTCAAAAAATTCAACTCATAATATTATCATATTCTATTTTCTTTTTTTTAGTTCTGTTTTCCTATTTTAATAGTTTCTACTTTTATCTTTATATTTCTACATCTCTTATTTATTCTCTTGTTCTACTGTACTGAATTGAATAATTGGACTATGAATTATGCCTTCTGTTTTCTAATACATGCATTTATTTTCTTTTTCTGTTTTCTAATAAAGATATTTGAGACCATTTAAGCAATTTACTCCTTACATTTGTCTTTTTATTTGATTCTATATTCTATAATTTCTGTTTTAATATCCTATGAAAATGATTTTAATATAAATTATTAAAATAATTTTAGTTTATTTGATACCTTACTAAACTATCAAATTAGAACAGAGTGTACATCCAAGGATTCTGGAAGTTTTTATATTGTATGTCTTTTCTTAGAAGTTGCTTGAAAATAGACTCCAGGAAAACAAGAACTAACACAGCCAAAAGATCATGTGGATTCTCAAAGACAGAGGTCCCAGATTAATAGTGGATTAACAGAAATCTCAGAATGGCCACTGTGCAACCTCTCTAAAGGGCAACTGATCCAAAGGAGAATACACTTACAATGAGAAGTTTATAGTATATAACGTTTGCAGGAGATTCACATAAATCTTATTACACAAATAGAAAGATGTATGCCCTTTCCAGATTCCTCTAATGTTACCATCACATTTGAAAAATAAACTCATGTTCTTGAGCATGACTCACATGGTATTATATGATCCATTCCTACCACATGCCAAGCTGTTCCAAGCTTCATAATTTCCCTTCCAACATGCTGTTACCTTTTCACTATTCTAGGCATCGGGGATGCTGTGATAAACACTGGCAAGATCACTTCACCCATGGGGATTATTATATTTTAAAAGAGAGACAAGTTATACATAAAATGATCAATATTACTGTCAATTATTTCAGACAGTAACTATTTTTAAAAAATTAAAAGGATCACATGAAGGTACTCTTCTGAAGAGATAAAGTGGGACTGGAAGGACAAGTAGAGGCTAGTCATAGGACTATCTAAGGGCAGATGATTCCATCCAAGCAAAGCAGTTAAGTAGAAGGAACAGGAAGTACAAAGGTCCTAAGGCAGGAAGCTTCTAGGCCTGAGAAGTTGATGAGAGCAGATCAGTCTTGCTGGAGCATAATTAGTAATGGGATAGAGGGATGCAGGATGAGATTGAAGAGGCAGGCAGAGGCAACCACCAAATATTTGAAGCAATCCTCCTGATACGGGCAATGCAAAAGTAAACAACAATGAGATGCTGATTCTCTTCATCAAACTAGCCAAGATTTAAAAACTTGGCAATTCTACAAGCTGAAAAAAGAGGATTGCTTAGCCTGCTTGTTTTGGTACAAATTGGTATAATACTTTGGAGAGTGGATTTCAAACTGTCCACCCTGTAGGATTCAGTCCTTCCCATCCTGGATACACACCCCACAGAAATGATGTCACATGCACACCTGGCTCTTCATAGCATTGTTGCTGTCACTAGAAAACAACAACAACAACAACAAAATAGACTGTAAACATTGAGAGTTTACAACATTGGGAGGATACATAATAAGTGATGGAATGCAACACAGCAATGAGAATGAATAAATAAGAGCTATAAGTAGTTCCCTGGATGAAGCTCACAAACAATGTTGATAGAACAAAGAAGTTGCAGAAGAATACATATAGTGAAATTCCACTAATGCACATTTTAAGCTTTTGATTTTGAAATAATTACAGAGTCACAAGAAGTTTTAAGAGTAGAGTGTGATCCAATGTACCATTACTTAGCTTCCCTCAATAGTAACAGCTTACATAATTACAGTACATTTATTAATAATAGGAAATAGAGATTGGGATAGTCTATCAATTAACTAGACTGCAAACCTTATTCAACTTCAGCAGTTTTTGCATGCACTCATTTTTTGTATGTCTGTGGTTTTCACATGTAAGTCCTATGACATTTTATACCCATGTAGATTTATTTAACCACTGCTGCCACAGTTACGATATTGAACTATGCCTTCACTATATAACAAATCCCTCATCTACCTCTTTAAAATACACTTTTCCTTGAAACCCTACAATACTAGTACATTCTCCATCTCTATAATTTTGTCACTTTGGGGATGGTAAGGGGAATCATACAGCATGCAATCTTTTGAGACTGGCTTTTTTTAAAATCCAGCATAATGCTCTTTCAATCTATTCATCCAATAATCTGTTTATTTTTATTGCTGAATAGTATTCCCTTGTACGATGTACCAGAGTTATTTAACCATATACCTATTGAAGGACAGTCGGATTGTTTCCAGTTTGGGGCTATTATAAAAACAGCTGCTATGAATATTTGTGTATAGGCTTTAGTGTGAACATATGTTTTCAATTTTCTTGGGTGAATATCCAGGAGTGGCATTGCTGGGTCATGTGGCAAATGTATGTTTAACTTCAAAAGAAAGTGCCAAACTATTTTCCAGAGTGGCTGTACTATTTTCCATTCCCAGTAGCAGTGTTTGTCTTCAGCGTTTGATATTGTATTATTCAAACCATTTTAATAGATTTTTAGTGGTATCTCATTCTGGCTTTAATTTGCATTTCTCTAATGACTGGTGATGCTGAGCATCTATTCCCATGCTTATTCACCATTCATATGTCTTCTTTGGCAAAGCATCTGTTCAAGTCTGTTTTCCATTTTCTAATAGGATTGTGTGTTTTCTTCATACTGAGTTTAGAATGGTTTTTAAAAATATATTCTGGATAGAAGTCCTTTGTCAAATATGAGCTTTGCAAATGGTTTTCTCTTTTAGTGGCTTGTCTTTCAATCCTCTTCACAGGGTCTTTCACAGAGAAAATACTTTTAATATTGATTAAAGTGATTTATCTACTTTCATTTTTTAATTCTCTCCAAGATCTAAGAATTCTTTACCCAATTGCCGGTCACAAATATTCTCTTAAGTTCTCTTCTAAAAGATTGAGAGTTTCATTTTTAAATTTTAGAGCTGTGATTAATTCTGAGTTAATTTTTGTAAACAGGTAGGAGGTTTAGGTTGAGGTTTAGCTTTTGCCTATTGATGTCCAATTATTCCACCTCCATTTGTGGCAAAGACTATCCTTCCTCCATCAAACTGCCTTTGCAGTTTTGTCAAAAATCAGTTGAGTATAGTTTTGTGCATCTATTTCTGAGTCCTTTATTCTGTTTGTCTAGATGCTGATCCTTCCACCGATAGCACACTGTCTTTATTGTAGTTACTTTTTAAGTGTTAAAATTGGGTAATGTGACTCCTTCCACTTTCCTCTTCCTCTTCAAAGTGATTTTAACAATTCTTTTGCCTTCCAATATAACATTTATTTTCTTTTTAATTTTATTCTTTATTAAATTTATTGGGGTGACATTGGTTAGTAACATTATATGAGTTTCAAGCATACAATTCTATAATACATCATCTACATATTGCATTGTATATTCACCACCCAAAGTAAGATTTTTGTCACCATGTATTTGACCCCCTTTACTTGTTTTTACCTCCCCCCAACTCTGGTAACCACGAAACTGTTGTCTGTGTCTATGAGTTTTTGTTTGTTTTTCTTGTTCATTTGTTGCTTTCAGTTTTATATCCCACATATGACTGAAGTCATATGGTTCTTGAAGTTTTGTCTGACTTATTTCACTTAGCATGATAATCTCAAAATCCATTCATGTTGTTGCAAATGGCAGTATTTCGTGTTTTCTTATGGCCCAGTAATATTCCATTGTATACATGTACCACATCTTCTTTATCCAATCATCTATTGAAGGACACTTCAGCTTCCATGTCTTGGCCACCATGAATAATGCCACAATGAACATAGGGGTATATATATCTTTATGAATAAATGTTTTCAGATTTTTTTGGATAGATATCCAGAAGAGGGATTGCACAGTTGCATGATAATTCTATTCTTAATTTTTTGAGGAGCCTCCTTACTGTTTTCCATAGTGGCTGTGCCAATTTACATTGCCACTAGCAGTGTATCAGGGTTCCCTTTTTGACAAAGGAGTCAAAAGCATACAGTGGAGAAAAGAAAGCCTCTTCAATAAATGGTGCTGGGAAAATTGGAAAGCCACATGAAAAAGAAAGAAACTAGACTGCTGTTGCCATGCACCAAAATTAACTCAAAATGGATCAAAGGCCTAAATATAAGACCTGAAACAATAAATTGAACAGAAGAAAACATAGGTACTAAATTCATGGAGCTTGGTCTTACAGAGGATTTTATGCAGTTAACCTCAAAGACAAGGAAAGTAAAAGCAAAAATAAATGAATAAGACTATATCAAACTAAAAAGCTTCGGCACAGCAAAAGAAACCCATCGACAAAACAAAGGGGCAACCAACCAAATAGGAGAAGATACTTCCAAACAACGCCTTTAATAAGGGGCTGGTATTCAAAATATATAAAGAACTCATATAACTCAACAACAATAATAACAACAACAAACAGTCTGATTAAAAAACAGGCAGGCAACCTGATAAGACACTTCTCCCAAGAAAATATACAACCAACCAACAGATATATGAAAAGATGCTCAACTTCACTAGCTGTTAGGAAAATGCAAATAACAACCACAATGAGATACCACTTCACACCTATTAGAATGTCTATTATTAACAAGACAAGAAGTAACAATATAACATTTAAAATACGTTTGTCTTTAGTTATACACATTTTGGTAAAGTTGTGGTAGGAATTGTATTAAATCTGTAGATCACCTTGGTTAGAATTGATGTCATCACTATATTAAGTCTTCCAACCTTTCTATATGATATGTCTCTCCATTTATTTAGATGTTCTTTGCTTTCTTTCATCAGGGATTTACAGTTTTTCTACACATAGATCCTGTTTATGTTTGTCAAATTTATGCCTAAGTGTTTCTCTTTTTTGAGTCATTGTAAATGGGTTGTGCTTTAGATTTTTGTTTTTGATGGATTATTGAGAGTAAAAAGAAATATGACTGAGTTTTGTGTGTTGACTTGTATTCTGTGATATATTGCTGATAGAATAACTTATAGAATAAGGTGATTCTAAAATTAATCTGCAATGATAACTTAAAACAAAGCAAAAGTGCAGTTGTTTCACCAGATATTAAAGAACAATCTATGAAATGGTAGTAATTAACACAATATGCTTTGGGCATAAGAAAAGACAAATAAACCAGTGGCACACAATAATGAATCCATATATATGTATATGTGAAAAATTGTCATTTCAAATCACCTAGAAAAGTTTTTAAAATTATCATTTAAAAATGATTTTAGTAAAGCTGGTTACAATTTAAAATGAACTTAGAATGCATATTATGCAATTACAAAATAAGTGCCAGATATCTTAGAGTGAAATATAAACACATCTATTAGAACAAAAGTATTAGAAAATCGAGGGTGGGCTGGCAGAGTAGCGTGGTTGTTGAGCGCTGGCTTGGGAAGCCAGAGACCCCGGTTTGGATCCCACATGTGAGGGCCAGTGACACTGCCCTCAAAAAAAAAAAAAAGAAAAGAAAAGAAAATCGAGGGTAATATATTTTATAATTTTGGGATTGGAAAACCCTCTTCACAAAGACATAAAGTTTGGGAATACGTAAAGGAAAGGATTGATAAGTGTGACCACTTAAAAATTAAAAAATTTTGTTTCACAAGACCCACCAAACAAAAAGTTTTTTAAAAAGTGACATTCTGAGAAAAAATATTTAAAATAATATAATTTTATTAATATGCTAATATATAAGTAATATTTATAAACCATTATTGAAAAAACAAACAATCCAATTTAAATGGGAAAAGATATATGGACTACTTACCAACAAAATACAACCAATACGAACATTAGTAACTAATAATATTATTTTTTACTATCATTTTCTCCAAAAATTGAGAGAACTGACAGTATCTAGTGATAACGTTAGGGAGAGAATAAAAGTATGCTTAAACACTACCATGGGATTGTAAATTAACATACTCTTCATGGAGGAGACAATATTAAAAAAAAAAAAAAAGAAGAAAAGAAAATGACTAGCGTATCAAAAATTGTAAAAATTAAAAAACAAAACAAAAATGATGGTTACTAGATGGGAGGGGCTTGGGAGGCTAGGTGAGAAAGGTAAAGGGATTAAGAAGTACAAATTGGTAGTTACAGGAAAGTCACAGGGATGTAAAGTACAGTATGGGGTATATGGTCAGCAACATTGTAAAAACTCTATATTCATATAGTGTCAGGTGACTACTAGATTTATCAGGGGATCATTTTATAAATTATATAAATGTCTAACCACTGCACTGTACATCTGAAACTAATATAAAATAATATTGAATGTCAACTCTAATTTAAAAAATAGCCGCAGGGATGAGTAGGCAGTGTGAGGAATATGGTCAATAATGTACTAATAGTTATGTACGGTGTTGGGTGGGTAGAGATTTGTTGGAGTGATCACTTTTTGAGTTATGTAAATGTCTGATCACTGCATACATCTGAAACTAATAAAAAAGAAATAAAAGAAAACAAAATTAAAATGGTAAAAATAAAGCACATGTAGTTATAATAGAATTCAGTGGGTTGTATCACTATTTTAAAGAAAAAGTATTCTCTTTTAGATATCTCTTAGTTTAAAGAGGAATAAGTTTCCTTCAGAATTTTGAGCCCATTGCTTTGCAATTTTTTGGACTTGGCATTTGATTTGGGTTCGTGTGTGTGTGTGTGTGTGTGTGTGTGTGCGTTTGTGTGTGTGTGTGTGTGTGTGTGCGTGCGTGATTTATGTTTTTTCTTTAGAAAACTAATCATTCATGATGTGCATTTTATGAAAATATGTTAATATCTGGGCATTTTTTAAATTAATTATACTCATCTTTTAGTCAACCTTTTCAATGTGAAGTGTTATTCATTGATGATTCTGAGTTTTTCTGAGTTATGTTTTTATTAGTCTTAATATCTTTGCTTCTTTCAATCAATTTAGGATCTTACCAAATACATTCTGTAAATATCCTTTATATTTCTCTTCTATTATCTCAATTTTATGTCGTTTGCTCTTTATGTCATTCTGAAAATGCTCTAAATTTTATTTTCCAGACTTTCTTTTTTTAAGTCATAATTGTATTCTCTAAGAATAAAACTTATCTTTGTTTTCTAATCATTCCTTTTTAAATTCATTTGACTTCTGATTTGTAAACACAACATGGTTTTCGATCTCCCTGAAGATACAAATTAGAGGCTTTTAAGAATTCTTTTCCCTGAGTTATCTTTGTTTACTCTCATTGCAGCATTCTCATCATTTAGTCAAATCTTTCTCTTTCGTGATGTTGCTTTTTCTTTGTATACCTAATGATCTTGAGTTTATGTTTACATTTAATCAGGCCTGTATAGCTACTATGGGTTTTTCTTCATTTTTTCCTATAAGGTGTCACATCTGAGTAGATGCTTTGGATGGGAAAAAGTCATCAATGTAAGACTTTGCTATAGCATCATTGTATAGGAAAAGGGCTTGGGACTATTGGCCTCTGAATGAAGGCTGGGGAAGTGATTATTTTTGGCCAACATCCACATGTAACGCCTTAGCTTTTCCCACATGGTTTATTCCATTTTTTCAGACTACAGGCCCCACTTCATAACTGTGGCTCAAAAATCAGTCTGCCTCTGTGTTGTACAAAGGGAGAGGCAGTGGTAAGTAAATTTTTAATTATTACCCCTGTTTTCAGGTCTCTCTTCAATCCCATCTTCCATTGTACTTGTCAACACTGAATCCATGGACTCTGGTCCCTGGGAATGCATCAGCTCTCACCAACTCTGCGGCTTCCTTGTAGCATATCTTGCATTGCTGGTTTATCTGAATATTCATTAACATTTTTTTCTATCTTCTTCTACTTGGTAATTTGCTGAAATCCCTCCACTATCATCAGTAGTGACTCCTCCTAATTCAGTGCTTTGTTTTCTGAAATGAATGTAGTCCTTTTTGGTACTTCTTGAGTTTTATTTCAGTGGAGACTCAGGAAAGATAGATAGGAGATACAGTAGGAAATGAGTCCCCATCTTGAACCAAGCAGCACTTGTCCTTTGAATGACTGAACAAATATTCAGGTTCTCAGAAAAAATTTGCTGAGTAAATGAGTGAAAATTAAGAAAGAAACCAAATATCCCAATAGAGAGCAAACAATTCAGATAACAAAAATCAAAACAAGATTTTTCAGGTTATGATAAATTTAAGAAATATTTTTTGAAATGTTTGGGGCACGTTCTTTCCTTCGAGCAAGCATGCAATCCATGAGGTTGAATTAAATTGAACACATTCTGCTTTTGCCAGACAGTGTTAACACAGTAATTTTTGTCCCACTGTTCAGTAACAACACAAGCAGATCCCACCAAAAATCTGTCTAAATGTCTCTTGTTCCTTTCTGATCTCATCTATTACTCACTCTTTATTGAAGGGATCTTTCCTCCGAAGGCATTGTTAGAACAGATTCAGATTCCAGCTCTCATCTTCTGTTCTTCTCCTTCATAAGCCCTAAAATCTGGCCAGGCTTCATGCATTTCTCTGTTTTTGAGCTTTCCGGCCTCCATGCTACTGTCCATCTGGGTCTTCTCCTCAGAATGCATTCCTTCATTCTGACCCATAATCAAAACAAGTTGGGGTGGTTGCCCTACTTCCAAAGGTCTCTCTAATGACTACACCCATCCCATAATGGCCATTTTTGACCAATGCATGTAGTTTTAATTGGATTCTCTCTCTCTCTCCTGAGAATCTGCACATAGGAACAGAGATATCAAGTTGTGAAAAGTTAGTTATTGCTTGGCTGCATCCTAGAAAGAAGAGTTATATACTTCGTTGATATCTGCAGATAGGCCCTGGTACCTGGCTTTCCTCAAGCTTGGTATTACAATTTCTTCTTTATGCATCTTTCCAACAAATCCTTCCTTTTCCTTAAGATATTTTTTTTTTGCTTTGCTTTCTGGTGCATGCAGCCAAGGAGACTTAACTTGCCTTAATGTCTGTCTCCTCAGACCCATCCTTTCCTGCCATTTAAATACAAGTTCAAAGTCTTTGCAGGGAAACTTCATAACTTCACACACTAGAAGCCCTCTTGATCCTCTGAAATCTCCCAGTCCTTTGCCTTCACCTCATTGAGGTATATTTACATCTAATGAATATCACCCACAGGAGAACAGTAGTTCACTAATGGCATAATTTTCATTTTATTTTTTTCTACAGGTGACCCATATGACACTTGCACACAACAAATGGTTTTGGTTCATTAACTTACGTTAGAGAAGTGCTTTCCCAACTAGGCAGAAGTCACCGAGAGTGGAGTTTGTTCAGATGCCATTTTATTAATAGTAGACACCAGCTTCTTAAGCGTACCTTTCTGCTAGCTCATGCTGCTCTCTTAACTGCTACAAAGTTGATAATATTGTGCCCACTCTCTAGATAAGAAAAAGAAGGCTCAGAGAAGTGAACTAATTTTTCGTAGGTTGCACAGTGATTCAGAGTTAGACCTTTGCGTGAATCACAGTTCTGACTGTTAAACTTGTGTTCTGCTTTTGAAGGGGCTCACAAGTTGCCTTACAAGAGGCTGCTTCTGTCCCAGTCAAACCTACAAATCCTGGGCACTGCAAGAAGCCAGAGGGCCAAGAGCAAGTGGAAGGGACATTTCTTTGTGTGATCTGTGGGCAGTCATTCCTTGAGCTCTGAATCAAACAGACAAACCAACAAACAAAACTACTCAGGAGTAGCAGTCCATTTCTTATGAAAGAATAGATACAATCACTTTTGTTAGCTCTCATAATTTCACAATGAAGCAAACCATTATTGCAAGATGGAAGATGTTTTGGAAGGTGTCACTGAAAACATGTCTCAGAGGGGTTCCTGTACTTTGGCCAATTGTGGGTGGAATGCACTATTCTTATGCTTTTGGAGGAATACAGACAAGCCAGAGATTTGAGATATTTTGTGCTTGCTCATTTGCACATTCTGATCCCTCTGCTTGGAATTTTACTTGTTCGTTTGTTTGTTTGTTTGTTTGTTTCCCCCCCCTCATACCACCAGGTGAAGTCAGCTGGCCCTTCAAGGATCCCTTCAAATGTTTCCTCCCTTATAGGGTCTTCCTTGTCATCTCCAGGCAGAAGGAACCGCCATGAAAGGAATGATCCAGGCTAAATTTGTGGGGGTGTCTGTCTCCGCACTGAACAGGGAATCCTGCCTGACAGATGCCTCAGTCCACACCTTGGGCCACATGACCCTATAAGACACTACACTTGCATCCTGGTTCATTGCCATGACGTAACTTCAGTTCATGTACCAAGAAAAATATTTTTGGAAGATTTAATGAATACCCAATATGTCAGTGAGCCAAAAAATGAAGGCACTAGACGTTGTTTAGCTCTGGGACTTTAAATCTCTCTTTAGTCATGCAACATAAGGAAAGGGAAGGGTCTCTCGGTGTGTTACAAGGTCTGATCCAGACCAATGCAATCTGAGTGGTGTCAAATAGTATAATGTGAAATATTGGCTTTCACAGAAAGACAGGGATTCAATTTAGTTTTCTGCAGGAGAGCCCCTTTACCCTGAAGGATAGGCCCACTGCAGATTTTCCTTTAGACATGATACCTAAGGAAGATGAAAGTGTGATTGCCGAGGGCTGCTGTGTGGCAGTGTGAGAGGAGTGAAAGCAGGCATTTGAGATGGAGACTCAGAGACAATGGATGTCTCACAAACAATGTGTTGTGGGACATGGAGCTGAGAGAGGGACAGGTGTCTTAAAAATGATGACCAGCAACAATAGGCTTGGGAGTCCTTTCGAGGGCCTGTCAAGAATCAGTCAAACAACAATTCTCTGTTTATTTTTTGGGAGCCAGTGAACTTGCTGAGAAAACACTTTCAACTTGACTGAGCATGATTGCTTCCTGAATATAGATTTTGATGAGTGAATTGAGGCTACTCCCTTCTAGTTGTCACCTTTTAGAGTTTTTCTTTCTTTTTTTTCATGTACAAAGCATTTACCCACACACTGTTTCGAGTGCCATGCCAGGTGCTGGTGATGCCACATCGAGCAAAATCAGTGCTTGGTGTCCTTGGGAGGCGAGAGTAGAGTCTGGCACTAAGCAAATAACCACACAAGCAAGCGTGCTGTTGAAATGTTTTTTATTACAAGAGCAATTTTTAAATGAAGTCCATTAGTGCTGTTTCTGAGGCAGCTATGGGAATAAAGTGACTTAAAGGGAAGGTTTTGGTCCCCACCTCTGCTTCGGGTAACAGCACTTGGATTGGTTTGATATGCCATTGTTTGTAATAAGCTTTTGCTTAAAAAAAAAATCATTGCAGACAAAATGCCAAAGATCCCTGCATTCTGCATTTAGGAGAACGCATACTGTACATCTGCTGAAATTATGGATTTTTCATGGGGTGCCATTGTTTTTAGACACAGCACTTTTGTGTTTATCTTCCTGAATTCCCTTCTACTGAGTAGGGAGAAGCTTAGAATTTTCTCAGGGAACAAAGGTCCATGCTCTCAGATCCCCATTGTGGCTCCAGCAAGGGGTCAGTGTGGGGCAGCCACCTGGCCCACCAACGCCAAACAGGCCTGCCTCTCAGGGCCCTTCCCTAAGCATGCGAGACGCTCAGTGCCATTCTGCTGAGAAGAGTAGCTGACCTTTGCAAGACAAATCCTCCCTCCTTACAAATCTCCATGCAGCCTGATAGCCCTTGGAAAGGTCAGTGTTGTTGTCTTGGTTTTGGCTCATCTGACTTTTGGCTTTCTCTGAGTTTTTTCTTCACGGTCAGTTGCAGGGGCTAATTAGCAGAGGGAGAGGCTAATCACACCCACTAGACCTTGGACTTCAGTGAGCTTCCCAGGATTGGCATGGTCACTCTGAACAGAAGATGCTGTAAGTGAAAACAGCAACCTCCTGTGCCTTCTCTGCTCCCATCCTGACCAGCCCCTGCCTTGGGTCCCACAACTCCACGACGGACCCCATGCTAGAAAAGTGAAGATGCCTTTTTGAGTGTGTCATTTGAGGAGTCATTTCCAACACTAAGCAGACATTTGGGCAAACCTGGGTAACCGATGAGATCTCTCTGGACCTTTTTGTTTTGTCTGTAAAATGAGTGAGGAGGCCATGTGATCTTGAGCTAGCTACACCACCTGTGCCTCTTTGGCACAAACTTTAACAAGCATAGTCCTCATAGCTTCAACTTAACCCACTGAATATATCTTACATAAACCCTCTGACTATTATAAATGAGTTACAATCCAGGTTTCACAGAATTGGGAAAATCAGTTAAGATGATAGATATGCGTCCGTCCTTCTCATCATCAACATCCTTGCCGCGGCTGTCCTTGTCCTTGACCCCTTTTCACCTGTCCTTTTTACCCTCCTTCTCCATCATTCACTACATCCCTTCTCTTTAATTTTGATAGTCCCTCAATCCTCAATAACATTGCATTTAGAGGCTGCATGGTGTGATTCGATTTGTGACTCATACACAGCTCATCAATCGCTCGTCATTTATGTAATGCACATCTTCTGAATCCGGGCTCCAGGGTCAAGCCGGGGTGCAGCAGGCTTGCAGCAGGGATGCAGCAGGAAGGAGCATCCTTCAAAGGCATCATAGTCTTTCAGGAAGGCCAACCTCAAGGGTGTGACTTCAACAACAAGCAAATGGTATTCAGTAGGACATGTAACAAAGGGAATCTGTTGTTGTTTGTAGGTTGAGATCTGAATGATGCATTCCGTATGAATTGAACACATATGAGTTCTTACTGTGTACCAGCTCCCATTCTAAGCATGGTAATACAGCAGTTAACAAAACAGAAACAATATCCTGCCCTCTTGAAGGTTACATTCTATTGCCCACGTTCCCCTGGAACGGAATGGAGAGGAAGAGGAAAAGTGGAAGAGATGAGGCAAGAGTTCGGCCACAGTTCCAAGTGCTGAGTCCCAGCGAGAGCCACCTGCTGGCTGCAGAGCCGAGCCATGTCAGACAGGCTCCCTCCAGGACTCCTTTCAAGTATTTATGCTGTAAAACTATGCGTCATTTCAACACGATTTCTGAATTTGCTCTGAAATTATTATGGAGGATGGTGTCTGCTGCACCACTGAATAGCCGCAGGAAAATAATCCATGTGGAAATCAATTTTGAAGTTTGAGAAAGAAAAACTTTGTCTTTGGGCAACAGGGACTTTTCTTCCTGTACTAATGAAATCTGGTAACTTAGCATTTTTCCCTTTTTGCTTTGGCTGCCAGACAGCTCAGGGAAAAATTTGTTATCAAATAATGTTTCAAATATTTGCTTCCCATTCATTTCTTTGTTTTAAATTTATATTTCGGTACTACTGCTACATGAATGCCCTGTGGTGAGTATGTCTGGACTCCAAATATAGGCTCTGGTTAAAAAACTGTCGAGAATGATGACTCAGAATTATTTGGGTTATTTTCACTTTGTTTGACTATTGACATTTTCCTTTGTTTATATCTTTACTTTTATGTCTCTTCCAGCTGAGTTTCTTTGTTCATGCTTCCTCTCCCTGGTGACTTTGTCTTCCTATATCCCTCTATCTCTTAGTTTTCGTTTTGGTAATTCCAGATACATTATACTGGTTTTTGTTCATATTACTCACTGCTTTGGTCTCTCTGTTTTCCTTTTTTTTAAGTTACTAAGTGAGGCATCTGGTCAAACCATCTTTTCATTCAAATCCGTAGGTCATACTTCAGACTTCACTGATTTTTCTGTCCATGGGGCCAGGCACCCACTCTGATCCCAGTGGCTGTGGCTAGCTGAGGTCAGGCCACATGGAATAAAACACAGTGGTTCTTCCTTACTGTGGATTGAGAAGGTGTCTTTAGAAGGAGCAAAGAATAGATCAGGAAAATGACATCTCTAGTTAAGTGGCTTTCCTGACACAGCCTAGAAATAGGTATAGAGGACCTTGATAAACTCACTGTACACCTCCCATTCTCCCATGGCCTGTATTCTCTGCCTGAAATTTGGAGTCCTCCTTCTTCCCATAGCTCCCTTTTTCATTTGTAGTTCCTTTCCTGCTGACCTACTTTGAGACAGTCACTCATCACTGGTCAAGGAAAGTTTTCTTGACTTCTGTCCCTGTACAGACCCCCTTCCACTCTCAACTCAGAGAACCCTGTGCTTCTCTCTATCATAATCTTCATCGTTTTATTAAAGCTTTATTTTTCTTTATTGAGTTTCTCTACCTTTTCTTGACAAGCCTAACAGAATAAGCTTTTCATTTCTGTATCTCTAGCTCCTGAAACAGTGTCCGGCCCAGACTAGGATACACTAGGAGATGGGGGCAGAAAATTGAGACTCCATCCCATGTCAGGATAAGGACCTTTTTCCTGGAACAGGTATATTGGTACTCCCGTCTGCATCACACTACAGAATGAGAATTGAAGTCTTAGGCTTCACATTGAGACCACACCAAGTGTCCGTTTCCATGGAATGGACTTCCTGGAAATTTCTTCTTTTGCCGTTTTTTCTTATCTCTTGTCTCGACCCTCACTTTGTGTTCGTTAACTTGTCCCATACTTATCACCTCTTTATAATATGTCACCCCTCGTCTCTAGATAATATATATCATAATGTAACATTTTATATGTGTGTATATGTATATGTATATGTATATGTATATGTATATGTATATAATAACCCTTGTTGGCCTCTGTGGAAATCCAATCCTTGCTTTTTACTTGAAAGTTTCCTGACACAAACTTTGAGAATGTTTACTTTGAAAGTGTTGGGGACTTGAAATTCATAGTTATGAGAACTAGCTCCACATTTCTGTAAGTGACTGCAAACAAGTCACCTAATTTCCTTATCTCTAAAGTGAGAATCACAATCTCTTTTCTGCCCACTACAAAAACTGCTGAGACTGCCCAGTGAGATAAACACAGGAGAGAGTTTTTCAAACACTTTGTAAATATTAGTAACAATTTTTATTCACCTTCCTTTTCTTGTTCCATTCCATCTCCAGTCATTTTGGCTTATTTATAATGTCAGACTTCCAGAAAGGATTTGAGGTAATTGTCTCAGCAATATACCTTTCTAAAACTCTGTGAATTCAATTTAATAAATATTGATTTTCTGTTATATTAACTTTATTGAGCATTTGCTATGCCCTGGCAGCTGCACAAATCATTTTGCTAAAACCACACACACACACACACACACACACACACACACACACACACACACTAGAAAAAAAAACACTTGAGGAAAATATTTTTATTTACCTCTGCCTGAAGGTGATTGATTGTGACTTTGGGCTTTAAGTAACTTGACCCAGGTTGCACATAGAATTTGTGACGTCCAAACTGAGTCCGGAACTCAGTGACTCCAAAGTTTACTCACAGAGCTGCTATTCTAGACCAGACTGCATGCTCTGTGGCCTCAAATGGATCACTTTTGGTGTTCAACTATTCTCCTTTCATGGTCTTCCCAGACATTATTCTGGAAACTGTCCTGAAATTCTTGTCTAATTAGTCGATGGGGTTTGTGTTTACAGACACATGGCACTCAATGAACCTACCCAGGGCCTCTGTATTCCTTGAGTAGAAGACTCATTTTCTCATTGTAATTGTCGTCTCACTTGTCAGTAAATCTAATTGAATTCTAAGCTTCTTAGAAAAGACTAGGAGTAATATCTACATGCTGTATTCCCTTAGTTCTTTTTTTTTTTCCTGGCACAGGTATAATATAAAAAGGTAATTACTCTGTAATATGAGGGTTAAAAGTTTATTATGTCATGTATCAGTTTCAAAATTCAGAATGTTTTATGTTTTTCCCTGAGTTCAGAAGTCATTGACTCAGAAAATGGAAATTGGACTTTCTGGGTTGTGAGAGGATTGGAAATACGCCTTAATGCAGACTTTTCAGTCTGGAAGTGAGAAGATGGAGGCCCAGATCAGGAAAGTTACTGGTCTTGAGCTGTGGATTTTGAGTGGTTCAAATTCTCATCTTTCATATGAATCATCACTGTGCATCTAAGAATGGAATCACAAAAACAAGGGAAGACTACAACCAGGGAGGGCGAATATTGGGCCCTTCTGTGTGGTGCTCCTGCCTTTTGATTCTGGGTGTGACACTTCATGCCCTGATCATTCATTTAGCTTCTCTAGAAAATGGAGAGCAATGTTTAGTGTGCAGGTGATCCTAAAGGTCTGTCAGGCTTGGATATTCTGCTCTACAAAGAACACAACAAAGAAGACTTGATGGTTTTGCATTCAAGGAGATTCATAGCGAGTTCCATGCTGAACACACACACACGTGCAAGCACAGACAGACAAACACCTCATGCAGCTGAGAACAACACATTCATTTCATGGTAAAGGGTATGAAAATGCTAACTCATGTTGTATAAATTCAGAGGTATAGGGGTGGCATTATCAGGCCAGTTCTTATAATAAAAGAAAATCATTGAGGTAGCTCTTGAAGGATCACATAAAGAAGAATGAGGACTGTGGTTCAAACAGAAAGAACAGAAGAGGCCAATGTGGAGAAGTGAGAAAAGGGAGACACAGGTAGAAAAGGGATAGACATGAGATCACGTGACTGGTGTGAAAACCAATTGTGAGAATGGTGATTCAAATTTTTTGGAAAAGGACATTAAGTTTGGTGCTTATATTTAGCAAGTATTTATAGAGTTCTGACTGTGTGCTGGGCCATGTGCTAAGTTGCAAGGTAAGGCATTGAGTAGGGCAGATATAGCCTTGTCTCTATGGATCTTCTACTTCAGAATGAGGACTAATAAAAACTGATTGAAATTGAGATGTGATAAGCATTGTAAAGGGAAAGCCCCAAAAACTGGGAGTGAAAATAGGGACCCAATCAAGTTGTCCTCTGTAATATCTGCCACATCACCCATCCCCTCCTTTACCTCCACGTTCTTTAAGGCTCAAAGAGGGCCCTTGTTCTGTGGTCCTGCACAGCTCTTGGTATGTAACTATTTAATTACATTTTTTCCCCCTCTGTTATATTGTGAGCTCATGGAGACCAGGGATGATGCTTATACCCTCTGTTCCTAACCCAGATCTTGGCATATGCTAGGAAGAGTAAGGGAATGAAGTGTCATCTTTCATCTATGAAGAGCATATCATCACGCACAGCCTTTCTCTAAATGAACTCTGCTGTGATAGTTCCAGTGCTTTTGTGAACTACCAAACTAGGGTACATTCAGAATTCTGTGTTCCAATACTATATATGTATATTGTTCATTAGCAATTCTGTGTAGGAAATATTACTTGGTCAGCAGGCAAACACTAGCTCAGTCTGAAGGAAGAGCAATAGTTTAATGCATGCATGAATGTTTGGGGCTGCATCATGCGGTGACATCATTCATTGCAAAGAGGTGTGGAGGAGGAAGAGGTGTCTGGCAGTCTTTGATTATTGTTTTGGAATGTTGCATTCTCATTGCTCCTTTTCCTGACTCAAATCTTAGGTTTAGAAGTGGATGGGATTTCAGAGGAGGATTAAGTAAAAAGTCATACTAAAAGGAAAAAAAAAATGAATACATAGATATAATGTGGAATGAAATGCAAATTGGATGTAAGCAAACACTTTTATGCAGCCTCACCACCAACCCTATCCAACTGCTTCAGATTCCTATGATGGTTTCTGTGAACAGTTCTATTACATGTTGCCACTCAAGGGCATTTGATGTTTTCTCTCTCTGGAAATTCATTTGCATTTAAATGATTTGAAATAATCATAAAAGCCAAGTGCTATGAAGTTTGAAATTAGTTACTGTCTATAAATTGCGATGCCATTAAAAGCTGATTGTGGAGAGCTTTGCTGTCTCAAATGTAGGCAGATTGAAATCTAACAAAGTACACCTTGTTACAAACCTGTAAAGAGTGATGGGATACAGAGTTAAATTGATTTATTCTCCTATCAGTGCCTATAAACTCAATGCATTTGAATTTATTCTTAGAGTAGCAAACTTTTTCATCTGGCCTATATCTGTCCTATTTAAATCTATGGAAGTTTTATAGAACTTACTGGATTCCATCCTTATCCTTTATGGAAGAATGAAAGGAGGAGAAGTAGGTTGCATTTTCTTTTTAAAGCAGAGAATATGGGTAACATGTTTTGGAAGAGAAGCTTGGAAACCAGCAGGTATGCATTTGAGGAACTCAGGTGAGAGCTATCACCAACACAGTAGCTCCTCCTCCAGTTATCCTGGAAGACCCATGTAGCAGTATCACAGTAGCTAAAAGTGCGGGCTCAGAAGTCAGATACGTTGGTTTCAAATGACAGTTCTTTCATTAGCTATATGATCCTATAAGTTGCTCGCTCTTTCTGATTCCAAACTGGGAAATAATAACAACAACATCTACATTAGAGGATTATGAGAAGAGTAAAAAGATGACTTAGGCAGTTAGTGTAGTGCCTAGAGCATGGCATGCACTCCAAAAAGATTATTGTCTTTTGCAAGGTGTATCAAAGACATTCCGCCTTTGACTTTCTTCCCAGTCTTAATGCTTGAGATGGTTTTCACACATGGTCTCAAAACTGTTTGATGCTTATTCCAACAAGAAGTATGTTTCTTATGGGCCAGCCGAGTGGCTCAGTTGGTTAAGAGCTCGCTCAAGAGTGCGAGCTGAGCTCTGAGCAACCGCAGTTCGATGCCCAGCCCAAGCTGAGCTGCCACTGACCTGCCAACAGGTGGCAGGATGGCTCAGCTAAGAAACTAAAAAATAAAAGGAAGTATGTTTCTTCCCTTTGAATCTGGCCTTTTGATTTTTGACCAGTAGAATACAGAGGAAATGACACAGTGCCAGTTTCTGGACCCCAGCTGGGAGAAACTGGTGGTTTCTGCCTTCTTGCTCTTGGAATTCTCATTCTTGGAACACAGTTACCATGCTATGAGGATGTGCAAGCCACCCCAGGGAGAAGCCCATGTGCAGAAAAAATAGCAACTAGCTTTATTAGCTTCCCATGGCTGCCATTATGAAGTACCACACACTGGATGGCTCAAACAACAGAAACTTATTATCTGGCAATTCTGGAGGACAGAAATCTGAGATGAAGGTGTTGAGACTAACAGGGAATCAGGGCTGATTCTTTCAGAGGACATAGGGGCAGCCTCTGTTCCAGGCCTCTCTCGCCTTGGCTTGTGTGTGGCCATATTCTCCCTGTATTTATTTCTGGCTGCCTTTGGTAGGCTTCATAATCCATTTCTGGACCCCAAGAAACAAGCTATACAACTTGTTCCTCTTCACTCCAAAAAAGTAGAATTTGGACACCTGGCCAAAACCCAAAGGACTCTCAAAGTCACTTAAAGATACAATTTGGCTGTGACAAGGAGATGGCAATGAGAGAACTCTTGAAGAAGACAGGCTAGAGTATCAGAGAAGAAGTGGATTAAGACAAGTTTTGCAAAATGAGTTATTGTGTCTTCTGACTTTGCTATCCTGATGTCTACTAAAGCCTGTTGACATACTAGCCTGACTGATATACTCCCATGGGTGTGACTTCCAGCGGTGACATTAACACAAAGCCTTTTCAACTCTATTCTTGGCAATTTTCCATCACCCTTCTTGTACGTTTCTTACCAATTCTATTTCCATTTCAATATCACCTTTGAGAAGATCAGGACAATTTTTTTTTTTTTGTCCCCCAAGCAGGAGTCAAGATAGTTTTTTATACCTGAGGCAACTAGGAGTGGGAATATCAATGGCGAACATGGCCAGAGTCTTCAGAGAGTGCCAGTGTGGACGCTGAGGAGCCCCTGAGCATGTATCACGTTCAAAGGACACGACCAGAGTTAAACCAGAAGGAAAAAAGTCCAGGAGATGATTGCTCCTCCACTCTGTCTTTAGTTTTCACTGTCATGCAGTTAATTTTCCTTCCAGAAATAGACGCTGAGAGAAGATAGGGAAATCCAATTATCTCAGAGGGCCTGGGCTTAGGGTTGCATGCAGAGGAAATCCTGGCACCACCAGATGCATGGCCTTTGATCATGGATCTCCTGTGGCCTCTGATACTGATCCAGCAGCAGGAGACGTCACAGAGACTCTGTAAGATTGAGGAGTGCAGACAGGCTTAATACACTTTGCAGAGTTGATCAAACTACAGTTACTGAGCAGAAGTTGTACCTTTGAAACTATGGAAAATATTTTACAAAAAAAAAAATATATATATATATATTATTAAACTCAAAGGCAGGGGTCATTACGGGAACAAAATAATACCATGGCTCACAAGCATAGGCCTATGTATGATCACCAGGACCACAAAAATTGAGGGAGAATGTGGTGATTTTTCTGGTGCTGTTCATCACTTTAGGACAACCAACCAGATCATCCAAACCTAAAACCTCCTTCTTCACAAGGAGCAAGTTGAATATAGAATGCAAAATCTCCAATTTAACCTCCGCTTAAAAGTTGAACTCCTGGTTCAGACCATTATTTGCTATGTAAAGGATTTGCATAGCTTTTTTTGCCTTAGTATTTGTTTTACTTAAATGATCTCCCTCCAGTTTAAGATGTAACAATTGCTCCTGTACCTGAAGTGCAAAGTTCATTTTAATTTGATAGTTTTGGGCTTCAAAGTTAATTATGAGAACCAAACTCAAAGGATTTACATGTTGACAGGTGGCGTGTTTATACTCATTAAGTATGTTACAATCCTATAAATTTTTCCTTAAAGTCAGTCTTACCAACTTGCGTGTGATGCAGTATGGTCGGAGGTAACACAGAAGGGAACCAGTGGCTGTGTGCTCTTTTTTCAAGAACTCCACAGAATAAAATGTGTACTTTTTGATAATAAAGTACATAGTGTACATTTTCATTCACCAAAGAGTTAGTGCCATATAAACATGCAGGGGGATAAGGAGGCTGGTTTAAAAATGACTTTGTGGCATTGACCTCAGAAGGAATAAAACAAGAGGTGAAATGATCAGTTCTTTACTGAGCAGTTAGCCTTTTCTCTATTAAATATTTACTTGTGATATTTGTCGACCTATGGTCAGAGCCAGAAAATTAAATGATCTGACCAGAGTTACAGTTCGGATTGTGATTATTTATAGGTTATACGTGACTGTGTAATTTGAATTCCTCACCTCACAATCAAATCAAATCAATGCAATACACTACTCCCAGATAGTTTTGTTCCTCTCCTCCAGGAGTTGGAGGGGAAACGGGGGTTATTCACTAGCAAGACAAGACAAGAATCAATGCTATAAGAGAAGTATCAAAAAATCCATGAGAAAATGAAATTGATCTGGGTAGACTTCACAAGATGTAGAGGAGTTTGACCACAGCTTACCAGGCAGGACTTGACGACAACTTTGCTTTGTTTTCCAATCTGTAGACCGTGTCTGGTTCATGGCAGTTGTTTATATCAGTAAGAATGCTTTTAGCCGCAACTAACAGAAAACTCAACTTAACTGATTTAAGCAATAGGGACATATATATTAGTTTATACCATGGATAGTGTGGTTCCAGAGTTGGTCACTGAGTGTCTCAGCAATTTCATCAAGTACCAAGGTTTTTTCCATCTTTCAATTTTACTTTCTTCATTAATTTGACTTTGTCCTTAACCAGAATGCCAAATGGTCACTTTCAGTGGAAGAAGGAGGACTATTTATCCCTACTGTTTATGTCTAAGAGTTATGGGTTTTATATGGCAGGCACTCTAGCAAACTTGCTGCCCAAAACTCATTGACTAAAACTCGGTAATAGGCCTCCTTCAGACCAATCATTGTTAATTGGAAAAGGGTCAAAATTTTATTTGTTTACATTTAGGTACTTGTGGGTTTTGTTGTTGTTGTATTATAAAGGAATTTTAGCATTGATTTTTTAACATACTATTATGGTACAAGAAATTTTATGCAACAAATAATTATAAAACACAAGACTAGATACCAGGTACAAGATGGTAACAAATTTAGGGTATTTACGCATCATAGAAGGCCAAGATCTCTTCATCATTGCAAGTTTGTCGTAAGTTCAACAAACCGATTATCATATTCCATGGTATTATTTTGCATATGGATATTGCTTGATTTCTGAAGCTACACTTTTAACTCATAAGCATAAATCAAGGAATTAAAAACATTTATATAGAATTAGTACTACCCATGTATAATGTGCATCTTTAGTTTTCCCAAAAATTTGGGCAAAAAAAAGTATGCATTATATGCAACAAAATATGGTATTCTTTTTTCCCTATCAACTTAACAATATATGTTAAAATGTAAAACATGCATGTCCCCTAACTCAATAATTTCACTTCAAAAAGTTTAATTTAATCACAAACATATTGAGATTATATCGTGCTAGATATATGCTAGATATTGTAGTTAGACCCTGGGGATAAAAAGATGAACAAGAACTCTCAGTCTTCCTCCTTCTTACATGGAGTTCCCATTTTCATGGAAACTTATTCTAAGTGGATGATCAGACAAATATAGAAATGTATAGTTACAAGAGTATTTTTTCATATAGCTGATGATTGCTAAAGATTGGAACTCAAATGCCATCCATGTGGATTAGATAAATTCATTATTGTACGGTCCAGAAAAGCACACTTAAAAGGTGAGAGTGGAACTATTATGAATTGACATAGAAAATGTTCATGACATATTGCAAAGGGAAAATGCAGATTATAGAACTAAGTATGGTATATCACTTTAAATGAATTACACCTAAATATTATATAAGTGACCTGAGATGGTGGGATTATGAACAGTTTCATTTTCTTTTTACTTACAGGCATTTACTATAATAAAAATAACTGCATGTGTTAACTATCAACGTGAAAACTTAATTCCACTAAAATTATTCTCCTATAATAAATCACCCACTCCTTTCCTGTAACATAATGTCTTCCTTTTAGAAATATGCCAGGTACTTGGCTGGCAGTCCATGATGTGGTTGTTATAGAGGGAAGTGGCTTATGCTCCCACCAGCACTGAGATAGGCTAGAGGTGACATGGACAGCAGCCAGGGACACACCGTGCCTGAGTTAGGTGTGGCGGCTGGCTTCAGAGCGTGCAAATGGAGGTAGGACAACATCCCAAGGCTGACAGAAAAATATGTCATGCAAGGAGGTCGGCAGCTCCAGCTCTTTCAATGACAGTGCCAAAAATCAGCAGTCCAAAAGCCAGCAAATTCCAGGAGAGCCTCATAATATCCCAGAATTTTCAAGCTGGAAAGGATATTGGAAAGGAATTACAATAGCTCAACCATTTGACTATATCATTAAAGAACTTAAGTCTCAGTGAAGGGGGAGAGAGTGCAAAGGGCCTGGGAACAACAGTCACCATGATTAGTGTCACGAATTGTACGTGACTTGACTTCGCATTCCCCTAAAAACTGTCATGTCGTTAGTACTTTCAGCTGAGGAAGGAAGCTGACGGGAGGGGAGTTGTGTGAGGCCGCAAAAATAGCAGGAGACTGAGGCAGGAAGCCATCTCCAGCCCATCTGCCTCCAAACAAGTGCCCTTTAATCCACCCCCCACCACAGAGATCCTTAGGGGCAGAGGGAGGAGGTCATTCTGACTCCCAAACCAGGACTCCCCCCAAACCGAGTGTTTTCACACTGTGCAGTCGGCTCTGCTTTCTCCCAGACAGTCTCCACTGATTAAAATTATCCTTCATCCCTCTCTAGATCCCAGGAGCCCCCAGTCTCAGCTCTGAATTGGAGTGTTTCGTTCTCTGTGTGTGAATCAGTCCATTTTGTAGGGACAAATGTCCTCAGGGACTGCTACAGCCAGGTTGCAGGGGAAAGGACCTCATCCTCAGTGTCATCCCCTTCTTTTCTCTGGAGACATTGCCTGGGACAATCAAGACATGGGCTCAGCCAGAATTAGAGCCCAGTGGAGTCCTCAGCCATGATTCTGGCTTTATCAGTTTAGGGCAGGGTTTCTCACACTTGGCACTATTGGCATTTTGAGCCGGCTAACTCACTGTTGTTAGGATGGCTCATAGCATCCCTGGCCTGTATCCATTACATGCCAGGGGCACCTTCTCACAAATCATGACCATCAAAATTGACTCATGACATTTGCCCTGGAGGCAAATTTCCCCCAATTGAGAGCCACTGATTTAGGGAAATCTTCTCACTCTTCCTTCTCCCTACATGCCCTTAGGCTAACTAAGTGAAAACCTAGGAAGGAGAATCTCATAGATAGTTTTTATATCACTCTTATTGATAGATGCTTATCAGACTGGCAGCATCTGCCTCCCAGGTGCATATGGAGGCTGACAAAAGGGGGAGGTTGTACCTCATGCAGTGAGATGACCCTCTCTCCTTTCCACTTTTTAGGCTGTCTTTACTCATCCTAGCCACTCATCTGCCTCTTGATTTTTTAGTTTCCGACCTCTTAATTGCAGAAGTCCTTCGATTAGCATTCTTAAGTCTTCCAGTCCTTCCTTCCTAGATTGCTTTAAATCCTTTCCTCATCGCTTCCTGGTTCTTTCCCGATGTCCCTGACTCTTATCCTAAAGCCATTCTTTGGCCTTCTTCTTCTTCTTAAGACTGAGGGGGTAGAGTTTAGTGACCTGTGTCACATTGGGGCCCTGTCTCTGTTGCACTTTGTTACATGATCTTGAACAATTCAGACACCCTCTCTGAGACCCAGTTTTTCATCTGGAAATTTGGCGGGGAGGGTGCCTTGCCTTCTTGTCTTAACTCACTAGATTATATTAAGAGTTAAATGATACAATTGATGTGAGAGTGCTTTGCAAAGAATAAAGTGACATATTTTATTAATATTGTCATTATAATGATCGATTGCTCATATCATTTGAATTACAGATGAGCCAGCTGAGCTTTTTATCAGGTGGTCCCAAGCTATCTCTTCAACTTTAAACGGCATGGGGACAACAAGCTGACTGGGAGTCAGGAGGTGGCTCTATGACCTACTCTTGCCCAGTGTTGGTCATTTCTGTTCTTTGAACTCTAGGTTTCTTATCTAGCTCAATCAGAGAATTTGGATGTCCTGATGTCCCCCTTTCTCTCTTGCAGACTAATCTGTGTGACAAAGTGTTATCTCAGAGTCCCCAGGTAATTTTCTCCAGGGCAAAATTGAGAGTAACTGGTCTCTTCAACATAACTATAATGTTTCCTCTTTCTTCTAAAAGGCATTTGGGATGTATGGCAGATGGAATCACAGTGAAGAGTTTTCAGGACACCTTAAAAAGGAACAGAAACACACCAGAATTTCCTTTGGAGCAGTTTTCAAATCACCCCATTTTGTATCCACTTCTGAGCTATTGGATGGTCACAAACTTTAGGTCTCATTAAAGTAGGATGACATGTTATGAGATATGGAAACAAGGGAAGAGGGCCATCTTCCTGCCACAAGCTTTCAGGAGTTTCTAAAAGATGACCTGGAGAGTAGGAAGAAGCCCACTCGGAAAGTGAATGGAAGGTGTGCCCATGATAAGCTCACTGATACTCTCAGGATGTCCAGCAGGAGCTGGGGTGTGGCTGGGTCAAGGTCAAGTCGGGAGTGAGAGGTCAAAATTTTATTCTCTAACCCCATGTTGTCCAACTGTCCAAAATAACTTTATATGATGATAAGAATGTTCTGGTCTACACTTTTTAAAAATAGCTCTATGGAAGTATAATTCACACACACACACACACACACACACACACACACACACACACACACACCCCAAAACAAACAAACAATAAAAAATGCTGCACTGGGCTGGACAAGTCACGCAGTGGTTAAGCGCTGGCTTGGGAAGCCAGGGGCCCCTGTTCAGGTCCCACATATGAGGGCCAGTGACACTGCCTTCTAAAAATAAAAAAAATAAAGAAATCCTGCACATATAAATTTTTTGTGTCCCTTTTAAAAATTGCACATGTGAATGTCTTATGTCCTTTTTCTTTTTGTTGTGGTAAGAACATGTAACATGAGGTCTACCGTATCAACAAATTTGTAAGTGTGTAATACCAGATTCTTAAGTATAGATTCTATGTTGTACAGCTGATCTCTAGAACTCATTTATCTTACATAACTGAAGCTTTATACATTTGAGCAACAACTCCCCATGTCTCCTTCCCTTCCCCCAGCTCCTAGGAACTGCCATTCTACTCTCTGATTCTATGAGTTTGACTATTTTAGGTCAAATACATGTAGTATTTGTCCTTTTGTGAATGGCTTGTTTTCCTTAGCATAATGTCCTCCAGGTTCATCTATGTTGTCTCAAATGGTAGGATTTCCTTTTTTCTTTGAAGCTGAGTAATAATTTATCATATGTCTATACCACATTTTCTTTATTCATTCATCTGCCAAAGTCATTTGGGTTGTTTCTCTGTCTTGGCTGTTGTAGCCACTAGCCACAGTGATACTGAGCATTTGAAATGTGACTGGTGTGACTGAGGCACTGGATTTTGTATTGTATTGCATTTTATTTAATTTAACTTTAAATAGCCACATGTGGTGATTAGTGGCTGCTGTATGGGCCATTAATGCAGTCACCTTTCTGGATGCTAGTGACCCAAGATGGCAGGTATGTAGTGCTCAGTGAAGAAAGAAGATACTGGCAGTGCTGGCACCAGAGGTTGGTAACACTCCTGCCAATTAGAGAAAGTGGGGGTGATGCCAAATGACACAAAGCATCACAACAAGAAAAGTGCCAAGACATATATTTCCCAACTGCACTAACATTTATTTATATTTCCTGTATCTGGCCCCTGTAATACATCTAATCCATAAATAGAAAACAAAACAATCTGATCCACCCTACAGATCTGTCTAGAAAGAAGAAAGGAGGGACATTTGGACATCTAGCCTAATCCTCTGTTTTAACAAGAAGAGAAACTGGAACTCAAAGAAGGGGAGGGATGCAAGTGGGGGGTCACAAATTCAGCCCTCCAATCTCCCAGCCAGTGTGCTTTCCCTTATCCTCTCTAACTTCAAATGTCAAGACCAGAGCATTATATAGAAAGACACATGTCATCTTTGATAGAAGCAGTATTAGCTCCCAGTATTAAATAAATTTACCTTCTGGAATCTGAGGTTATGAAAAGAGAGAAAATGAATTCAAAAGAGAAGGGGTAATAAACTGGATGAAAAACAAAAAACAATGGAGATATATTTAGGGTCTGTTCTTTGATATTCTCTGCAAGATTTAAGGAGATATCAAATCAATAAAGAAACAAAGGTTTTCACAACATCATTGACTATATTACCAATCGTGTATTTCACATCCCTGTGACTATTTTGTGACTACCAATTTGTACTTCCTAAATCCCTTCATCTTTCTCACCCAACCCCTAAAATCGCCTACCATCTAGCAACCATATTTGTTCTCTATGCCTATGAGTCTGTTCTGTTTTGTTTGCTCATTTATTCTGTTCTTTAGATTCCACATATAAGTGAGATCATATAGTATTTGCTTTTCTTAGTCTGACTTATCACTTAGCATAATACCCCCTAGGTCCACCCATGTTGTTGCAAATGGTAAGATTTCAATCTTTTTTTATGGCAGAGTAATGTCAGATGGGTATTAGACTTCTAGGGGGGATCACTTCATAAATATCTAACCACTATGCTATACACCTTGTTTAATATAAAATAACATTGAATTCAACTATAATTAAAATATACATAGTCACGGGATGTAAAGTAGAGCATGGGGAATGTAGTCAGCGGTATTGCAATAGCTATGCACGATGTCAGAGGGATAGTAGACTTGTTGGGGTGATCGCTTTGTGAGGGGATAAATGTCTAGTCACTATGTTGTTTTGTACACCTGAAACTAATACTAAAATATGATTTAAAAAATAAAGAAACAAAGGTGATTGTGAAATGGAATGATTTAAAACCAGATCATTTTATAAAGTTGAGAGGCATGATTTTAGAGGGAAAAAGTGATTGAGTCAGTGACTAGAATTGGTTTCTGCAGGAAAAGTAAATACATCAGTATTTGAGAAGTTGGTTCAAATATACTCTTTTACTCAAAGAAAATATTAGAAATATGACGAGAGAAAATAAGTGATATGTAAGATATGAGGAAAAGTGAAAGAAATAATGAAATAAAGCTGAATAATGAATGTTCAAATCAGAAAGGCTCACCTATCAAATTAATGCCATGGGGTTCATTACTAGAATACTGAAATATGGATTTGTGACATTCACAGTGAAAAGGAAAAACAAAACAAAACAGAACAAAAATATTCAGGCTGGCAAATAAAATGGGACCATACTTTCATTTGTGAAAAGTTTCTTGTCGCCGCTTCTCACCACAGTACAAGGTAAAAGGCCATTCAAATGATCCAAGCATGACAAAACCTACTGATGTACCTCCTATTTCTTTCCAATGAAGCTAGAATAAATTACAAACTCACCACATGTTTTCAAAGTAATAAATTCAAAGTCAAAATTCCCAGGCATAAAAAAAATCCTATTATTCACCTGTGCAATCGCTCAATATTAAGAAGTAAATTGACAATATGTTCATATTCTCAGCACATAATAGTAACAGCTAATACTTAATGAGCACTTACTAGGTGCCAGGCACTATTCTAAATTATTAAATCCTCAGAACACCTTTTTGAGGGTGTTATGTCCCTATCTGATTACATTGTTCCCACTTTATAGAAAATGGAGACACAGAAAGGTAAAGAGATTTTCCCCACGTCACACAGAGAGTAGAGTTGGAGCCAGGATTTGAACACGGGCTTCCTAGCCCTAAAATCTTTAGCTCTGCACTACAGAACAGGCACACAGTAAACATCTGTTGACCTGCATTTTCTTATTTCTGCTCAGGTTATCTATTCCTGCATGCCATACCACCTCAAAATGTAATGTCTTAAAATGTAGGTTTCGGTGGGTTACTTGGGGGTTTGCCATAGAGTTGTAGTGAGATTCCAGCTGAAGGTGTGGCTGAGCTGGACAGGTGGCTTCTTTGCCATAGGTCTGGGGTGCTAATGCTTCTTGAACTCTCCACTGGGCTTGGGCTTCTCAGAGCTGCTGGTCAACGGTAGCCACACTTCTTACAAGGCCACTAGCTCCCCAGAGGAGAAGGGTAGAAGCTTCTAGGCCAATGACTTTCATCCAGAACTGACACAGCATCACCTCCACCACATTCTACTGGACAAGCAGTCACAGGCTCCACCTGGATTCAAGGGGACACAGGACGTAGGGAACAGGTTTGCCTCTGGATGGGGAATGGCAAGGGCACGTTACAGAAAGCGTGCCAGAATTGTGATTTTTATTCATTAGATATTACATTCATCTGATGCAAAATGCTGTGAAATGGTATTCACGGAAAAGAAAGGAAAACTTCTTTCTTCCTTTTTTCCCTTATCCTCCAGTTTGCCCAGCTCTCTCCGAACAGCAAGCACTTTTATTACTTTTTATGTGTCCTTCTAGGCCTTTTATGGAAATATAAGCAAAAGCAAATGCATATTCTCATTTTCCCAGGCTCTTACACAAAAGGGGGCATGCCATATAAACTATTTGCCGTCTTACATCTTGGAAAACTGCCTACATTAATATGTCCAAAGAGAGAAAAAGAGATGGAAGGGAGGGAAAGAGGATGTGTGAGAGGCAGGAAGGGAGGGCAGAGGGAGAAAGAGAAGGAAGGATAGAGAGCGGGCTCGAGATAGGGTATAATTTAGATACTATATACCACCGATCACATGGAGAGTATACCAAAATTATTAATAGGGCTTGTCTCCCTATGGTGGGATTAATGCTATTTTTTTCTCTTTGCTTTTCCGTGTTTTCTGAATTTCCTATAAAGAACATAATGCTGTATCTGTGATAAAAGTATTTTAGTATCAAAACCACATTTCAATTTTGATGCTGTTCTGTAATTTTTGTTGTTGTTTGCTTATTTCTGAGAAATTGGCCTCCCACCATGGTATAAATGGGAAAAGAGGAGCTGGGAGCCTTCCCACGGAGATTTCTCAAACAGTTCTATTTGCTTGGACAAGAGTATCATGCCAGTTCTCATCCTTCTTTTTCCCTTTGTACTTAGCACCATTTGTCAGGCTGCTGTTCTGTAATGTGACCTTCTATCAAATCCGTGATCTTCCCTCATTATTATGAATATAATCACCCCGTGGGAGGCCAGGCACAGGGGAGAGTCACAGACAGTGACACAGACACCTGTCTGGGCTATGATTTGTAAGTGTCGTAGGAGCAGGCTGGAGATCTGGTTCCGGATCATAGAAATGAGACCTCTCCATTTTGCCTGTAAAGATTCAGGGCACAGTTTGCAACATGGGTGCTATTTGAGCTGTGTCATAAAATGACCCATTTTTGAAAGAGGTAGGATAAGGCAGTTTGGGTAGGAGGTTGGGAGTTGCTAGGGAGCCCAGTGAGGCAGCTGTGTGGGTGACGTGGTGGCAAGAGATCCTGAGAATATAGACTGGGACCCAAGGCCGGAAGGGCTGCTAGCCAAACTGAGGAGGTGGGGTTTCTTCCATGAGCACGAGAGAGACTTCTAAGAGAGAAGCAGCACTGTGCTGGACACGGATGTGACTTCACTGTCCTGAATGCCTTTTCACAATAGGAGTCAGTCATATCTGTCCTTGCAACAGCCTTTTCACAATAGGATCCAGTCATATCTGTCCTTGCAACAGGTGCTTCTCAGTTCAGGGTTAGAAATCTGTATTGAAAAGGTTTTTATTTAATTTGCATTCTCAGCAAACCTAAAAGAAGACATATGTCCTCTGAGGTCTAAGTAGAGGTGAAAGGACCTGGTTTAAGGCTGTGTTTCAAGCCCTTAGCAACCGGGAAAGAGAGGGTGAGTGGTTGTATTCTTGAGATTCCTCAAGGAGCCACTGAGGGGTATTACACACCTGCCCCTCAAACAAACAAACAAACAAACCCAATTATTGGGTTTTTCTTTCCCCCTTGGCTGTGAGCCCTGTGAAGGGAGGCAGGGAGTATTGTTTTATTCACTGAGAGCACTCGGTCCAGTGCTTGGTCCATATCGGATGCTCAAAGCACATTAATTAGCACAAAGAGGCCCAACTACTATAAACATCTCCAAAAGACTAATCCACAGGGGATGGTCCAGGCCACTGTGAGTTGTTACCCCAGTTTCTGTCCCCTTTGGTATCCATGGCTATCTCTGGAATGGGGGATGCCAGCAACTGGGCCACAGAGATGTAATCTGGGAGCCTAGACCCTCAGGTCCCTAGCTTTCCTCTTTCTAAAGAAGCTAATTTTCTCTGATGGCCAGCAGAGAAGGAGAGGAGGGCTGTATGTGTTTAATTTCTGTCCTTCAGGACCCACTGGGAAGGGAAGGGTGGTGGGAACTGCTAGAGCCCCTCACAGCTAATGCTTCCCACCCTCAGATTGCACAGGTTCATCTGTCTCATCTGCAAGCTGTGACTGAAAGAAGCCTTCCTCCATTTCTCAGCTCTTCAGCTAGACCTGCACCTTCATGTTTTTCAGAATCAGCAAAGCACTTAGTGCTAATGTTCTTGGAGCCAGCATGGCGGGACAGAAAAGACATTGGTTTTGGACCCAGATGACCCTGGTTTCAACACCATGCTGTGTCATGTACTTGCTCTGTGACCTTGGGAATGTAGTATTTACTTTAGCCCATATTGTTTTTATCACTGAAGAAATGGGACCACCCACTGTGGGGTTGTTGTGAGGACTATCAGAAGCTCTTAGGTTGGCAGAGAGGTCATGACATAGTTTTTCTATGTTTTTCATTGCGTCATGACTTTTCCGACAACCCAATATACATAAAAGACTGCTTAATTATTATATAAAGAGGGTCTTGTATAATTAGGCCTCAATTCAAACCCCATCTCTGCTACTTAATCCCTAGGTAAGACTTCACGCCAGTTCCTTAACCTTTGAATACTTGGATGTCCTCTTTCTGAAAAGATGACACTAGTAGACTGGTTGTAAGAAGTGGTGGAAATGCAGATAACATACCTAGCACAGTTTCTGGCTTCTCTCTTTAACCCTCCATGGTATGGCTGCCTCGTCTCTCTTTACATTGCAAGCTCCATGAAGGCTAGAAGCATGCCTACTTCTTGGTACCTTCAATATATTTATGTTTTGAATAAATAAAATACAAAAATGTGCAGGTAATTAGCTCAGCAATACTGGGGAGGAAGAGGAATAAATACACTAGTGGCTTCCTATTCTATTTAGAATATAATTAAAATGTTCCGAGTGGTCCGAGGCTCTCCCTGCTTGCACCCTGGCCCGCCTCTCTCACTTTCACTTCGTTCCTTCCCACTTGTCTCGGCACAGTTCAGCCACACAGGTCTTACGGTATCCAGAAGCGGCCAGCCTCCTCCCAGACTCGGGGCACTTGTGCTAATTCCTCTTCCTGCAATATTGTTCCCATGGATTTCCATATGGCTGTTTCCTTTTTTCTCTTGGGAGGGTCCCATTGTGCTGAAGGATTGCTTCTTCAGGGAGATGTTCCCCAGGGTATGCTCTCTACTTTAGGTGTTTCCTCCAATGTTCTTTTCTTTACTAATTTCTTTCTTTCTTATCACTTACCAACATTTAAGTTGTAATAGAGCATATATGTGGGTTTCACTGCCCAGGAGAACTACAATTAGCTTCAGGAGAACTGCAGTTCAGTTTTTGACAGCCGGTGAGCTTCAGGTAAAGCTGACTTAATCCAAGGCTTCTGGGCTGGGTCCCATGGCCTGGAATAAAGTCGTCACTGAACTGTACCTCTCTGCTCAGGGCGAGGGAGTTGAGGGTCTCTCAGACTCAAGTCAGGACTGTGTAGCCAAATGAAACTTCATTCTGAGCCATAAAAACTATCGGGGGAAGTAGCGTCCTCTCTTCTATGGACATAAGTCAGGAAAGATGTGGGTCTGAAGCTAAAGCAGCCATTGTGTGGTGAAAAGAGAGAGAAAGAGAGAGAAAGGGAGGAAGGGAGAGAGAGAGAGAGAGAGAGAGAGAGAGAGAGAGAGAGAGAGAGAGAGAGTTATGACCATCATTTGAGTATTTGGACTACTCTATGACTTAACTGGACCTACTGCCAGAAACCTCAATTACATAGGCAGTAGTAAGTTTGCTTATCCAATCCAGTGTGAATTGTTTTTTTTGTCATGACAAAAAAGGTAGATACACTTGTTGAGTGTCTGTCTTTCCTACTAAACTAAAGCTTTAGGAGGGAAAAAATTAGGTCTCGTTCTTAATTATACCACTAGTGCCCAGTAGAGTACTAGTTATGGGATAAGTTCTTAGTGTACTATTTGTTGAGTGGATAACTATGGGATAGTACCAAGCTCCAATGGGGCTGCAGCCTTCTCCAGATGAGCTCTCACTGTTTGGAGTGTTGAAAAGGACTGAAAATGGTAGGACTGTGTTTCACAATGGTGACAAATGTGGAGCAGACCGAATGCCAGCATTAGTTTGCAGATTTTTATGAAGATTTGTGTACCTGAGTGCACTACCTGGGTAGTTACAGTAGGCACCCTAAAATAAGTGAAGGCTGAATGCTAAGGCACTTCCTGAGCTCCCAGAGTAGTATAAGAATGCCTACCTTTACCAAAAGCCCTGCCTTTTCCTGCTGCTAAAATCACTCTGGGACTGTTGACACTTATTTATTTATTTATTTATTTATTTATTTATTTATTTATTTATTTTAGTGGGTTTTTTTTATTTTAATTAGTGTCAGGTATACAAAACAACATAATTAGACATTTACACCCCTCACAAAGTAATAACCCTCTTCCCCGTCTTCTATGCCTCCAACGTCATATATAGCTGTTACAATACTTTACATCCCATGACCTTACATATATATTTAGTTATAGTTTACATTCAGTATTGTTCTATATCAGCCTCAAGTGTACAGCGCAGTGGTCAGGCATCTACACAATCTATGAAGTGATCCCCTGTTAAGTCCAGTGCTCATCTGACACCCGACATAATCTAGACAACATTATAGATTATATTTCCATACTGTATTTCACATCCCTGTGACTATTTTGTGACTA
Source organism: Aselliscus stoliczkanus (assembly GCA_033961575.1). Classification (NCBI taxonomy): domain Eukaryota; kingdom Metazoa; phylum Chordata; class Mammalia; order Chiroptera; family Hipposideridae; genus Aselliscus; species Aselliscus stoliczkanus. The sequence continues at coordinate 135,215,868 of CM066734.1, forward strand.
CCAATCTGTACTTTCTAATCCCTTCATCCTCTCCCCCATCGCCCAACCTCCTCCCATCTAGCAGCCATCAGGTTTTTCTCTGTATCTCTGAGTCTCTTTCTGTTTTGTTTGCTCATTTATTCTGTTCTTTAGATTCCACATGTGAGATCATATGATATACTGACATTTTAAATTAAAATAAACCTTAGGGATTCTTTAGACCTTACTTTATAGATGTAGAAACTTATGCTGGTATATTATAATTTTTTTTAAAAATTGCTTGGGACTCTCAAATTATTCCACATGTTCATGAGAAAAGAATCAGGGCTGGAGTGGTCATCCAGTCCACTGCACTTCATTCTACACCACAGTTCTCCATTGCCCCTCCTCCCTTCCATCTTCCACCCTTCCTTCTCTCCCTCCCTGACCTTTTTCCTTCCTTCCCCTCTTTCTTTTATTTTAAATACTTTCATAGATGGCTTTTCTTTCCCTGACAACCATATCTGTGCTCTTAGGACAACCTTTATGTAGCAAATATAAAATGATATTTGCTCTTAAGTGTCTCACAACCTATTAGAAGATGGTAAAAAGGCAAAAAATAATTATGACATCTGCTAACTCTCGAAGGCTGTTGAGACCCATTTTCAGGCACCATATTTAGTGTGCTGGCTGAGGTGGATGAATAATGGTTATTGGTGGTCTCAGAAAGAAGGTTATGGAGGATTTAGAGGAGGTGAAACATCAACTGAGTCCTGAATTTGCCTTACATAGAGGTTACCACAAAATAAGACTAGGGTAAAGGAGACTTCACTTATACACGGTGGAAGTATGGTTTATCAGATGGCAGGTGCTGAGAGATGAGACTGGGGGCGGTTAGGTGTGAAGGCTCATGATGGTCTTGCAAGGATGTCTGGTACCACAGGGACAGGAAGCTCTCTAGAGATTGTGAGCAAGGAAGAAGCATGGTCAGATGGTTATGATAGAGTGACTACTGTAACTACCCAGACTGATGGGTGGATAGGACTGAATAGAGAGAGAAGTGAGGAGTCTGTGTAGGAATCCTGGCTTGGAGTGGGGGGCTGGGAAAGGTGTGACAACACAGACTCTGGTGACAAGACAGCCTGACATGCTAATGCTTCACTACCCTCCTTCCTCCCTCCTCCCCTCACCTTTAATGATTTCTGGATGTTCTGAAGTGGAACCTGGCAGATGGCATTTTAAGAAAAATGACTTCACAGCCCCAGGTTCCAATCAGATATATATTTTTTTTCTACCAGAAGGAGATGAGAATGCGGTACCTTCTTAGGTAATTAATGATTCAACATGGAGCCTTTGCAAAATGAAATTGAAGCGGCTGGAAGCCTCATTTGCAGCCGTAAGAATTCAAAGGACACAAGAAGGCTGATTTGTGATTGTTGCTTTTCCTCAATAAAAATTAAACTGATTACAAAGAGCTGACAATGAGAGAATGTCTTGCAGAAGTAATGTTTCTGACATTTCCCTGAGTGTTTACCACAAATATTCAAATTTGTCATCCTTGACATTCTTTAGAAAAATGGGGATAAAATATTATTTTGGTACAGCAGTATTTGCTTGTATACACATTTATATGCATACATAATTGTCATAAAATTAAAAGATTTCTTAGCTTCACAACATATTCATTTTTTAATTAAGTATCCTGATGGGAGATCATGGAATTAAGCCCAAAGAGCTTTTACTTTAGATATAAAAAGCATTTAAAGAGTGATAATATCCATTTTCTATAGAGAAGATGTGCCCATTATTAAGATCCTGGGGTTCTTTGGTGAATTCAACCTTTAGAGAAGAATTATTGACAAAATAATACTAGATAACATTTACCTAGCCTTTAAAAGCTTATAGATATGATTTATTTAAATATTTTTAATAATCATATTGACATCATTAATGTTATATCTCCCAGATGAGACCAGAATTGTACTCACTTTTTGATCCTAGACAAGTTCCTAACCCCTCTGAGTTTCAGTTTTCTTAGCTGTAAATGGAGCTGATTGTTCTTGTGTCATGGACTAGCGTGAGAATTTAGGGATCCAAATAAGACACAGCCCAGCCATGTGTTAATAGTGCTTATTGATAGTATTATCACAACCACTCTTTACAACAAGCTTGCTTTTAATTCTGACTTTCTTATTTCTGGTATAAGAATCTTGGCATCATCCTAAATCTCATCATTCCATTTTTATATAGGTTATGTTTTCACAATATGTTCTACCTGTTATTTTCTCCTTTTTTATTCCCTTTATCCTTGGCTTTCTACACATTTTTTACAAAGTTTCTCTAGAGCTGCTTATCTAGTCTTCACCCCACCATCCTTCCTTTCATTTCATCCTGACACTATGTGGCTCTTGCAAAACATTAGCTTTGGTTACATTACTTTCCTGAAGAACTCTCATTGTCTACAAAATTAAGAGCATATCTCAAGGATTTCTGTATCCAGTTACCCTCTAACTTCTCCCTAAATGCCTTTTATGGATGCTGAAACAAGACCAGCTTTCACTGATGTTAGGTTTTATAATTTACAAAGTGTCTGTGATATCCATATGACCTTGGCATGGGAACACATTACTTGCTCTGCCCTAGCTATCAGAGGCATGTTTAATTATTACACTGGAAGTGTTTCGGCTCTGCAGTGGGGAAATTCACATTATCCTACATTCTTGAAAAAAAAGTGACTATTTTTAAATGAGGTACACATCTGTTGAAAATGGCTAAAATTCCACATATCAATGAAATCATATAGTTCTCTACATTTTCTGTCTGACTTATTTCACTTAGCATAATAATCTCAAGATCCATCCATGTTGTCACAAATGGCATTATTTTATCTTTTCTATGGCAGAATAGTATTCCATTGTGTATAAATACCACATCTTCTTTATCCAATCGCCTATCAAAGGACACTGGTTGTTTCCATGTCTTGGCCACCATAAATAAAGCTGCAATGGACATGAGAGCACATATATCTTTATGGATAAATGTTTTCAGATTTTTGGGGTGGACACCCAGTAGAGGACTACAGAATTATACACCTGAAACCTATGTAACTTTACTAACAATTGTTACCCCAATGAACTTTAATTTAAAAAAAAAGAAAAGCAAATGGCAAAAATTAAGGTAAAAAATGACAATACCAATTGCTATTATATTAAAGGTAAGAAACTACTTGATCTCTGATATAGTGCTAATGAGAATGCAAAATGTACAGCTATCTTAGAAAACAGTTTGGCAGTGTTTTATAAAGTTACTAACGCATGTTTTTATGTAGCATAGCAATCGCACTTCTAAGTATTAACCATAGAGTAAGGGAAAATTTTGCACATAAACCTTGTCACAAATGTTGAGCTTTATTTATAAAAAATAAAAGCAGTCTCATTTATAATAGTGAAAACCTAAAGGTCCTTCAGATGGTGAGTGGTTAGCCAAACTCTTATAAATCCGTACAATGGAATACTACTGGAAAGGAGCACATTATTGGTTCAGATAACTGCTTAGATGGCTCTTAGGCACAGTAAAACTGAGTTAATAAAAAACAACAAACTCAATCTTAAGGCATTGTGCACTGCATGATCTGTTTATTTAACTTTCTCGGTGTGATAAAATTATAGAGATGGATAGCAGGTGAGTTGCTGTCAGAGGCTAGAGGGAGGGCATAACTGCATGGAGTGGCACTAGGGATTCCCTATGTGGTGATGGAACTGCCCTATATCTTGATGTTGCTGGTGGTTATACAAACCCATACTGATGATGAAATGTCTCACACACACACGCGCGCACACACACACACACACACACGAGTGCATGTGAAAGCTGGCAAATTTTGAATGTCATCTGTAGTTCAGTTATTAACGTGGAGCCAATGGTTACCATAACTGTGGAAGATGTCGTTATTGGAGGAAATATAATGAAGAGGACACAGGAACTTTCTGTACTATTCTGCCACTTCTAGGTTGATCTAGAATATTTTTTAAAAGTTTTTTTTTTTAAATGTGAGAGAGGTACTTAAAATGTTTTCCATGCCATAGCAAAGTCTGAAAAACACATTATGTGAGGCTAATTCAGACACAGCACTCTGACCAGCACAGCAGGGAGCTCGCTGTAGTATTACCTTCATTTTCATTAACTGATAGAATCTCAACAGCCAACATATTGGAAGGAAGTAAAGTTTTCTTTGGAGATCAATTGATAGATGCTAAGTGTTTAAAGTCTATTTTTTGAGCAAATACTTGGAGTATAGCCTAAGAACTTGCTAAAGCAAGAAGTAGTAGTTGCTTCCACATAAAGTGTGTGGGACACCTTTAACATGTGATCTGAAATAGAAGCCAGGATGGACAAAGCCAAAAATGTGGCAAGCCTACAATCTACTACAAAGGTAATTTGAGAGCTGATTTAGAGGTCCTCATCTAGAAACTGTTTTCAAACTCTTGAAATGTTAGGAGGGGGAAAAATCACCCTCACACTCTGACACAAAGCAAGTTGGTTCAATAAGCTAAATAAACCCTAGCCTTTGGGGGTGATAGATGGCATAGACAGATCATTTTTAAAATCTTTCTACAGAGGAGGAATTAGCGGATAACAGGACACACTACATATATATCCTGTAGAACTTGTAGTCCATAGCTTGGTACTATAACCCATGTAAAAACAGAGGTTTCTTTTTCCAAATGATGCATTAACCTCATATCTAGATCCTTTTGCGTTCATTCATTCATTTATCCACTCATTTATTGAATCAATATTAATTGATTCTTTATTATGTACCATGAACTATTTCAGTGGCTAGGGATATGACAGTGGTCAAGAAAGCAAAAACTCATGCAGCTGTTATGTGGGGGAAATGTTGTGTTTACCTGCCACTCCGTTGGCTTGGACTCCTGGTGACTCTGAATGAGCGATGTCCTCAATGTCTCGTCCTTATCAGCCCTGCTCAGCCCCTGTAGGCTCCTGCCTCTGGCTTCTTTTATGGAGTCAATCCATTTCATATTTTGTCTTCCTCTTTTCCTGCTGCCTTCTATTTTTCCCAGTGTTACTGTCTTTTCCAAGGAACCTTGCCTTCTCAGGATGTCCCCAAAGTAGGACAGCTTCAGTTTTGACATTTTTGCCTCCAGCAGTGTTTCAGGCTTAATTCTCTCCAGGCGCCCCCCAGGGTGTCCGTAGCACTCTCCTCCAACGCCATATTTCAGATGAATCAATTATCCTAGCAGCTTTCTTCACTGTCCCGCTTTCATATCTGTACCCAGTAATTGGAAATACCAGGGTCTGGATGATCTTAGCCTTGCTCTTTAAAGACACATCTACGCTCTTGGTGATGTTTCCTAATCTTTAACTGCTGACATTCAGAGTCTCAAACTGCTCTTGATGTCTTGACTGCAGTTTCCATTTGAATTGATGACTAAACCAAGGTAAATAAAGTCTTTAACAATTTTAGTATCTTCATTGCTTATGTTAGTGTTGTGTATTTCTTCCGTTGTCAAGATTTTTGTCTTGATGTTCAAATGCAGTCCTGCTTTGGCATTTTCTTCCTTCACTTTCATCAGAAGTCATTTCAAATTATTGCTACTTTCTGCCTATAAAATGGTATCATCTGCATGTCTTGCATTATTGATATTTCTTCCACCAATTATCACTCCTTCCTCTGAGTCCAGCCCAGTTTTTTGTGTGCTGTGTTCTGAGTACAAATTATACAATTAGGGCGATAAAATGCACCCTTGTCTGAGATGTTTACCTATAGGAAACCATTCTCTCTCCATGTTCGATCTTGACAGTGACTCCCTGTCTACAGTCCAGGTTACACATCAGGATGGTCAAGCGCTGAGGCAGTCAGAGCAACCTATAGCTTTTCATGATCCACACAGTCAAAGGCTTTATCTGTAAAACAGAGTAACCTTTGGAAATTCTTTAGAGCATCCCCGTGCTCAGTGAATGCTTGCAATTAGATCTTGAGCACCTCTTCCTTTTCCGAGTCCAGCTGAACATCCAGCATTTCTTGTTCCGTGTAAGGTAAAATCTTTGCTGCATCACCGTGAGCATCTCTTTACTTGCATGGGAAATCAGAGCAATGGTTTTATGGTTGCTACACTCCAGATGATGTATGTCCTCCTAATACTTTCAGGACAGCTTTCACTTCACTTTCTAGAATTACAGGTTGTTCCTCACAGGAATCATCTTCCTGTGATTCTGTATGGACTTTCAGTATACTGTTTCTACCTTGCCTTTCTTTGCTTCCAGCTTACCTTGGTTCATGCCTCTCATGGTACATGTCCCGATGGTATGTGTTGCGCAGCCTCGTACTTTCCTTTCATCTTTGTGCCCATCAGCTTCTAGATGTCCTTCAGCTTTGGTCTAGTTGCATTAATAACAACAATGCTATTTGTACTTGTTCTCTGCTCTTCCCCAGTAACTGAGTGCTTTTCAACCCGGGAGCCTCATCTTTCAGCAGTATCTCATATTTCATTTTGGACTGTGTCATCACAGGGTTTTCGAGGTAAAGCAAAACAAATAACAATAATAACAACAAAAGAATATGAAAAAAACCACAGGTGTGGCTTATCATTGCCTTCTGCTGTGAAGCGTGTGGGTCCAAACCACATGCGCTGGGGTCTGTGGTGTCACAATCACCAAACACCTGCAAAATGTAAGCATCCCTGTGGTTGGGGGAAATATTACCCAATAATTAAAATAATAATTAAGATTGTGACAAGTGCAACATAAGAAGCAGGCATGGTGATTTGAAAACATGTAACGGGAGCTGATCAGCTCTGATGAATAAACTAAAATTCAAAGTGATATAACACTAGGGAAAATGCACATTCCAAGAGTTTTAGAGGAAGAAGATGTTACTGCGAGGAGGGGTGAAGAGGGAGAGCTTCAAAGTGGAGGTGGCATATGAATAAAGCATTAAGGAATCCGTAGTGTCAAGGCCAAGGAGTTGTACCACTCAGAGCTCCTTTTAAGAGAACATTTTAAGCAAAAAGTGTAGGGAATTGACAACCTCAAGCTGCCATGCCTTACCTCTGAATCAGCTATAGCACTTACCCAAGGCCATGACTGAACATAATGGGGTCACTGGAACAGGGCTATTTCTTCCCACTGTGGGACTCCTCTAACCAGCAACCTTTGCTCATAGACTTCCCATTGACCTGATGGAGACATTCTCGGAGTTACACTGTTGATGAGGCTTTTTGTACCCTATCTTCCTTGCTTTTTCTTTCTTTTCATAGATTTAAGAGCTGCCTCACAGTTGGAAGGCTCTTCCCACTTACTCCTGCTCACGCTTCCCTTTATCCTTCACAGATGTTCCTGTGAAGAGATTTATTTCAACAATAAATCTCTTGTACATCTAATCCTATTTTGGTGTCTGCTTTATAAAGGATCTGATACAGATAGGGTTTTTGAGTGATTGATTTGATTAATGGATGGATTAATCAATATAATCACAGCTCTACTTAATTTGATGCAAATATTCATACTGAGGCATCTGTCATGTGTGGAACTGCCTTTGTTCCTTAAGAATTCAGGGTGGAAAACATCTAGAAAGTGAAGTGATAAAAGAGCAGCTACACTGAAATCATCTTGTGTCCTGTGGGAGCTGTGGCCCTCCATAGCTTTGCTGGGTTTACCCTTGGACTTCCCTCAGACTCTCTCAGACCCAATTCCATCTAGCTCAGACCCAATTCCACCTGCCTCCTTTCTCTGTGGCCTGTTGATACCCTTAGAATTGGTCAGATGTTCCCCCAGCCTTGGTTTTATCTCAGCCACTGAACCTCAGGAGACATTGTTTTAGGCCATTGTTTATCCATCCGTCCATCCATTCACCCATCCATCCATCCATCCACTTAATAAATCCTACCTGAGGGCTTGTAGAAGAGATAGTTATTTAACTATAATGAAGAGAGTAGATTTTGGTGCCCTAGTTCAGATTTCAGCCCCACTACTTATACTGATAGGACTTAAATTGTCCATGTCTCATTTATAAGAAAGAATAATAAAATACCTATCCTATATAGTAATCGTGAAGATTTAAAGCACAATACATATAAACATTTAGAACAGAATCTGCGATGTACATAGGGATTATTCCCAAAAACCATGATGAGTTAATAATTCTACTTGCCATAACCTGTGCTAGGATTTAGAGATACAATCTCTAAATTGCATATTGGTATTTTACTGCGTCTTACTGGGCCTCTCCTTCCTCTCCGCTCAGGGGAAGTCTCCCAGTGACCTTCCCCAGCCTGGGTTTGGGGCCAATGGCTACCTTTCCCTGTCAGGAGAAGAACATTTAGAGTGGTCCTGGGAATGCCTGTCTTCACATGCCCACATCCAAACACATCCCCTACCTTTGTGACTCCTCAGTGCCATCTGAACTGGCGTATCTTCCTTCACTATAGACTATGTCTCTTGCTGTGTTGTTATTCTCCCTTCTGTTTTATAATAAGTGATAGTTTTAGGGAAAGCAACTGACATTTTAAATAATCATGATCTTCAGTAAAGTGGCACTAATTTTCATGCTTTCAACTGCTGCTCCTTTTCAAGGCACAAAGCAGCCAGACTTTCTTTCCATTGAAGAGATTGCTAATGTGATGACATCCGAACCATCAGCTGCCTCCCACATGGATATTGACAGCTGGGGTGCTTTCAGCATTCTCTGTAGTTATCCTCCTCTCTCCATTTGCTTCTCTTGCAGATTAGATTGAAATGGTAGCATTTCACTGCAGTTGAGATGGGGTGAGGGAGGTGTCTGCAGATTGACAGATATAATTATCACATTCACTTCCCAGCATGCGGTATCTAAGTAATAGTCCTCATATTTATCCAGTGTTAATCAGGAACGAGTTCAATCAGTTGCAGAGGCATTATTCAAACAAGACCCTGCCTAGGCTACTCATCCAATAATGATGTTCTCACTTCTGATATGAGGTTAGTGTCTTGCCCCAGCTCTGTCTGAGAGCAACAGTTATCACTCAAGGATCTTGGGCCTTTACATGAATCATCTTATTCAAGTCTTTCCCTAATTCTGTGAACCAGCTGACCTTTCTTTCCTCACTTTAGAAATGAGGCTTAAAATATTAAGAAAATCCCTGTGGGTCAGGCAATGGTCAAGCGATAGAGCTATGATTATCTGATTGCAGTTTGTTTTCTTAGCCACAATGTCATGTTGCCTTGCATGTAATCCTTCATATGTTCGAATCACAAGTTCAAGGAGAACAGACAGGAGAGAGAAGGAGTGAGAAAATGGGGAGTTTGGGCTTTGTTTCTTTCGGAAACAGTCCATAACAAACAGTGAAAGAAAAAGTGTGCTCAGGCAGAAATGAAAGCTCAACTCAGACAGAAGTTAAAAGTGAATGAATACAACCAGTTAATTTCCATTCTCCAATTGTGTGTCTTCCCAGGAGATTCATCAAATGGCCCACTGCCTCCCTTGTCTGTTTATTTTATTTTGTTTGTAAGCTCATGAAGCAGAAACCAGTCCCTTCTCTGTGGTAGTCCCATAAAAGTTAAATAACAGTTCTATTAAAAGACACAGGGGAGGCTCACTCTTATTTTTGTTGGAGATGGTACTGCTAACCTGCCTCTAATGTGACCGTCTTAAAAAAGAATAATTTTATGTTCCCAACAGTTAGGGTAAGAGCCTTCCAATTACTTGGAAATATTTTCTAAATGAGGAAAGTGGGCAGTCTGTATCACACCAAAATTTTAGGCATAACTGGGAAGGGAAAAGTGAATGTGGGAGTTCTGAAAACAATAGTTTATTATCTGATACCCATTCCATTAAATAGTGTACCTGCATGGGCTTGTTGGATGCCCAAAGCAGTCTGTTGAAGTAGGCATCACGGTCACCCATGGTTTACAGAGGATGAAACCACAGGCAAGAGCAAGCCCTCTTCTGGGGATCTACCCCCAAAATCTGAAAACATTTATCAGAAAAGATACATGTACTGCTATGTTCATTGCAGCCTTATTCATGGTGGCCAAGACATGGAAATAACCAAGGTATCCTTCAATAGATGATTGGATAAAAAAGATGTAGTACATATATACAATGAACATATATACAATGAAATACTACTCAATCATAAGAAAGGATGAAATACTGCCATTTGTGACAATATAGATGGATCTTGAGAATATCATGCTAAGCAAAATTATTCAGACAGAAAAAGTCGAGAACCATACGATTTCACTCACATGTGGGATATAAAACTGAAAGCAACAAATAATCAAGACAAACAAAAACTCAGTGTAGTGGTTACCAGAGGGTAAGGGGGCGAGCGGGGGACAAAAAGGTAAAGGGGGTTAAATATATGGTGATGGAAGGAGAACTGACTCTGGATGGTGAACACACAGTACAATCTACAGAGGATGTATTATACAGAATTGTACATTTGAAGCCTACATAATCTTATTAACCAATGTCACCCCAACAAATTTAATAATTTGTTTTAAAGGTCATGGTGCTAGTCTGCGATGAAGCCAGGATACCCATGTTTCAGGGTGAGGCACAGGAACACAGGGAGAATGGCATTTATTTATAAACATGACACCAAAGCCCTCTCAGGAGGGAAACTCAGCTGAGACTGGAAGGATGGGGACAGGCTGGGAAAAGAGCACTCTGAGCAGAAGGAATAGTGTGAAGGCTCCAGATGGCAAGAACTAACATTTTAAGGAAGAGCAAAGATGCTATGGCGGCCTGAAGATGATGTCTGAATAGGCAGCCACAGAGCCTCCTATCCATGCGTGGCTTCAAGTGCATAAAAACCACTGGCACGACTCTGTCAGTCCTATTGAATGCTGCAGAGACTGCCAAGGCCAAGGAAGACTGAGACATAGAACCGTCCATTGATTTGGCATTCTGCAGACCTTAGCAAGAGGAATGTCCTTGGCATGATGGTGGGCAGAAACCAGATAGGAAAGGTGGGAAGAGCGAATGGGAAGTACAGACAGCAAGTGTCAACCACTTTTTCAAAAAGGTTTTATTTTTATTTTTTTCCTTTCCTGAGAATGCTAGAGGAGAATTTGGGTCAAGGGAGGGTTTGTAAAAGGAGAAAAAAGAAAAAGTGTAAATGCTGATAATTTTTACCCAGAAGAGACAGGAAGAGTCCCGATACATGACAGAGAAATTGATTCTGTCCAGGAACATTATAGCATGACTTGATCCTCAGCCTTTAGCTAAAGGGGATTTACGGACATGTAGGAACTGGAGTGGGGAAGGTGAGGGGGTGCTCCATCCTGTTTGGCTTCTTTCTACATTGTGCCCATCCTTCACTTGGGTGAAGCCAAACACAATCAATATATGATGTGCATGATGCTTTTATTAGCAGTGGTTTTATTTCTTTTTCCCCAAAGTGCATTGATTGATTCTCTCCTTTGTAATAATTAAATGGGATAATTGGCCAATTAACTTATTATCTCATTCTCTCAACAAATATGTTCGACCATCATCAATGTGCCAAATACTATAACAAATAAAACAAATTGAGTGATAGAAAAAAGGATAATACAGCAATACCTTGGTTTGCGAGCATAATTCGTTCCAAAAACAAACTACTCATATTACAAGATATTGCTCATTTACCATGTATTAGAAATGTTTGCTCGTTTTGCAGAACACTCACAAACCAAGTGATCGCAATCCACGGTTTTACTGTATAAGCATCTGATGCTTATACAGATCCTACAGCATCTGTATCCTACACATCATAGTCCTTTTCTCATGAATAAGTTCTTTTTTAATCTGTGAGATTGTAGAGACAGATATATAAATCAATGAGTGAGAGTTTTAAACATTTTCCACAGCTTCTTAATTTTATCTGCTTTCCCTTTCTTTTACCTCTTTGCTTGAGTATTGACATATGTTCAATTATATCTTTATTATGCATATATTATAATGAATATATAATATGAACTTTGATGAAAAACTTTACGTAACAAACTTTTACAAATCAATAACAAGACTAATTGCTCAATTAAAAATTGGACAAATGGCTTGTACAGACCATTCACAAAAGAAGATATATAAATGATCAATGAATATATTTAAAAAGTCTGTAGGATCATCATCCAACAAGGAAATACAAATTGTAACCACAAAGAGATATGAGCGCACCCAGCACACTCCCTCTAGAATAGCTCAAATTTGAAAGACTGTCATAACATGTTGGTGGGGGTGAGTATCAGCTGGAATGCTCATACACTGCCAGGAGGTGAGAGTGGGTGTGCAAAATGCTACAACTAATTTGGAACACAACTTTGCAGCTGAAAATATATCTGCATAAATACCCAGAAATTTACACACCTAGTTATTTATCCAAAATAAATGAGAAGTTAAAACTATACAGAGAATTTTCAAGAATGTTAATAGCAGCTTTATTCATAATGGCCATTATTAAAATGTCAGTCAACACATCAATAAACAAACTGTGGTGTTGTCATACAAAGGAATACTACTCCCTAGTAAAATAGAAAGAACCACTGATGCATACAAAATCATGGATGAACCTCAAAAATATTATCTGAGAGAAAGAAGCCAGATGTAAAAGAGTCAACTGTATAATTCCATTTATATGAAAGCAAAGCTAATCTATGACAACAAAAATTAGAACAGTGTTTTCCTATGGCACAAAAGATCAACTAAATGGGAACTAGGGAAGTTTCTGATGGAAATAGTCTAAATATGATTGGGGTAGTGTGACATGGATATAAACATTGCCAAAACTCACCAAATTGTACACCTCAGATGCTAGGCAAAATTTCAAGGTAACCTCATGACCTGTGCCCCTGGTGTTACTTCCATGATTTTTAAAAATTATTTGTTAAATTTATTGGGGTTACATTGGTTAGTAAAGTTATATAGGTTTCAAGTGTATATTTTTATAATACATCATCTAAATATTGCATTGTGTGTTCACCACCCAGAGTCAGTTCTTCTTCCATCACTATATCTTTGACCCCCTTTACCCTCTTCTACCAACCTCCCTCTCCACTTACCCTCTGGTAACCACTAAACTATTGTCGGTATCTATAAGTTTCTGTTTCTTTGTTAGTTTGTCCGGTTCAAAGTTTCATATCCCACATATGAATGAAATCATATGGTTCTTGACTTTTTCTGTCTGACTTATTTCACTTAGCATGATATTCTCAAATCCATCCATGTAGTCACAAATAGCACTATTTCATCTTTTCTTATGGCTGAGTAGTATTCCGTTGTGTATATGTACCACATCTTCTTTATTCAATCATCTCTGAAGGACACTTTGGTTGTTTCCATGTCTTGGCCACTGTAAGTAAAGCTGCAATGAACATTGGAGCACATATGTCTTTACGAATAAATTTTTTCAGATTTTTTGCATAGACACCCAGAAGAGGGACTGCTGGGTCGTATGGTAATTCTATTCTTAATTTTTTTTATATAGTAAAGGGGAGATTATTTAGATGAGCCTAATATAATCACACAAACACTTTAAGAGGAGGGTTTTCTCCATTTGGTTATAGCATGACAAATCAGAAAGCTTTAAAGGATGAAAAGGATTCAAGGCACTTGCTGGTTTGAAGGTGAAGCGGGCCACATGGCTGGGATTGCAGGGGTTCTCCAGAATTTGAGAGCAGCCCTGGCTCATAGCCAGCGAGGCTATCAGGACCTCGGACCTGCAACTGCAAGGTCTGCAGTCTGCCATCAACCTAGATAAGCTGAAAGTGGTTTCTTCCCCAAAGCCTCCAAATAAGAGTTCAGCCTGCTGATATTTTCATCATGGTCTTGTGAGTCCCTAAACAGAGAAGCAAGTTGACCCAACCCAGGCTTCTGACCAAATGTAAGATAACAAACGGGTGCTATTTTATAGTTATTTAGCAACAGAAAATTAGTCTACTTATGATGATGATTTAGAAATATAACTGTACGAGGTCAGATAATTAAGTCTGAGAACTCATCCTAGAAAAATTGTTACATTCCTCATTGCTGAATATCACTATGGTCACCTTTGAAGTACTCCCCTTAGGAAGCTATACACCAATGCCAGCACTTAGTCCACCCTTCAAAGCAATTTTGGAACTCTTTTACCAGAATGGCCATCAGAGCTGTCCTGAATGTCATCAAAATGTTTCTTTCAATATTTCCTTTATCTTCAGGTAAAGAAAGAAGTCATTGGGGGCCAGATAAGGTGAGTAGGGAGTTATTTGTTTACTGGCTGAAAACTCCCTCACAAACTGTGCTGTGTGAGCTGGTGCATTGTCATGATGCAAGAGCGGTGAATTGTTGACAAAAAGTTCAGGTCATCTAACTTTTTCATGCAGCCTTTTCAGTACTTCCAAATAATAAACTTAGTTAACTGTTCATCCAGTTGGTACAAATTCAAAATGAATCATCCCTCTAATATCAAAAATAGTTAGCAACATTTTTGCAACAAGTTTGCAAACTTAATTGTCTGACCTCATATGCACATATCATTTCTCTCTCTCGCTCTTTCCCTCTCTCCTTCCCTCCCTCCCTCTCTCCCTCCCACACCCAAGGAGGTTATGTAACATTGATTTATAATGTGTAAGTTTCAGGTGTATAACTTTATAATTCAATATTTGTATATACTTCTATATGTAGCATGTTCACCATCAAAAGTCTAGTTTTCATTCTTCATCATACATTTGATCCTCTTGATGCATTTTGCCCTCCCACCATTCCCCATCCCCTCTGGTAATCATCAGTCCATTGTGTTTGTCTATGAGTTTGTGTGTTTGTTTTATATTCCACATATGAGTAAAATAATCCGATTTTTGTCCTTTTCCCCCTGACTTACTTCATTTAGCATAAGAACCTCAAGGTCCACCCATGTTGTCACAAAGGGCAACATTTCACCATTTTTCATGGCCGAGTAGTATTCCATTATATCTATGTACCACATATTCTTTATCCAGTCATCTGTCAAAGGATACTTAGGTTATTGTAAATAATGCTGCAATGGACATAGGGTTGCATATATCTTCTTTAATTCATTTTTTTGTATTCTTTGTGTAAATACCCAGATGTGGAATAGCTACATCATAAACTCAGCTTCTTATCTGTGCTTTCTATTAAAAATCAATATGGAAACAGTATGAAGATTCCACGTTGATTTTTAATAGAAAGCATAGATAGGAAGCTGAGTTTATCCCTTGGATGCAGAGTAAGTGGCCTTTGCTTCCATAGCTCATGAGTTATAAGAAACGGGCATGTTAAACACAGGACTCTTAAATAAATCTCTTTGCATTATGGGAAAAAATAAGTATATGTGTAAAGACCTCAATAGTTTTGTTTCTCTAAACATGCTCTTCTCCAGTTTCCCCATAACTTTTATTCAGCTCTTGCTATGTACCAGCCATTGTTTTAAGCACTTTTCGTATATTAACTCACTTAATCTTCACACTAACCCTACAAGGTAGGTATTTTATCACCTCCAGTTAGCAAATAGCTCAGTCTAGGTTACATAGTGAGGCAGTCTGCATCTGGAACTCTAGCTTTGAACCACAGCACTATATCTTGCCCCATAAAAAAGCAGAGTCATCATTGTGTCTTTCCCTTCACCTAAATTCAATCTGTTGCAATATCCTTACGGATCTATCTTGAAACATAATCCCCCTCTCCTCTGAGCCACCGTCATTTCTCATCTGGACCATTGGCATAGCCCCTCAGTGTTCGCCTTGCTCCTGACCCTGACCTTAGTCCACATCCCCCATGGTCCAGAAGAATGTCACATCAGCTCACTCCTCCGCTCTGCTTAAAACTCTCGGATTGCTTCCATGAAACTTAGCGTAAAGACCTTACATTAGCTTTCAGGGGATATTTGGCAGTGTCTGGATATACTTTTTGTTGTCATGACTTGGCAGGATGGGGTACTACTGGCATCTGGTGGGTAAGTGCCAGGGGTTCTCTGAAACATTCTACAATGCACAGAATATCACCCCAAAACAAAGTATTATCAGCCCACGATGTTAGCAGTGCTGAGGGAAGAACCCTGGCTCTAGGCTGAGCATAGCAACAAGTTCAAAGCTTAGAGCATCCTGTACTTTCAAGCCCCAGGATTTAAGGGTTCCTAGGCTCTCATCAAACTGCCAGGGGCACCCAGCAGTCTGCAAGCCTGGGAATCCATGGACGGCTTCCCTCCAGCACAGGGTAGCAGGCGAGCTCTGGGAGTGAAGACGTTAGCTCTGAGCTGAAACCGAGAGCCAGAGATTCTGCAAGTGACAAATTCAATTTTTTAGAGTGATGAGGAAGGAAAAAAGCATTCTTCAATGACATCATAAAGGAATGGCGGCCACTGCTTTGACCTCAGGAATGCTTGCTTTTCTCCGGCTTCCTGTGGTTCCTGATTATTGCTTAGATTAATTTAATGTTCTCATTCATGCTGAAATGTTAATGACCAACATGCTAGCACATTTGTATAAAGATTGAATTTTAGTAAGACTCTTTCCCCATAAAATTATACAAGCTTAATGTAAAAAACAGATTGGAAGATAATTTTAAAAAATAAAAATCTGAAACAGAAGAAAGAAAAAGAAGCTATAATCCTACTACTCAGAAATAACCACAGATAATACTTAGTGTGTGTGTGTGTGTGTGTGTGTGTGTACAGGCAATATTTTATCATGAATATTCTCTCATGTCGTTACAATTTTGAAAATCATAGCATAATATTCTATCTTATGACAATGTTGTTTGCTTTCAGGTTTTTTCTAATTTTCATCATTGAGATCGATAACATATACTTTCTGATCTGTTGTGAGAATTACAGGAGAGATCATTTACTCAGCTAACAATTATGAGATATGTCCTATGGGTCATACATTGTATTAAGTGCTGTGTGTATGGGATGAATATACTAGGATTTCCACATTCAAAATGAATCAGTAACAGTGGTGGGCGTGGTGGGGGCAGAGAGCGGATGTGAATTTGGTACCAGCTCTCCAGGAGCCTCCTGGGGGCCGCCTGTCTTGGTCGCGAACTTAGCACCTGAGACCATTTGTGGTGTCCTCTCTCCAATCCAGAAATGTCTCACTTTCACAAATTCTAGCAGTTTTCTCACTGGTGTATATTTTTATCTAATAATTGTTGCAAAAGAGAATATGATGCAGTTTTGTTTATCTTACTTAGTGTACATCTCTGCTTATTTCCTTAAAATAAATCTTTAGAAATTGGTCAAAGATTGAAATGGTCAAGGTTATAGCATCTCTAAGGTTTTTAATATTGGATTGTCGGAAAAGTCATGACGCATTTTTTCTGTGTTTTTTGTTGCAAAAATGCATCATGACTTTTCTGACAACCAATATATATATATTTGAAATACTTTTCCAGAAAGATTATATGAATTTAACTGTCATCACTGTCACTGTATATAAAAGTGTTTCCCTCATGGCACCCTTGGCAATATTGGTGGTTCTTCCTTCTCTTCCTTCTTCTTCATCATCATCATCATCATCATCAAAAACTGATTGCTTTCTTCCTATGCTAGATTGTGGTTTTAATTTGACACTATTGATGCCAACTCTAGGCTCCTACCTGTGTAATCTTTTTTACATTTGTGAGAAACTTGATTTTTATAACCCGCCTCTGTGCTCGCCTAGGTTAGAGTCAGCTGTTGGAGGGTGAGGTGGGCAATTGCTTGGTATTCCGAAGGCAGAAGAGATAAGAGGATTCCCTCCCCAGGGGCAGTGGTGGTGGTGTGAAGGCAGGAAGTAGATGAGAAGTCAGTACCAGTTTCCATGGAGGCTTCTGAGAATCACCTGTTGTTGTGATAAACATAGCAAATGAGACCATCTGCCGTCCCCTTTCCTTAATCCAGAAACCTCTTACTTGGACAGAGCTCCACTCCCCTGCCCATGCAAAGGGTGTGTGTGGGCCTCCCAATGCCTGCGCTGAAAACTTAACGACTTGGATTATGTATTAGTTTCCTAGGGCTGCCATAACAAATGATCACAGACAGGGCAACTTATACAACAGAGATGTATTTCTCACAGTTCCGGAACCTGGGAAGTCCAAGATCAAGGTGCTGGTCAATTTGGTTGCTGGTAAGGATTCTCTTCCTGGTTTGCAGATGGCTGCATTCTCGCTGTACTCAGGTGGAAGAGGGAGAGGGGGGGAGGGGAGGGAGAGGAAGAAAGAGAGGAAGCTCTCTGGTATCTCTTAGGAGAGCACTAATGCCATAATATAATGAGGGGCTTGTCCTCATGGCCTCATCCAACTTGAATTACCTCCCAAAGGTTGCCAGAGTACCTTTCTTTTGTGATCAGTCAAATTTTAATTTTATTATACATAAAAAATGTGTTCATGAATAGTGGAGATAATCTGATATCAATTTAGTGTATATTTTCCCCTTTTTGTATATGGGTCATGACTGATTCACATATTCCACAGATATTTACAAATTTCTATTCTGTTCTCTTCACTGTGGCTGGTGTAAGAGCGTGAGTGCTAAAAGGTAAAAAAAAGAATCTGGAATCTGACCTTAGAGACTCAGAGTCTAATATAAATTGGGGTTCTTTTCCAAGCTGCACTGTTATGCATAGGCTTTGGTGAATATTATTTAGTTAGACTATTCTAACTCTGCACCTAAATGGTGTCTATATTTTAAGAAAAATTATGTCTATGTATCTACAAGCTAGATTCATTTTCTAGTTTCTTTCATACACTAATTGTCTTTAGTGATGTCTTTAGAAAGTCACTTCCTGGGGAATGGGTACATGTCACATGAGTCTTTATATGTCCTCCACCTTTCACAGAACCCCATGCATGGTAGACATTTCATGATGTTGGTTGAATGAATGATATCCCCTTTAATAGTCATAATAAATACCTGAGGAAGGTGTTGATATTCTTGTATTAGTCAGCTCAGCCTGCCATAACAAAATGCCATAGACTGGGTAACTTAAACAACAGAGATTTATTTTCTCTGATAATTCTGGAGGCTGGAAGTCCAAGATCAGGGTGGCAGCAGGGTCATGTTTTGATGAGGGCCCTACTCCTGGCTTGTAGGTGGCCATCTTTTATCTGCATGCACATGGTAAGCACACAGAGGGAGCCAGCTCTCTTGTGACACTTCTTATAAGGGCACTAATCCTGTTGGCTCAGGGCTCTATCCTTATGACCTCATGTAAACTTATTTACTTTGGTAAAAGCCCTATCACCTGATATAGTCACATTAAGAGGGCTTGAACACATCAATTTGGGGGGGGACACATAACAGCTTCCATTTTACAGAGAGAAAATTGGATTGGGACAGGATGTCAGCTGTGATTTGTCCCAAATGCTGACTGCCACTGATTGTCAGTGGTCACCTGTAACCCGAAAGGAGCAGGATTCTGTACACACCTGTGGGCCCAGAAGAAGGCAGGGCACCAATCAGTTAACTATGTATCTGTGAGGGTGGAGAGGGGACCAGTGACATGTGTGTACATGCATTTGCCGTCACAGGATTTGCACTAACCTGACTTATTTTAATCTGTAATACTCATAACCTGCAAGACAAGCATTTTCTTTCTAATTTTATAATGACTGACTTAAAGCTAGAGAATCTAAATATTTTACCAGAGGGTAATGAAAGGTAGCACTTCTATTTGAACTGGCTCTAGTGCCTTCTTATCATACAACTGACTTACCTCAAATCCTTCCAGTATTGAGGATTTTGTCACTTGTTCATTTCACAATACATTTCAAAAGTCACATATCATTGGTCAAGTCACAGTGTTCAAGGAAGTGGAAGCATGATTGACCCTCAGAGATCATGAGAATTTACTGGGTTTTTAAAAATTTTGGGTGAAAACTTTTTGTCAATGAGATATTACCAGAACTCCAAATATATAAAATAAATGGAAAGCAGCATCAAAAAGAACAAAGATTTACTTTTACCTCCCCCACAGCCCTGGAAATTTCTCCAAGAAATCCCAGAATTCCATGGAACATGGTTTATAAACCACCGATCTAGCTCACCCTCCTTATTCAGTTGAGAAAAGCAAAAATTATTGCCGAAGGTCACACAGCTAATTAACTACAGGGCCAGGCGTGTACCTCTGGCCTCCTGATTCCTAATCCAATGCTGCTTCTAATACCCAGGTAATGAAATGTTTTCAAAAATCATCTGTGACTTTGAGGGACCAGGTTCTTCTAGAATCATAACTGAATTATGCAGGGCACGTGAGGTTCCCTGAAAATCCCAATGAAAACGAAGGGAAATTGAAAAAGCACTGTGGGATTGACTGCAAACAATTGAAATTCTTCTCAGTTAAATGTCGATATGAAAAGGCCAAGACAAGCACGATTCTGCAAAGCAGAGAAATGAAAAGTCAAGTCAGAAAGCTTTATGGATGTCGATATTTTGCTGAGAAGACTTAGTTCCAGTAGAAAAGGAAAGCTATGGTTACTGAGCACATCCCAGAGTTTGGTTCCAGTATAAATGCCCAGTCTGACTCTGGCTCAACCTGGTGTGTGTTTAATGAATATTTTAGAGGTTTCTATAGAGTTGAAGGACTTTAGAGGTCAGTGAGGCCCATCTATTATTTCATTAAGGAATCCTCTCCACAGAAACTTTCAGTTAGGCCACCGACTTTCACATCTTGCGGACAGCTCTGACTACTACCAAGACCATATTTGTGAAAAGGGAGAGGGAGAGGGAGAGGAAGGGAGAGAGAGAGAGAGAGAGAGAGAGAGAGAGAGAGAGGCTTCCTGTGAAATTAAATTCACCTCATTTAATTTTTCCAATAAGCCACTGAGGAAGGTAGGATAGTTACTTCAGAAGAGGAAAATGAAGCCCCAAAAAGGTGGCCCCATTATGCACAGCTAATTCTATCCCAACTGGAATTTGAACCCAGGTTTGTCTAAAGTCTTTGACTGTGTGACAGAGACCACTGGTTAGTATAAAATATTTGTGTTTTTCTTTCCTTCCTGGGAAAGCACCTGGATTACATTTTCTAGACTCTTCTACTCAGATCAGGTACCCAGGGAACTGACTTAGAGCCAATGTGAGCAGAAGTGTTTGGAGCCATATCTAACCCTGGTTTTTAAGAGCACCTGTTCCCTTCCAGTGGTGGAAAAAGAAAGCTCTAAGGACCTTCAACAGAATGGAGCCAGAAGGGAGAAGAAGCCTGTGTCCTTGAATCACTTCATGGCTAAACCTCTCCCCCAAACCCCAGCTCATTCTGTGTCTCACTGAGCTCTGTTTCAGATTATTAACCAGTCATTGTTTCCCGTTGCGACAGCAGAGTAAGGGACTAGGAGATGTTTGAGGAAAACCTCCTTTAACTGCTCCAGTCAGATACCAGGATGAGGTGGCCACAACCACAGCTCCTAGCCAGCGCGATGGGTGGCCTTCCAGTGTGGGAATCCTTACCACATCGCCTGATGCCTAACCTCAAAATGAAATATGCACCTAGATTACCCCCAGGCTTCCATATCATTGGCAAAGGACTGTGATGGGGGATGTGCTGAGCCAACAGCCCCCACCCCCATCCAAGACCAAAACACTCATCCCCCAGCTGAAAGAAATGTGGACAACTCATACAATAGCTTGCCTTTGAGTCTCCCTCCGGAGATGGCTTTTGGATGAAGCAAGCCTCCTCACATAAGATCATAACCCCTTGTCAGGCACGACTTTTATCCAATGGCTGGTCCAATGCTGCATTATAAAGGCCCTGCCCCCGCTTATCAATATTCAGGACAACTGGGCTGGGCTGTTGGAGCTCCAGAGCCACTTTCTCCCCGACCCCTGGGATTGGCAGAAGCATTTTTGTCACTGTATCACATCCCAATCTCTCACCTCAGTCCTGGTGCAAACACCAGAAGAATCCAAACTTTATAATATAAAAATATGATTTTAAGTGATTGCATCTTTCTAAAAGCATGCCTTTAGGATAGTGGAGGAATGATTTGCTCTATGAAAGGAAGGAGATGATGGCACTCTCCAAACCAGGTGCCTCTGGAGTATTTCAGAACTGCTTTAATTTGCTTTGTTATATTCAGCTCTCATCTCTGCCTGACAATGTGTTTAGATTTTTAGGAAACCATTTCTCTATCTCAAATATTGTGTGACCTGTAACCCTGTCACCCTTCTTCTTTATCATCAGAATTATCCAATTCCCCTCTGAGGCTATTTCTGCATCTGGTACGTACTTTAGATCATTGTTCACAAATCATCACAGTCCATTAATTTAAATTGTGACTATCTATTTACATGTCCTTCTCCATTAATCTAGGAATTCCTTGAGGACAGATGAGGATAGGGATTATTCATTCCTGAACTCCCCAATCCCTAGCATTAGGTGCTCCTCGAAAAAATGATTTTTATCCTTTTTGACGCAATGAATTCACACTACAGCTCTTGGTGTAAAAAGGTCAATTTCCATGGCTTTGTCTACCACTGTTCCCTCGTTGCCTTGTTAAAAAATAAACACATAAAATGGAAAGCTTTATAAGGCCCAATCTACATATAAAGTTGGGCAGATTATATGAATGTAAAAATGTACTCTGTTTATCTCAACAAAAAGAGGGGCCTTCCAGAAGAACAGAAGTGAGCCTGAAGAAGTTTAAAGAAGGATTTTTTTCCTCTAATTTTGTCTTGATCCAGTGTATGTCTCTCCATCCAAGTAGAAGCTGTCAGTATCTTACCATTGACCTGGTGCCATAGCCTCCTAACTGACCCACTCACATCTACTTCTGTCTTTCTCCAACCTGCTTTTGGCTCAGTAGCCTGGATATGATTTGCAAAATACCTGTCTGGTCTTTTCAGACATGCCTCTTTCCCTTCAGCATGGCCGCTGCACTTCCTGGTCCGGCCTGGCCTACCTTTCAGGACTCATCTGTCTCTATGTTCTCTCAGTCTCAGGACCCCAGCCATGCTAGCTGTTCGTCCCGTCTTTCCACAGGATTTCTGCTCTTGCTGATTTCTCTACCAGGAACCCTTATTCTCTCAGCTCTGCTACACTCATTTGTTCTTGTCCTCAATATTCACAGGGAAAATTACCTGTTTCTGTACGGACAGGTTTGAAACTCAGTACAAGGGTACTAACACTCTAAGCTTATAGAATCCATGATGGAGAATATGTGGTTTTCATCTTCATGCAAACATAGGGCCTACTACATAGCAGGTACAAAGTAAGTACGTGCTTAAGGGAAGAAGGAAAAGAAGATGAGAAAAGAAAACAAGGAAGGGAGGCAAGAAGAAAGACATTAAAATGAGTAAATGAGGGTTATCTCACATCTTTCCACTTTTGTCATACAGATTTCAGACTTTCTACTGCACCATACCATCTCTCTGATAGCATCTATCTTATTTGGTGATGCATATAATGTAGATGCATATAATATAATACATTCAATAACGTAGATAAATTCAATTGAGCTGAATGTGGAAGGTGTCACAGAGTCATGCTTGGTGCTTCAGTCTTACTAGAATCTGTGGCCTTTCCTTGACCCATGGTCTGATTCCCGCAGTTGGCTCCATGATGAAACTGGAAACAATCTCGATATCCCTAAAATAAAAAATAGAAAAAGAACAAAAGTCCCAGATAATGAGCATGTGAAATTAAACCCTTAAAGAAGAGATACTTTGAATCCAAGTAAAACAAAACAGAATCTGCTATAGCAGAGAAAACAAAGGGGGGGATGTTAGTTAATCTTTAGGGCAGGTACACATTGAAGTGTGAAATCTGGTATTTCCCAAGAAGCTTCAAAGCTTAAAATTATACAAACAGACAACCCTACAGAGAATGAAAATTTCATGATTTGGTGCTTATGTCATTAATTATTGAACTCCCAGTTACCTTAGTGAAATATTATATATTTGTTGCTCTGGGCATGGATGTGGCAATATCTTAAAATAAATAAGATAGTCAGTTAGAGTTCATCTGTTAAAAAATTATTCTGCCAAGACAAGCTGTAGAAAGTGGAAACAAAAATAAAACAGTATTGAGGAACACGGGGTACATTTCTGGGTCCAACAGTCATCACTAATATAATGATTCATAAGGTCCAATTGCTAATACGCCCATCCATCCAACTTTCCACCCATCTAATGTGAATTCTTCTATTCCTGGATATTGGTCAGACAGGCAAGGGCACTGGCTACTGAATTGGGGCTTATCCATAAAGTTTTGAATGAGGAGTATGAATGGTCCAAGATGATCTATGCAAGGTGAGCAAAGCTGGAAAGTTAGAGGCTGAATCAATCAAACACTAATTCCAACAGAGAGAATACAGCATGATGATAAGTGGCCCAGGAAATGTAGCCAGGAAGTGGGGGCTCTTCATATACTCATGAGTGTCTTGGCTATCTTTTGGGTCTATCACATGTGTATTATGTGAGCTTGAGTCAGTTTAACTACCTTAAAAGTCAACTGGTAAGGTGTATCTACCCATCAGTCCATTATCCTGCCTTCCATGCTTTCACATATCCAACCACCTATGTAGTTCAGTGAGTTGGGTTAGGAGGCATGGATGGAGGCAGAGCAAAGTACCCGTTGATCCAGCCCTGCTTCCCTATGCTCAAAAATCCAAATTCAGGAAAAGACCAACCAGTGTGCACTGTGGTATCAGCTCGGTGCCTATTTTCTGCTATCTAATACCCCATTCAAGGGGGTAGAAAGACTGTTCTTGGCAATTAGACAGGCTGGTTGGTGTAATCCAATGACAACAATACTTTAATTTTCTCACCTGTAAAATGGAGCAAATACTAGAACCTACCGCAAAGGATTCTTCTGAGGGTTACGAATTAAGCCTCTATCATTATTTTTAAAAATACCAAGAGGTAAATACTAACTTATATTTTAAAGAGTACAATCATAGATAGTATTTCATTTGATTCTCCCAAAACACTTGCAAATAAAGTACATTTATCCTTATTTCATAGATTAGCAAATATCTGTCAATCTTTTTCACTCTCTCTAAAATAATTGAGCTCCTCGAAGGCAGGGCTGTGGATTTTTTCTACCTAGTCTGCCTAGTCCACCTGGTACACAGTTAAAAAAAAAAACAACAAAAAAACAATAAAAATTAAAAAACAATAAAAATTAGTTGTATGATTGAAGTTACAAAATCCTTCTAGATGTTTCTTGAATCTGCCCCCTCCTCTACATCTACCCTGCCACTGCCCTGGTTTAGGTCTCGTCATCCCTATCCTCTGGTTTGTTGCCACAGCCACTGAACCGGACTCCCTGATGCCAGATCCATTTTTCTCTAGTGCATTCAGAGTCATCTTTTCAAAATTAAATTTGACCGCACCATGTCTAAAACCCTCAGTGGCTCATCATCTCAACCGGATGCAGCACTCAGTCCTCAGTCTTTCTCAGAGGCTCTTGTATGAGCCCTACCTGACAGCCCACCCCAGGGTCTGGGGCAATACCAGGTCCCAGGGGAGAAGGATCAAGCCAAGAGGTGAGGGCACACGTCTCCCCTCTTGTCCCAGACTACTCAAGTGCAGAGAGTATCTCCCTTTCCCCCCCCACCCCCACCCTAGAATGCTGCTCTCTGGGGGAATTTAGGGGGAGGGTCCCTGTGCTGAATCCTGAGGGCAGAGAAGAGGGCAATATTTCAGGGAAGAAGGACGCTTTCCTCTTACTCGACTGTCTTGAAAATTCTAGCAAATGAGATCTTCTGCTATAAATAAATAAGTAGTTTGCTTTCTCACCTCTATACTATTAGACTCCCTGGATTAAACAGCTTTAAATTCCTCCAATGCTGGGCCTGATTTTTTCCCCCCTCATCTTTTAAACAGGATATACAGGTGGATACAAAATTATCTACTCCCTGTCCACAAGGGGTTTTAAATGTAGGATGGGAGAAAGACCTGTGGCAAATAACTATAATACAATGCAAGAAAAATTAGAAGTGCATATCATATACCACATAATAGGGAGAACTTAGTTATTTTTCTTTGCATCCCAAACCAGCCACATGGCCCACCATAGCAGCCAATAGTCCTGAAAAAGATTAATGGCAACAGCTGGGGCTATCCTGAGCATTTTTGCTACATTGTATAATTTCAATCCTTCCAATAAGATGTGAGAGAGGTGTAATAGTTTAATTTTACAGATTAAAAGCTGACATTCAAAATATGTTACGTAACTGTTACGATCAACGAGCATGTATATGCAGAGTTGGGATTTAAATTCCAATAGGTCCTTCTTTACAGTGGAGCATAAGCCCTGAATCTCACTCCTGAGAAACCATAATACTCATCGGCCCCTCTTTGAATGAATCCCGCTCTCTGTCCCTGGACCAACCTCACCATGTTCTAGCCTACATGTGAAAGGTAGTGTCTTTGAATTCCAAGGGCTTTTACAAATCTCTCCAGAGGATACTGAAAGAGTACCTCCTAAACATTATTCCACAATCTATACCTTGTCAGGAATTAAACAGTTTCCTGGCTTAGTTTAAAGGATGTTGGGATAGAGGTTATAAGAGTGGTTACTTTGCAGAATGAATGTCTGTGAGACCCAAGACAGGCATTCATAGATGGACAGTGGAAACCAGAGAGATTAGGAAACTGAAAGGGAGGCATCAAGTGTCAATAGGCAGTGGGAAGAATTCCAGAAAGCACCTAGGAAACACTGTTCACATGGAAACAATTAATTTCTTTACCCATCTGCTTTTCCTTTAGACTGTAAGCTCCCTGAAGGCAGGGCCATGTTCTTAACTGAGCTAGACCCATAGCTCCAAGCACAGTGCTTGACACAGAGCATGCCTGTATTACACAGCTTGGGACAGCTAGTGAATTCAAGGTAGGATGGCCATTTCAAAAATGTAGAACCAGTTTCCATAGACAGTGCCATCTCACCATACTATGGCCTGGAAGGTCCCCTGGGATCCCACCCTTGCCTCCCTGTACAGCCTTATTTCACCACACTCACACCTTCTCTCACTGCACATTGGCCTTCCATCAGTTTCTGGAATATTCCATGCTCCCTTCTGTCTTAGAGGAGTCTAATGGTGCTCTTATCTCTGTCTGAGATTATTATCACCACATTCCACTGCATGGCTCCCACACCTCAGGCCTCCCACGTCTGTCCTCCCCAGAGACAGCTTTCATTCTGCTCTCCATTTACATGGTCTCAAAGAACACAGTATTTGTTCACAGCACTTACACTACCATGAACTAAACACTTAGTGATTTTTGGCTCATTACCTGCTTCTTGCATGAGACTGAAACCTCCATGATATCAGCAGATTGTCGAGGTAGCTGCATCATTCTTAGTGCTTGTCACATTTGCCAAAGACATAGAAGACAGTGATTACTTATTGAATAAATGAGTTTCAGTAGGTTATGTACCAAGAAGTTATAACGTCCAATGGGGATAAGTCAGCGCATCTGCATTGATGATCATTGTTGTTGAAATAAAGAATATAAAACATATTTGGAATTGGCAGTGCAGAAAAGGGAGGGCTTGTCAGTGACATGCGCTAGCCACTGTTTTAAAGGGAATGGCATTGCTTTTTGTGTAATCAAAATTTTCATATTAACATGTGCCATGGGCTTTCTGTGAGATCTAATGTGTGAGCAAAGAGCCTTGCTGACTTGACAGTATTACACATTCCTAGATTAACCTACCATAGCATCTAGCCTCAAAGAGGGCAGGAAAAACATCTAATTCAGAAGCTCTTGTAGCTGAAATATTGGACGCAGAAGTCAGAGCCATTTATCAATAGTGATGATTGTGCACGTGTATATCACGCTTCACAATTCACACTTTCTCAATTATCATTGCTTCTCTTGATCATAGGGCTGTTAAAAATATGAGTTACACTGACACATTTCTCTTTTATATTTTTAAAATTTATGTTCCATTACAATATTATATTAGTCATACACCTGAAACTAATTTGATTTCATGTGACACATTCCTCTTGAAAGTGGAAATCTTTCAAGGTCTAACCAATGAGGGAGCCATTTCCGTGACAGTTGGGACTGTGGCAAGTTCACAAAAGACTAAACCGAGATTTTAAAAATTTATGTACAAATGAAGGTGACTGTGCATATGTGTTTATTTTCCATAATCCACTCTTCATTTTTTTTTTTTTGAGGGCAGTGTCACTGGCCCTTACATGTGGGACCGAACCGAGGCCATTGGCTTCCCAAGCCAGCGCTTAACCACCGCGCCACTCGCCGGCCCAGTCTTCATTTTTTAATACCTTGGAATCCTGACAAATTCGGCAAAGCCTGGGTGACAGAGAGGCTCTATGTCCACATTCCCTTATAAAATGAGCAGAAAGGACATGTTCAATGGGCACTGGAACCAGAAAGGCATAACATTCTCCTTCCTCTGGCCCCTAACTCTCTGGGCACATGAACACGGTACTCACTTTCACACCCCAACTGCCACACTCCTCAGCTCTGTGAATACTCAAACCATTTTACCTCTCTGGGCCTGTTTCTTCATCTATAAAATGACGAGGAAAATCTAAGTCCATGATCCCTTTTCCACAGTCCTGAAATCCCCAAACCCTGAAATCTGAAAGATCTTTTTTTTTTTTTTTCCTAATGACGTTGGAGGAAAAGCTCTTTTGGCAGCAAAACCTTTGCTGACTTGACAGGCAGCTACAGAAGTCATCATTCATCGCACTTATTCTCACCATTCACAGCGTCAGATGCATAAACATTAGTGTGATTATGCTGGGATGTTATATGGTCCACAACATATGCCCTGTGCTCCCTTCGTAGAGCCATATGCTTCTGAATCTCAAAAGCCAGCAGGCCCAGGAGCTTCATGTGAGGGGCCGTTCCCATGAGATGTGCTGCTGGGTGTAAAGAAGATAGGACCTCTGACTCGCAGGAAGAACTCACCGAGCAGTAGTACTCATCGACGGGTATTCTTTGGGCTGCCACCCGCTAAACTAGAGCACCCTTGCCCTTCCTGGCTGTCTAGTCACTAAACATCTGGCTTTGGGGCAAGGCTTGTCTCTTTTAGCACACTGCTGTTTTAGCTGGAGATTGAAACCCAAGGAGTTTCTTCTTCGACTCTTGCTTCTCCCAGACCAAGGTCATTTCTGATCTCTAATGTCACTAGACCTCTCACCATTGTTGTTCCAGTAAGACTCCTGCATCTGCTCGTTTACTTTTTGCCACCTGTAGTGTAAATGGCAAAGGGCAGAGGGGGAAACAAAAAAGGATGCTTTTTCAAAACTGAGTTTGTAACTTTTGGCCAACACTAGCTTCTTTCTAGGAGGTAGGTAGTTCATTCATTTTTTTCACTTATTCAGCATTCACTCCTCTTTTGTTGATTCATCCCATTATTCATTCATTCATTCATTCATTCACTAACTTATGTTTCCATTATTTTGTTTATACAGTAATTAAACTGGTCTTCATTGATTCTGTTTATAAGATGACCCCAAGGACTAAACAGAGAAATAGAAAATAAAATTCATCTGGTTTATTAGGTTCTTTTGCTTTTGCTTCTTTGCTGATTTTTGGTGAAAGTATATGGGTAAAAGAATTACATATTTAACTTTTGGACATCATTCTGTAGGCACTTCGTATAGGGCAGCAGTCATCATTTACAAATTAGGGACATATTATTAGGGACTGGCAGGCCTCACAGTTAATGCATTATATGCATTTCCTGTTTGAATTCTCCCCACCTTCCAAAAAGTTAAGATTTTCATCGGCAATTGTATGGATGTGCTCTGGTTACTAGCCCGTTTCAAACCTAGGTCATCTTGACTTCACAGTCCTCATGGACTTCCAGTTATACTCCACTTCATCCCATAAAAGACCCAGAATAGAAATGGCCAGTGACAAGGGAGATGAACTGTGCTCACTTCACAATTTTACTGAATGTCGATTTGAATAACTTTCAAAGTAGAAAGATTCTTTCTGAGAGTTGGGCAGAAGGTAAGCTCTGGGGAGGAAGGAAACATGGTTCTAATTCAGAATTGTATCCTCAGCACCTGGCTTAGTATCTGGTGCAAATAAACCTTCTTTAAGACAATGATATTTGCAATTGAACATAATATCAGCAATTGATTAAAAGAGGTAAAGGAAGAGGAAGAGGGGAAGGAAGAGAAAGAAAAGGAGAGGAGGATCAGTGAAAATGGAAAGGTGAAAACAAAACAAAGGAAGGAACAAAAGAAGTGATGATTTAAGAATGGTCAAAAGCTGCCTATTGCCCTAGCAGTTGGGCTGCCACTCAGGACTCCAGTAAAATTGCTGTCTTGTGTCTCTGTTGACATTAATGTTGCCAAATCCAATGGCAAAGGGCTTAATAGGAGTCTCTGGAGTCACACTGTCTGTGTCACAAACTAGCTGGTTGACTGTGATGGACAGACCCTAAACAACACCTCGCCCCTCATGGGCCCTGCCTTCTGGTAGCCACGCCTTTGTATTATCTCCTCCTCTTGGGTGTGGGTGGAACTTGTGACTATTCTAACCAATAGAATATGGTAAAGGGTCGGGTGCCACTCCTGTGGTTAAATTATATTACATAAGAGTCTGTCTTGCTAGAAACTCTCTAAAGAGTCTTCCTACAGGCTGGATGAAGTGAACAGCCATGTTGTGGAACGCCACATGTCAAAAAAAGGCGAGTGGAACTGCTGCCTCCAGTCAACAAGCATCAAAGAACTGAGTGAGCTTAGGAGCAGGGTCTTCTGCATTCTAACCTCCAGATGAGAACACAGCTCAGCCAAGACCTTGATTATAGCTTTGTGACACTCTAAGCACAGGACCCAACCAAGCTGTGGCTGGATTCCTGACCCACAAACACTGTGATATAATAAATGCATATTTTGTTGGAGCTGCTAAGTTTATAGTGATATTGTAATGTGTTGACTTTGTGTGCCAATCATTCTATGCCTTAGCTCCCTGTTTTATAGAATGGATACCATTTTGTACCAATAGTATCCATCCTGGAGCAATGTTGTGAACAATGTGATGATAAGATATATAACCCAGAATGGTACTGGCACATAGGGTTACATAAGCTTAGCTATTATAATCATCTGTGACATGTTGCTTTGACATGATTTAATATCTTCTCCTTGAAAATCTTTTCTTCTTTGGCTTTTGTAATGTTTTGTTCTCTTGGTTTTCCCCCACGTTTTGCCCACATTTTACATTCGCATTCACACACTTCTTTGGCATCCTGCCTTCAGCACCCCCCTGAGTAGTTCAGGGAAGAAAAATTCCTATCTCTTGCCTCATAGTATGCTCACCACTTCTAGAAGACTAGCTCCCTGCAGAGCATGATGGAGTGGTTTCTGCTGAAAAAGAATAAGAAACTCCAAAACCAAAGGAAGACATTT
Organism: Aselliscus stoliczkanus; assembly: GCA_033961575.1. NCBI lineage: Eukaryota > Metazoa > Chordata > Mammalia > Chiroptera > Hipposideridae > Aselliscus > Aselliscus stoliczkanus. The sequence continues at coordinate 135,247,129 of CM066734.1, forward strand.
AAATAAACATAGTATTTTAGGCCCCAAATATACCCAAGGCGTTGGACCAGGTACATTCACACTTTGTAATTAATCTACACAACTGTCCCATGAGAGTAGTGTTATTGGCACCAAGAAAGGTGAAAAAGGGAGGCTCAACAAGGTGAATGGCAGTGTGAGCAATGGAAAGAGTGCTGGTTGTGGAGACAAACCTGGGATCAGAATTGGCCTCTGCCTGTTGATGGCTGTGTGACATTAGACAAGTCATTTAACCTTTCTGTGCTTTTGTTGCCCCATGGCAAAATGAGGATAGTAATACTGATCTCAGAGAGTTTTGAGAATCAGAATCACTTGTGTATGGCAGGAGCCTAATACCTTTTGGCTTTATGTGTCACAGGATGTACTACTAGTACTGGAATTCATTTTAGGGTTTCCCAACCCAAATGGATGATAGGTGGAAGGAAAGAAGGAAGGAAGGAAGGAAGGAAGGAAGGAAGGAAGGAAGGAAGGAAGGAAGGAAGGAAGGAAGGAAGGAAGGAAAACAGAAAGGTACATGACTTAAAAAAATTCAACAAAAGAAAGACAAGGACTAAATCCTCATGGAATATTCATATATAAGGTGATGCTTGATGTTTCTTGATGGTTTTCAGGGAAAATGTCATGACAGAGTTGAGAGTCTTTTCTGGTTTATGGAGAGGGAAACAGGTTAGGAAAACACCTGTGTTCTAGTCAGCCTCAAGAGTCTGTTGTTGCTGACTTTTGCATAAAGATGCTACACTTTAAAGACTAGGTGCATTTTGAATGCCAACCTCTTGGTGCTTCAGCCTTTGAAGGCTTGAAGCGTGTTGAATCCATGTGTCAATCCCAATGACCTGAGGACACCAATGTGTCTCTTTGCCATTGTGTTGAATGATTCCTTGCCATCAAAATCCATTTATTCTAGGATTCAGGCACCTCTTGGCTTGATGAAGGGCCAGTGATAGGAATCTGTAAGTAGGAGGGGTCTGAGAGTTCCACAGGAAGAATTTATCCTGAGGGGATAAGGATCTGGAATGCAAAAGTAGAGTCTACAGAAAGGAGGTGAATAGAAAAAGAAGTACATATAGGGGAATCCCATGATTCTTATCCCCACATCCACCCTCTACTCCCCATCATGCCCACATTCTGAGACTTTGGATCTGGAAGAAGAAATGGTAGCAACACAATATCAATATCACTAAAATCTTTGTAATTTCTAGAGAGGGAAGATATGCTATTTCACTTCATGTGAAAGATGGGGGTCCCAGCAGTCTGATCTAAGGGAAAAGGTTTTTGATTGTCTCCTGTAATGATGATGCACAGAACTGAGACAGAAGAGGACCCTAGAAACCCCATAAGGCATGTTGAAGCAATTGTGAGGATGGTGAAGATATCTGTATCACAGGCAGTTCTTCGGGTAAGGGTGAAGATGGCCAATTTTTGTTTTCCATATATCAAAATTGTGTCTTTTTATAACAATTTCTATGTAGAGAGTTGTTTGTTTGTTTCTATAGCCATTTAAAAATGTCTTGGGGTTAGAGACATCCTCAAAACACATTGAGAAGTGAATACTGGACCATTTACAAGCATGAGTGCAGCTATATCAGTCAATTAGGTGGCAACTATGTAATAGTGTCTGCTCACCTTGTAAAATCACTAGTTAAGACAAGCTGTTGGCAACTGAGTTATAAGTCATGGAAACACCCTTTGGAGGGGAAGGTTGTAACTCCAAAAGCAAGCACTGTAGAAAACCTGGTGTTGGCCACCACGCAGCACCCTCTGGGAGATAGCATGCTGCTTAGCCAAGAATCTGGGTGCCTGGCCCTTTAAGGAAATCCTATGCCAAGAGGAACTCTTTCTTGAATTAAAACAGATCATGTCTTATCAGTTGACGCCTAGACCTGCTGAATGGCTATTTCAGGCCTGATGCTTACTGTTCTTTTTGTTATTGCCAGGCTGGAACCTGACTCTCATCTATGGCTCCAACTTGAATGTCTTTTGCACTGGACTCTCTGTGCCTTATGCTCTGACACCTAGAGATTGATTTGCCTTCCTTTCTTGCCCCTGACCTTGATTCCAAGACAGTGGTTGATATTTGCCTGTAGCTCAATTGGAACGGTGGCCTCTGGACGTCCCCGCAGTCTTTTACTCCCCATTTGGAGGTTCACGGCTTAGGTGCACTCTTTCACTCCCAAGGCCATCATCTAAGGAGCGGACAGCCTCTCCCTCTCACAGTACCTTTCTCTTTAGGATGTCCTCGGAAACTTCTTTGTCCTTTAGGGCTAATAGCAAATAGTCTGCTAACCTGCTTTTACAGCACACATGCAAATATAAGGAAAAGGGCCATGTGATTTTCCAAGAATTTCAGAATAAAATCCTGAAGGGTGATTTCATTCTATTAATCACAGATATTATCACCACACCTTCCAAAAGGGGAGAAATTGGATTAGGTTTAAAGGCAGAAGAAGCCAAGCCAGTGTAGAAAGAATTGCTAAAAACATAGAACTGGGTGATGTGATCTGAAGTAAACTACTCTATGTCTACTTAGTTATTTATTGTAACCAGGGCCATTTGCTCCTTGAGGGTGGTTCACTGATACACACAGACCCATAAAGCAATGCCCTTTTCTTGATGAAGTAGTGTCATGACGAGACAATTTCAGTTGTATCTGAGACTTTCAGTGCTTCCATATGAACAGCAGTAATAGACATTTATATCCATGTCTAAAAGCCCTAAAATGTCAACCGAAGTAGTATTATGGTAAAAAAAAAAAAAAAAAAAAAGAAAAATTGGGATTTCCAGTAAAGCATAGGGCACTTTAGAGAAGACTAAAGGCCAAAGAGAGGTTTCCAGAAACTCATATTTCATGCCCACATCTCCAAGGACCACTAATAATCTTCAGTCCATTTCAAGTTGTTTCCTCAACTATTGCTTCTCTAGAGCCTTACAAACACTCTTTCGTCCTTCATCTCATGTCCTTATTGGGAATGATTTATGCCTCAACATATGAGATGGGGTTGGCATCTGGCTCTCGTGGCGTCACTCTTAGGAAAGACTAAGTCATGGGAAACATCTGGCAGATGTCTTTTTCAAGGGTAGTTTAAATAGGTGGCCATGGTGACCATTAAGAGCTCTGTAAAGGAAGCTATAAAATTCCCTTTCTCCTTATCATCACCCCACAGACTGTAAACATTTTTCCCCCCCGCTAAGAGAACTTTTTTTTTTTTTTTAAATGAAAAGATGTTGATACAACCTTTCTCTGCCAAGGGCACTTGGCAGATTGGATTGAGGTTTCCCTAAGAAGACAGTCCATTCTTTCAGAGAGAAGGGGAGATACATAGAGGCTGTTAATGCTGGAAAGAACTTAAGAGACCCTTTAATCTAATAGATTTCTCACTGTAGTATGAAAATTAGACTGAAAAAAAGTGATGTTTCAGATGTCATAGCGGAGATAACAAAATCACTCTTATGTTTTATTTTATAGATTGAACCTCAGAGTGTTTCTTGCTGCCTTTTATTTTTTTCCCCTCTAGTGGCCTGGCACACCTTATACAGACACACACACACACACACACACACACGCACGCACGCACGCACGCACGCACGCACACACATACGCACATTACTTAGCAAATAAAAGTTTGATTCTTTCTTATGCATTTTGTCAAAACAAACCCTTAAGACTTGAATATTCATTTTTGGGGAAGGCTGTCTTGTTTCTACATGTGCTGTAGAAACATGTTTGTTTGCTTTACGGCCAAGTCAAAATGACTATGTGTGGCCGCAGCCCCCTCTGCCCTAGAGACTTCCCCAGTCTGTGTGCTTTTCTGTGTCTTCTCAGGATGCACTCAGCATTTTCTGTTAAAAGAAAACCATTTTGATACGAAGACTTGTTTGTTGCTTGTATTCTGAGCTAAAAGTGGATTGAAATTTTTCCTCCCTAAATTTAACAAAAAAGGCATTTCCAGTATTCACACTATAAGCGACAATCTGTTTCCTCACTCACTCAGAACAACTGTAATTCAAGGTGTTTCCACTTAACCACACCCTGACTGCTGCCATGTAAGTTAGATAGATCAGTTAAATTGATATTATCATACTAGTTGTATGTGGCAGAAAAAACAAGGAAGCGAACTAGTATTTATTGGGGTTTATTTATATGTCAGGTGACTTTTTCTCTGCTACATATGGATATTTAGTTGTTCCAGCACCATGTATTGAAAAATCCCAGTACTTGTTGGTTTTCCTATTTGGTAATTTTATAGAATATTCAATTGAGCACACACACACACACACACACACACACACATGAGTTATTTCTGAAATCTTTATTTTTTTTCCATTTTTTAGTATATTGATTCTCAGCATTTAAAAAAAAAAATTTCAGTACATAGACTTAAACGTATTTTGTTAGTTTCTTACTTTTGTATGTTGTCCCAGGTGGCAGGATTTTGTATGCAATCTCAAATCATACTCTATTGTTATTTTAAAATCTTCACTGTCATTTTATGAAAACAAAAATCTGATTAATCCAAATGTTATTAATTATATTAAGTAACATTGCTAAAATCACTAGTCACTTCTAGTAGCTCTTGTAGATTCCATTAGATTTTTACCTATGGAGTGTTTTCTGCAAATAACAACTATTTAAGCCTTTTCCCTTCCAATTTATGTGCTTTTTATTTTTCCCAATACAATGTTGAAGAAAAATGATGAGAATAGACATATTGCCTTGTTATTGATCTTATTGACTTTAAACAAATAGACACACAGAAGTTTCTCCAGAATGGTTTTATTTGACAACGACAAAGAGCTGCAATTCAGGAGATGTGGTCTAAGGGTGAAGCACATGCAAATCCAGAGGCACAGAGGAGAGGAACACTCTTTTATGGATGTAGGAGGAGCTATTATAAACAAAGATTCCAATGGCGAAAACTGAAAGTTCTAAGTATAGTGATTTTTCATTGGCTGAGGTATGGGAATTTCCCATTCGCTGAGTCGTTACTGAGCAAAGAGGAATCTTTTCTTCTTCCTTCAGAGTTATAATAATAGTAATTTAGTATCATTTCATATCAGAGATGCAAGGTACATCTCTGCCTGCTGGGGTCAGTAGTGTGTTCAGTGACACCTTGCCTGAGAGTTCTCTCTCCTAACCTCCTAATTCCATTTTAAATGAGGTTTCTGTTTATTAAGTTTTGCAATCTTTAGGGCAACACATTTCATCTTTCAACATTACATAGGATGCTACCTAGAGGTTTTCTAGTAGATGTCATTTATCTGATTGAGAAATTTCCTTTTTATTCCTAATTTGCTGATTTTTTTTTTTTAGTGATGTAGGTTACAGAATTTTATCCAATGCTTTTTCTGCATCGATTTTGATTGTCAGATTATTTTTCTCCACTATTCTGTGAATAGTATGAATTAAATAGATTTTTTTGAAATATTAAACCAACCCTGCATTCACAGGCTAAACAAAACTTGACTGTGTATTATTATGCTTTTATGTATTTCCAGATTTATTTCCTATAATTTTGTTATTACACTTCTCTAAAAGCTGTATTCTGTTATAATTCAAAAATAGAAATTTTATATCTTTAAGGTATACAGCTTGATGTTTTATATACATGTATGTATTGCAAAATCATTACCACAATCAAGCAAATTAATATATCTCACCTTGTATAGTTACCATTTTCTTTTTCTTTGTGTGTATGTGTTTGTGTGCATGTGTGAGTGTGGTGTGACGAGAACATTTAAGATCTACCATCTTACCGAGTTTAATGTATATAATCAGTATTGTTACCTATAGTCACCACACTGCACATTAGGGCTCCAGAATTTATTTGTCCTACATAACTAAACCTTTTCACCCTTTGACCAGTTTAATCCCATTTCCCCCACCACTCTATTCTCCACTTCTGCGACTTTGACAATTTTAGAGTCCACCAATAATTGAGATCATGCAGTGATTGTCTGGCTTATTTCTCTTAGTATACTGTCTTTCAGGTTCATTCATGTTGCCCCAAGTGGCAGGATTTGCTTCTTTTTAAGAATGAAGAATATTTCATTGTATATTTATTTGTACCACATTTTCTTTACCTATTCACCTGTTGACAGACATTTAGCTTTTTTCCATATCATAGCTATTGTGAAATATTCTGCAATGAATATGAGAGTGCAGATAGCTCTTTGACATCCTGATTTCAGTTGCTTTGAAGTTTGAGTTTATGTTAACGAGGAATGTAGATCTTTAGTTTTCTTTCACATAATGATTTTGCCAGATATTGTTCTCAATATAATGATGGTTTCATAAAATGAATTGGAAAGCATTCCTGTCTCCTCTATTTTCTAAAAGGTTTATGTAGCATTTATCTGTGAAACTATCTGGGACTGAAGTTTGCAGGAAATTTTAAGATTATAAATTTGATATTTTTAATAGTACTAGGGATATTTAGATTTTTCTGTGTCTTCTTGAATCAGTTGTAATAATTTGTCTTTCAAACAATGTATCATTTCATTAGTGTTGTTTCATTAACTGATATCACTTTCTTTATTATATGCCTTTATTATCACTTTAATTTTGAAGGAACTTTAGTGATTTTCCTTTCATTTCGGATCAGTAATTGGTTTCTTTTCTCTCTCTCTCTCTCTCTCTCTCTCTCTCTCTCTCTCTCTCTCTCTCTCTCTCTCTCTTTCTTGCTTTTCTTCATTACTCTGGATAGTCTAGCCATAGTTTAATCATGTATTGGTAGTTTCAATAGAACAACTTTGGTTTCATTGTTTTTTTTCTATAATTTGTTAGTTTACTATTTCATTAACTTTGTACTTATTTTTATTATTTCCTTCCTACTACTTTAGGTTTCATTTCCTCTACTTTTCTAGTTCCTTCTAGTAGAAATTTGGTAACTGATTTTGCACATCATTATTTTCTATTATGTGCATTTCTATTAAATTTCATTTCAAAGTATTCTTTAATTTCTCTTTGATTTCTTTTATGATTCATGTGCTATTTGGAAGTGTGTGGTTTAATTTCCAAATATGAGGTCTTTTCCAGACTTTGTGAAATTTTATTTTTTAATCCAGTTCCATTGTGGTCAGCAGACATACTTAATCTTTTGAAATGTATTAAGACTAGCTTCATGCCAGGCATATAGTCTCTTAGCGAATGCTCTTAGTGTGTTTGCAACAAATGTTGATTTTGCTGTACTGAAGCAGAGTTTTGTATAAATGACAATTAGTTCAAATTAGTTAATTGCTTTGTTCAAGACTGCTTTGTCTCTACAAATTTCTGTTTGTTCTATGGATTATCAAGTTAGGAGTGTTGAAATTTGCATCACAATTGTTATTTGATCCATTTCTCTATTTACTTCTATCAGGTTTTGCTTCATACAGTTTGAAGCATTTTTATCAGGTGTATACACATTTATAATTATTAGTTATACTTGATAAATTCATCTTTGTATCGTTTTGAAATATCCTATTTTGTCCTGGGTAAAATTTTTTGTTCTGAAATTTATTTTATCTGGTATTAATATAGCCAATGAGACTTGCTCACTATTAATGTTTGATCATTTACATTTTTTTCTAATTATTTATGATGTTGTAGTTAAAAAAAAGATTCTTTGTTGTTTTTTTTTTTTTTGAGGGCAGTATCACTGGCCCTCATATGTGGGACCCGAACCGGGGCCGCTGGCTTCCCAAGCCAGCGCTTAACCACCGTGCCACTCGGCCGGCCCAAAAAAAAGATTCTTAAAGGTAATGTATATTTTGGTGTTGCCCTCCTGTCCAGTCTGGCAATCTCTCTCTTTTAATTGAAGTGTTTAAATAATTTACTTTTTTTTTTTTTTTAAGCTGAGCCATCCTACCACCTATTGGCAGCTCAGTGGCAGCTCTGCTTGGGCTGGGCATCAAACTACTGTTGCTCAGAGCTCAGCTCGCACTGTTGAGTGAGCTCTTAACCAACTGAGGCACTCAGCCGGCCCAAAATAATTTACTTTTAATCTAATTATTGATATGGTTTAAATCTACCATCTCACTATTCTTTAAAATTTTCTCACATATTACATTTTCCTTATGTCTCCTTCCTAGCCTTTTCTTGAATGAGTTTAATTTTTTTAGTGTTTAATTTTATCTCCATTTCTGACTTATTGGATATATTAATTTGTATTATTTAGTGATTTTTTTCCCAGCATTTAACCTGCCAAAGTTTAACTTCAAATATATTGAGAACCTTATTAAGATGCATATCTATTTTCTCCTTCTGTCATTTAGAAAATTATTTCATACATTTTACTTCATATATTCTATAAATCTCATAATACATTATTTTTCTTACACCAAATAGATAATAACTTTTAAAAGGAATTAAAACATGAGAATAAAAAGGTTTTTTTATGTGTATATTTACCCATTATTGGATATTTCAGTGCTCTTCATTCCTTCATGTAGACACAAAGTTTCATTTGGTATTATTCTCCTGAAACCAAAAGAAATTCCTTTAACACTTCTTATAGTGTAGATCTGCCTGGGATAAATTATCTCAGCATTTGTTTCCCTGACAAACTTTATTTCCTCTTTACTATTGAAGAATATTATCACTGGATGAAGAATTCAAAGTTGAGAGTTTCTTGCAGTACTTTAAAAATACGTTTGTATTTTCTTCTGACTTGCATAGTTTCTTGTAAGATGACCATTTGTGTTTTTGTTTAAATATAAATTATGTACCTGGCTTGTTACAAGATCATATTTTTATAAATAACTTTCTGAAATTTGATTATGCTGTGTGTTGGTATAATTTCCTTTGTATTTATCCCACTTGAGTTTCTTGGATCTGCAGGAATTAGGAAAATATTTGGCTAGTTCTTCAAAAATTTATTTTTCCATTCCACAACTTCTCCTTTTGGTGCTACAGTTCTGTTGTCTGTTTGACTGCTTGATGTTATTCTATAGCTCACTGATGCCTTGTTGATCTTTTCTAGTCTTTTATACTCTCTGTGGTCCTTTTGCATAATTTCTATTGCTATTTTTTCCAAGTTCATTCATATTTTCTTCTGCCATATCTAATCTCACATTAGTCCCATTGCACTTTATTAATCCCATTATTCATTTCACATATTATACATTTTTATTTCCAGTAACTCTGCCTGGTTAATTTTTATATCTTCTATGTGTTCCCTCCTCTTTATTTAACTAATCTTACATGCTTATGAGTTACTGTAACATTTTTATCTCCTAATTCCATTTTCTGTTTTATTTTTATGCTTCTGTTGACTGCTTTTTTTTTTTTTTTTAGGGCAGTATCATTGACCATCACATACGGGACCCAAACCGGGGCCGCTGACCTCCCAAGCCAGCACCCAACCACCGCCCCACTGGGCCGGCCCTTGACTGCTTTTTAAAATGTGGTTTATTTATTCCTGCTTTTTTGTGTTTCTGATAATTTTGATTGGATTCTGGATATTCTGATATTTAATTGTCAATTTTCTGGAATTTATTGTTTTTATTTAATGAATATTATACTTTGTTCTGGCTTACTGTTAAGTATTTCCTGTTCAGTGTGACCTTTGAAGGCTTGCCTCTAACCAGTGTTAGGGCACATTTAGACTAGTCTTTATTTTAGGGCTTTTTTATTCTTGTGAATAAGGTGTAGCCTTCTGGGGTATCTCTTGAGTTCCCCGAGTATTGATTCCTGGGCAGGTCAGAACTCAAATATAGTCTAATCCTGAATTAGATTTAGGGACAATTTTCTCACAGCTCCTCTAAGTTCTTTGCCTTTCTTTGTGGATTTTTCATCCTATGCTTATGAGTCTCGATACTCGGCAAGCAAATATTGTGGTACAGATATCTGGAGCTTATTTTTCTGTTTATATTTTGTCCTGTTTCCCTGCAGTACGTATTAAATGAATAAATTTGGACTGTGTTATTTTATAATGGCCAGAAAGGAAAATAAGTCGCATATTTTTCAATTTATCCTACTTGTAGTTAAAACAGTTCGATGATGATATTATTGGTGCTAAATGAATGGCTGAAACCCACCAATAAAATTACAAAGATTCAGTAAGTACTATAATGGGATAGTTAATTAGTACTATAATTCCAGGTTTATTAAATAATTCAATTCAGCACTATCCTGAAACTAATTCGGCACATAAATAGAGAATTTTAGTCTCAAAATATTCTGAGGGATTCAAATTAGCAGATGAGATGAGAACATAAGAACATTTTAATATGTTTGTGAATCTAAAAAAACTAACTTATTGATTCATATAAAGCTGATTTTGAATAAGAGTATCATCAGGAGCAATCACTTGGGGTTTTTTCAAAAACCACATGCTCCTTGAAGATAAAATATACCCCTTGTTAAAGATATGCTCCTAAATTCGAAAATATTTTTCAATATTTTCATACAACCTCTGTGCCTATATTATTTATTACATATAAGGAATGTGGTATATATAAAGTAGGAAAAATTCAGGTGTTTATAAAATTACTTTTGCTATCTTTTTTTTGTCTCACTTTACTAGGAAAAAATAGCAGCTATTGTATTACAGGAATTGATTTTTTTTTTTTTGCTGTCAAAACATTCTTGTTAATAATAATATATCTAAACTACGTCATTTGGACATCTAGGGCTCACAAAGAAACACTGTATATCATGTGGTATAATAACAATCTCTTACATTATCAACTAAGAGATATTTTCCGTACTTTTATAAAGCTTAGTGGTGGGTTTGAGTTTCTTTTTCAGCACTTACTAGTTTTGTATTCTTAGGAAAATCAGTTTACCCTTTCAGTATCTTAGTATTCTCTTCTGTAAAATGATGGTAATTATAATATATACTCCTAGACATATTGTGAAGATTAAGTGAGCAAGTAAGTGTAATGCACTCGCCACAGATTCTCTCACATACGAAGAACTACACCTACCTCGACTTTGTTGTTATTATTAAGGATAATCCCTTCACGTGTTCTGACATCCCTCTTATTTTCTTAGTTATTTTCTTCTAAATCATCGTCTGTCTTGATGAAATACAGGAAAACCTGCCCCTTGGCCATGACCCACTGGCTGTTGCCACAGGCTCTCTCCTTTCTGTGCCGTACGTGTGATCATCATTCTCTGATTTTTGTGCTTCTGCTTTCTCCGCCCTCCTGACCTCACCTCCAGTTATTTACCCTTTAATTCAGGGTATTCAGTCCTATCCTCTTAGAGTCCAGTGCTCTTTTTTTTTGCTTGTTTCATTGATCAGAAGTGTTCTAATTTGTGTAACAGCCACATTAATATGTCAAACTTGTGTCATTCTCTAGGTGGAGGAGATGAGATGTGATATTCGTGAAGCACAGGGCCTCATTCATCCATTATCCATCCCTTCTAATTCATCCAGGCTCCAGCTCTGGCCCACACATCACCTTCCAGAAACACATCACGTGTCCCACCTCCATCTTTTTTGCTTGTGCTATTTCCTCTACCAGAAATGCTTTTGCCACCTTGGAAGAATGTCCTATGATTCAGGAAGACTTGCTGGATTAGCTATTCTACTTGTGCTCATCTGTATTTCGTTTGTCACAAGGTAATACCATTTTCCAATTGCAGCTAATTTTTTTTTCATTCTCTAATGAATGAGTTGCTAAGAGCAGAGATTGTGATTTACCAATCTTTGTATTTTGCGCACTTTGCCTAGTTTCTGGATCTATAATAGTAAGTGTTCAATAAATGTGTTTTTAAGGGCCGGCCGAGTGGCGCGGCGGTTACGCGCTGGCTTGGGACGCCAGCGGCCCCGGTTCGGTCCCACATAGGAGGGCCAATGACACTGCCCTCAAAAAAAAAAATAAAAAAAAAAAAAAATAAAAAAATGTGTTTTTAAATGCATATATACGTAAAGCTTTTAATAAGTTATACTGAAGGCTTTATGTGTGTTCAAGTGTGTTGCATTTATACAATGAAAATTATCTAACTCTCAAAATAACTCTAAAAGATGAATATTGTCTTTCTGAGGAAACTGAGTCTAAAAAAGAAATCTAGATAATTTCTCATCTGGTTACCAGATAGAGAATGCAACCTTCACACCTAATATTTTTTTGTTCAGAATTATGCACAGGTCTATGAAAATGGGCTCTCTGTCTAAGCAAGGCTCCACTGTGGTTTTCTGTCCTTGTGTTCTAGTCATTTCCTCCACAGCGAGGAAGGTTAATGATATGTGTACTTATGTGTTTGCTTCAGCATCTTCTACCTCTAGCAGTAGATTTTAAGCATGTCTCCTCCCTGACTTGATTTAAAGAGCACAGTCTTCATCTGTTTTCTTCATTGATGGGCTACCAGCACCTAGCAGGGTGCCCAGCACACAGAAAATCCTCACGAGCAAGGAAAATCCTATTTATTACCCCATTCCTTTTTTCCGTTTTAAATTACAATGCCATTTCTAGAATGAGTGCAAAGGACCTTTAAGCCAAATTGAGCCCAAATAGCTTTTCCACCAATTTCACCATCAACTCTGAGCAAGACATTTAATCTCACATTTTTCTTCTGTAAAATGGTGCTAACAAAATCTAAATGTCATGGCTAGTATGAGAAACCCATTAAAATAATAAATGTAAAGTGATCAACCTGAGTTCCAGAAAATCCTTTATTCCAGTCCTTTCTAGGATGTTTCACACATTACACTCTGTGTGGAAGAACTTTCGCTGAAGTTGTGGAAACAAAATTGTATTTTAAAGAACAAACATGGTGCTCATTAAAATCATCTGAAGGGAGTTGTAGCTTTTAAGCTGAATACATAAAGTGAACATTGTCACAGTTCTCTGCTTGCGCACTTTCTAGAATTAGTAAAACGGGGGAAATTTTTACAAAGAAAGAAAAAATTCCAGCTGGCTGAGATTTGTAAATTGAAGGAAATGAATGCCCAGAACACACGGCGATTCATTTAGCAAACACTTATGGGGCATCTGTTATGTGCACAGTGTAGTAATATGTACTGGAAAATGAAAAAAGGTGATAAGCTGCGCCTCATCTGAGGATAATTGTCATGCCCTGGAAAAAGTGTGCCTTTTACATTAACTTTCTACATGATTTTGGGCAAATGTGTGCTCTCGTGACTTTAGCTTTTACATTTATAAGAAAAGAAAAACTATACCATTTCCAGGCCACCTTCACAAAATCATGGAGAATTCCAGGAGAGATGTATGGGAAAGAGCCATTCATCCATTCATGCAACAGATACTACTAACCAACTGCCTTCCTCTTTCTAACTATTGGCAATGCAGGGGTGGACCGCACATACAAGGCCCTCTCCTCACAATATGACATGCTTTATGAGTTGCAAAGAACTTGACAACTCATGAGTGTTGTCCAAAGACTCAAGGTGCTGGAAGATATTAGCAGATCTGAGATAGTATTGTAGAAGCTTTCATTCGTTTGCCTGATATTATCAAGGGTCCACCATGGAAAAGCATTTTATTAACAAAACACACTCTCCAAGTAAATGGCATGAATTTATCAGCTTTGGCATTTAGTTTGTATAGTCCAGGTTTCAATGAGCTCATCTAATGTCTAGGATGGTCAGAATGAGCCTTCCCAGACTCAAAGTATCCTTCAGAATTATTAAAAACTACTAAAACTATTAGCACTGACTTCATTTAAACAGGAAAAAAAATCAATCTTTGATATTAGCCAAGGTCATAAAAGCACAGTCCTCTAGGCCTCAGGACTCATGTGCTCCTGGTTTGGCTCTTGGGACTAAACACAGATTGGGATTGTTTATCAATTACACTACAGATAGATCTCCTCCACTTAAACTTCAGACAATTCTGCATCATAACTGTTGGTTTTATGAATCAGCAATCTTGCCATTTAATGATGGCCACACTCATTGGCACATGGACAGATTTCCATATTTGACTCCCTATGTAGGCAAAATTTAGTCTCTACTACTGGTAGTATAAAGCTGCTGGAAATAGGCCTTTTGCTGAATTAATCAGATTTCCTTCATTCTGTGCTTCCACAGCGGTCTCTGAATAACTGTATCCCAAACTTTATTCCATTATATTATAATAGTCTATTATCAATGTTTGTCATGTGAATCTTATTTCTACTACTTACCATCTGTGCAACCCGCCTGTCTCATAACATGGTGGTAATAAAATGTCTCACAGGTTTGTTACCATGAAGTGCTACATAAAATGCCCAACAGGGTTAGCACCGTAGCTATCTCTTGCTTTTATTGCTGTTTCACATAGTAGTAGCTCTAGCTAAATCTTGTGAGAGTTTCCAAGGAGTAGATTCTCCCCTAATTAGACGTCATCTCCAGGTAGCCAGGGCTGTTTGTGTGGTCAGTGTTTAAACTCAGTGATCCTGAGCGTGATGTGAAAGCCAGAAAGAGCCAGTCATTTGGAAGCATGTCCATCTAATCGTGAGAACTCTGGATCTAGATCAGGTTTGCTCACCTTCAAAAGTCAGTTCTAGAGAACAGAGTCAGTAGAACTGTAACAGCTGTATATGAGGTCAGAGGGGCAGTAGATTGGGGGTGGGGGGTTGTCACTTTGTGAGGGGTATAAATGTCTAACTATTACATTATTTTGTACACCTGAAATGAATTTTTTAAAAAGTCAGTCATAGGATAAGCTTGGCACATAGTTGAAACTCAATAAATATTTGTTAATGGGGGAAAACAAAGAATTGCATATTTTTACAAGATAAAACAGATAAAATGTAACTCTAATGGCCATTTTGACAATGGAAGTGTGATATACTTGAGAAACCAGGCTATTCTGATAAGTTGTGCTTGTTATATAATTGCCAACAGTTTACCAAACCAATTCATTTCTTTACCACGTAAGACCAAGTTCACACCTGTTTTGTTTGTTTATTCTTGCAATTGGAAGTCAGTGCATGGTCACTATTATTAACAAGTAGTAATTCAGCAGCTAAGTTAATTGGATTAGTTTAGCAAAAAGAACCCTGGGCTTTGTGATAGATCTGTGTTTGAAATTCACTGACTTGCCAAGTGCTCCTGACAAGTTACTCAGAAGGAAAGAAATGTACAGGGGAAATGTGGGGCTTGAATTTTGAAAGGCCAAGAATTGAATTTCCCTAAGTCTCATTTTCTTCATTTGTAAATGTCATTAGTGATTACTGCCTCTTCAGGTTATTAGAAGGATTAAATAAAATAATGCCTTGTAAAATAGAGTAGACACTAAATAATTTATCACTTTTCTGAGAATAATGGTATGCATTCATAAAATAAAGTTAACATTTCTATTATAGCATTATGGGGATTGAAGTAATATATATGAAGTGCCTTTTAAATAATAAATTGCTATTAAAATATGCCATTATCAAAACTGAAATTATTAATAGAGCTGAAAACATTTTATTCCCAATATTTTATTATCTTTTTTTTATTCCCAATATTTTAAAGGCTTCATTTAAGACACTTTAAAAATTGTTTTTCACCAAAAGTGGATTTATTTTAAAATTTTAAAAATAGAGCAAGTCTAAAATTAGATTCCTCGTACTATTTTTAGAGCCCACAAAATGTATGTTCTGACTGACAAGCTCGATGCTCAGGTGTGTTGATATATCTTACACTTCCTGGTTGTTCTCAGAAGGTTGCTTGTTTCAGAGGAACCCAGAAAGCCATTGCCAGAAGCCTACTTTTCATCCTTCCTGTTGAAAACCTATGTGCAGAACGTTGGAAAACTCTAGAAGCTGGATATGCACTTATGTTGTTTTCTTCTTCTCTATACTTCTCTCAGTGATAAGTTCTAGTTCACAGTCTTTAATTTTACTTTTTCTTTGTCCTTTTGTTTTCCCAAAAGTGTTAAACGATAAGGAAAGAATCTGAACACAAAACACAAAAAACAGTTAATAAACTTCCCCCAAATCTTTACCTCCCAATTTCTCTGAAATAGACAATATTAATAGCTTTCTCCATGATATTCCAACATTTCCTCATGTTTATACATTCATACACAAATCCATGTGCCCCCGTGTGTGACAACCACAAATACAAAGAATTTAGGAGTTGCTCACTTTCACAAAAGTCGGCTTACAAGTGTGTTGGTGTATATGCAGATTTTCTTTTCTAGATTAAAAATTCATCATTTGTTGTGCACAATCCTCCAGTCCATTGCATGAGGGTCTAGTTCATTGTTTTTAAGAACTGCATAATGTTACATTGTATGTAGACATGCCACACTTTTCCCAATGGCTTTCCTATGGAAAGACAATCAGTTTATGTTCATGTTCTGTCATGATAATGCTGCAATACTTATTTATATACATATATCTGCATATAGATAAGAAAGACAACATGGTAGGGTTACTGGGCCAAAGGATCTGTATATTTTAATTGTAATACATATTACTCCACTGCTTTCCTAGAAGTTTATATCATTAACATTACCATCAGCACTTGAGAACCCATAACTTCCCAAATTATCAGTTGTCCAAGATGTTTTCTTGTGTTTTAAATTTCAAGCAATCTAAGGATGACAAGTACCTCTCTTATCTTTAATTTGTACTTCTCTGACCAATAGAAGATGGCTAGAAACTGATTTTTTGAGTCAATACTACAATTGCTAATAACAATACAGCGTTGAAAGTACTTAAAGTGCTAAGTAAATGGCAAGATGATTTCAGTGTAAATCTATAGAGAGATCATTAGACTGTCAAAATGAAAAATCTAAAAAGTCAATACATGCTGAATGTACTGACATCTGAGCCTGACTCACACGTCAATTTGAGGGAGAATGAAAGACTGTCACAGGAGGTTTGCAGAGAGCAGGTTGGGGAGTCAGGCTAAGTTGGAGGCACAAAGATCTCCCTGTATGAGCTACATTAAGAAATTAAGATTGAGATCAAATGTGCACTTTCTCTCCATTAGGGATTTAGTCAGTGTAATATTCTAACTGTAGAATTTTCATCTGTCACTCATCTGAAATGAGTAGCACTCTCAGGATGAAATGTCTTTTGTTATTTTGGAAGTCCCCCAAGGGAATTCTACATGGCCTTCCTCATGCTCTACATCTGAACTTTTTCTCTAATTACCAGATAGTATCCACCTCAGTAGCTATCTATTTATAATAATGCCTAAAGTCTTATTTAACTTAAGGGCTGTAATTTGTAGAAATAACTAAGCCCATATTTTGTAGTGAGAACACTATTTCTTACTCTCAACACTATTATACCAGCATATACTATAAATTCTAGAGAGAGTTCACATTAGTGCCTTCATTTTCATTAAGTAAATATTCATATCATTTGCCAGCATGGCTGAGGGAACAGCCCCTGTGCTGGACAGGTCTGTATTTTCCTCTTCATGGATTAGGAGATTTTTGTCTGAAAATTTGGTCTGTTAGAATGACTGAACTTTGTTGTATGGCTTTTGTAGCTATCTTTGCTTAAACATTTCCTTACATTTTAAATTACCGATCACTCCTCTTTCCCAAATATTTAAAAACTCTCCTTCTCAACAGGATCCCTATTACCAGCATTTATACTTTCTCAAGTCTCTCCAATCATGAACAACAATAAAAAACCCCTCCCGAACCACATCTGCCTCTAATTCCTGCTCTCCCCCACTCATTCAGCAATGAACCTCTGAAAGGTGCTCTCTGCTTCCGCTTCCTCTTCCTCCATTCCTTCCCCAGCCCTCTTCAGTCTAGCTTCACTACCAGGAAACAATTCACAGTAAGATCACCAGTGACCCCCAGCAGTATCTGATCTCTCAGAGAACAACTCTTCATCAATCCTTTCTTTTTTAGTTGTTTTAAATAACCATGTTCCCCACAGTCACAACGCCATATTCCCGGTGTTGCATTCTAACCCTCAGAATGCTGGATCACTCTGCTGGGGCAGCTGTCATCTCTCAGCAGGTGTAGAGGAAACAGACCCCTCACTGAGCCCCTCATCACTCCCTCCTCTTACACAACACAGCCAGAATAATGTCTCCAAAATCAACACGTGATTATGTTATTTTCCTAACAAATCTTCTCAGTAGCTTCCCCTGGATCTTGGGATACAGACCCCAATTCTCTACCTCTTGTGGAAGGCCCAGCATGGTCTGGCTCTGGTCCCCTTCTTTGGACTCACTTGTTCCACACCCCTCACACTGGTCACCCACACTCCATGCTCTCTCCACCAGAGTCTTGGCACGTGATTTTCCTCTCTCTGTAATATTTTTCCCTCCTGTCTGTGTCTTGTTAATACCTCCCAATTCTTCAGATCTCAATTTGATCATTCATTCCTCAGGAACCCTGTCTGACACCTAAACCTGGCCACATCCTCTTTATGCATATTCTTGGCACCATGCACCTTCACTTCATGCCATTCATCAGAGTAAATAATTATGCACCACCTGGGGTGATTTTTCTATGTTTTCTGTATATGTGCTAGAAGCACCCTGAGGACAAGGATCCATGTCAACTGTTTCTCATTAATGTGCCCCAAGCGACTAAGATGGTTCCTTGCATATAAGTACTAAACTACCGAACTGCTGGATCTTGAACTCATTTAAGACTTGTTTCTCCCAATCTGGTCTGAAAAAACTGGCTGACGTCATAGGCAGAAGTCTGTAAAGCCCCAGAAGACTTATAAGCTTATAAGCTAAATAAATAATGGTTCCGTGCTTCGGAGATGGTTGCGGCTGTTCATTATGCAGCATTGTTTCCACAGTTAAATGATACAAGGTGCTGGGAAGATTAAAAGAGCTAAGGATGCAAAACATCTGAAACAGAGTCTGCGCTTTTCTCTGCATTTCCCTCCAGATAAGTTTGTATGAAAATGAAACACTCTTTGTAACTCTGCACTTTCTTAGACAATACCCAGCTGATACCTCCATATGTCTTGATAGGATAAGACAGAAAGCTAGTTCCAATCTCTGTGACAGAGCCAAAGGCAGGGGATTGTGAGAGTGTAGGGAGAAGCTACTGTGTGTGTGTGTGTGTGTGTGTGTGTGTGTGTGTGTGTGTGTGTGTGTGTGTGTGATATTTTTTATTTTCTTTGCTTACTCTTTCATTTCATTTCTCCTGTTATCTTTATTATTTCCTATTTTTTTCTTTGAGTTTACACTTTTTTCCTTCAAACTTCTTAAGTTGAAGCATTCCATTTATAATTTTAATCTTTCTTATTTTCTTGTATGCACATTTATGGCTACAGATCCCATCCAACCCCCACCGACCCCCCACCCCTTTCAACAAGGATCACTTTCATTGCATCTCTCAGGTTTTTATATGTGGTATTCCTTGTGCTATTCATTCCTAAATAGTTTGCAATTTTCTTATTTCTTCTTTCTCAAAAGTTGTTTTTAAATATTTTGTTTTTGCTATTATTGATTTTAATTTAAAATCTATTGTTTTTGAAGGGTCATTTTGGGGGTATGTATTTCCAACTTTATTGCATTACATTCATTGAATGTGGACTGTATGTTATAAACTCTTTAGTATTTTTTAAGATTACTTTGTGACTCAAATGAAGAATTGATATAGTATTTTTATATAAATCCATTAGTACATTATTGTTAACTTCTCCTTTCAAATATTCTTTATTGTAATTTTTTTAATGTTTGTTTAGATTCTGAGGTGGATATATGTTTAGAAATCACTATGTTGCTTCAAATTTTTCCTATAATTATCTTTTTAGTGATAGATAAGTAGATACTTTTATTTTAATGATACTTAAATTTTAATGATAAAATAATGACACTACAGATAATAATAGAGCAATAGAGATTTTTTATCTTAAAGTATATCTTTTCTGATATTATTATTACACTTCTGTTTGTTTAATATTCGTCTGACAATTTTTCTCTCTATTTACTTTAAACTTGTTTCATTAATTTGTAGAAATATTTTGTAAGCAGCATAAAGCTAGATTTTGTTGTTTGTAAATTCAGTGTGAGAACTTTTAGTAGGTATTCATAAACAAGTTTTTGTTCTTTTATTTGTTTGAAAGCTATAGATTTTTAAAATTTTAATTGTCACGTTTAAATTATAACATGTATATTTAAATTATAACATGTATACACATATCTAAGTTCAATTCTAATATTATGTCAACCAAGGCAATCTGTGTTAAGTTTTGGCATTGCTTCTTTACTAACTTCATAAAAAATTATTTGAAGCTTCTGTTTATGTTGTAGAATAAATATATTTGAAATACTCTGTTCTGTAACGATTTACAGAATGCCTGTATTACTGTCTGAGTGTAGTACTTTTAGGAAGTGGTAAATAGCTCTTTGGCAACTTGCTTACTATTTCTAGTAATTTATCTAGCAATATTTCCCCAATGTTTTGAAGAAAATTTTATCTTTCTTGGTATTATCTATTTTATCCATGTTTCAAACATACTTCCTTGTGATAAGTGTCATAATTTTTTAAAATGCCCTGCACCTTTGATTATTTCACTTTTGTAATTTATTTCATGTATTTGAATCTTCTTCCTTAATTGTTGAAACATTCCTATTTACTGGTTAGATCCTATTTACTATTTAATTCTTAGAGCACTGACTCTGTTTGTGGCATCTGCTGACTCCCTTTTCTGTGTATTTCTCTTTCCCTGTACTTTTTGATTGTGAACTCATGTCCAGTGAACTTATTTTCCATTTCATGAGCAAATCTATAGAGCAGTTCTGTGTTGGCTCTAGAGAATTCCTATGGATTTCAAAGGCCCTTTGCTATTTTCATATTATTCTCTTAATTGGGTTACTGATACTAAATATGGCCAGTGATTCAAATTCCATAATCTTGAGTAGCTCAAGTCTGGGCTAATTTCTTAAGAGTGACTGATTTTTAAATTTTATCTATCAAAGGTCCTTAATATAAGAAAGATTCTTCACTCCACCCATAATCTCGTGGAAACAGTTTTTCAATATCTGTATTTAGGGAGGGAGTGATACTCTAACATTTAGGATTTAGGTTCCAGTTTCTCATGTTTCATAGACCAGAACCTTGTCTTTTATTCTCGTGTAAAGGTTTTTAATTGCCACTGCTGCCTCCATGGTTGCCGTTGGTGTCAGATGTCCTGATTATTTTCACTTTGAGTTCCCTCTCCATTTCTTCCACATGTATATTGTTCTTTCTTTCTTTTGAGCTTATACATAAAGATGTGTGTACATATAAGTTATTTTATATTTTGAAATAATTTTTAATCAAAATTTTTTGTTTTAATGTTTATAAATAAGTAAGGTATTTCATCAGAATTTCTATAAATTTATTGCAGAATTGGAGATGGGGATTCTATTAAAATTTCTTCTGCCATACTGCCAGAGATTGCCTCTGCTGTCTTTATATGTAAGATGATTGAGGCCAGGCTGGATTAAAACTTTTTTTAAGAACACATAGCTATTAAGTAGCTGCATCAGAACTCAAACCCACACCACCAGCGTGCCTAGCATTGTGCCTGACAAATAAAAGATACTCAATAAATGGTGAATGATTAAATGCCTGAATAACACAATGGAAGTACGAAGCATTTTTTTCTCTGTGGCATTGCCACCACTGATGGAGAGGGTGGAAGGAGCAAGGCCCTTCCTTTCTGCACTTCACGGTTGAAGGGTACTCTCAAGAGGCAGAGATGTCTGGACATTTCTGAATTCAAGACTCTGCTACCAAGATGCCTGAAGGAGAAATGATTACCCCTGGATGCTGCTTCACTCAAAGCAAGGAGATCTGAGAAGCGATACTGACATTGTACGACTACTCAGTAATTTATCATTCAAGTCCCTTGCAAAAGCTATACATTTCTTCCCCAAATCATCCCAATCCTTCATCTATCCAGCAGTCACGTTTAGAACAAAGCAAATGTTAACAGAGAGCGAGGCCGCCCGCATTTTAATCCAGCTTTAAATGCTGGCTGCATTTCAGATGATTTATAATGAGCTTTGAAAACGAAAGAGCTATTACCTGTATTGTTTCAACAGAGGGGAAAAAAAAAACAACTTTACCTCAGTTACACAAAGTGTATTAAATTATTCAGTGGAGAAAAGAGATTTTGATTCTCAAAACAAACATTTTGTTTAAAACCTCTTGTAGAAATTTTAACATTTATAATACTATTTGAAATTACTGTTCTGTTTCCTGACTTGTCTCAATGGTTCTGATCTCATTCTCCTACCATCAGTTCATATCATAGCACCCAGACTGATGTTAAAATACTGGTCAGCCTGCGTTCTCCTCTGCTCCACTACACTAAATAGCTCCTCATGTCAGCAGAGTGAGAGCTCACTTTTGTTTTTGTTTTTTTTTTGAGGGCAGTGTCACTGGCCCTCAGATGCAGGATCAGAACCGGGGCCACTGGCTTCCCAAGCCAGCTCTTAATCACCGCGCCACTCGGCTGGCCCAAGAGTTCGCTTTCTAACAACGGCCACAAGGTCTTACAAAATCTGGCCTGTCTTCCTAGTTCTCTGACTTCCTCTCCTCTGGCCACTCCTGTCCCTTGGCTAAATCTATTCCAGCCGTACTGGCCTCCTTACTGTTCCTCAGACGTACAGGGTGGCCCCTTGGGGACCTTAGTTCTAGTTCTTCTCTGTGCCTGCGATGCCCTTTCCCTTGGCAGTCTCATAGCATGTACACTTTCTCTTCCACCTCGTCTCAGTCAAATGCCTGTCTCAGCAATCTTCCCTAGACAATCCACTTATAATTGATAACTGTCTTTCCTGATCCTACCCCTGGCACTTCTGATTCTTTTTTGCAATGTTCCCCACCCCCTAGAGCATTTACCACTATCTAATATCACACACACACACACACACACACACACACACACACACACAAACACACACACACTCTAAAAGTTATTTATTTTATTCATTATTTGAATGCCTCTGCTATAATGTCAGCTTCATGGACTTTCTTTTGTTTATTCCTAATGTATATGTAACTCCTAGATCAATAATGGCCTGGAACCAGTAGCCACTTGATAAATATTGGACAATGAATAAGTAAATGGATGAGTAAAAAATACCATTTATCGAATATTCACCATGTGAGACAGTTTTCTATGAATTTTACATGTATTAATTCGTTTAATCTTATGAGATAGGTCCTTATACTTGTATATTCTTCATGTTAGAATTGAGGAAATAGAAGCACATATAGATTATATAACTGTTACACAGTATATAATGGAATTTTATGTTTCTATACTTGAAAGCATGGACTATTTTTCTCATTGTATACTGGACAAAGTACAATTTGTCTAGCTAGGAATTCAAGACTCTCCGCAACCTGGACCTGATCATCCTCCCCCAAATTGGTACATTCTCTCTTTCCCAGTTATACTGGGAAGTTCCCACAGAAAGAAAAAAAACATGATGATGATAAGAAGGAGAGCAAAGAAGACCTACTATAACGACCTTTGAGCTCTTAGAGTGTATCAGGTACCATGCAAATCTGTTATATGTACCATTTTATTTAATCCTTACCACAACCATATGAGAAGACTGAGGTTTGGAGACGTTAAGTACTTTTTCCAAGGGCACACAGGTAGTCAAGAACCAAGCCTGTAATTTGACCCAGGGTTCTGTGACCTCAAAGTCTCCCTTAACCATATGGTAGATGGAGTTGGAATTAACCCATGCATGGTGCCAGCTGTACTGTATACTGGGAACAAGTGAGCCTACTTGGGGTAAGGATGATACTGCAACTTTAGCTTCTCCTCTGGATTCATTTTCTACTGCTGTGTAACAAATTTTCCTACATTTAACAGCTTGGAACAGCAACCAGTTATTAAATCACTGTTCTATATGTAAAAGTCTAACTTGACACAGCTGTGTGCCCTGCTCAGGGTACCACAGGGCTGAAATCAAGATTTGGGTGGGGCTGCCTTCCTTTCTGGAAGCTTTCTGGGAGAACCTGTCCCTTTTCCAGCTTCCAGATGCTGTCCATATTCCTGGATTCATGGCTCTATTTCCTGTATATTCAAAGTCAGAAGTGTTGCACCTTTCTGACATTTTTACCATCATCAGTCTCTCTCTAACTGTTAGAGGAAAGTTTCTCCACTTTTAAGGATGCATTTACATAGATTAGATAATCCAGTATAATCTCAAGGTTTATGTCTGTGATCACATGTACAAAGCCGTGTTTGCCATGTAAGACAACATGTTCGTAGGCTGCAGTGTTATGGTGTGACCTCCGTGAGGGTGGGGGAGAGTGTGCGTTATTTTTCATACCACGTCATGTTAAGAAGTTTGGGTTGTCTTCTGAAGATGAGTAAAATCATTGATGGATTTGTGGCACAAAGTAGCTAAAACAGATTTTCATTTTAGAAAGATTTCATGGCTCTAGGTTTCCAACGAATGATAGGGGAGCAGTCCTATTAACTAACTGAGTTATAAGTAACTGAGTGTGGAGTACTGACCACAGTCCTGGCACCATTTGAAGTATGTTGCAGCAACCCTTATGCCATTGAACCCTTATAAGTTAGATAACATTATATTAGCAATAACCCGATTCTATAGATGATAAAATATATGCACAAAGAATTTAAATAACCTTGCCCAAGATTTTACAACTAGCAAGTGTCAGAGCCAGGATTGCATCCAGGCAGCCTGGCCTGCAGAGCCAGGGTTCTAACCATTAACCAGAACGGTCTGCAATAGTGCGGGGAGGACCTCTTCCCAGACTTTGAAAAAGGGGAGGAGCCCGGTCAGTTATAGTTGTTGGAAATGCTGTATACGTGCTGTGGGGCATGCAAAGAGGCCGTGAAGAAGGGGAAAGACTTACAAAAGTAGAGAGGAATGGAGAAAGACTTCCACAATACCTGAACTGAAGAGTCAAATCTAGATCCTCCCTTTTCTGTAAAATAGAATCCTTGGCCCCAGTACTTGCGTGACTCTTTAAATGTTTGAAAGAGTGAATCTGGGGACTACAGAACAATATGTGCTGATGGCTAGACTCTCCACTTTGATTATTACTTTGCAAGTTTCACAAATAACTAACCACCTGAGAGCTTGCCTCCCTCAGACTGAATTCCATTTTGATTTTTTTCATCCTTCTTGATTCTAATCTCTTTGTGCCCAAATTGTATTTTTCCAAAGACGTTTTCAAAAGTGTTTTTGTTCTGAGTTAATAGGCTCCGATTTCAGTGTTTGGGCTGAAATGGAGGCGGTGCTTTATGAAAAGTGAATGCATTTGAATGAAGTTTCCTGTGAAGAGAAATACAGTATGGTTCCACGCTGAAGTTCCTAAGAGCCAACCTCTATTATTTTATTTCTAGATTTACTTCCATCGTCTTATTTAAAACTTTTCAAAATGACATCAAACAGCCTTCCTCTTGCAATGAAACAGAGGAAGGAAGCCCTTTCATCTGGAGGTAGGTTGATGGTGCGAGAATGATCAAGCAGAGACAACCAAGGCTATTGTTCTTGTAAAACATATTGACTTAAAAAAGAAAGAAAACCT
Source organism: Aselliscus stoliczkanus (assembly GCA_033961575.1). Taxonomy (NCBI): domain Eukaryota; kingdom Metazoa; phylum Chordata; class Mammalia; order Chiroptera; family Hipposideridae; genus Aselliscus; species Aselliscus stoliczkanus. Next base: position 135,272,518 of record CM066734.1, read on the forward strand.
TCCTTTCTAGCTATTCATTCTCAAATATCTCCTCTATATTGATAATCCTTAAAATCAGAGATGGTGACAGAAAGAGACAGACCATAATAAACCAGATAGTGGGACATCCTTGTGCATACCCTCCAAGGCAGAGACAATCATGACAAATAGAGAAATGGAAGTGACATTTATTAAAATATCACCTATTTTGTGCTAAGAAAAGTGCTGTGTTACTCACTTTATATACCTAAGTCAGTTGTATTTTTTGAAAGCCCTCTGAGCAAACTATTTTATCCCCATTCTACAGATGAAGAAGCTGAGATACGGAGAAGCGAGGCAAAGTATTCAAAACACTTTGGAATAACATAGCCAAGTTTTAATTCAGGTATTCCTTGCAGTACTAAATCACATAATTTACCTTTTTAGCTTATTATCATTCACAGAAATGATTATTTGTGAAAGTTTCTGCCCCTTATAAGATATATAAGAAAACCAGAAGTTCAATAAATGTTGTGGAGAGAGAAAAATAATCATTAATTGAACATCAAACATGCATTAAATATCTCATATAACCCTGGACCGATACTTTAAATCATGACTTGTAATATGACATATGAATTCATCTCATCAAAATGTTTTCATTATAGGTTGAGAAACCATCCTTCCTATCTACTGTAAAGTTAAGAAATATGAAAACATCTCATTGGTGCTCAATTTTATAGCCCAGACAATAATATTCTCTAGTATTTCCTCAGTGCTTTTGAGTTGCAAACATTTCCTAATGCATTACCTCACTGAGTTTCCCAGCCTTTCATGATGTGGGCATTGCTGGACCTCCTGGACTCTTATTAAACAGAGGCTCAGAAGCATTTTGGCAGAATGAGTAAGATAACACAGTGAATAAGTTGTGAAGCCAGACCTAGAACATTGTTATCAGAGACCAAGACATCATTCTTTAGGCCATCGAGTCTGACATCCTAATTAATCTATGAATAGAAACAATGAAGTCTTATAAATCCAAAGGGAAGACAGCCTCTGTAGGGCATTCTAGGACAATTTGCCCACTCAGGAATTTTCATCGTCTAGCTTTGCAAAAAGATTTTCTGCATCCTTCTCCATTTATTAGTCTGATATCTTGTGACTCCAACTTCAAACTCATATGCTGACCTTTTCAGAATTGGGGTGTGTAGACTCTTTCCATGGTATTTTTAGTTACTCTTTCCTCTACAATGACCAGTTTGGTTTATGCTTCCCTATACCAATATCCCCTATGGGTTTAGATTTTTCTGCGATGGAAGTGAACCTTCAGAATTCACACCCCACATGTCTAGGCCAGTTGTGTATCCCATCCCAGCAACAAGTAGGACCAAATGCAAGTAATAAAGGTAGAAATCCTAAGGGAAGTCTTGTAGAAGAGGAGAAATTTAAGCTGGGTTTTGGAAAATGGGTAAGATTAGGTGAGATAAGAAGAAGGGGATGGGGAGGGGAAAAAAGAGACAACAATAGAAAAGGAATAAAAGTTGAATGAGCATGGTGTGTGGGGGTAAAGAGAGTGAGGCAAAACATTGTTCATGAAATTCCAATGTTACCACTCTGCAAACTTAGCTTCCATTTTTCTTCAGCTCTTGAATTATTTGCAAATGCGCAGAGGCGCACACACACACAGGTAGCTGTTACTGAAGGTTTATAGAATTTCATTTTCTAGTTAGAAACACAGGAGCACAAAGGGTTTGGGAGTTAGTGTGTAAAGATGCAATCACTCCAAATACACAATTTTGTCAGTTTGCTTTTATAATCAAAACACTGCATGAATTTCAAAGTAAATGCAATCTTTGTTTTAGAAAGCTCTAAAGTCATGTCTTGAAAAATAAAGTAGGGACAGATTCAGCAAATAGTTGCAAATCCAAAGGCCTAATGTTTTGATGTATTACTAGCATTAGTCATGTCCTAATGAAGTCATATCTAATTGATGCCACCCATTAACTGTTTGACACATTCTGATACATAAAGATAAAGGGGTGAAAGGAAGAGATATAGAAGCTATTGACCACCTACTAAGTGAAAAGAACTAAGCATGTTCTTTGATATTTTCCATGTCATTACCTTCCTACAAGCTCTATACTGCAAATATTATGTACATTTACAAGATGACAATAATGAGAAACAGATTAAATAACTTTGTCAAGATCAGGTGAACTTTTGGCCAATAGCCACAATAAATTAACAGTATTTTGGGGCACCATGCTTTAAGTTAAATCTGTCAGTTGCCTAAATCCATGACCTTTACACATGATACGATTAGCCTTATATATGCACGATATGTATTTGGTCCAGAAAATGAGTATAGCATAATGTTGCTTGATTTATCCATTCATTTCATTGATGTATTCATGAACTTAGAAGTGCCAGGTTTTTGTTTGTTTGTTTGTTTGTTTCTTCAAGCTCAGAGATGAAATGCACTGTTATATATAATAAGATCTGTCATTTAAATATCACAAAGTTAATTCCAAAAGTTGTCTTTACAAAAAATAACAACAGTAAAAATACTTTGCTTTTACCGTGTTCGTCAGAATAGGCTAATTATTTAATGAAAAATCCCAAGTGCCAGTGCTGTAATACAGTACAAGTTTATCATTCTCTTACTTTAGAGTCCACATGGATTGGTGAGTAACAAAGTGGGGGTGGGAGGCCTCTGCCTCATGCAGCTTTTCAGGGATCCAGACTGCTTCCTTCTTGTAATGCCACCATCTTTAGTACATATGATCCAACAAGAAGCAACCATGTGTAAGGCATGTAGGGCACCTAAAAACCTCAAGCCAGAAGTGGCACATATCGTTTCTAATAATATTGAATTAACCTGAACTGGTCACATGGCCCCACTTTGGGGAATGTGTTCCTGGATGGAACTTTTTCCCAATGATAATTCTAAATCATGAAAAAACAAAATCAAGTGTTGGTGATCTGTAAGCCATTCTTTTACTGTTTATCCTTCTGGGTACCAAATATCCATGCTCATCTGTGTTAAGTTTTTATTACTACCTAACAAATTACAACCTACTTAGAGCTGGAAAACCACTATTTCAAATTTTTGGTAGGTCAGGAGTTCAAGCATGACACATATGGGTTCTTTATCCAGATTCTCTAAAGATGGCCCTGTGGCTTTAGGATTCATAACAGCCTCCTTCTTGAAAGGTAGCAATGAGAGAGAGGGAGAGAGAGAGCACTTTATTTTCAGAAATATATTTCTTTCAGTAACTCAGTAGGCTACTGATCCATTGGCATGTACCAGGAACTGCATCTAAACTCCTTCCCTTAGCATCATTTGAAACTTGCTTTTATCCATCTTTTCTCCACCTGCTCACCCTGCCCCCTCCACCTCTCTCTCCCTCTTGGGTTGATGGTAACTTTGAACTATCAGTGTTGAATGAGAAGGCTACACCCTTCATTTGATCTTTTTTACAAGAATGGATTCTAATTGATTTTTGTTGCGCAAAGTCTTTCACAACTTTATTTCCTGCTATTTTAAGTCTAGAAACACTTGATTTCCCTTCCCCCAACTCAAGGTTTCAGATTTCTAGACTGTTCTTTCTCATTTATGCTTGCAAACCAGTTGATACTTTCCTAAATTAATTTCTCTCTTATATTCCTCGGCAAAATCAATACTCCCAGCACACACCACAAATATTCTGTTTTACCACTTTTTCCCCTGAAACTACAAGTTGGTTTATCACATGTGATGTGTTCACCACCTTTCCAGTCTATTACATCCATTTTCCTTTCACCCACTAAGCCATAGCCTTATAGAGAAATATTTCCTTAGGCAACTCCCTATTTCTGGCACCATATATTCAATCAGTCAGAGTTTGACCAGGAAACTACAAGGAATTTTGAACAAAATATTATTAATATAGAGATTTAGAAGCTTATGAAACCATTCATGTAGTTAGGAGTGTTGGAGAGCAGGGTTTTTACATATTCACTTATATATTACTTGGCAAGGCTTAATCTTCCTCCAGAAAGTGTTAGTGGCCCTGAGTGGAGAAAACAGAATTGTTTGGAACGTAAGTGCTTTTTGAAGTAATTAGTTACAGAGCCACCATTCCATCTCCAAGTGTTGGAGATGAACTTAAAGGTTAGGATGTCTGCCAAATGGCCTGCAGAATTCCATCCAAGGAATATCTGCTATGAAAAGAACAGTAATGAAGTAAACACAAAGCACTATTTCTTGTGACTAATTTACTGCACATCCTTTCTCTTTCTAGGGGAGCATGTTTGCATTGATGTATTTTTTGCCAAGGATGATAAAAAACATCCATAACCTCTTCTTAAACTTCTTTATGCATAATGAGCCAGAGGGAATTTTCCAGTCTTTGTGGCCTTAGCAGTGTTTCTCAACTAAACAGAAAAGTAAAAGAATCGCCTGGAGGCATATAGAAGCTCTGAGGGCCCACACTGTGAGAGATCCCCACTCAGCCAACCTCGCAGGGAAGGAAATCACTTCTCTGTTCTTTCATATTAATGAAACATGATTTTGATTTAGGATTTGAATGGCTGTGCCACTTATGAGCTGTGTGATCTTGAGTAAGCTGCTTAAATTTTTGAGTCGGCTTTCCTCATTATCAAAGATGGAAAATTCTCATATTTCAAAGGTGTAATGGGAACTAGATAAAATTATTAAAATGTGTGTTTAATAAAAGAAGTTTGTACATTATTGAAGAATGAAAGGAAAAGAGGTAAGAAATGAGAAAAGCAGAGAGAAATGAAAAGAATAGAGTAAAACAGAAAAAAAAAGCAAGAAATAAAAGAAAACAGACCATGTGAGAACAGAAAATCATAAACCTAAATGTAAAACAGTTTTCTTAGCAAATAGACGAGGGATTATCTTCAGTGCTACTTACTTGTAGGTAGATTCTTGTTTCATTTATGTATGTCATTGATTTTGTTAAAATTACATTTCTTCAATTCACTCAGTATCCAGTATCTGCTGTCCATGGACCAGGCTCTGTGCTAGGCATTTTGAGGCAGGGCAGGAGCTGAGGGGCTGGAGTTGGGACCTGCAGCAGATGTTGTTATAGGCAACTCCCAGAATCTCTACTCCTGGAACCTCAATTCCAGGAATCTTTCCAGAGTAATCAAAGAGTGATACCTCCTTGACTGTTATATGTAGACTGCAGACTCAGGAAAAAAGTTATAACCGGGACGGAATGCTGAGGGATTATTTTTTTCCTCAACAATGAAATATACAGTCTCAAAAAGATTGCCAACAGGTGGAAGCCACTGTCACACGTTCCACTTTTCTAGTGATTGCCAAAGGGTAAGGGGGTGGGAGTGAGGTAGAAGAGGGTAAAGAGGGTCAAATATATGTTGATGGAAGGAGATGTGACCTTGGGTGGTAAACACATAATGCAATATACATGTGATGTATTATAGAATTGTACACTTGAAATCTATATAATTTTATAAATCAATGTCACCTAATAAATTTAATTTTAAAAAGGTCCACTATTCAACAGAGCAGTAAAAACATGCTGCTTAAACTATAAGTTGCTGAGAATTTTCAATTTGTGAATGCAACCTACTGTAAACTTGGTCAATCACAAAATTAAACATGAAAAGGTAGAATGCTCCTATATTCATTTCAAAAATCAGATCTCAACAGTTCTTAGAGGGCTGAGAAAGTATTTCCCATTGGCTTCAAGGTGTGTGGTAAATTATAATGAAAATTCTTATTTTAATAAAATTCTCTATGGTTCTTCATAAAATATATTCAGGAAAATTTATTGACACTAAAAAGATATTTTCCAAACCATTGTTTTGGAAATGTTTAAGTGATTCACAAAGAATTTCAAAAGCGTTTTCTCTTTGAAGAAAAAAAATAAAACATAATGAGCATGCTTTGGTTTTGAACACATCTAGGTCTCAAGTAATTTTTCTATTCACTCCCAGAATCCTCAGATATTTTACTTAAATCTTGTCTTAAAATGGGGAAAAGATGGTGTTGGGAGTATTGAATATGACAATAAAAGCATAGAATCTGCTTAATAAATAGTAGCTGTTTTTACTATTGATCTGAGTCCCAAATTCTAGTGCCCATTCTGCACTCCTATCACTAGGCTACATTCACTGACTCACTTAAAAATAAATCAATAAAATAAGTAACATCCCTCCTCAGTGTGGCTCTCTCTGTTTATGTCTTACCTTCTTATACTGTCCCACAAAACTCATTTCTTTGCCCATCCCTAACAGACAATGGAGATAAACAATCCCAGTCCCCATGCCCAGAATAATTTAGTTCAAAAGAGAGATCCAGAAAAGTCATACTGTGTTATACATGAGACCAACAGTCCATATTGGACCATAACCGAAAACGTTGGGAGAAAAATTGAAAATGATTTATAGAAAATAAGAAAGAGCTTATCTCTGCAAGATGCAACTCTTTTGTGGATTTGTCAGACTCCTGGCATCTAATTGTGCTGATGAGCACCAAATCCACTGACTCATAGAGTCTACAAATAGAGCATCAGTTTTTCATTATCTTGACTGGGTACATGGCTGCCCTTCATTACATACTAGAGACAATTTTCTCAAATAAGATACCAACAAATTTTATTAGAAAATACAAATTCAAAAAAATGCAAATGGCTATTTGATGAGCAATCCATGCTTCAATATATTCAGTAGGGCTCCTTTCCATCAGTTTATAAATAAGCTGCTTCCCCCTCCTTCCTCCTTTTCTCCATTAAGAAACTTTTTAGAAAAGCAATGTAAAGTTAGGGCCTCAGCTTCCCCACACGTCTTCCCTTTTGTATGATGTTCTTTGCCATCCATTGTGTAGAAACAGGTTTCTCATGCTTTTCCGATTGCCTAAACCAGTTATTTCTCTCTCAGTGTTTGACAAGATCCTTCTGACACTATCCCTTCCTTTGGCACTAGTGATATTGTTCTTTTCTGGTCTTCCTCAGATTTTTAAAATTATTTCCTCTCAATCTTTGCCAAATTTTTGCTTCTTGATTTCTTTGTCCTTTCTGATGGCATGCTCCCATCTTCATTTGGTCATCTCCTCTACTTGCCATGTTTTCATTATTACTTTTGTAGTGATAAAACCATGATCTACAAATTTAAAACTTCCTTCTTAGCTATAGATCTTCACTTGCATCCAATTTCTCATTATCTTCATCTGGATCTCTCAGCAGTAACTAACACAAAGTGCTTCATTTCTTCCCTGGCCCTTTTACCTCCAAAGGGGCATTACGTAGCAGCTCTTTAAGAAAGCCTCAGCAGTTTTGTTAAGTCCACATTGGTTGGGAGTTGGGGGAGGGGGTCTTTTCTTTACCTGTCTCTACACAGGATAACATGTCTGAGGTGATGGCAGGTATCATGCTGCATTAGAAAGTGTGATGTTCATTGGTGTTAAACTCCAAAGAAAATGCTCATAAAAATTACATTCTACTGTTTTTGAACCACCCATTTCTTGTTCACTCAGTCCACAAATATTGTATTGGATGCTCAATAAATTACAATTTCTTGGACCCCAAAACTCCTTAGGCATTCCCTTATTGTATTACACATAATATTATAATAGTTGTTGTGTATTAAAATTATTTACATAAATATGTTATATCTCTTCAGTATTCTATCTTTAGGGTAGAAGTATACCTCATTTGTATTTATATTCCCTAGAACAACTGGTTGCCAATAATTAATTTAAAAAATTCTTTATCAAAATTGAAATTTACTTGAAATATGGTCATCAATAATTGATGGAATAAACTACTTGATACTTTTACTCTGAATAGATGAGCTGGCAAAGGGCACAGGACATCTTTGATGTATCTCTTTTTTTTGAGTCAGTATTTACAGACTCAAGAAAAGCATCAATCCAACTTACTTTTGAGGAAATTTATGTTCACTTACACAAGATGGCAGAATGCTTACTTGAGACAACGTTTTCTTCTCAGTAATCTCAAAGTAAATTAGAAGGGCAATGTCATGGAGTGTACTTCATCCCCCAGAAAGTTCTTATGTAAAGCCTCAACCCCCAATATGACTGTCTTTGGAGGGAGGGCCTTTAGGGGAGTAATTAAGGTTAAAGGAGGTCATAAGGCTGGGACTTTAATCAACCTAAAGATTAATGTTCTTACATGAAGAGACATGGACATTGGAGACCTCTCCCCTTCCATGTGAATACAGAGGAATGGCCATATGAAGATACAGCAAGAAGTTGGCCATCTACAATCAAAGAATAGAGCTCACCCAAAACATAATTTGCTGTCACCTTCATCATGAAATCTAGCCTCCAGAACTGTGAGATAATAAATGTCTGTTGTTTAAGCCACCCAAGCTGTGGCATTCAGTTATGAGAGCCTAAACAGACTAATGCATACAAAATAGCATACAGTGTACAGGGTATCCTTTCTGTACCCTTTCAGTTATAAGATCAGTAAGGTCTGAGAATCTAATGTATAACATGATGTCGATAGTTGATAGCACTGTTGTATAATTGAAATCTCCTACGAGAGTGAAGCTTAAATGTTTTCACAAAAAAGAGGTAACTGTGAGGTGATAGATACACGTGTTAATGAACTCAGTGGAAGGGATCCTTTCAAATGTGTACATATATCAAATCATTACACTGTATACTTCAAGTATCTTACAATTTTATTTCTCAATTATGCCCCAACAAAGGTAAAAAATTAATTTTTTAAAAAACAGCACAATGGAAAACTTATGATTTTAAAGAACTTTTGGGTCTTCCTTTGCTTCATATTTACCCCCAAATCTAAATTCTCTTTCATTGGAGAAAATCTCAGCCCTTTTTTGCTTTTTGTCTGTTGTCAGTATCAGTAACACTGTTTCTCAATAAGCAAGCTTTACTCCAGAAGTGTTTTATATCATTTAAAAAATTATTGATACTGCCTTTTTCAGTTATTTAACTATGGCCAAATGTTTAGGACACAGTGCCAGAAAAATTGCCAGGCAAGTCATGTTTTATTATTGCTTTTCTCTCTCACTAAAGTAGGTAACATTGAGATGCATGTGGCCATTTTCATAACCATGGATGTGAAAAAAATATTTTCTGCAACTATGAAGCCCATTTGAATTAATGGAGTCATTTTTAATAACTTGAGGATAAATAAACCATCCAAAGGCAAATTGTCTCCTATCTTTCACTTTTTCAAGGTATGTTTTGAGTGCCTACCTAATTCCAGGTATTGTTCTAGAGTTCAGACTTTTGGACTCCATCTGTGAACACACTATGTATGAGGTCTATGTGAGGGACTTTACAGTTTGATGGATGGTGTAGATTAATACATTGGCGATTGTAATAAGAGTACAATGTTAGGATTAAGCATAGATGTCTTCAGAGTACTAGTCTCCTGTGACTAATCCTATGTTGACTTTTCTTCTTCTTCTTCTTCTTCTTCTTCTTCTTCTTCTTCTTCTTCTTCTTCTTCTTCTTCTTCTTCTTCTTCTTCTTCTTCTTCTTCTTCTTCTTCTTCTTCTTCTTCTTCCTAAATATCAGTATAGGGAGCTAGGTCTCCACTATGAAGAATAATGCATAATAATCTTAAGCAAAATAAGTCAGACAGAAAAAGTCAAGAACCATATGACTACACTCATATGTGGGATATAAAACTGAAAGCAACAAAGGAACAAGACAAAAAAAAACCCAAAAACTCATAGACACAGACAGCAGCTTAGTGGTTGCCAAAGGGTAAGGGGGAGGGGAAAGTAGACGAGGGAAAAGGGAGTCAAATACATGGTGGTGGAAGAACTGACTCTGGGTGGTGAACACCATGTGATCTATAGATGATGTTTTACAGAATTGTACACCTGAAACCTATGTAACTTTACTAACCATTGTCACCCCAATAAACTTAATTTAAAAATACAAAACAAATTATGTAATAGTTATAAAAATCATTCTAAAATTTAATGGTGGCCATCTCGGGGTAGTAAAATTATGAGAAAAATTTATTTTCGTTTTTTTTTTTTTGAATGTTTTGCAAAATGTTCAAACTGAGAACTAGAAAAATCCACATATAAACATTTGTTTATCTCATGTTATGAAAATTAAAGAAACTTAAGTAATAGAAAGTTTAGAGCTGTCATTTTCCATATACTCTTTTACTCTAATGTCTTTTCCAAGTTCCTGGGGTGAAAAGTTATTCTTTTTTAAAATGAGGGGAAAATATTTTATTTATTGTAGCTTAAAAAGAAAATATGAGATGAAAAATATCAACATTTTCTTTGTATATTTTTATCTTTTTTCAATTTTAAATACATGTCTAATTTTTATACTTTTAATGCTTTTCCTTAAAGATTTTCACTATAAACGTTAACATTTCATTTAAAGTGTCTTCATACACAGGCCGGCCAAGTAGCTCAGTTGGTTAAGAGCTCGCTCAAGAGTGCGAGCTGAGCTCTGAGCAACAGCAGTTCGATGCCCAGCCCAAGCTAAGCAGCCATTGAGCAGCCATTGAACTGCCAATAGGTAGCAGGATGGCTCAGCTAAAATAAATAAATAAATAAAATGTCTTCATACAATTTCTTTGTATCAATATGCCATTATTTACTTTACTATTCCTCTACATATGGCTGTGATAGCATTTTTACCATTACAAATGGCAATGCTACTAGCAGTTTGTGCCTAAATCTTTCTCTGTATCTCAGAATATTTCTTTATGATGGAGTCCCAGAGCTAGGAAACCTGGATTAAAAGATACCAACTGTTAACCCTTTTGAGATTGAGATGCAGCCAGTGAGCTGTCTATGAATAGATTATATCTTTATATAATCTTTGGTTTTGTGTGCAGGCTCTGGTCTAGATGGAAAGTAACAACCTCTCTGAACCTTAGTTTCTTTCTCTATAAAGTTGGGCTAATACTACCTCCCCATCTAGAGCAAAGATTAAATGAGAAGAGATATTCACAGGATTTCACACAGTACCCAAGCACAGAGCAAATGATCAGCAGTGACTGTTTTCTCTCCGCCTCGCCTGGGAGGTGTCTACCTCTGCTGCAATCTCTTTTCCACCCCGAATCCTTTCTGAAATTTACTTTTCATCCTGCAATCAGCATGTCCCTGAAGCTCTGCTTTCTGTGGCTCTGCCTTCCTTTTTACATTTTTTTTAATTCCCAGCTACATTGCCTGTGTCCCATCTATATTACAAGGGGCTTATCTTATTTCTCCACTCTACAAATAACAGACTGCTGATAACAATAATGGAAAGTCAGATTGCAGCAGAGCAGAATCAGAGGGAAATAAAGGTAGCACTGAATGAACTTCAACAAGGAAGAAAGGAGGCATAGTGGATAAATGAACGCCATCAAGCAGTAAATACGCAAGGGGAAAAAATGGTCAATGTGAATACGGAGGAATGGAAAGAAATCAAGGAATTATGAGAAAGCCAAACAGGGCACAAAAAGACAGTTCTTGAGCTAGGACAGGAGAAAAAAAAATGGATAAGAGCAGGCACTGGGGGATGCAACGTGGAGTATGCAGGGTGAGGGAAGATGGAGTCATTATGAATGCCTTTCTGGCACAAAAGGAAGACAAGGTTTGTGAAAGAGCCAGTTACACCCGCAGAGAGCAGCATTGATAAGCATTGGTATCTGACTGAGTCCAGGCGAAGCCAGGCAGGACTTCAGTCACATCAGGTGGACTCCAAGGACAAGAGCATAAAAACCCATAAATATGTGTGAAGCTGGTAACTGTGCATAGCACCTGGTTAGAGGGGCTGAACAGTAAAAAAGAAAAAAATTAAATAAAATTTTAAAAGCGAATCCAGCTTGAGATGTGTCCAACTTTAAAGAAGCCCATGGCCCCTAGTTGCCCCTGTGGTGGGTAATTCTAAGTCTTTATGGTGACTTCTCTTTCTCTTCCTTAGGTGGAGTCCTTCAACAAATTTCCAATGAGTCCCTCTACCTCCAAAGCTGGCTGCCTGATGGATCTTCTTGAAACAACTTAGAGAATGCCCCTGTACTCCAAAACCTTCAGTGGCTTGCTACTGCCTACAGAGGAAAGCCCAAGTTCTGATTCTGGCACCAAGATCTCCACCACATAGCATCAACTGACTTTTCCAACTAGACGCTCCATATTCCAGGTAAGGTACTTTTGTCTTGAGTCTACAGTCCTTTCATTTGTGTGGAGGCAGAGGCGCTAAGGTCAAGCCAAGGGCTCCACAAGCCAAATGCTGCAGAGAAAAGATGGCTCATCAGGTTCACATCACTTGAATGATCGTTAAGAGCCATGGCAATGGTCCTCGCCATAAGTGCACGCACATATTATCTCAGGCAGTCCTCATAGCAGCTGTAGGCGATAGAATGAGGTTTCCTCATTTTACATTTGCAGTAGAATTGTTATGCTCATTGTACCACAGAGAAGAAAGTAATGTGCCAAAAGCACATGCAGTAAATTCTCCAGCCAGTCTTTGCCACCATCCTACAAAGCATGCTTTAAAGATTGTGTATTCTCTTCTGATCTCCAAACAAGTTGTTCTTGAAATGTGTCATGCTGGACCAACATGTTGGTTCTTTGCTGATCTTTTATCCTGGTATTATGACCTGGTATTTATGACCATTTATCCTGGTAGCATTTCCTTCCTGTTGAGTCCTTCAGTTTGATATTATCATACTCCATTTGGAATAGTGAACTATCTTTTGGACCATCCCATGTAATTCATCCCTGACAGGTTCCTTACACATGCTTTCTCTGCAAAATGGATGAACTCGGTGTTAGTTTTCCCATTGGACTTTGGAGTCAGCCAGAGCTTAATTTCAATATCAAATGTCCCAAACTCTAGCCTGTATATACTTGAACAAGTCATGAAAATCACCTGTGTCGCAGTTCCCTTACCTGTGAAAAGAGAGTGGCGATATTTCCCTGTCTACACCCCAGGGTTGTTGGAAGGATTGGGTTAAATAATGACTGGGAAGGTGAAGGTGACTTGTAATATATAAAGTGCTACACAAATGTTCAGAATGATTATGACATCATCTTGCCATTGTCATTTTTGTGGCTCTTAATCCAAAACTGTTTGTAATCATTAGTTGACTCTTCGAGGCATTCAGCTATTACCAAAATACCATCAGGTCTTGTAATAATCTTTTTAGGATATTGAAAATCATTTCTGAAATGCTTTAACCTTGGGATGAATTAAAGCTCAGGGATTTTCTCACCTGACCCAAAGTTCAGATCACTTATTCCAAGACTCATGTGGCTATACTTTTTTTTTACCTTTAGTGTTTCTATCTCTATAAATGTGTGAAAAAGAAGAATGCCAACAAAGACAAAACAATGCCACACAAGGTGATTCATTTCCAGATCCAATACAGTGATTCTGTAATACAGAAAGAATATATTTTCACTGATTTATTGCTTTGCCAATTAAAAAGTCATTTAGTCAGGTTTCATTATAGCCTCTCCATTGTGAAGAAGCCAGAGGAAAATTTTAAATTTTTAAAGGCTGACCTTGCTGTCTTTCATCTAAGAAAGTTGGAAAAACACCAGACTTTTCTGTTAAAAGTTTTAAAGGAATCTCCAGGCCTTGATATTTCTCTCTCTCTCTCTCTCTCTCTCTCTCTCTCTCTCTCTCTCTCTCTCTCTCTTTCTCTCTCTCTCTCTCTCTCCCCCTCTCCCTCTCCCTCTCTCTCTCCTTCTCTAAAACTCCATGTGTGAGATAGGACAACTTTTTCTTGACTGTTTTGTATAAGTCTAGAAGATGACGAGGTTATCACGGAGGAAAATAAAGAATAAACCTGTAATCAAATGCTGATAGCAGTGGTGTTCATTTTCCAGCCCTTTACATGTTCCATTTATTCAGACGAATAAACTAAGGCTCCGAGAAGTGAAATGCTGAAGGATGCAGAATTAAATACCCCCAAACCTGAGCAAATACTCTAAATATTAGAGGGCACGTGTGTGAAGTTCTTCTTTTAGACACAGTACCTCCCATCCTTCTGACAATAGTTTAGGATAAGACCAATGACTCCCTTTTGATAAATGAAGGCATTGAAGCATTTAGAATTAGGCAGTTTCCCTTTTGTCACCCAGCCAGTGAGGGGCAAAGCCAGGGGGTGAATCCGGGGCTGTCTGCTTCCAGAGGCCCATGGGGTCACATGCATGTCCTTCTTGGAAATCAAGATGAAGTCCAAAGAGTTCATGAGTAGACTTAATCTTTCTGGATGAGAGTGTGTCACTGTGGCCACAAAAGCCAAGTCCTCAGAGCCCAGAGCTTTGATGAGGATCCCTGGAGAGGGAGGCATGCATACTGGCAGCTGACTCCCTGGGGAGGCCTGTTCTGAATGCCTTTGACCCACATGCTTATGAACACAGTCTGCAGACTAGGAATTTAGCCTCCAGGGAACACAGAAGCCACAAAGGTGCAGAGGACCACCTTGTTTATTGTAGAAGAGACAGTAATCACAGGACCTCTCCCTTAGTTAGATGCTCTCTCCACCACCTCAGTTTACCTCCTTCTGTTCTCTCTGGTCAGGTCTCCATGATTTGTTAAAAAAATAAATAAATAAATAAATAATAATAATAATAATAATAAAAACTTCCTTCCGCAGGAAGAGGATTTGCCTTGGGATGGGCTATGGCTGGAGAGTCAGATGCCTCCTCTGACTGTTGGCCTGGGGGATATTGGAACCTCAGGTCTGTCTCATGTGCCGATTAAGTTGCAAGAGCCCTGCTTAAGGAAGACTCATGGGCTCAGTGCTCACTCCTGGCACAAAGCTACCAAGCCTCTTTTTTTTTTTTTTTTTTTGAGGGCACTGTCACTGGCCCTCAGATGTGGGACCGAACCGGGGCCGCTGGCTTCTGAAGCCAGCGCGTAACCACCGCGCCACTCGGCCGGCCCCCAAGCCTCATTTTTGTGGACAGCTGTCTGCCTACTTCGGTTCCAAAAGGGGCCCTTGAAATCTAAGTAGAAGCAACACACAAACATTACCTTCATGCGTCCTGAACTCTGTTCTTACCTCTCTTCCCGCCTGAGAGCCTTCAGTAGCTGACCTGTCATATTGTGCAGTGTCGTAGAGGCCACGCTTCTGCCTTCCTCTCAGCTTCTCCCTCTCTCTGTCCGTTTCTGTCTCTTGTAGTCTCTTTAACTCCAATGTGTATTGTGCTTAGACTGCTCAAGAACAAATTAGCTATTTAATTTATATCAGTAATGTTTTCACATTATTCTGCCAAAACTGCACCAACTGTGTTAGCTTAATTTCTAGACACTTCATAATTTGTGTTGCTATTGAAAATGGTATTGTTTCTCTAATTTTTATTTTGACATATGGGGACATTGTTTGCAGTAAGGTTGCTAAACTCTCCAATTATATTTAGTAGATGGTCTATAAGTTCTTTTGATTTTCTGTGTCCATGATCAACGACTATAATTTGTTAATATTAAGATCAATTCTGCAGTCCCCTGGGTGTGGATTTGGGGTCTTCATAAATTATGTAATTTGGGGAGCCTCAGGTTCATCATTTTCAAAATATGGCTGACATGGATTTCACAGGTGAAGTGTGGAAGTTAATTGAGCTAATGCATCTCAGGTGCTTGATTCATTGTGTCTTGGCCTGGCTGGAATTCAGCCATGACGCCACAGCCAGCTCCAGGGAAGGCCAGGGGGCTCCCTGAAACCTGTTGGGTGAGCTTCTCTGCATGTCTCACTTTTTTTTTTTTAAATGCCTATCAGATTTCAGACACATTGTTAGACACTTTTATGTATGCGCCATCCTTAAATATATTGGTGATCTTTCCAAATAGATTATAAGCCCCATTTTATAGATAAGGAAATTAAGACTCAGAAACTTTAAGAGACTGACCTGTTGATCACACAACTGTCTCCAGGAGCTATAAGATTGTTCTCCATTAACCAGGGCTTTAGATATTAAAGCTATTGTGTACAAAGGCTACAACAGGCTGATGTTTATTCTGGGACATCCTATTGTCAATTTATAAACTGTTTTATCTCCACTGAGGTGAGCCCTCACAGCTAAGTAATAATATCTTTTCCTAAAGCCAAAGCAATGCCCTACTTAAGATGGGTTGACGCAATTGTAATTTTGACAGAGTCCCCCCTCTTTCCCTCTGTTTTCTTCTCAGTTCCTTCAGTGTAAAACGGAAGAAAAATAAATAAATCCCTGGGCATCGATCGTCACTGCGATTTAACGTATTTCTGAGGCTACCTAGTCCATGGAAGGAAATACACAGAAAGCTCCACTGGCATCACTGATTAAGCAAGTTCTTAAAATTGTGACATCATGGCAAAGGGACATGAACACAATGGAGCTTTACTAAATATAATAACGGCATATATACCGGGACGTTACTAGAACCCAATCATCCAAGGCTGCTGGTGGAGACATAACTATGTCACTACCTCATGACATGGGCACAGTTCTCCTTTAATGAAGCACCAGTTATTTAAATAACTGGTGCCCTGAATACGTATGTAGGAAGAGGGAGCCATATCACATATGCCTGCTAATCACATAGAATCAGAGACTTAGAGCATATTACCAAATCCCTTTAGCAACTGCCTTTTTTCTGAGGACTTATATAGTGGAATATGTTTAGGCTTTAATATCAGATTGAGCTTGTTTTGATACCCTGTCACGAATAAAGTATATCACATTGCATGATCACCGGAAATCAAGAGATAATAGTTCTCAACTTTTCGGGGATTAGAGGAGTGGCCATTCTGAATGTAAGGGATCTAGCGCCCATCCTTTTACTTGATGTGTAATTAGCAGTCCCTAGAATCTCAGGCAATGATAACAGAATTAATGATATATTGATATTAATGCATAACTAAGAACAGTTGAATCCTAGCTATGTGCTTGGCTGGGCTTCACCTCATTGAATCCTCAACATGGCTGTGAAGCTGATGGCATTATTTTCAGTTTGCAGATAAGGATACTGAAGTTAGAAAAATAAAGTGAGTTGACCATGGCCTCATAGCCTGTGTGAGAGCTGGGGCTCATGCCCTACCTGATTACAGAGCTTGGTCCCTCAGTATCATCATCTTGAAAATGAGGGTCAGTTAGATAATTTATGCTTGGGTATTTAAAGTGTTTGTAAACTTGGATAAAATGAACTATTTTTCTGCCTCAGCTCTACACAGATCATTCTGTGAGATGTTTATTTGTATGGGGAACCCCTTTACACACTGCTCCCTGGGACCTTCTGTCTGAGGAAGTAGATTAAGCATCCCCCTAGAGCTTGAGGGCAGTCGGGGACTGAAAATGGCAGAAAACAAAGAATTTTATTTAATGCTATCAGCAGTGGGAAAACTCTTACCCATGGGTACCTGTGTCTTCGTTTGCTATCCAGAGGGTTTTTTAAGGTTCATTGACTCTCATGGCACCTTTCCCTTTCCTCCTTAACATTTATTTCATTCAACTCCATTGCCACTGAGAAGCTGGGAAGAGGAAAAGTCCCCTGAGGCGATTTGGCTTGTATTTACAGGAAAATTTCCATGTGCCCTGTGCTGTTAGATTGCATCACCTGTGATCCAACAGTTGAGAGTTTTATCAGGATCATAAGAATAGCACATAATAATCTGTCATTTCTCTTATTTGCCTGTCATTCTATGAGACTCCTATTGGAACACTCTAGAATTTCAGTATCTTGACCTTCTTAACTCAAGTGAACTTTAGCTCTGATTTCCTTTCAAAAAGCCACTCCCTGTGATTACACTTCAAGCTATGTCAAGACCCAGCACTGCTCCCTTTCTGAAATCTTGTACTCCGGTGTTAAAACCTTTCCTCTGTCTTCCTGCCTTCCAACTCGCTGACTTTCTTAAACCCACCACTTCTGTTCCTTGACTTAAAGGGTCGTTTGGCTATTTTATCTCTCCCTTTATTCAGTCTGGAGGCCCTTCTAAGCTCAGGGAACTCTCTGATCAAGCGGGACCAAGCTGCTCATCTAAATCGCTCCTTTTGTTTTTCTTAAAGAACCCCACCTCCATGACATCCAGCCACACCTGCCCAGCAGCATCCCAAGTCTGCATTTTTCTTACAATATTGTTTCTTCTCCTTGAAATTTGGCAATTGGTAGAAACACTAAGCATCAGAGAGCCCAGTGGAGAAAATGACACAATGGCCATGGTACCCCAGTGCAGCTGGGTCCTCAGGCTCACCGATAATTCATTTCGCTTGTTCATGGTCAAGTTCCAATCCCAGAAACTCTTCCAAATCATCATCATTTTCTTGAATCTTGATTCAGTTACTACCTCCCCCATGTAAAATGGTCCTCCCTCTAGTTCACAGAGATTATAAGGCCTTCCAACATAAATTAGTTGGTTCTCATCCTCCCTCACCCCCCCCCACACACACACTTACATACACAATTACCTGCCTTTCTATACATCTTTATGCCCTCCCCCCTGACTCATGCTTGGATGTCCCTTCTGCTGTGCACCACCTACCCTTCCACATGGTCATTCCGGCCCATTCTTTCTTTTATCTTCTAGGGTCTTCCTTTATTAATACTGGTGCCAATAGCTAGTGAGCTTTGTGTCATCTATTGGATGCCTCTAAAATCATCTAAGGAATCCTCATAGTCAGAATCTTAATCTCTCACTCCTTTTAAACAAATTTTCCACTCTCTCTAGGCTGGTGCTTTTACTGCCCAGAGAACAGTTTCCTCATCCAATTTCCACATCGCACCCCCACATTACTGCATGATGTATCAGAGGTCCCCAAGAACTTGCTCACTGTAGATCGTTCCTACCAGTAAAACCTTCCTCAGTTAACAGGTTTCTTCAGCTCTGCTTGTGTTCAACCAACCAAGAAGTAAGTTGTCAGTATCTCTTTCTTCCAGACACATGTGTTATCAGTTGGCTACTGCTGTGGAACAAACCCCAACATTTAGTGATTTAGCTAAATATTTGTTTATCTCATAGTTCTTCAGGTAGGCAATTCTGAATGGACTCAGCTAGACAGTTCTTCCGGCATTGTCTGAGTCTGTTACTGTATGTGTAGTCAGCTATGGGTAGGCTAAAATGTTTTGCTGATTTGTCTGGAATTTCCCACATGTCTCCCCGTGACAACTGGGCTGACTCTACTCTGTGTGTCTCTCCAGTGGACTCGCTTGAGATAGCTCTGGGAATGCACCTGGAGAGAACATGGAAGATGGCAATGCCTTTTGAGACCTGACATAATGCCATTCCATCAGATTCTATGGAGCAAAATTCATCACAGGTCCAGCCCAGATTCAAGGGCTGGGGGAAAAGTTTCACCTCTTGATGGGAGCTGTCCAGTCACTTTGCAAAAGGCAAAAGGCATAGATACATGGAACAAGAAAGACAAAGTGGACCATTTGTGCAATAACTGGAACACATCCTCCAATCTCTACTAGTAGTTTCTTTGGACAAGTCTTCCTTAGTGTTTTCTGGGGTAAACACAGTGAGAAGAGGAAAAATGTTACCTTGTGTTCCCCTAAGAACAACTCCTTGGAGGAATTCAATCTCCTTGCATTCCTGGTGCTCTGTTCAGATAAACTGGGGGTGGGGCCATAAATCATCCGAGCTAGGTGGTGCTGCACTTTTTGCAGCTTCTCCAGCTTTCGGTTTGTTGCCTTCAGCTTTGGATACCACAGATATGCCCTGAGTATCAGTCATGTGTCAGATGATCTTCTAGGTATTTGGCTTATGCAAGTGAATGAAGCATATCAACTCCTTGCCCATATGGAGATTGCATGCTAGTGGGGGAGAAAGAGAATGAAATATACCTATGATAAATAAGCAAACTGTTTGTTTAAATGTGATAAATGTCATGGACATAAAAGGAAAACTAGATCAGAGTAAGGGAGATTGGGGTTGTGGTGTTGTAAGACACACACACACACACACACACACACACACACACACACACAGGGAAGTCTAGATAAGG
The DNA here is from genome assembly GCA_033961575.1 of Aselliscus stoliczkanus. NCBI lineage: Eukaryota > Metazoa > Chordata > Mammalia > Chiroptera > Hipposideridae > Aselliscus > Aselliscus stoliczkanus. The sequence continues at coordinate 135,292,393 of CM066734.1, forward strand.
TTTCACTGAGAAGGTTAAGATTTGTCCAAGATTGGGAGAAGAGTGATAGTCATGGAGATACATGTGTCTGGAGTATTCTATGGAAAGAAGGCTAGGAGTCAGGAGATTGCATGGCATGTTTGGGCAACAGCAAGGAGGCTGGTGTGGTTGGAGTGCAGTGAACAAGAAGAGAAAAAGTCATAGGAAATAAGGTCAAGAATAGGAATGACGAAACGGGATAGATCCTATAGAATGGGGATCAGCAAGCTATGGCCTCATGAACCAAATCTGTACTCCCACCTGCCTTTGTAAATAAAGTTGAATGGGAACAGAGGTAAACCCATTTGTTTACATTTTGTTTATTGCACTTTTACACTACAGTGCTGGAGTTGAGTAGTAGTAATAGAACATATGGCCCACAAGGTCTAAATTATTGAACTTTCTGGCTCTTTACAGATAAGGTTTGCCAACCCCTGATATAAGCCATTGAAGATCTTTCTCCTCTGATGGAAAGGGGAGCCATTACAGGGAAATTACATGCTCTAACTTGGACTTTTCTAGAATATCTCCTGGTCTCGGGTAAGAATGGGCTCTAGGGATGTACGGATAGATGGAGAGAGACTAATTAATAACTATCAAGACAATCCAGGCAAAGGATGATAGTTTGGGTCTGGGTAGAAGAAATGAGTTAGTGAAAAGGAGTCAAAATCTGAATATATTTGGAAAATTCAACAAACCTACTCGGCTTTAGCTTTCAGAAGAGCCCTGCTCAGTGTCATGGTGCAAAAGCAGAAAGACTATTGGGGCACACCTGTAACCATTTGAGCTGGACATAGGACAGACCCAGGGACCCAGCAGAAGTGACTCACCCAAGCTCTCTTGGACCCTTTGGAGAAAAGGGGAGCCATCCTGTAACGTGCAGCCTAGTGACCCAACAGCCCCAGCATGTGTCCCTGACTTTTCCTCTATCTCTACACCTTTTACCATCTGCTACAAGGGACCACTGGCTGTTCTTCTTGGAGTGTCTTTTGTTCCTTTTAATCAAGTTCAAATCTGCATCCCATTAACTCCGGTCCTTGCATTCTGCCTGTAGAACTTTTACTACCTGGAGTCAAACATGCATTTGCAGTCAGGAGGCCTGGGTGTAACTCCTGATTCTGTGACCTCAGCTAAGTTATTTAAACTCTCTGCACCTCATCAGGGGGCTAATTGTACCTATTCCACTCTGTTGTTGTGATAATTAAATATTAACACTTCTATTGAGCAGTGTCATAGCAGTTAGTAACTGGCACATAGTAGGCTTTTAATCCATATGAATTTATGGATGATTTTTCTTTTGGGGGGAGCTTTCCTCTGCCCTGTATGGAAAGGATGTTTTTCTGCTTTCTATACCCGTCCTGGTGTCAGGGGTGTCCTCTGTTCACCCTGGCTGGTAGAGTATTGCTTGCAAATTCAAATCGTTTGCAGATTTGCTGTGAAGAAGGATCAAGCATTGTCATAGGGTAGCCCAGGGAAACTGCAGGGAGGACACCCTGATGCAGGGTTCTGCATGAGCTGCCGCACAGGCAGGGTCTGCAGACAGAGATACCACGCTAGGCAGGCGTGTTCAATTAAAGAGCCCTGCATGTAGTGAGATGGGCCTTCCTCCGGAGAGGTGGGGCATGGTCAGTTTCTGAAAGAAGGAGATTCTTGAGGTGGCTGGAGTCACTATTGAGGGGTTGGACAGGAAGTTCTATAGAGTTGGGGAGGCACCGGGGAAAGTAGTAACAAAGAGCAGAAACTTTTTAATGAGAGGGAAAATAACTTGCTGTGCTTTCTCTGTTTGAAAATGAAATCTTTTCCGGGCTTTCTAATGGTGCAGCCTAGGCAGTAAAACCAAACCGTAGTGTGAGCCAAATTGCATGTCCCTGCTTTTCCCTCGCCTCCTCTGAGAGGCTCCAGAGGTGTGAACAAGTGGAGTGTGACTTCAATTCTTGTAACTTTAGCACCATATTCTTTTCCTGTTTTCAAGGTAACGCAAGCTCAAAGAGAATTTGGAATTATAAAAGTGAAAAAAAGATTCTCCCTGCCAACCCGTGTATTGCTACTGTTAATATTTTGGTGTTCTTATTTCAGTTTATTTACTCTGTATAATCAGGAGACACCAAATTCCGGAATAAAAGATTCCTGGGGATTTCCACAATTAGATTTCTACTGAAAGTCACATATTCCACAGAATTCTCCTCCTGACAAATGTAGCCACCTGTTCAAGTTTTATTGAATTTATCTCACTGGATGATGACTTTTTTTTCAAAGAAATAAAGTCATTACTTTTCAAAAGTTGCTGCCTTGCACAATAAGTTAACAATAGCAAACCTTTATGAGTCAGAAATGGCAGCTAGGTTTAATAAACTTTGCAAAACTCATGATTCTAAGTCACTCTTCAGCAACATTACATGTTAATATATGACGTGATCTTGGGTTACACATATCTACAAATATCTACTATTATGTATATACGTTTGTAAACATACACACTGGTATGCATGCACAATTGATTGGGTACTCTATATGCAGTTTTGCATCATTTTTTCCCTTTGCCACCACAGCAGGACAACTTTCTTGATAAAATTACTCAAAAGCTCAAGCTTTTTAAAGTGCATAATCATCATTTAATTACTACATATTTTAATTGGTTCAGATTTAGGCCACTATAAATAACGTTGGAATATACATTGCTGTGAATAAATGTTTATTACATCTTCATAATTTCTTTAGGATACATTCCTAGTAATAAAATTAATGGCTGAAAAGATTTAATTATTTAAAATTGTGTGTGTGTGTATACACACACACATAGAGAGATACAGATATAGATATATAGTTATATAGACATATAATAATATATAGATATAGATCAAAAGTCAAATTACTTTCCTGGACTAGTGCGTTAATATCCCTCCCCTTCTCCTCAAGCCCACTGTGGAAGAATACTTGGTCCATTCTTGAGTGTATTCTTGGTCAACTTCAGTATGGGACAATAGACTTTTAAAATAGCCATTGCAATTTGACATGAAGATATTTTTCTATTGTTTCTTTGCTTTCCATGTCTGTTACACTAGTAAGATTGAATATTGTCCTTACTGTATTAGCTATTATTTTCTTCTGTATTATTTTGCTTTAAGTTATTTGGCCATTGATCTTCTTGAAGTTAAGTGCTTTTCTAATTGATTTGTATGAGCTATTTGGGCACTGATGATATTTTCTTTTTGTACTTTTATGGCAAACACTTTATGAGGTTGCTTCATTTTAATTCTGCACATGGTATCTTCGACAACTGAAATGAGCATTAATTCAAACCCTTTCTAAGTCTCCTTGGCGGTTTTCCCTAGGGTTCTTAAGAATCTTCCATCCCCAGATCTCTTAATTTCTTACCTGTATGTACAAATATTTTCATGCTGCATTTGGGGATAAGGTGAGGAGCTGAGGAGCTAAGGTGGGAGAGGCTGCAGAGGTAGGTAGGAGCCTACATGCAAACAGATATTTAACTATATGATAGAAGTATAAATGGCAAAGACTATTTCAGTTCTTTGAGTCACCAGTATGAGGTTTGCGTTTGTTTTGTTTGATTTGTTTTAAATAACAATCATTGCTTTAAACTAGTTCCTTATCATTTCACTCTTGGATTATTGGAGTCAATTCCCAATTTTGTCTTTTCACCTCCAGTTTTTTCCCCCCAAGTTCTTTCCCTTCTGCACATTACAAACAAGGTAATCTTGTTCAGTTTTCAATAATATCCTTCCCATCAGCTTCCATGTGCAGCCTCTTTGCACAGTGTCCTGGACCCCAACACCTGGTCTCTACCCCCGCTTCACTCTCCACTTCTGCCTCTTCCTCTTGTGCTTTTCACTCTCATGTTACGCTGCTGTTCTAGACTTGGTGGCTTTGCTCATGGTATTCTCTCTATTTGAAATCCTTGTCTTTATTCTTTGCGCTCAAGCCAGGCCGCATCTCCCCCAGAAAGCAACCCCGTGAACCCATTCTCTGCTACGTGCCCTCTTCTTTGTGTCTGTGTTACCCAAGGCAGAACTGTATCTTAAAACAACTGTTATGTTGAAATTTGACTAGGTACATATGTCTCCCATTGGACCATAAAGATCTCCACATCAGGGACTCTTCTTTAATTGTATTATATGCCCAGTGCCAAGCACAGTCCCAACATACCTGCGGTGCTTAGTATTATGTGACTCTCAAAAATTGCCATCCACTTAATGCCAATCAGATGTCATCAGAAACCACACAAATACTCAGAATAGCTATCTTCTTATTGAACCTCAACCCACTGCTGCATCTTCTTTTGTGAAATGAGTATATAAGTCCCTGCAGTACCTTCCATCTGGGCAACAGTGAAACGGAGGGCAGTAATGAATAAAAACAATTTTGTAAACTGTGAGGAATTTTGTATGTATATGGGCATATCCATGCGTGTGTGTGTGTAGTTATTATTACTATTACAATTATTATTATAGAAATATGACATTACATTACAGAATCACACAAATGTTAGAATGTTAGGTGTACAGGTGACCTTGACCTAATGTTGAAAGTTGGTTTGCAAATTATGTTACCAGTTGCCTGTAGGTTTCTTAGAGGCGCTTCAAGGGCCATTTGTGAAACAGGTGGGAAAGGGGAGACCAGATCAGCAGGGTTTCTGTGCCCTATTCCATCATCTATCTGAACAATACCAGCATTAACCATTTCATATGTTAGAGTTAGTATATGTTTTTGTCTAAAGAAGTATTTGAAAATTGCCAATAGTCTTAATGCTATATGCCAGAAATAAAGACATTGGAGCCCAGAGAGGTCAGCACATTTACCCAAGATCACACAGCTTGCTAGTGTCACCCCCAGGCCAGTGTTCTTTCCACTACATAACACTGACCTGGCAAACTCCCTTTGCCCCAATCCTAGGCCATTTCCCATGCGTGCCTTTCTCCATGGAACAGCTTTGCAGCCCAAGACCATGCCGCTGGCATCTTAATTCACATGCTCCTGTCGGTTTTGCTCAGTGCCCACACCTATCTTTACTTTTATCTTTCAAAACAATGATGAGCACATTGCTAATGCTTGTCATGCCATCATCCACACTTTCAAAGACTCTCTGTCTCTCTCAGATATTCCAAGCACATGTCTTTTAGACCACAGGCTGTAAAATCCACTCTCTATCAAGAGTTTTACCAACAGCATTCTCTTCCAGTTTGGCGGCCTGTTAATCAGCACATTTTCATGAATGGCTCAATAATAGCTTGAATCTAAAAGATGATCAAATTACCCTTTACAGTACTCTGGAATTGCTGGAGATTGCTATGCAGGATGAATAGGAAATCTGCCACAATCTGGAAACCAGAGCAATGAATCAACATGCTGGGTGAGCATCTCTTACATGCCATGCCTCTTGTAGGTGTCAAGGCCAAAAAGGGTATTGATATTGTCACTGCCCACCAGCAACTCACATTCTAGGAGCAAGACACACATGTGAACACAAATAATTCAGGGCAAAGCATACAATTAAAAACATACAACGTGAGAGCATGAGTCATTCCCTCTGGGTGCTGTCAAGAAATCTTGACAATGAAGATGAATATTGAGCATATTTTTAAACAGTAATATTTATTTTAGGGGCATAGGGTAGAAAAGCATTTAGTGTACAGGAAATGGTATTCTAAATATATTCAAATTGCTTATCAGTCATCTTTTTAAAAATACCTTACCGTGTACCAGGAGCCGGGTTTGCAATCAGAAACACAAATCAGTTCTTACTGTCATGGCAGAAAGAGGAAAATGAGTCAACAATTAAAATTCTGTGGAAGTACTACAGGAAAAAAGAGAAAAGTAATTTGAGTTTTTAAAATAGAAAAGAGTTGGAAGAACATGAACAGAGTCATGGCAGGCGAGGTGACTAGAGAGGACAGTGGCCAGAGAATGGAGGACGCCTTGCACCCCAGAGTGAGAATTGTGGACTCCGTCCTGATGACAAGGAGGTCCTGTCGAGGGCTTCTGAGTTAGAGAATGCTCCATTTTCCTTGTGGAGAAACAGGTCTAAAATAGCATGGACTGTAGACAAAGGATTGTGAAGTCCAGAGATAATAACAGTCATGGCAGACTGAAGTGTCAGGGAGGTTGACCTGGGCATGATGGGTCTCGAAGGACGTGTAGAACAGCAGATGAGGAGGACAGTGTGTAGAGTAAATATAGTTTGGTCAGGCAGTCATTCAGGAAAGTAGTTGAGAGTGGGCTTTCAGGCAAGTCATTTATTCACTCAACAACTACTTGTTCAGTGTGAATTATATGCAAGGAACTCTTCTGGACTGCAAAGGGTAGAAGGTTTAAGATGCTGTCTCTATTCTGGAGGAAATTTTGTTTAGCTGACAAGATAGATAAGAGCTTAGCCAACAGTCCACATTCAGCTAATGAGAATTGTATACGGCGCTTTATGGTGAGTTTTCATTCTCACAACAATAATAGTGCTATTATTACTCTGTGACATTCATATTTCCACGCCACTGAAGGGTGTTTAATAAAGCACCAACTTAATGGGAATGTTGTGATCCTCATGACGTAAGAATGGGTCTGCTTGCTACCAAATTTCAAACTTCTACCCACTGCCCAAGACTGCCTCCCAAATAATGATGGCACCAGGTGATGGAAGTATTAAACAGCTGTAGATGTAACGTACATTGGGAACTTAAAGAAAAAGAGGGGTAAAAATATGGTCAGGATCTTAGTTTTGGAGGGACTCCAACATTTGAGAGAAGGTAGAGTGGATTTAGAGCCTGAAAAAAGAATGACATGGCACAAAATATCAGTACGAAGCAAATATTGCCTTCTCAAACCAGATTGTTGGTGTTCCCAAATCTTCAAAGACCAGAATGAAAGGGAGTGAGTGGTTGGAAGTTTTCAAGGATATTGCTCTGGACAGTGGGGATGCAGACCACACTTTGACCTTCAGTTATGAGGCAAGGCAGAAGGTAAATTAAAGCCTTTGATTTAAAATATTAAGAAATAAAAACAAAATTAGCAATAGTACAAAAACAAACAAATTAACAAAAAAAGAAAACCCAGGCACATAAAGTCACCAGGCATCAAATCACAAGTCTATAAACTTCACACAGTGGAGCTTTCCAGTAATGAATTCCATAAACTCCTAACGTGGTGGGACTTCTCCCCCTCTCTTCGTCCCACCTTATTAAACACAAGGCTGGAGTTTTACAGGCTTTGCAGTAAATGTGAACCCTCATGGCACTCATGATATTTGCAGAAAAGTTTCATTTGTTATTACTTCACAGCTAATAGATGAAGGTGGTCAGGAGAGGGAGAAAGAGGCAAGGATTTGATTTACAGCTATCCTTGTTCCTGAAGTGCCCTTGACCATCTGTTTTAGGATGCTCCTCATACAACCACAGAAACATCTGCCAAACACTCTACTTCAGGGCAAAAACTCAGTTGGTTTTATGTGCTGCTGGATCAATGGCCTATTTCTTCAGACTTTAAAGTGGGTTCAGTTTGCTGGAAACTTAAGAAAGAAAACATGAGAAGCTCATTTGATATCTGGTTGCATAAAAGTCCACACCTGCTACTTGGGTTTCTTTCTTTCTTTTTTTTTTTTTTTTTTTAATGCCTGGTTAAGGAAAAATGTCAAGGGCTTTTCAAATTTGCATCGATTTAAATAAAACCTTTGTTACAGAGTGTGCAAAAAGTCAAAACACTTTGAGGGAAGTTAGAAAAACTTTTTTTTTTTCTTCCTATAGAGATTGGCATAAAAGTAAAACCTCAAAGATCTTAATCTGAAGCAATCTTGTGAGAATTGCCCAGGCTCGTATTTGCCAATTAAACTCATTTTCCAGAAGATAAGGCATGTGCTGAATTACAGTATATAATTTGGTAGATCAGGGAATCTCTTCCCTTCATAAATATTTTATCAGGAAGTGAAAACATGCAAGTTTATCCTCCAATAAAGCCATGAATATCAAGGAAAAGGGATCTTCTAACTTGTTTTCCAAGGGAAATAATTTTGATTAAAAATATATGTCCCAGGATGTATTCCAGGAAAGATAATGCTATGCATTTGTGAACAAAACCAAGAATTTTTTTAATGAACACTCATAGTTGCAAATGGATTTTATGTGAAAAGATGAATTGAAAGTAAATGTAACATATTTTTTCTTTTAAAAGATGAATTAAACTTGAAAAAGATCCTCAAGTATGTCAAATTGCCTTTAGCTTGATAATTAGGGCTCAAGCAGGTTTCTATGTCCTTGGTGTGGGGGAAAGAATTCCATGAATAGACTTAGCACTCCTCACCTTTATGAAGTGTTGGATAATGGAAACAGCCTTAAAATGGGTACTTGTATTGATACAGGTGATCAGTTAGGAGTAATGAGATTTTTCCAAGATGTACATAAGTCATTAGGCTACATCTAGCTCCAAAAACTTAATTTTAGCTGTCTCATCATGGGTCATTAAATTTGCCTTCTAATCAGTCTTACTAATTAATATCCAAGAGTGATTAATATGAATGAGTTGATTCTTAAATTAAGTTACATTTCAAAATAAGCCAAGAAGGTTTTCCAAACATTTTGGTGGGCTACTTGGTTATTTATCCTTTAGAAGATGGGGATTTAATGAACCCCCCTGAAACCACATGAGAGCCACACAGCTGGGCAACAGGGCCCCCACTTGCAGGACTGCAGAGGGTAACAGCGGGGTCATAGGGCCAGAGAGCCTTTTTAGAAGGAAGATGGTTGGAATGGAAGGAATTGCTTCATCCTTTTCATCTTGCTCTTTCTGTCTTTATTGCCAGAACAATAACCCAGGCCTCTAACTCTTTCTCACCCTTGAAATAGCCGAACCAAAGAAGGTTCCAAGGAAGAATAGTTAGCAGCTTAGGACCCCTCTGTTCTGTGTCCGAGGGAGAAGCCCTTTTCCATCCTGAACTGCCACATCTTCTAGCATTGAAAAATGACGGAGTACTTGCTGTGTGTCAGTCACTCTGCTAAAGTCTACGTGTTATTATCTTCTTCATGCTCATAAGAACCCTATGAATGAGGCATCATCACTACCTACCTCCACTGGAAATGAAGAAACTGAGGCACACAGCCGTTTAACAATCTTTCCTGGCATGTGACAGAGCTAGGATTTTAACAGAGGTAGCACGACTTCACAGCTCTCACTTCTAATCACCACACCTGCTGACTTTCTAATTTATATTATGATGGAAATTGATGTTTGAAACAGCATCTCAGAAGGTCAGAACCAAGAGTGGCTTATTACATTTTTTTCTGTTTTCTTTTTTCAAAGAGTTTAATCTGTTGTTATTATAGGCAGAATTCACAATTACGTGAAATGTTAGGTTAACCAGAATACACAGTATCTCTCCTGTCTTCCATGACACAACAATTACTGACTATCAGAGAGAACTATCGCTTTTTAGCTTTCGCTTTAGTTCTGGCTCTAAAGAAGGTCACTTGTTTCACAGCTGGTTTCTCTGCTCAGTTGCAGTGTGAGCCCTCTGTGTGTCTCTGGCTCCTTCTTCCTGCCTGGTGACACTTCCTATTGGTTTGTCTACCCTTTACCCTGGCTTTAGAAGGCTGAGACTTCATCTGTCTCCAGCACCCAATACGATGCCTGGCTGAATGAATGTTTACTAAATGAAAGAATGGGAGGCTTCAATTTTGACTTCTCTTGATGGGGATGATAATGTTTGCATTAACTAGGGGGGGGGGGTGTTAATGAAACTTGGGTGACATAATGCACAGGAAAGTATGGAGGATTAAAGTGTAATGCAAAACTAGAGATTATTTCTCTTGGGATTATCTGTAATTGTTCTCATCTGCAGATGAATTTGACTTGCCTGAGGTAGTCACACCCAGGGAAAACGATTATCAGGAAAATTTCCCAAAGCCATTTCAAAAGCTAGATCCCTCCAGTTACTCCTAGTCTTGGTTATGAAAGGAAGGAATGCAGGACTTTCCGTTCCAGAGGTCCCGGATGAGGCAGAGTTTGTAGAACCACAAGAAATACAGCCTTCAATGCTGTTGCTTTCAAGGAAGATGCCCTACCTGGAACTCCGAGTGGGAAACACGGAGCACCTGATCTGTATTAGGCACTTCTCTGTAAAATTTCACTCCATGATTTGTTCTATGAAGCAAATATCCCAGTTTGGCATTTAGAAGAAACAGAGACCTAGAAAGCTTAACTACTTTCCCAAAGCCACACATTTAAGAGATAGGAGAGTGAAGACTGAATCCATATTGAGTGATTCAAAAGCTTAGAGCTTTCTACACTGTCACATACCTTACTAACAGCCGCCACCAGCACCCCCTGCCCTCCTGCCACTGCCTCCTCTTACAAAGCCCAAAGGTGTCAGCAGGTTCAGGAAGCAAACATTACTGTGTTTATGCATAAATTAAGGTCACTGTACCTGTAAGTGATAAAAAAAAAAAAACCAATTCAAATTAGCTTATGACTAAAAGGGAAATTATTCATGCATATTTGAGTACCCCATAGAATAGTTAAGCTGTGGAAGGCACATGGAACAGGTGGACCTAAGAAACATCCAAAATACAGGAACTGAAAAGCCGTTGGAGCTGCCTCTTTGTCTGCTAGACCTGCTGTCTATTCTCTCCGTGCAGCTTCATGCGTCTCACTGCAAACAGGACCACAGACAGCTCCCCATCATCGAGAACTTCATTAGCTAAAGGGATAGCATACACTGAGCCGCAGATTCAAAATCACCAGGAAGGATCCTAATTGGCCTACTAACATCTCATATCTCCCCAGCACCAGCGAACTGAGACCAAGGAAATAAAGCAGGAGAAGTTCCCACAGTGTAGCAGGAAGAGGGTGCACCCAGGTCACTAGACAGAGCCTATTGGGATGACTTGGGCCAGCAGAGAAGAACAGGAGGCGCATTTGGAAGGAAATCATTCCCAGGCGTCTGCAGGTTGAAGTCCTACATGCATCATGACTCATTTTTTTCTTCTATACATTGTTTTTTCCAAAATGGTCTGGCTCGTGACAACCCAGCTGTGCTAGAATTTTTACTTAGCTAGTAATGTAAAGATGAGACAAGTTCTACTTTATTGTCATGAAATTAGTAATTTATCAAGGGTCAATTGGTTTGGGCTCATCCAGAAAAAAGTTAACTGTGCAGGTCCAGGGTGACCCAAGATAGAGTTGTCAGAATTATATAGTTGTCATATGTTATTGAAGATGGTTTCTGGATTTGTGACACCTCATTTAGCTATAGAAAAAATTCTACATAAAAGACACCCCCAGTGATAGCTCTAAGTGGTATTTTCAATGTGTATATTTTGGAATACATGCAGATTTCAGACCTACTGAAACAGGGTCTTTATTTTTTTATTTTATTTTTTTTGAGGTCAGTGTCACTGGCCTTCATGTGGGACGTGAACCAAGGCCGCTGGCTTACCAAGCCAGCGCTTAACCACCACGCCACTTGGCCGGCCCCAAAACAGGGTCTTTATAACTGATCTGTGGAAACTAGATACAATAAGCTGCTTATACAATTTTTATTAACAGTGTTTAGGAGCCTTTGGTCTTATGCAGTAACTGCTATAGACATGTACTTGGGACTTGCCTCTTGTCCTGGTTATGACACGGTGGTACACCCTTTCTTTGAAGCAACTTTACTGTATGTGTCAAGATCCTTAAAATGTTAATAACCTTTGTTCTTAGAAATTGCACTTCTGGGAATCTCTTCTAGGAAAATATTGGGAAGTACAGAAAAACTAAATCTTTGAGTAGAGATAATGGTCGTCACTTCATATGATGCACAGAAAAAAATAGAGATCACAAGATGAGAATAGTTATATAAATTTGGTTAATGTACTTCAATGCAATATTATTTTGACAATAAAATGAATGTTTGTACAAGGTATAGAGTAATTTCACAGAATGCTTAAATTATGATGTTAAATGAGAAAAAATGGCATAATCATAGTTATGTAGACCATTGTGTCTGGGAAAAGGCAAGAAGGAAATACATTTAAATGATAATGGTGAATCACTGGACTATGAACAAATGTTTCCTTCTCTCTGATTTTCTTTACTTTTGAAATGTTTTATAACAAACAGATATTACAGTTGCAATAAAAATTAAATAAAATAATATTTTTATTAAGTTAAATACAATTCTTAATGCTCAAAAAGAATTTTTTTAAAAATCCACTTCCTGACTGCCGCTGAGTATATGGATGTTACAAAACCACAACCCCATTAAGTGGCTCCTGTGGTAAGCCCCGCCTGGCTGCCTGGGTACTCCTGTCTGGACACATTTCCTTGCTTTTACCTCTCTTCCTCAAGCCAACCATTCTACCTCAGCATCCTGAGACATAAAGCTGAGGTTCCCCAGTACCCACTTCCATAAGTTACTAACAGTGACCTCCCTCATGCTGGTATCTCTATCCGTGCAGTTCACAACTGTCTTCTACCCTAGGACTGCAGATTTCTTTAGAACAATATGGACTTTTGTGTGGTTCATTTCAATGAATAACAATACTGGAAAAATAAGGGAAAAACTTGGAATGAGTGTTATTAGCTGGGGGAGAAGCAATAACAACACAGAAAACCTGAGATTTCCAGAACTTTATTCAATTGAATACTCCTTGAATACTCAAACTATGGAAATACATACCCCCAGGACTCAACTCATTGAAGAATGATTGAGGCCATTAATCAAAATGTACAGTGGTGACTTTCTTAGTCCTCTGCCTTCTGCCAGCTTTCCCACTTGCTGGGAACAAATAACCGACTCAGAAGGAGCAGTCCTCTCCAAGCGTCTAAAATATGTAATAAAAAAGAACTGGTTCAGGATGTATACATATACTCTGAAATTAAAGTAATAATAATATTGATGAGAGGAATATAAGAAAAAAACAGCTAAGCTTTATCAGAATTACTCTAGAAAATAGCAAAGAATCAGACACCAGAATCAGCTGAAAACATGGTTTCTCTGAAAATAAAAAAGCTCAAAGAATAAAGCTTGAGATCAAAGAGAATAAAAATGATAATGCAACAGAAGGAGGTTAAAGAGTGAGAATAGATCAGAACAAAATAAAAATAACAAAACAGGAAAATGAAACAACTGCAGAGTTTAGAGTCATAGGAAATAACAACTGGAAGATTAACAAAATTACAAAACCATGACTGAAGACATGGCCAGGAACAGGAGGACAGGCTGGAAGAAATCACACATAAGACATAGAAAAAATAATGTAAAACAAGTTGTCAAATGATAATGGAATATGAGATAAATTTCAGAGCATGTTTCACATTGAAAAAGTCTTTAATTAAAGAGTAATTCAAAATGGCCTCTCAAGTTTGACTATGATTGCATTGTGAGGGCCAAAGAGCACAACCCATAAGAATGGAAGGTTGGTTGTTTTTGTATGTGTTTTGTTTTTGAATAAAATGGGTACTCATTCTCTCCATCATCCTGGGAAACTATGTATCCCGAGTCAAGAAATCAGAACCAGAGAAGATTACTTTACAATAGCATGAGAGAGTAATGAGAGAGTAATACTTCTTTTCTTCTCTATGGCTTCATGGATTTGGGTCAGAATCAGACTTCCATTAGAACCAACCTGCTAGAGGATGTTCTCCTGTAGGGACAGTGAGATGGCAGCAGGGCTGCAAGGATCCTTTGGAGTCAGGCTTTAAGGACCTCCCGAAGGTGACCTGAGGATGCTAAATCCAATCACCATTAAGTTGTAGTTGTAAGTCATTTTCTCTTGTCCCTTTATTCTCTTATATTCTCAAGTTTCATTAAGTCCTTATTATAAAATCACCTCCAGAATTTACAATAGGAACTTAAGAGCAAAGGCATGTACTATACCTGTTATGGGCTAGATTATGTCCCCTCTAAAATTATGTTACCTCAGAATGTGACTGTACTTGGAGATAGGGCCTTGAGAAAGGTCATTGAGGTAAAATAAAGTTATTAGTGTGGGCCTTACTTCAGTATGACTGGTGTACTTACAAGAAGAGGAGAGTTGGACTTAGACACAGAGGGAGGGAAGGGCATATGAAGACATGGGGAGAAAATGACCATCTATGAGGAGAGGGGCCTCAGAAGAAACCAACCCTGCTGATATATCAGTCTCAGACTCCTAGCCTCCATAACTGAGAAAATAAATTTCTATCGTTCAAGCCATCTGTCTATGGTATAAAAGCCACCCTCCTTATCAGCAAGGGATATGTTCTAAGACCTGCAGTGGATGCCTGGAACCACAGACAGTACCAAAGTCTATCCTATGATTTTTCCTGTGCATGCATACCTCTGATAAAGTTTAAATTATAGATCAGACACAGAGAGAGATTAACAATAATAATTAATAATAGAACAGAACAATTAGAACCGTATGCTATAATAAGAGTTACGTGAGTGTGGTCTGTCTCTCTCAAAATATTTTATTGTACTGCATTCCCCCTTCTTCTTGTGATGATATGAGATGATAAGATGTCTACGTGATGAGATGAAGTGAGGTGAATGACGCAGGCACCATGGCATAGGATTAGGCTACTCTTCACTTCCGGCACTAAGGCTGTTGAGTGACTAATGGGTGGGGAGCATACACAGCACGAATACGCTGGACAAAGAGATGAATCACGTCCTGGACAGGCGGAGCAGGGCAGTGCGAGATTTCAGCATGTTACTCAGAATGCTGCAGTTTAAAACGTATGAACTGTTTGTTCCTGGAACTTGCCATTTAATATTTCTAGACCACAGTTGACCACAGGTAACTGAAACCCCACACAGTAAAACAGTGGATAACGGGACAACTGTACTTTGTTACAGCCGCTCTAGAAAACTAATAAGACAACTAATTTAAAAAAGGAGTTGTAATAATAGTAGTAGGAATATTTAGAGAGCATCGACTACATCCCATACAGTATCCTAAGCTCTTACATCTGTTAGTGCATGTCATCTTTACCAGAATTCCAAGAGAAGGATTAAATGAGTGAACACTTGCATGCAAATTGCTTGTTAAAATGCCTGCATAGACTGAATGTTCAGAAAATGTTACCTATTAATATTTTCTATAGTTTAGAGGTGAGGAGACAAGGGCCCAAGACAGTTACATACATAACTTCTGTACATTTTCATTAGTGGAGATGTTAGCACTGTCATCCACTGCCCCAAGCTCAGGTGGGGAAAGGCAGTGATCACCAGGGTTGGGTAGCCATGTTCAGCAGGACAGACTTCCCATGAGGAACATCAGTGGTAGATGATGTGGGGTGATAGATGATGCTGGGACCTACACAGGAAACTGAGGGGTTATCCCTGTGATGCTGGGTAGGGGGGTGGGTTGGGTTGGGGAGGATGCTGAAGTTATGCACATTAAACACATCCACACAAACACATACCACTTCTCAGTTGACTGCAAACTTTTCAGTAACCCTTTCACCTTCTTTAATGTCTCAATAAAAACTCAATAGCAGCAGTAGCCCAGAATCCATGATCTAGCAATATCCTTCGGAGGTTACTTCTTACCCTTTACGAAGCTAACCTTCCAGAGAAAGAAGAAGAGAAGGGTTCCAAAGTTGCCATGGTGATTTTTTAATATTCAGCAATCAAGAACATGGCCATTTGCAGAAGTCCAGGAGATTCCATGTTTGCTTTCAGTGGAACTAAATACTTTCTTTGGCTTGCCTGAGCTTCCCAGACTATTAGCTTCAGGAAATATCCCATTATCTGGCATTTTTCTCACTGTCTGGGAAATATGTGCTGCACAGAATAGGTCAGCTCTTCTCTCCTGTCTCATGCTAGGATATTCTTAGTACAGTAGAGGACAGGAACAGAGAAAGGTGGAATTAACAGAGACAATGCATGTCAAGATCAACACCACATGCAGACCATTCCCCTTTGGATCGCATGCAGCATCCTAATCTCACTCACTCTGAAGAGAAGATAGAAAGTGGCAACCCAGTTGTGTGTGTGTGTGTGTGCTTGGTGGGGCGGAGAGCGGGGGAACGTTCCTAATTCCAGGAGCACCTTCATGGCTGCTGTGAGCCACCACCTGTTCCTAGCAGATGCCACCATCATTAATCCGTCAACATGTGCCAATTTATTCTCCATACCCTCAGCACACCTAGCAGGAAAACAATATGGTTTCTCTTGTGACTACTTTCTTTCCATCAGTTCCTAATGCAATTTCCATTTCAAACTTTTCTTCAAACCATCATCTTGCTGCCTCCCTCACTGCTTGAGTAGCTAGTTATCTATATCTCAGCATCAGCAAACAGAAAGAACTGTGGGCTTGGTCAGTGTGGAGACTGGTGTCAGGGCCCAGACTGCTTGCTCAGGCCATTGTTATCTATTTTATTTTCAGGAATAAGTATGGATATGTGTATGCATGTGTATGGTGAGTCAGTCTCTCTCTCTCTCTCTCTCTCTCTCTCTCTCTCTCTCTCTCTCTCTCTCTCTCTCTCTTTCCTCCTCCACCCCCCCACCCCCTACTGTGTGTGTGTATGTATAGACTAGCCCATAGAAAGACACAGAAATGCAGGGTGGTGCCTGTTCCCTTACAGATACAGGATATGCAGAAAGAATCTGAAGGTACCGTTTAGACCTTATGATGCTCAGAGATAAGCTAAGTCACCCCAGAGCCCAGGTAAGAAAGGGTGGCACAAAATGTGGAGGAGGGGCTTCTCTGCCACACATGGATCATGAGGGAATGCACTGTTCTTTGTATCCGCCACAACTTTGCAGCTTTGATGCCAAGTATCCTAGCAAGGCACCAGTTTCTAAGGAGGCAGCAGCAGTGGGGATGGTAAGAAAGAAATGCAAGTGACTCAGGGAGAGCCTGGCATGGGAGCTGGGGGGATCGAATGTGGCTATGCTTTCCCAGGGGGTATGTGAGACTTTCCCTGACTAGTGGAGGAGTCCTCTGGTTGAGTGTGTGGTGCAGAGGGCTGGGGCAGGGAGAAGGATGACCTAGAGGCAGCCATGATATCGTCATGCAGCCTCCCTTGTTCCCCACCTGCTGTGAAGCCCAGAGAATCCAGGTTGATGTGATCACTCGTGCAACCACTTTGTGCATCCACTTTTGTTAACTGGCTTTTGTGTCTATGTTGGTTTTATTTTTGGTGCATGTATGTTTTCGTGTGTGCTCAGACTAGAGCAATTGTGTTATCAAGTTCGGCTAACTCACAAGAATTTATATGTCTAAACAACTGTAAAGGTTGGGTTGAGCTACTTTGTGGGTTCTCGTGTGTTCAGAAAATGTCTGTTGAGTACATAAAACGTGTGTCACTTGGAGTAGAGCCATTTATGAAAGAATGGGTCCAACATCACATTAGTCTCCTCATTAAAGGAACGAGACATACTGGGAAGAGTTTTTTTTAATAAAACAGTAAAATTTACTTAATGCTTTATCCATGCCAGGCACTTTTAAAACATAGTTGGCATGTGATTTAAAAGTCGCGATGACCCTGTGAGAAGATTGCTGTTATCGTAATTCACATTTTACAAATGAGGAAACTGAAATACAGTGAAACTCTGTAGCTACTGGAATTCAAACTTGACCCAAAGCAGTCTTGCTCCGAAGTTTGTTCTCAGTTAATCAGCCAGTGTGTCCCTGCCTTTGTCTTGGCGTAACCCAACATATGGTCAATGTCAGTGAGACACACTGCAGGGAATGGAGTCTGCTCATTTGGCGGGGTGGGGCGGGCAATCATCCTAGGACTTGGGCTGTCCTAGCTCCGGTCCAGCAGCCTTGATGGTTGGGGGGTTCAATGTCTCTGCTTACCTTTAACCCATTTTGGATACATTGATTGGAATACTGCACAAACCTTTGCTAATTCTCTGAGAAGAATATCCCATGTGCCTTTGAGTCCAAACCTCGGACCCTGCTCATCCACCTGTTGCTCTTCCTGGTGCATCTGCATGTAAAGGTTCTTAGCAGAATGCTGTAGCAGGGGGTTCAAGGGGTGAACCCAGCATCCCCAACACATTGATCAGTAGACTATAAACACAATGATTGCAAAGCCCATACTTACCATGGTGGACTACACAAGATTCTTTCCTCTCTCTCACCATTGTGTAGCCACAATGTGCAGTTTGGGGAATTGACTCTAGACCTAGGGGTAGCCAGGACCAGGGGAGTATTTCTGATTAGGTCAAGCCATCTCTGCTAATCACATCATTCTTGTTTATTAATGATTGACAGGTAGGCAGGTAACCAAAACTGGCCAATGAGGCATCAAGAGAAGCCGCCGGAGATTTTAACATTTTTCTCTCACTTGTCAGAGAATGCAACAGAATAGGGGTGTCTCTGTCTCACGCCAGATGTAAACAAAGGCAATGCAAGCAGCCCAACTGCTCCTGCAGCCAAGTCATGACAGTGAGGGAGTCACCTTGTCACCAAGCTGACACTGTGGGTGGTAGAGTGGAGACACTGATAGAACCTGGGCCACTTATGTCATTTGCGATCTACTTCACCAATCTATCCCAAGTCAGCCCTATCTCTGGATTTCAGGTTATTTGAGATAATATGTACCCCTGCTGCTAAATCAGCCTGGTTTTCTAGTTTTGAGGCCAAATGCCTCTAGACCAGGAGTCGGCAAACTTTTGAGATGAAAGATCCAATCCTGTCCCTCACAACAATGTAAAAATTATTCAAGAGCCAAAAACAGATGAAATCACCATTATATGAATAATATCCTTTACAAATTTTATAAATGAAACTATGATAGTTTTATTTTCATTTTCAATTTTACTTCAGAGCCACATGTACGTACCAAAGAGCCTCATGCGGCTTGCGAGCCGCAGTTTGCTGACCCCTGGACTAGACTATTCTGCCCTGCCTGTGGAAGCCCCTAAAGCATCAGTCAGGGTCTCCTAGAGTCACAGAATGGGAGATGCTTCCCCTCTTACACCACGGACCCCTTTTGAACTGTGGTTTATTTTTTGGACTCTTTCCAAGAATATTTTACTGCATTAAATACCATTAAAAAATGGAAGTAAAACCCATTGTATTGAACTCCAGTTATCAAAACACTAAAAATAACAACAAAATTGTGACATAGTAATATGTGTGTCTTTATTAATATATTAAATAGCATGATCTAGTTGTGGATTAAATAAATCCTGTAATATGACTATAGTGATATTTTACAATTTCACCTTTGAAACAACTACAAGGTGATGAAAAGATCTGTAATTTCTATTGGTGGCCAAGTCCCAGCTTCACCTATTTCATTGTGGTTTGTGGCCGATGGAGTTTCTTGGACCCCAGGTTAAGGTCACTGAACTGAGGAAAAGGTAGGGACATTCAAGGCCATGAACTCCCAAGGTCCCTGGAGCTAACCTCTGCCCTGGAAGTTCTTTGTCTTGAATCCTCTTTTAGGGCAGCCCTAGGTGCTTTTTTTCCCTTGTCTGATCCTTCCTTCCTCCCTTCCTTCCTTCCTTCCTCCCTTCCCCTTTCCTGAATCTTCCATCAGATGAACATTCTCTCCTCTTATCCTTGAGGTCCACTGTGATTTTTCACTGTGTTCTTTTAGAGTCCCAGAAACACACACACACACACACACACACACACACACACACACACACACACACAGAGTCCATTCTCCAGTATTTCCAGACTCTTTTTTGTCCCAGTCCTTTTTTCTGGGCTGCTGAGTTTGTACCTGGTAAAAAGATTATTTAGACACTTGAGCTGAAAGCATTGGAGCCCTTTCCTATTTGTTTATAAACATGTTTAGGAATGAAAACATACATTTCTCCCCTTGGAGTTTCTCCTTCAATATTTAAGTCAAGGACTCACACAGAGATATCAGTTACGCGTCACTAAAAATCAGGAACTCTGTGCTCACCCACTTCCTTCTATGGCTTCACTCTTCCCTACCCTCTCTCCTTGGTTTCTAGGCTCTCCAGGGTGGGTGAGCAGAGGGTGATTCAACTTGAAAATCAAAGCAGATCAAACCAACATATGTGGAGACTACGGAAGGAAATATACAGAGTTGTAAATAGGATGAGATGTGTAGAATGGGACAAAAGGGTGGCCTGTGTTTTCTTCTCAGCTTTCTTCTTGTGTTTTGAAATGCAATATTATTAGGATGCATTGCTTTCATAATATAACAAATAATTTTAAAATGTTTTAAAACAAAATACATAAGACGTACCAAAAATATATGTGACTCAGATAGGGGGAACTAGCTGTACTTACAACCCAGGAAAATTCCCTTGGCACTCTTACTTTTCTCTTGAGTGTCTCTTCACATGGATAATAAGCAGCCATTTAGAGGTCTTCATATTTACAAAGAACTGTAACAACCATTGACTCTTTTGGCACTAAGCATTCAATGAGATTGGTAGACCTGTCAGTTTTATTTTATTCCCATTTCACTGATGGGAAGCTGAGACTCAGGGTGGTTTAAATGGCTTAGTTAATTTCTGTTGAAGATCATAATCTGTAGTAGAGAGGGCAAAACAGAGTGTCTTAGGTGTGATGATGAGGCCCAGGAGAGGCACAGAGAGGGGCTCTGGACAGTGCGGATGAGGAAGGCAGGAAATGGAGACAGCAACATTCCCCTCTGGCTGGACAGCCCCCCATGTGTGGCCCCATATGTGCGTGCCCCACAGATTGTTCCCATAGCTGCACAATATAGATATTCCATTGTCCCATTTTAATTTTTTTAGTTAAAAAATTATTGAAATTTATTTGACATATACCCTTGTATAAATTTAAGATGTACAACATGTTGTTCTGATCCATGTATGTATTGTAACTTGGTTTGCCATTGTTGAGATGGTTAGCACCTTCACCACATCCATAAATATCATTTCGTGAGGGCGTAGGAGACAGGTTGTGTAGGCTGTTGCCCCATGTTCTCATGAGGAGCTGAAAGCTCACAAAGGTGAAGTGCTTATCCAAAGTGAGAAGCTAGTAAGTGCAAGAGCCGGGGTTCAAGCACGAGTAGGCCTGACCCAAAGCCTACTTCTCTGAACCATTTCCCCGACTACCTTTCTCACCAAGTGTTCACATCAGGAGGCTGTGATGCGTTGCAACCTTGTGTTACATCAGACTTTCCCCCTGGACGATGGGAGCATCAGGACATGGATGTTGTCTCCTTACTTTCAGACGCTTAGTGCCGATCAAGTATCTAGCTCAGAACGGGTACTTAACTTATGGAAGAGCCTAAAGGAAAGGGATTTGCTGCCTTAGTGAGGCTGGGCTCCCAGCAGCTAAATCTGTTCATCTGGTCCTACAGCCTGAAGGAGGCATTGGCTGGCATACCCATGCTCCACTCTTTTTGTGTTTGCTGTAATAGGAGCTGCATTATTGCCACTTCTAATCAGGCATTTATTTGTTCAGTAAACCCAGATGCAAAGGACCCAGTGCAGCATTTGCAGAGATTGGCAGGGCAGGACGGGGAGTCTGGTAGGGGGTTCCCTGTAAGGAATCCCACCTCCACTTCTCCCCATTACTGCCAGCCCCTGGCAGGGTGCAACAGCTGAAGACTGCCTTAGCGACACTGAAAGGTTAAAACCTGTGTTCAGCAGCAGACGTTGTGCAAAGTGGCTGCTAGTCTGTGGATTACGTTTTTCCCTGACCTTTCTGGGATGGAGAATTCTTCACAGCTGTCATTGCATCAGTGCACAAGCCCAGAAATATCATTAGGGGAGACGTCTTGGCTGGGAGTCTGTGCCAAGCCTGGCGGAGGAGGGCTGTACTGAGGAAGCATGACCAGAAATTCAATAAATGGAGCTGCAGCCAAACACAGATGCTGATCCACAGACGAAAGGGGCCAGAGCAGGGTTCTTCCCTTCCCTCCGGCCCTCACTGATTTGCATTGCAATCATCCATTTCCACGTCTGTACTCCTCACTTGTCTGTATGTCGCTCAGGGCAGGAGTGTGTCATATTCTCCTACACCCCAGTGCAGTGCCTGGCACATGGCAGAAGTTCTGTAAACTGCTGCAGATGTGAAAGGACTCAATGTGATCCAATGGAAAGAGCTTAAAAATCAGTTCAACCTATGTTTGTTCCAGATCTCCCTAAACTAGAGCCTGAGACAATAATTTTGGTATAGGTTTTTAATTTGGAAAGTGCATTACTTTGGGCTGTCCAGAGAAACAGAACCAATAGACTAGATAGACAGATGAAAAATAGATAGGTAGGTAGATAGATAGATAGATAGATAGATAGATAGATAGATAGATAGATAGATAGATACATGGATACATAGATGATAGATAGATAAAGTTTTATTGTAAGAAATTGGCTTAGCTCAAGTTATTATGGAGGCTGAGAAGTTTAAGATCTGCAGTTGGCAAGCTGCAAACCCAGGAAAATCTGTGATATAATCCCAGTCTGACTCCAAGGCCTGAGAACCAAAATTGCTGATGATGTAAGTTCTAGTCTGAGTCCAAGTCCAAAGGCAGGAGACCAGTAATGACCCAGATTGAAGATAGCCAGGCAGAGATAATCCATTATTCTTCAGCCTTTTGTTCTATTCAGCCCTTCAACAGACTGGCTGAGGCCCACTCACATTGCGGACAACAACCTGCTTTACTCAATCTTCTGATTCAAACATTACTCTCATTCAGAAACCCTCACCGACGCACGCAGAAATATTTAACCAAGCATCTGGCAGCCTGCAGCCTGCTCAAGATGACACAGAAAATGAACCATCACAGAGAGCATCGTACGGAGCAGCGACAGGGAGAGAGGAAATGAGATCATGCAAGCAGAGCAGAAGGAAAGGCTGGGGTGACGAGCTGGACAGTGCGGTGAGCAGCTGGGGTTTGACCCCACAGGAGCCATCGGAGGAATCTTGTAGAACGTGCCTCAGAATTGTCTTTCTGGAACCTAGGAAGCTGGGACATTTGATTTCTGACTTCTGTCCATTACAAGTGTGATGGGCAATGACTACTCCGTGTTCCCAGGCTGTGCCTGCTCCTAGCATAAGAAGCCCTTCAGACCTTAGAGGGAACTCTGGCCGAAAAAAAAAAGAGGAAGAAAGAAAGAAAAAGAAAGGAAAAAAAGCACTGAAGATGCCCCCCTGAGCTTTGCTTAAATGCTGTGGGCCAAGGGACTGGGTTGGGAGGACACAGAATGTGTCGGCTGCATTTCCCATCTCATTTTCAATGTCCTGGACTGCTGGACAGTGACAGTTCATACAATGCATCACAATATGGAAAGCACTTTCTCACTTGATCTCGTCCACAACCCTGGACATTAGGTAAGGGAAGTCCCTCCTCCTGATGCCCAGAGAATATGGGGCCCTCAGAGGGACTGTGGGCTTGCCCAAGGTCCTTCAGCTAGCTAGTGCTGAGTCAGAGCTGTAACCTCTGGGCTCTCCACCCAGTTTTCCTGCTACTTCACCAGCAGTAGGATCTTTCTGTCTCCTCAGCCTTAGGATTTTTGCAATGAGAAAAATAAACCACTGAAGGAAACCTAGAATTAATGCAGTGGTAGGTTAAATTAGCAAGAGATCAGCTAGAATTTGTACATGTCATAGGTGGACTGGTCGTCTACACAGCTAGATTCAAGTTTTAGCTCTACCGGTAACCAATGCTCTAGTCATGCAAACTTCTTTCTTTTTCTAAGTATGTCATCTCATCTTGCCATCAAATGAGAAAGTCTCATTAGAGAAGAAGTACTTTGTTTGTTTGTTGTTTTGCTTTGTTTTGTTTTTTAATGATGGTGTCAACTGAGCAGCAAACTTATCTGTTATTATAGTGGCACTAATCTGTTTAAAATATGTTGGCTTTGATGTAAGGGAGGCCTGGTACCATCTTGGTTACACCAGAGTGCTGTGATCTTGGACAAGTGAGCTGGACTTTCTGAGATTTGATTTTCTTATACCTTAAGTGAGCCTAATACTTGTCCTGCAGAATGAATGATTAGAGAAACCATATGTGCAGTTACCACATCATTGGCTTATACATACAACATACTAAAAGATAATTGCTGATCATGTGATTTTTATTAGAACTATGTCCAATAAGCTAAGTTTCTTATTTCCTGTAACTCCTTTGACAAGTTTGCCAACTAATCAATAGAGTAACCCACATGACATCTATTTATAGACTTAGGGTAAATTTTGTCATTGTATCATCCCTGCTAAAAACAT
Source organism: Aselliscus stoliczkanus (assembly GCA_033961575.1). Taxonomy (NCBI): domain Eukaryota; kingdom Metazoa; phylum Chordata; class Mammalia; order Chiroptera; family Hipposideridae; genus Aselliscus; species Aselliscus stoliczkanus. The sequence goes on from CM066734.1 coordinate 135,316,515, forward strand.
TGAGAAGGTGTAAATAGTCCTCTTCTTTTTCCTACTTTCCATAGATATATCCACATATTTATAGTTGGCATTTTAACTAACAAAGACATGAATGCCAACAGCTTTTGTATACACTCAAAAAGAAAATATTAGATTGGATAATTGATAAAGACCCTTTCATTTTATTTAATTTAGTGTTAATATTTTTCCTAAAAGACAGATACAAACCATTATTAAATCTCAGAGGAGTCCTGTTTGTTTTAAATCAATTATCACCATGAAATGCCCAATAAAAGAAGCATGCCATCTGAACTAGAGGCCAGTTAGGACTCACATCAAGTTCACTTACAGTTACAGTGGTGGATGTTACCACCTGTACCTCTCTAATTCATCTAATAATACATGGATTAGTGGCTGAGAGCTAGAGCCATAGTTAGAGAATGGAAAAATGCAGAGCAAGAGAGTATTGTATATATCCCTGTGAAAATTACTAAACACAAGCCTGCAGTTCAGTTCAGGCAACAAATGAACACACCGTGAGCCCAGTACAGTCAAGACCTGGGTGCCTCAGAGGTGTTTAAGGCAGTCACGCCACCTCACGCTCATAGTCTCTGTCTAAGCTCTTTTGGATTAGTTTCTTCTCTGGCTTCTATCTCTCAACGCCTGCTTACATTTACTTTCCTCTTTTTAAGGCTTTTGTCTTGGGAATTGCTTTTGGTGCCTCCAGCTATTGACTTTTGCCTCCCACTCAGAACTGGTGTGGACTAACTTTGGTTTACGGCCCATGCTGGTGGACACTACAGTTTCTAATGGTGACCCCATTCTGCCTGGTCCGCCTCACCTCTCAATATTGACGGGGAGCAGAGGGGTGCTTAGCCAGGGGAAAGGAAAGATAGGATAGAATGTGTCAAAGTTATTGCAGACCTTAGGAATAATCAAAGGCACATAATAGTACAAAATTTACAAAACGTTCGTTCTTTCTGCTTTGGCTCTGAATGTTTATAAAAGACTTCACCAGGAATATGGGGACTCCTACAGCCTTTGTGGGGAAAGTACAGTTTGTGTCCTGCCTTTTGCTTACCGGCCACCCTTCACCACCCCCACCAGCCCAAGGCCGAACTCTGGCTCTCATAGATTAATAATATGCCTTTTTGAGACTGACAACTTCTAGCATGCACAATTATCTTCAATGGAAAGAGAAAGCCTGGAGGCTTATGGGGAAAGGCTTAAATTCTTAGCTCTCCTATTATAAGTGGCCACAATTCTACTTCACAGTGCGCATGAGCAGAGATAATGTAAGACACTACCCCAAAAATATTCAAAGTTTAATTACTTGACAGAAAGAACATTCCGTTTCTCAATTCAGCTATAGAACAATTTCATAAATGCTAACTCTTACTAAATCACCTCTTAAATAACTTAAATTTAAGTTAGTGCAAGCTCTTAACCTAAACTCAACTAAAAGAAAATAGTGCTCAATAAAAAAGGGAATGGGGGTAAAAAAGAGAGAAGGAAGTTTATGGGATGAAAGAAAAAGCTGCTGCGTACAATAAAATTGTATATGTGCTGTCTGAGCCTTTACCACAAACATTTATTAATGGGTGGGTCCATGCATGAGATAAATAGTTTGACCCAAACTAACTAAAAAAATAAAACTCATACTTGAAGGCATGCATGTATTGATTGCCTAATGCATGTTAGTGAAAGACTATTACTCATAGAGTAACCAAAATGATTTTTTTAAATATATGTAAATAGGATCATGCTACCCCTTCCCATGGATTACAGCTGGAATAAAGTCTAAATCCCTTGACCAGTCCCACAAGACCCTATAGGTTCCAACCCACCCATATTTTCAGCTCCATCTCCTACTTCTTGTACCCTTTCACTAGGGTCCTGCCAAGCTGGTTTTCTGTCTTAATTCCAACTCCTTAGAAAACACAGTTAGGCAAAATCTCAGGTGGCAATGCTTCCTTTGCATGTGTGATTCCTGGGAAACAAGAGTGAGCAAATCACTCACTGACATGGGGAATCAAATCATGACATGGGGAAAGAGGGAGAGCAATTCAGGATGGTGTATGTTCAAAGCTGGCCACAGAGTTGCCCCAATCTGAGGATGATGTGTTAGTTATGGTCCTCCAGACAAACAAGAGATGTGTTACAAGGGGTTGGCTCATGCTAGTATGGACAATGAGAAGTGCCACAACCTTTCATTTGTAAGCTAGAGACCCAGGAAGGACAGTGATGCAGTGTGGAGGCCTGAAGCCAGAGAGCTGATGGTATGGTCTGGAGGCCTGAAAACCAGGAGCCCTGAGGGCAAGAGAAGGTCAATGTCCAGCTCAAGCAGACAGGCAGAGAGCAAATTCAACCTTCTTCACCTTTTTGTTCTATTCAGATCCTCAATCAACTGGGTGATGCCCACCCATATCTGCTTTCCTCAGTCCACTGATGCAAATGCCAATCTCTTCTAGAAGTACCCTTACAGATATTCTGTTTAACCGTACCTGAGCATCCTGTGGCCCAGTCAAACTGGCACATAAAATGAACCATCACACCCAGGGACAAGTGAGGCTGAATGTACCTGGGGTAGCTCACAGCTGGGGTTCAGTATATCTGCTTTTGGCTATTGGAACAGCATTAGCTGATTGGCAGCATAGGACTTCTAAACAGTGTTCTAAACACACTACACTAGACGTGTCCTCTTAGGAACACTTTCCCCCCAGATTTTCTTATCCTTGCATCTTACTTCAAATGCCACTCCCTTAAAAAGGCCCTCCCTGATCATTCTGTCTGCAGTAGCATTTTTCCCCTGGACTCTCTTTACCCCATTCCACTTTCTTTTTGTTTTCACAAAATTCATCACTACCTAAAATTATTTTATTCATTAAATGACTTACATGATTAGTGTTTGCCTCCCCCCCACCTGCAAATTATAAGCTCCATAAAGTAGGGAATTTATATGTTATGGTCCTTGTCATATTCCCATTCTCTAAAATAAACTTGAGATAGAATATGTGCTCAATTTTTATGTATTCAATGGAGGGTAAATAAAAGAAAAGAGGAATAAAAGAGACAACCTCCACCAAGAAGTAATTCTAGATGTTGTGAGGGAGGTACTTACCTATTTAATATCAAGAGCATGACAAATGCTCACTTTGAAATAAGGGGAGGGTGACAAAGAGACACCATTTCAGATTGAGTGGAGGGGTCTCACTGAATGACTGATGCTTGAGCAAAGTGTCAAAGACTCAAGGAGGGTCCGGTGATCAGACGGGGCTAAGAACTTTGCATTCACTTATTCATTCCCAAGGTAATATAAGGTTGTGAACTCTACATGAGTTTGAATCGTGCTCTGCTATCACTAGCTCTGTAACCTCAGATTAAATGCATAAATACTCTCTGCTTCAGTCTCCTCTGTAATAACTAGGCATAATATTAGCAGTCTTCATAGGCTTGGTGTGAAGAATAAACGAGGGCATCCATACATAGTGCTTAGATCAGCACCTGGTCCATCGTAAATGTTCAGTGAATGGCAACTATAGCATTATGACTAATGATTACTACTCGTTTGGATTATCTAATAAGTACAAGGCATTGAAATACCACGGGTGTATCATGACAAGTGAAATAGACCAAATCTCTTAGAGCTGTCATAAGCAGGTAATAAACAAGCAAACACATCATTTAAAAAGTCTTTTTTAAATGTGAATTGCTGTGAACCAAAAAAACAGGGATAAAGAATACCAGGGGGACAGTCAACTAAGGCTCACTGAGGGGATGACATTTAAGCTCAGATCTGAAGGATGAGCAGGCGCCAGGCATGCAGAGGCAGGGCACAGAATTCTAGAACAAAGGCTGTTGAGTTTTGAAGGTAGAAAAGGGAGAATTGTGTCTGCAGCTCTGAAAGAATGATCTGTGTCTGGAGGGCAGAGATAAGGGTGGAGGGGTCTGATATGAGCCTGGAGAGGTGAGCAGAGACAGGTCAGGCTGTGCTTTGAATGGCAAGGTAAAGGATTTGGGTTTATTTTAAAGCATAAAGGAAGTTCACCAGATGACTTCAAGCAAGTGAATAACAAGACCCAGTCACATTTTTAAAAGACATTCTGGCCCCTGTGTGGAGAACGGATTGGAGATGGCCAAAAGTGGAAACAAGGAGGGTAGTTAATGGGAATGAATAGCAAAGCCCAAGATATGGCAGTTGACATCAGAAGACATCCTTTGTTCAGATGGTTTCTCTGGAACCATTGGAGATTGGCATCTCCCGCCAGTGGCTGCCATCTGCGATGCATGAGCAGCCTGTGATAGCAACCTGCACCCCAAAACCCTTGGGGAATCCTTGGGGAGGTCCATAAAACAGAGCTCAGCGAGTCTTCCTTTGGACATTCACAGACACTGATATTTATGCCCCTCCTGACTTTTAATCATGAACTGCTCATTCTCAATGTTCTGTAGTCATGGTGGTCAACTGCATCGGTGGCCAGAGTGATTAATCTGTTTAATTATCAGGTGGCACTTGTTAGATTTTATTGCAACTCTCTGTGTCATCCCTGCCCATAAAACTTCACCTGGGTCCAACAACTTCACCTGGGTTAAAAATCATAAGCTATTCATCAAATTGCGGTACTTCTTCAGAGAGAAGCTAATGGCTTAGTGTAAAGACTATGAAACACCAGTTGAAATAAATCAAAAACACATTATGTCCTGTGACCTTATAAAGTATAAATTAAAAATATATTACGTAAAATCTTTTGCCAATTGCCAAAACATTTTAACTATTAAAACATCCTTATCCAAAGATTACATTAAATTAAAATCATGTCATTGCCTCCTCCTTCTTCTTCTTCTTCTTCTTCTTCTTCTTCTTCTTCTTCTTCTTCTTCTTCTTCTTCTTCTTCTTCTTCTTCTTCTTCTTCTTCTTCTTCTCACAGCAACAAAAATGATACTTAACATATTGAGCTGTGATCACATGCCCTATAGTACCCTCAGCACACTGCCAATTGAGCTCATGGAACACTGTTAAATAAAACCTGTTTTTCCCCATTTCATTTTATAAGCGAGGGACTAAGGTTCAGCCAGGTAGTAAAGTGTCCACAGTGTCACCTAGCTAGGATATGGAGTCGATGCTCAAATTCAGGTAGTTATGACTCCAAAGGCCATCATTAGCCACTATCCTGTTGATTTCACAGCACCTCGTTCCAGATATAAAGGATAGAATCAGAATTGGAGGAGGTACAGGAGACCTCAATTTAAGAAATGCCTCCAGTGAGATTTCCTTTTGACCATTATTTCCCTCCATTGTATAAAATGAAGGAGGTGGGGTGTTAAATAAGATGTCTAGTGTTATAGTGCTATATTTGACTGTAATATTGGACTGAAATTCCTCTTTTCATCCTTACCCCTAGGGGTTCCATCATCCACAACACTTTGGGGAAATGTGCTTGGTGTGCCATTTTCTTTAACAGCTCAGCAGAAGCCAGCTCTTGACTGAAACACCAGAATAGCAAAAGCATACTCCCATCCAGAGTGGCGGCAGGTCAGCTGCTAGTCTCTGGGCATGGGCCTCAGAGTAGCTCACCTGAAAACCTAAACAATAGGGAAAATTGTTGACTGGATCTTCATAGCTCCTAAGCCCCTGAACAGCATTTAGTTACTCTGTGACTCTTAAATCTGGAACAGAAGACTTCTAAAATTGGTCTTTATGTTTCTTTTCTCAAAAGAAAATTTCTCCAAAAGAACTGAAATCGGAATCTAGTAGAGATATCTGCACCCTATGTTCATTGCAGTATTCATAATAGGCGACATGGATGAACCTAGAGGACATTAGGCTAAGTGAAATAAGCCATCACAGGAGGAAAAATCCTGCGTGGTTCCACTTATATGAGGAATCTAAGGCGGTCAAACTCATAGAAGCAAAGAATAGACTGATGGTTGCCAGGGCCTGGGGAAAATTGTTGCTTAATGTTTATAAAGATTCACATATGCAAGATAAATAAGTTCTAGAGATCTGCTGTACAGCATAGTATTTATAGTTAATAATATGGTATTGTGCACTTCGAAATACTTTAAGGGGGTAGATTTCATGTTAAGTGTTCTTACCACATGCACACACACACACACACACAGGCACACACACACACACACACAACACAAAGAAACTTGGGGAAGTGTTGGATAGGTTTAGAACCTTGATTGTGGTGATGGTTTTATGGGTATAGGTATATATGCAAACTCATCAAGATGTATACTGAAATATGTGCAATTTTTAAATATCAATTATACTTCAATAAAACTAAAAGAAATTTAATATGAGGGGCGATTGCCCAGAAACAGGCTGGCATCTGAGAACATCATCGTGAAGTACTGGCTTCCTACAGAATCCCCGTATGTTCATCTTTGCTCATCTGAGACACTGACTGGAGCCGGGGATAGCTTTCTCAGATCTTTCTGTCATCGAATGCTTTGTCTTCATTTAGTGACACCATCCACATGCATTCTTTTTTCAAGTCATTTTCAACTCTTTTATTATTCTTCCAGTTCCTTATGGTCTTCATTTGTCTGAGCCAAGCCTTCTTTCTCCCTGGAAGACCTTTCTCACCTCCCATTCTCAACTATACCTTCTCCAATGCATTCCTCAAAAGTCAGGTTTTTCTCCTTAAAACAATGTCCTGAAGACTCTCTCTTTGTTCTTCCAAATCTCCTCTCCTCCTTTTTCCTGTCCATTCATAATAGACAGCATTAGACTCAACTTTGTTCTAGGTGTGAGGGATTCAGATTGCTCTGTTGAGAGATGTGATGTTTAACAACTGACAGTTAGAGCAACAACAAAGCCCTGATTCGTACAACTCACAGATTTCAGAGGTGATCTACCTCTATCATGGCCCGTTTCAGGCTACCAATTTGACTCTAACATGAAGTCGGAAAGAAATATGCACAACAGATCCTTGACAAAGAACGGAGGCTACAACTATTCATAACATGCATCTTCTAACATTACACTTAAACTCACATATAATTAAGCAATATTAATAATGTGTAAGTATGAAAATCACGTTTTCCTTAAACCCTCATGTCTCAGATAATATATCAGTACTGCACATGTGCGACTAGAGTTGAGTTCCAGTTAACTCCCAACCCCTCCTCATCTGGGCATTGGGCATTAACTGGGAGTCGCAGGGAGAAGCCATCTTGTCTGAGACCCTCACTTCTCTCCTCACACAGGTTCTAAGGCTGTTATCAGAGTGCTTGGTGTCCCAGTTTGCCAAGTCACAGACTGCTCTCCTTGAAGCACACAGGCCTTACTAATTTTATTACACAAACATAACTCAGTATTATCCTATTTGCATCTGTCATTGTTGTTACATAAACCTGTGAAAAATAGAGAGTTTGAGAGGGAGAGAGCTCCTAATCTGAATCTCCTCCAAAAATTTCTTATTCTGGGTGATGAATGTGACACTAAAGTCCTTTCTCATCATATGCATACCAAAGCAGCAGTCATCCTGGCAGATGCTGCTGGCAAGTTTCTGCCTTATTATTTAGGAGGCAAAATAGCTGTTTTTTGTTTTCCTACTAAAACACCCCCAAAGCCCAGTGTCTGAATTTAAAAGGTATGTTCACCTATTGCCTTGATGAGAATTTTTATGTCAACCATTGTTTCTATGGTCCTTGAATAGCACGGCCCTTACTTTCCCTGTATCCATGCTCTTCTATCTCATGAAGCTACTGTGCATATTTACTTGAGAAACTTTATCTAAGAATGTTCCAGAAAGCTCAGGGAAGTAATTCTCCACAACACACTGATGGGGTACTTTTTGTCTTCAGAATAATAAATTATTTGGGTCCAATGTAAGGAAAAAAAATAAATGAAACTCTTAACAGCCAGCCTGAAAATCTGAGTTCACAATCCATCACCGTCCTTTCCCATTTATAGGTTTATCAAATATATACACCTAATTTTTAGCCTTGCAGCCTATTATCCTAGGAAGCTAACCTACTTAAGTCCCAGGAACACTTAGCACTTGCAGTGAGTTTCACACACAGTTCCACACAGTCTAAGCTCACACACTGGTTTTGTCTGGCTTTGTCACCATGGCAGAGCAGAGATGATTTCCTCTGTTGTAAGCCCTACCTTGGGTCCTAAGCCTGCATCATGTCTGCAGCTATCGTCCATACTTGAGATAGGTCATCAGCATTCACACGTCAGGCTTGGTCTCCCCAACTGTCATAACACCCCTACTCCATTCCATAAGCCTGCCAGCTGACAAAACAGTTTTATGAAACTCAAACCTGATCAACATGCTCCTCTGTTTAAGTTTCGTTTATAGCACGTACCTCTTCAGCCCCAGGATAAAATCAAGCTGCATAGCTGCAGGTCTCAAAATATCTGCCTCCAATCCCTTTCATGTGCGACACACCATGCCTGTGCATGCCTTGCTATTCACAGTGCACCCCCACCATGAAGCAGGGGTGGAGGAGATGCAGAAAGAGGACATGGAAAAGGGAAGAGGAGATAAAGGCGAGGTTTTAGAAAAGAGACAAGAGGAGAGATGTGCAAATATCCTTATGTATTTCACCAAGAGAAATAAAGGAAAGGAATGGCAGGTAATAGAGTGTTGGAGAGTTACTTTCCATGTGTGAGAATATGTAAGAGTGTGTTCCCACAGCAGGAGGAGCAGTGCAGTGAGAGAAAGAGAGAGACAGACAGGGACAGAGACAGAAATAGATGGAGGGAGGGAGGAGAGAGAGAGAGAGAGAGAGAGAGAGAGAGAGAGAGAGAGAGAGAGAATGTGTGTGTGTGTGCTTGGTGTAAAGTTGTGTGAAATTACTTTAGTTGAACTACAAGAGGAGAAAAAGGAAGGAGAATAGTATTGTGCAATTGTGCCTGGCCGAAGGAACTGGAGGGCTCGGTTAATCACTTTGCCCTATCAACTCTGGAGTCTTATTAACCGGGACAGCTTGGAGGCTGTCTTACAATTTGGGAGTGTTTTCATTTTTCCCCAGAGTAACTGTAAGGAGAGAGCAGAAGCATAGCCCAGAGTGTGGGGCTCATATTTGACAGCCAGGATGCAAGGCGGTGTGAAACTTGCTATTAGACCAGGAATGATATGCACGTTCACTTCTCACATGAGTAGTGAAGGTAAATGTGATAGCATCGGTCACTGCTGGCCACTTCGTAAACAGTGAATTTCATCTTTAACATAGACCCATTCTGTGGATGGGAAACCTGAGTTACAAAGAAGGCAGATGCGTCAACTGCTGGCAGGGTATTATAGAACCATGTGACAAGTGCTGCAATTGGGAGGTGCACGGGGTAGGCTGCCTCGCTCAGCTCACCTGATGGTGGATCTGGAAAGGGTTACCCTGGCAACAGGACTGAGGAGGGACAAGTAGCTCTGTGAAAAAGGAAAGAGGACTGGGGAGTACAAAATCTTAAAGGTGTAGGAGAGTCTATTTCACAGAAATAGAGACGTCTCAGTTGTGGGTGAGGGCCCTATCATTTTCAGAGTACAGTTGAGCTGTTCTGCAAAGAAACTCTCGGAAAAGCAATTAAATGTTTGTCCATTTTTTCCCAAGTGAGCTGAAGCATGGTTGCCTCATCTTCCCTTTCCTTTCCTTTTACCTTCATTTCCTTTACTTGTGTGCTTTTTGCTTCTTCTCTTGTTAGCCCTCTTATTTCTTTTTCTTTTTTTCTTATATAGCACAGTCATATTTTAACATATAATGAAGTATGATTTTTAGTCTTAGAAAGTCTCACTCTTTCTTAGCCCTCATTCATTGAAACTGAGGTGGCTATTGCTTCAGGAGAAGCAGACAACCAAAATAAGAAAATGAGAAAATTATTTTAAGTTTTGCTTTTAAAAATAGACTCTCAAAATGCATTTAAGAAGCAACGCTGGGCAGGCAAAGGCTTTTGCTTGGAAGAGTCAGATTCTTTTGAGAAACAACAGAGTTTTCTAAAATTCAAAGCTTTCTTTTAAAGAACCACAGGCTAGCTAATTAAGATCGTGGAATCTTACCATGAGCCATAGAGTGAAAAAGATGGAAAAGATGTTGCAAAGGCCAGTTTCTTTTACACAGAAGAGTGACATCATTTATGAGCTTGGCGGTTATGTTAAAAGAGAGTCAGTGGGCACACAGCTGGAGGGATGACGCAGCTTACCCGAGATGGTCCCACCACCTCCAAATTCTGAGGCTCTTCCAAGGCATCAGGAAGATGCAGTGTGAGGACAAGTCTGAAAGGAGAGGGAGATTCTGCCCTCTCCCCTTTGGAATGCTCAGACTTTGCTGGATGTCCTGTACTCACCTAGGAGCCTCAGGAAAGTTGAAGTGGTGCAATGACTTGTTTGGACAGGAAGAGGTCTGAGATCCCGCTGCTGGTTTCCCCTGGTTTGCCCCCCTTGCGGTTTTGAGCTTCTGGGGGCCTCCCATGGTCCTTCCTTAGTGGCCACCTTTTTCCATCTTCAAAACCAGCACCGTGGCACCACTTTGACAGTCCTCCCACCATCACGTTCACTCAGACTGTCTTCTTCTGCCTCATTCTTCCATTTTAAAGACCCTCATGATCATATTAGGCTCACCCAGGTAATCCAGGATAATCTCCCATCTCAAACTGAACTGAACAGCAGCCTAATTCCGTCAACAGTCTTAACTCCCTTTTGCATAAGGTAATTTACCTATAGGTTCTGGGCACTAGGATGTGGTCCTATTTGAGTGACCATTATTCTGTCCACCATAGAGGACTTCAAGGCTGGAGACCGTTACTAGGACACAAGAGAACACTTTTCTCACCAGCAAAACCAGCAAGTGCCCAGAAACAGGGATTCAGACCAGAGATCCGCATCCATGATGTTTTATAGTCTTCCTACTGGATCCAGGTAACAATTGGGGAGAAGAGAAGAGAGAGGCAGAAGTAGAAAAACTCAAGAACAGACTGAATTAACCAGGAGAGAATCTGTGACTTAAACTGGAAGACACAGATAACCTTAAAATGGCAAGATTAAAAATTTTTGCTGACATCAGTGGAACTTGAGGGCTTATTACCAAGTTACTTGAGTTATAGAAAACACAGAAAACTACAGGTATGCATATGAGAGTAACAGTATATAAATTTCAATGCAACCACATTTTCTTATTTTGATATCTTTTTTCTGCTACCACTTCTTTAAACTCAATTATTTTTCTCTGTCTCTCCAAACCTCTTAATTCTCTTCTTATTCCTTCACCATTTCCTTTTTTTTTCTTCTCCTTACAATTACAAAACTTCTCTTTCTCCTCCTTTATTCTTTTCTTTCTGTTTCCTTGCATTTAACCTGGTTACAAGAAGAGAGAATAGAGGCAAATACCATGTCTTACTCATATTTTTGTCCCAAGAATGAGCATGGGGCCTGGAAGATAGCAGATGTTCAGTGACCATTTATTGAATAAACAAACAAAAACATTGAATTCTTTGTCATGCAGTAGGAAAGGAGTGCTGCAAAACGTCAAAGAGGACTGTTGGTGTCCTGAAAACACAGTGAATAGCTAGGTTGCATTAAAAATATTGTTAATTATTTCTTCATTTAATGACCCCAGTTTCTGCAGCTGTCAAGTGAATTATCACCTTTTAAGCATGCCAGTTTGAAGAAAGCTTTAAATTATAACCATAAGATGGCAAAGGAGTCAGAGTAACTGGAATTAAATTTATATGGAAGAGTTTTCCTTTTCACTGTTGTTTAAATAGGTTCAAATAAATTGAAATAGCAAGAAAGTTTCAAATGGATAAAGGCAGCAAAATATGATTGCCTCACCCAAAGCTGAGGGCTGGAGTTGAACTGATCAGGAAAGAATTATTCTCAGAAAGAGCAAGACAGTGTGCTCTGTAAATCATGGGGATAAGCAGTTTTGTTTTTTTCTTCTGAAAGTAACCTGCTCTGAAAATAGTGCACCATTCCCTGAAGGGCAGTCAATATTTCCAAATTATAGGAGTGTCCAAATTATGGGCCAAATACCTCCTGCTATTGTGTTCCTGTAAATGTCACTTAAAAGAAAGGCATTTTCAATTTCATAAAGTGTTTGTAGAAAAAAAAAAAAACTGTCCAAATGAGACTCTAGACCTGGGAAAGCATGAAGACGGGACCGAAGACAAAAGGGGACAGCCACAGAGTGGGGCAGGGACCCAGAACAGCAAGGAAAAGCCCTGCCTGGTGGTTGCAATCAGTAGCTGTTATTACCTGGCCAGAGATGAGCAGGTAGAAAGCATAAAGGCAATGTTTTGTTTGTTTGTTTGTTTGTTTGTCTGTTTGTTTTTTCAGTTGATGGAGAGGCCAGTATATTGCATGCATTTTTATTTAATCTTTTTACCACTTGTCAACATTGATAGTACTATGTGCATTTTTCACAAAAGGAAACTAAAATTGATAAATTTTCAGTAACTTGACCACACATGTACTATGTAATGTGGACTTGAGATTTGAACTCGAATCTGGATTACTCAGCTTGTGTTTGTAATCACAGCACCACTTGAGGAAACACTGTCTTACTCTGCAGAGCCTTTTTTTCTTTTTTTTGGTTTATTTGTTTGCTGTTACCTGTGTCTGTACAGATTATATATTGTCCCACATAGAATTTGCATGTGTCCACTGGAGCTGTAAGTTAAAGGTCAGATCACCCTATCCACAAAGCAGGGGTCAGGAAACCAGGATCAGTCACCACCATGACCGTCATGACAATTGTCTTCTTACATCCAGAAAACGAGTCATGGGGCCTCAGATTGTGAAATCTGGCTACTGCTTCTTGTTGCAATTTTTTTCTTGATAGATCCAAAGCAAGAAAACAATGATGGTTCAAGGGGTGGGGTGGGGAATTCTCCAGGAAACAGCCTAGAGCAGCAGGAAAATAGTCTTAAATTTACTTCTGCCTAACAAATGTTGGGTATGCACATGTAATTGGTAAAACTCTGATTTGCATTTGGAATCCTAGCTCTGAAGGAGTTTTGGAAATGCAATTTTTACTTTTTCAATCTATGCAATTGAACAAAGAAACAATAGAAGGAGGTACGTGCTGAGTGCCAATTGTATATATCCAATGTATATAGAAATTTTTTTCTCAAGTTATAATTTCTTTTTTATACAAGTTTACTGGAGTGACAATGGTTAGTAAAGTTACATAGGTTTCAAGTGTACAATTCTGTAACACATCATCTATGTATCACATGGTGTGCTCACGACCCAGAGTCAGTTCTCCCTCCATCACCATATATTTGATCCCCTTTACCCTCATCTATCACCCCCCTCCCCCTTACCTCTGGTAACCACTAAACTATTGTCTATGTCTATGAATTTTTGTTATGTTGTTTGTCTTGTTCCTTTGTTGCTTTCAGTTTTATATCCCACATATCAGTGAAATCTTATGGTTCTCTACTTTTTTTTTTCTGATTTATTTTGATTAACATAATAATCTCAAGATTCATCTATGTTGTCACAAATGGCACTATTTCATCTTTTCTTAGGGCTGAGTAGTATTCCATTGTGTATATATACCACATCTTCTTTATCAAATCATTTATCGAAGGACACTTTGGTTGTTTCCATGTCTTGGCCACCGTAAGTAAAGCTGCAATGAACATCAAAGCACATATATCTTTACAGATAAATGTTTTCAGATTTTTGGGGTAGAGGGATTGCTGGGTCATATGGTTAAAAAAAAAAGGAAAAGAAAATCATTTTGTTTTCCAGGTTCTATTGTAGAGGAAGACAAAAATCAAAGGATGAGAATGTAGGCTGATATGCCAGTAGAGTGCATCCCTTAGAACACGATGTGTGTCATCCAAAGAGAATTCATTTCAGTATCTTCACTGGAGCAACCTGAGAAACGTTTCACCACTTCCCATTGGGGCTGAACTTAGAAGCACATAACACTAATGCTTCTGGCAGCGATCTTGCAACCTCAGAAGAAAACAAAGCTAAGAAATGCAGATAAAGTAGCAAATCCAGAATTACATTATTTATGTCCTTTTATCCAATTACTTGAGGCCACCTACTCTTCAACTATTTGTAAACTAATAAATACCATTTTTAAAAAGTCAGCCTTGTAACATGTTGCCTTCAACCCAAGAGTCTTAATGAAGGTGCCCTCTCATGATGTTAAAAGGGAAAGAGGTCTTAGTTCTTGAGATCACCAGTCATAATACAGAGTAGAGATACTGCAGGATCAGGGATAGCATAATTATTTATTCCAATAATCTAATCTCAAAAATAAGACATGATTTACTGAAGTGACTCCAATTTGTAAGAAAAGTATATAGCTAGATGGATACAGAGAGCAAGGTTCTGTTCCCAGGGCTCCTGCCTTGGGAAGAGAAAGAAATCATGATTGGTAAGGAATCTGGTAGGCAGCTTAATGACCCCGTAGAGTCCACCCAGACCTGTGAAAGCCCTCACCGCAAAGAAACTAATGGACTAGAACTCTAACAGGATCAAAAACACTATCTTAACCCAGAAAGATGAGACACTGCCCCAACCAAATAACATATGTTTAGCTTTATGGGAACATAGCAAGAAAATGCTCTTTTTCTTTTGTTATGTTTTGAATTTTGGGAAGGTAAGCATACCTAATATTCATTAGCATTCCATTTCTTTTCACCTTCTAGGCACACGAAGGATAATACTTTTAGACTATCCCACAGTTGGTTAGAATATGAGAACTATTTAGTCAATAAAATATGATAATAAATGGTATGTGTCACTTCTGAGCAGAGACCTAGCAAAGCTCTTGCATAATCCTTTAGTCTCTTTCTCTGACTGAGAAAGCCATGGATTCTACATTTGGCAGTTGCAAGACAGTGGAGCTTTTGTAATTCTTTGAACAGAAGACATCACCAACCCATGTGAATCATGTAACGTGAGCAAAAAAACAAGTTTTGTAGTGTTAAGGTCCTGAGATTATGAGGGAGGGATTCATGTTACTGTAGCATTATCTAACCTGTACTGGCTGATACTGGGGTACTAATATAAAATGAGAAATCTTCCATCCTATTACCTTTTGTATGGGAGCAGTGATTCCAAGGCAGAGCTAGGTCAAACATGGCCATTTGTGCTGTCCGAGGAAGAAGTTCCAGGGTTGATGAGACCAAATCAGACATAATGGTATCTCACAAAGCTCTTCAACCATTAGAAAATTGACATAATGGTATAATGAATCATAGATGGCCACCAGAGCCAGATCAATCTGGTTTCAAATACCAGCTTTGCTATTTATTAGCTGAGTGTTATCCAATCAATTTAAAATATTTCTGAGCTTCAATTTATTTACCTATAAGGCAGAAATAAAACAGCTATTCTTACAGAAATATTATAAAAAAATATTAAGAACACATGAAAAATATGATTAGCATTCAATAAATGCTCTTTTGCAGGTAAAGTAGCCAGTGTTCTCAAAAAGTGAAAGTAATTAATTAAGGCCAAACTGTGATTTCCTGAAGAAACCAGTAATTGAACCCAGATTCCCTGATTCCCAACCCCAGAACAGTTATCTTCCTCTCTACAGATGGATTTTCATGTGACTATAGACTTTATACAGTTCAGGATGTGAACCATGCATTCCCATTTATGTATCATTAACACCCAAAGGTCAGCCAACCTGTGTTGAATAACTGACCAGACTTAAATATATAACAATCAATATCCTTGCCTTTCATAACCCCCTTCCTCCAGAGTTAATTTGCCCCATATTTAGCTCAAAATTACATTCTTCAATATACTGGGAAAAGGCAGTGCCCAGAGTCTTCCTTTTGCATATATATATATATATATATATATATATATATATATATATATATATCATATATTTAATGTGGCTGGGGTGAAGTGACAAATACTCTTTAGACCTAAAGACTTCTCTAAGAGGAATGAAATGTCTCCGGGCTAATGGGATAGAGAACCCTTCACCTGCAGTTCATTGGTTCAAATCCTCCATGATGAGGTCAGTGATGAGTCATTACCATCTGGTGGCTGTTCAGTGACCTATGTAAAATGAGTTGGAGGTCTTATTTCCTTGCAAAGAGAACAGTGTCTTAGATTAAATGAAAAACAACATTGACACTGGCATCACAACAAAGTTCACTCTGATATGACAGCCTGAATGGGAAGATACGTGTTGATGTACTGTTTGGAGAAGCAGATGTAGACTGAATGCTGCTTTCTGGCCATCCGAATTGAGTCATCGAATGGAGAGAGGAAGCTGACATAGAAGTTGTGTTTCTATTTAGCCTAGAGAGAAATTTTGCTCTTAATTCCTTATAAATGATACTTATTGTACACATGTGGTAAGATTTTTTTTTTTTAAATAGCCTTACCGACTATGGTGCATTGAAATTATGCCCAGCTAATCACAGGTCCACACATTGTGCAGTTCCCTCCCACATTGTCTCAGTGCTTAACCACATGATTTGTTTTGGCCCATGGGGAAAGCAGCGGCTATGACACACATAGGGGATTGATAAATGACTGTGCATTGGCATGTGCCTTTTTGGAACCAAGTTGCCATGTAAAGAAGTTCTATCATGTTGGGGCAGCCACATGGGTACCCTGCAGCTGATAGCACCAGCCATATGAGTGCGGGCACCAAGGAGCAGCCAGTTTTAAGGCAACCTACTCTCTGATAACAAATTCATGAATGATCCCATCAAATACCACTTGGAGTGAAAGTACAGTGCCCCAGCTGATCCATATGTAATTTGCCATCCCTCAGATGAATGAATAATTATTGTGAACAAATAATTGCTTGTTGCTTTAACCACCATATTTTGAGGTGTTTTGTTATGCAGCAAATACTAAGTGATACAAAAATTAATATCCTGACCCCATTTAAGATCAGGCTTTATACAGGTGTCCCTTCACAATCACAGTTCACTTATTTATTTATGCATTCAATAAATATTTAGTAAGCATCCTCCATGGTCTACTCTTTACAATAATTACAGTAGTGAAACAAACAAACAAAACACCAGATGAGACACTTTTCCTCATGGAGCTTCATCAGAGGTCCAAAACTGATAGTCCATCATGCAAATCTAGCTTACAAATATATAATATTTGGCCAATGAGTTGCTTTTTAAAATAGTGATTTAAGCATTTGAAGCTTTTGCATTCAAATTAGAAGATACGGCTTCTTTTCACACTCAGAAGAGATGGAATCCCTGGACCTACACTTCCATAAGGTGCTATTGGCTGATCTAAAAAGTGGCTGCACCTCCCCAGCCAGGACGGGGCACAAGCTCTCCAGACCCACAAGTAATTGCCTATATTTTCTGTGGCTGTGCACACTGCTAGTGTTATTTAAATTTATTATTTTCATAGCCTCATTTCATCCTTTTATTGTTTTCTTTTGCTTTGCCTTGTTTTTGGCCAGTGTGGTATCTGTAGGCATCTAAGTCTAAGATGTCCTACAGATAGGAGCCATTGGAATAGACAGACATGACCTTCCAGAAAGGTGGAAAATGTAAAGATAGCAATGGTGTTAGACATGAAGTTTAACAATGAATAAGTAAAGATAGCTAATGCAGCCTCTTCAAAATCCAATCATCTATTCTTTTAACTCTGCATGGAAAAGATTTAGGACAATCAACATATCATCCTAAGTGTTAAGTAGCTGAGGTTCTAGGATCACTTTTTAAGGAAATAGTATCAATTTCTTTCTTGCCCATAGATACCCTATGTCATAAAGTACTTATAACCTTGCAATGTCCTCAGAAAATCATGGGCTTGTATTGCAGGTTGTTCAAACCTGAGCCTGCAGAACCTAGTCAGGCAAAAAGGAGAAGAAATCCTCAAATCATTTAGGTCATCAAACTCCAGGAAGAAGTCAACTGGAAAAGATTTCACATTGACCTTGTGTTGCTGGTGTATTCAATCTGTTTTCCTCCTAGCCCTGAATCGGAACCTATTTCAAGATTAGAATTTGAAGAAAACAAATATATATTTCATTCAAATGGATTTATAGAGTGTACAGCTTTTAGGTCCATAAAAAATAACCTTCAATATCCCCTCAAAATCTGGGACTCCGAGCTGCTCAGAAGGCATTGTCAGCTTTCCACAGTAGTGGCAACACTCCTACAATCATGTCACTTGCAGATAATACGTTGGTTCTATCTTCAAATCTTATGGAAGATAAATTAGGAATAGAAATACTGGAGGAATAGTGGTTATGAAATAATGTCATCATTATCCTATTATTTATAGTGCTGCTCAGCACAAAATATCCATTATCAGCAGTACCATTGACTGTGTGCTTCTAACTGTTGAGATTTTGTACATAAAAGTCATATTATAAAAGAGTGAATTGTCATCACTTGGCAAAGGGAAAGTTTTGTGGATTTTTTATCCTCTTAAGACTTTGTCATTGTTATTGTGACAGGTAGAAAAATATATCTCTTGGCATTTGAGTGGATGGAAGCTTCTACATGGTAGACTATTTCAGAGATTGGAAACTCTAGCCTGTAGGTCAAATCCTGCCCTCCACATATTTTGTATATAATGTTTCATTGCAATATAGCATGACCATTCACTTGTATATTGTCTATAGCTGCTGTTGTGCTAAAGGTGCAGAGCTGAGACATACACCCTATGGCCCACAAAATCTGATATATGTACTGTCTATCTGGCCCTTTACAAAATAAGCTTGCTGACTCTGGGAATAGGTATTTTCTTTAACTAGGATGGGGAAAGAAGATAAAAGTGAAGATATGGATTCAAGTAAAAAGTCTCATAATCCTTTGAATAATTTAAACAAGACAGTTTTTGGAGCAAGAAAAAATGCTAGCAGACTATCTGGTATAATTATCTTAATTACAGATGATGAACCTGGTGTGATTTGTCTCCAAAGAGGGCCTCCTAATAGTCATTCCCTTATGTGGTCTGCTCCCCTAGAATCCAAATAGTCCTGTGACTAGTTTTTGAGCAATAGAATCCATGCCACAGGTCAATGTGGCCATGTGTGACTGCCAAGGCTAGGTCCTGGGAAGCCTTGCAGCCAGTAACCCATGCCCCTTCCCCCACACATAGCCTCTTCTCAGTTTTCCATCACTATGTCTTCCAAGCATCCATCCATTCAGTTTTTTATTTAGGCAATAGATATATTATTGAGCACCATTTTTAACTAGCACCTAGACAGGCTCAGGAAATAAGGCCACATTCCGGAAGCTCTGTCTGGTAAGGGAAATGGACATGCAAACAATTATGACACAAGATGGTGTGTTTTAGAGGGAGCAGGTGAAATACTATGGGATCTTCCTTGGCAGCCTACCTGGAGAGGCAGGGAAGCTTTTACAGAAGAGGTGCCCATTAAATTGAGTTTTGAATGAGAAGTAGTAGTTTGCCTGACAGGTGAGCGGTGATCTGTTTGAGGGAACAGGATGCCCATGAAAAGCCTTCTAGGTAAATGGAAGAAAGTTATGAAAAATGACAAATTTTATCTTTTCTCACACTCACCTCATTTTCTGTAGCGCCCACTCATTGACGTGGGTCTGCCTAGTTCAAATCAACCAGGCAAAATCTAATACATTCTTCACTTCATTTTTTTTTCATTTAAATATATATTTTTTTCATTCAAGCCTATATGTATATATTTATATATATAGACACACACACACATATATATTTGAAATTTTAAATGTCATTTGAATTTCATATGACAAACACTGTGGTTGGTGAAATACTATATAATGTTATAAATACATATGTATTTATTTATATCTGGTTGAATGAAATATAAATATATATAATACATTTGAACAAGATAGATATATGTATATATCTTCATTTATATTTATATTTTACATATTACATATATATGTACATATATATATAAACACATATATATTTCACCAAATGCAGTGTTTGTCACATAAAAGCCTTGTTAAGTCATTTCTTGAGTAAATTTTGACTTACATAAATAATCTCTCTACCAAAGGATAGCACTTTGGATACATGAAGGCCATTACCATGTTTTGTCTGAATCTTACCAAAGACATTTCTCTCAACACATTTGATTCCTCCCACATGAAAAGACTTCAAGTGCCTTTCATTCAATGGACTTTGTCTATTGTGTACCTGTGATGTGCAGTATGATGTGCTAAACACTCGGAACATCCCACTGAGCTAGGCAGAAGGCCACTGGACTCAAGTGTCTTCGCATCTCACTTGATTTTCTCTGAATGGGCTGTAGTTTGCTGGTGTCCCACATAAAGTAAGGTTGTCCAACCCAAGATTGGATCCCAGGCATGATTCAAATTAATTTGTCCTATTCATTAGATATTACATCATTTGCAAGATAAATCCTCATGTAGTTTTGGGATTTGGGGATTGATGTTGCCCCTTACCTCCATTTAGCCTAAACTCATGCCCTTTATGCCCCAGATCCATACAAATTTTATATGAGAGATATCCTCATTCTCCCAATGACATTAATGAGTACATTAATTTAATTTCAACACTTAATGAAAGACATTGTCCAAAAGGGATATTTTTATACCATTAATGAGACCTCATTAGTAAGGAGACCAGATTACGAAGGGACAATAAGAAGTGACCTTTTTGATTTTTCTGGAATCTTAGCTGATTTACCTCTTCCATTCTCTCTCCCTAAAAATGTTCTTCCCTCCTTCCCCCAAAAGCTACATGAATGTCTCCCTAACATCATTCGGGAACTTGCTGAAGTCTTGCCCTCTCTGTGAGGTGCTCTCTGGCTACCTTGGCACCCTAAGGGAAATAATTGCCCCATCCATGTTATAATCTTTGGAGACTTTATTTCTCCCTCATCTGCACATTGAGGGAAATAATAGTACCAATGTTGTAGAGTTATAAGGCTGTATCTGATTGACACATACTTGTATTACATACACATAACACATTTATTTGTTTGTTTTCTATCTGCATCAGAATATGAGCTTCATGAAAGCAGGGATTTTCATCTCTTTTGTTTCCCACTGTACCTCCAGTGCCAATGACAGCACCTGGCATATAGTAATGTTCTTATAAATCTTTATTGGAGGAAGGAAGGAAACATGAAAGGAAGGAAGGAAACAAGGAAGGAAGGAAGGAAGGAAGGAAAGACAAGCCTAGAATTTATTCCAAGTGCGTCTGGTTCTAAAGCTAACACATTTTGACCTCACCATACTATACTAACCTGCCTCTTTTCTATTTAGATAGGAGCCATTTTCTCCACCACTTGCTTTGAATATCTCATATAAACCCTATTAACAAAATATTTTCATGTGAAAGTGTTCACTACTCATTATGTGGGGAGCTTAGCAGTTTACCAAAAAGGATCTTAAAAAAATAAATTCAAGGTGATACTTGCAATTTGGACACAAAAATGTGCATTCTGTCCAAAAGTGAATCCCAGAAGATGATCCCAGAAAAACTGGAGGCAGTAGACAAAGCACAGATGCAGACCCAGTCATGAGTTAGAGGCCAGAATATAATGCACTTGGAGATCATTTTGAGGTTACCAAACACATTTCTAATTTTGATACCAAGAACTGTTGGTGAAAAAATGGAAGAACATTACATTATTTCACCATTGTAGGGTCCAGTAGGAGGGAGACCTACAGAAGGTGAACTTTACTGGATATTGGATTTTTACTGAAACAGCTGGAGAGGATGGTCTTTCCCTGTGGATTTTCACAGAAGTTCAGTTAAAAAATAATAAGATTTTGAGATGGATTTTTCTCATCCCTAGTAGCCGATACTGATGCTAGCTTTTCCACTCAGAATGGTTTCCTAATGACCCATTACACATAGGGAGAAAATATGGAGAAAGTGTTGGCTTTTTTCTTCTTTTTTAAATTTTTATTTATTTTTGTTAAATGTATTGGGGTTGAGAACAATATGATTTCACTCATATGTGGGATATAAAACTGAAAGCAACAAACAAACAAGACAAACTAACAAACACTCACAGACACAGACAACAGTTTAGTGGTCACCAGAGGGTAAGGGGAGAAGGGGCTTGGTAGAAGAAGGTAAAGTGCATCAAGTATATGGTGATGGAAGGAGAACTGACTCTGGGTGGTGAACACACAAGGCAACATAAAGGTGATGCCTTGGCTTTTGAATGAAGCAAACCAAGGATTGAAACAGATTTGTACCACTTACTAACTAAGCATCAGAGAAGCATTTAACCTCATTGATTTTACTTCCTTTTTTTCTGAAACGGTGTAAAGGTACCCAAGTAGCTTTCCTCAAGAGTACCTGATCTTAGCCGCCATGGTATGCGCTCATTAGTCTTTTGTGCCAGAAAAGACCCCACTCTCTCCCATCTTCTGATAATGTATAACACTGAGATGCCACTTCTGTTGAGAAACCTTTCCTGACCACTTGGCCTAGGTCAGGAGTGCATTGCCTACTCTCATAACATCGTATGCCTGTCCTCATAGCAACATCTATGGTTTGCATTTTTTCTTCTACCCTATGTGATTATTTTATTGTCACCTGCCTTTCCTAACGGACTACAGGCTTTGTGAATGCAGGGCTTCTGTGGTCTTTGCTGAGCATGATATACTCAGTATTCAGCACAGTGCCTGGGTGACTGCAAACTCTGAGCAAATGTTTGTTGAATAAATAAACGCATATGCACGTGTGAAAATATAAAAGCAATCCAAATAGTAAGTGAGAAGTCATTCCTCTGTGGCTTCTTTCAAGTTCCCTCTGTTCTCTGTGTTTCTGCCTGGGTCCAAGGGAGCCCAATCTGTGCTTCTCACTCATGCTCACAAGTGAACCAGCTTTCACAACCCACCGTATCCACGCTTAGCATCACTGCCTGAGCAGATAATTAGTGCGGCCAGTGTGTGGGAACTTCAGCCTCAGGCAGTGTTTAAGTGCTGAGCTAACAATCATTGTAATTTCAATTACAAGGGGACCTGAAATTACTTTCTTATTCTTGGAGTTTCCCCCCACTTTCCAGGTCCTCCACATGAGAGCTGAAAAGCAGAACCCTGTTGTCCAGCCAAGAACTCCTCCTACAGCAAAGCTCAAAAAGTATATGCTTTAAATGAACCTCCTCACGGCTCCAGGAGTTAATTTATAACTCAGTTACAGCTTATGAGGCTGCATAATTCAGTTCACAACAGTGAGTGTAGGAAGAGATCAATCAGGACCGTTATATTTTTACTATACTTCTCCAAATGCAAGAAAAGCTATATATTTTTTTCTGTTTTCTTTTGATGGAGAATGGGCACCCTGCTATCTGAGCTGTTTGAGAGCTCAAGAAATGATATAATTCAGTGTCCCAAAAACTTACTTGAAGTATTCTTAAAAGACAGCACAAGAGAAGATTCATTTTTTTCTTTCCTTCTACTTTTGTCTCCAACCGTATGACTTCAAGACTGGAACAGGTTTTTTATGAGACTTGGTTTGAACCCAACATCATTACTTAGAGACAAAAATCCATATATTTATAGTGGAAAGAGGATTTAGTGGAAAGACCTCTAAAGGGTGAAGTAAGGCACTCATCTTGGAGGCAAAATGTAAAGAGATGCAAAAAAAAACAAGATAAATCCTGTTTTAATGCAATACTTGAAAAAATCAAAATTGAGCCCAAGCATCTATAATGAACAAAATGTCTGCATTTTAAATAAAGATAAGGTTAGCATTACTGATTTTTCCTTTTGCCTCAATCTATAGTACTACTCAGTATATCAAGTCTTTATTTAATTTTTTGATATTTCGCTTATCGTGGAACTTTTGCATTGCCTCTTACTTTTAAAAATATTGCATGTGTGGGCCACCCAAGTGGCTCATTGGTTAAGAGTTGGCTTGGGATGCCAGCTCTGAGCAGCAGAACCCTGGTTTGGATCCCACATGAGGGCCAGTGACAAGTGCCCTCTACAGCTAAGATGGTGAACAACACATCGACCTGGAGCTGGGCTGCCTTGCATTGCCAGCGATGGTGTAGGCTGCAGGGGGGCTGCAGTGGGCTGCCATAAGCTACTGTGAGTAGCTGGCAGCCAGCGTGAGTGACCAGCAGCCAGCGTGAGTGGCCGGCAGCTGGCATGAGCTGCCGTGAGCTGCCATGAGCGGCCATCCAATGGCCAGAGACTGATCTGCCTCATCCGGGAAGAGCACAAATGATCACAATACCAACATGGGCCAGTGAAGCAACGTCCTCCGCAACTAGACTGAAGAACCAAAGGACAGCAACTTGTCTGTTCCCCTTCCCCAAGTCCTCAACACTGTTCCCTCCCCCAACTCCCAATAAAATCTTTAGAAAATAAATAAATAAATAAATAAATAAATAAATAAATAAATTGCATGTTATATTACTTATTTTGATTACTTAGTTATTTTTATATTCCCTTAAACTATGTGCCGGAGACCAGTGCCTTCTTAGCTCATCTTAGCCTAGTCCTGGCTCTGGAAAGAGAACTTAGAAGACAAGCGGTCCCAGATGAGCCTCATTCAAATAGGGGACTTGAGGAAAATCACAAAACTTTTAGGTTACCTTAACTTTCCTCTCAGCAGCATTCACAGAGCTTTGTCACCCAAAGATATAGTCTCAGCCAGTGTCTGAGCCAATCCCCTTTAAAGATGGGGGGAAACAGGCTAACTCACCAGCAGATGGAATTTAAAATAATATTAGTAATAGCCAGTATTTATTTACCACATTTTTATGCCTGATACCGTTGCATGGGAAATAATAATAATATTTGAAAATTTTAAGTTAATGCATTTTAATTTGGGTTGTTTTTTGTTTTTTGTTTTGAGGGCAGTGTCACTGGCCCTCATATGTGGGACCCGAACCGGGGCCGCTGGCTTCCGAACCAGCGCTTAACGACCGCGCCACTCGACAGGCCCAATTTGGGGGTTTTGTTTACAGCCCTAAAGTGTTCTTTTCTCCAGAAAGGAGGTGGCTGAGACATCCAGTGATGTAGTCCACTGGAGCTAGTTTTGCATCCCCAAATAGCATACCCCAGGTCTCTTGGTTCAGCATATATCCCCATCAGACCACAACCATTTTCCTATGAGACCCGGATTTCTGCCATTTTACCCTCTAGGTTTCTGCTTTGGCTCCTCATCAGCACCCAAACTTCCTTGCTGGGCTTCGTTCCATTTTGGACCAAATTCATTTTTGCAATTCTTCTGATATGATGGCTAAGTCAATACTCTCTCCATTCCCTCAGTCATGGAGAATCATCCTGAACCAGACGCAACAATCTAGAATCCTAATCTCAGCAGTTATCTCTTTCAAACCGTTTTAATTTGAAAGAAATTCTTGATGCCACATTTTACCCACCACAAGCAGCCTACTCCATGGCCTTCTGGCACTAGGATAATCAATGAACTATATCAGAAGAGGCGAGAGTCAATAGAATCCAGCTTATCAAACACCCATCATGAAAATCCAGTGATTAACAATCACCTTGTAGAGTTTGGGAATGAGCTGCATGATATCCCCTTACCAAGTCACAAGGGTGGGCGCTGAGCACTGGTATTTACAGAAATTACCCAGGGATCTCCGACCTTGAGCTCAGTCTTCACTCCATCCCATTTCTCCTCTCTACTCAACACTCATGAGTTTGAGTTTGTACACATGTTGTCCTTAATACAGTATTCCCAAAATGTGTTTCGAGACTATTTGATTCATGAGTTGCCCTGGGTTGAGATGGTCAACTAATTTGGGGCAATGCTGCCTACTGTAAAAACGCTTCTTGGCAATTCAAAATGTTCATATTAAAGGCTCTGAGGAATATTATAATAGAGAAAGTGTTTGACTCTGTTGAGCCCAGAAATTTCCAAATTAATTTGCTTGTAGAATCTTGCCCTACTCCAAACCTATTTATAGCCTCTCATGACAGTATTTCGTTCTTTAGGGGCCACTAGCTTAGCCAGTTCGGATCATGTTTACATGTCTGTGTGCCCTTATGAGAGGAAATCCTGCTCCGGCTTCGTCTATGTGGAGTCCAACAGTAACACATGCCATGCAAGCAATCTAGCTCCCCCACCTCTGCCATCCCAGTAACGCCTTCACACTCCTTTCAGGAAGGACGTTGCCGTCACCTGCCACCATCAGCCATCACTCCTTGGAAAGAGAGTGCTGTAAAATCCTTTGGTGGAAGCATTCTGTCCTTCACTGGGAGACATCTCAATAGCCTTCTTTTAGGGAGCCCCACATCACTTCCTGTCTAACACAACTGTAAGTCCCCCTTTCTACATCTCCTACCTCCAGCTATATAGTTCAGAAAGCTGTGTCCTCCTTAAGCTTTTGAGGTTTTAGAGCGATTGGCACAGTGCTCATGATTGTCATACTTAAGCTGACTTCAGAGACCCCTGGCAGGCTTGTTAAAATACCAATTTCTGGGGCCCACCATAGAGTCTCTGATTCAAAAAGTCTGGGGTGGAGGCCAATGATTTGGAGTTCTAACAAATTCCCAAGTGATGCTAATTCCAGGAGCCACCTTTTGAGAGTCACGGGTATACAGGAATAGTGGCATGTACAGAATAGCCTTGCCTTCAAGGGTTGCAGTTACCCTAGGTTAAGATAAGAAAAACTAAAAAAATAAAATAAAATAAAACATAATTATCTGATTATGAAGACAAATAATCAAAGGTCTACTGGAATGCCAGCACCCTAAGGAAGTAGTGAATGGGGAACAGAAAGAAACGAAATAAAATCCCCATTATATTTTTAATCTAAAAGGTAAAAAAGAAATCAAGCTGTGTGAATAGTATTGATAGGGTTAACAAGGTATTCTGTGGGGTGGAAGAAACTAAGACACAACACACGGGGACTGATAGATACCCACTCTACTTTATCCATTTTTAGCATATTTTATTAGTTAGGAGACTGTTTTCATTGATATAACAAAGGCAAAAACATCAATGGCTTTTTTTAAGTTTATTTCTAACTGCCCTACCAGCATGGGTCTGAGCTTTTTAGGGTTGAAATAGCAGCCCTGTGGTGGAACACCCAGGAGCTGACAGCAGGGTTGCTGTGCCATTCTAAGCATGAGGCACCCCTGTTGCGAACAAGGATGGCTGCTTCAACTTTTGCAGGGAGTGGAGAAAAAGAGATGGGAGGGCATATTCCTTTTCTATTTAAGTTGCACTCATCAATTTGTTTGTATTCCATTAGCCAGAACCTAATAAAAATGATCAAATTAGCTGCATGGAAAACCAGGGTGTGTAATCTTCTCACCCAGTCAAAACCTGCATTTTATTTTTTTCTATGGGAGAACACAGATATTGAGAGGGCAGCCAGCAGTCTCTCCAATGTGGATTGTAATGCACTGTGGTTTATGTGTTCCTGGTTAATTATATTTACAGGTTGTGTGATCTCCTGTCCGGTATGCTAACACTCAGAGGGTCAACAAGTGGTTTAGCAGGGTTTCTACAAAGGAATGACAGATTGACGGTCATGCCAGTCACACAAGCACCTGTGAACAAGAAAATGGCAGAACTGACAGTTCTGCTCCAAGGCCTTAGGTGGCCGTATCCATGAATTACAGTAATGGCCATCTAAATGAACAGTCTGACACACAGCAAGACAAAAAGAAACAAATCTTGAAATTATTTGGAAGAGCATTTGACACATTCATACCCACTATCATTGGCATCAGCTGATATCTAACAGTATAAGAGACATTTAAGATAAAATGCAAAGTTGCTAATAGTGGCTGTACGCATCTTCATACAGATGTCATTTATATGTTATACTTATAAAATTCTATGTCCATAGGTTATCAATATCCCATAAATTATATGTGTATCCTATAAAATGAATATATACAATTACTACATATTATAATCCCACTTTAGTAATGAGAAACAGAAATGATATACAAGAAGTCCAACTTTTATATGGTTGCTATAAAGCCATCAAAATTAGAAAAAAACTTGAACATTATGTCATCTTTATCACCTTCTTTTAATGTCCATTTTTGTAACACAAAATCTATATTGGTATTTTACAGCATATAACAATTTATAAATAAGCACACATATATTGGGCATGTATGCTCAAAATATTTAACTACTCAGGATGTGCACATCTCTAAATGCTGCAGGAATGTATCAGGGTGGTTTACATAATTGTAAAAGGAAGGAATCCTTAAAAGAGAGCAAACTGGGTACTTTTGTTTGAGAAGCCAGCAATGTCCTTCCATGGCCATGCATTTGATGTCTTCGCTCCATGTCGAAATTCCTCTATTGCCATGACAGCACAAAAGATTACACTCCCTGATATTTGGGGTTTGACGTTGTAAGTCTTTGGATGTCTCTTTTGAAAATCAGAATTGCTGAGGATTGACAGTGAATATCTGAATTCCACTGAGCCTTGCCATAGAAGCTATTGAACAGGTTTGAGAGAGCCCGTCCCTATAGAAATGGGGATGCAGGTGAAGAGCTGGATCCAGTTGGCAGGAGAGGGTCCTTGCACAGCAGGGATGTGGGAAGACAGCTAAATGGATAGCCCATTGTGTGCAAAAGTGGACCTAACTCTAAGGAGCTGAGCCTTGAGAAATGAGGGATTTTGATTGATAAACACACGACTTTGTGTTTCATGCTGAAACTTAGGGCTTTATCACTCTGCAAAGTCCCTTATCTTGTGGGGGCTCGACTTTTTCATGTTTTTTTTAATTTTCTGTGAGGAGGAGGCAATGTCTCTGTCATCTTCCTTACAGTGCGGTGCATATCAAATAATACCATGTATACAAAACCCACTTGGCAAACTACAAATGCCTTTGTGTCCAAACTTGCATGGAAGAAGGGCAGGGATTGGGCAGTAAATGATTATGGGAAAAGCTATTTCAGGTGGAATTGAAGAACTACTATGTGAGAGCAGTTATGAGTGAATTAGTGTTTATTTCACACCATGAACAGTCAGATGCTTTGCATCATTCAGCATCTCATTTAACCCCCACCACAACTCTGCAGGTAGCATGTATTCCTGTCTTACAGATAAAGAAACGGAGCCTCACTGACACTCCCTAAGGCTATATGATTAGAATGAGGCAAAGCATAGGTCAAACCAAGACGTGTCTAACTCCCTAAGTCTGGAAGCTAGCACAGCCTCGGTGAAGCTACAAGTCTGTCTCACTGAGTGCATCTGTACCAGAAAACATTGGAACTGGATGGAAAGGGTGAGATGATGGGTCTCAAATGCTGGGATAAAGGACTTTCCCCTGATGTTTGGGAAATCCACATTTTGCATAGGGTTCTTAGCAGGACATATCTGCCTGTGTCATGAGGATATTTTGCTGGAGGTCCATGTGACAGCTACAGGGAGAGGGACTCAGGCTGGCAGAGTGGTCTTTGGCAGGACCCAAGCACATTGGTAAGGACTCGCCTTGCATGTTGGTGTTTGCTTCAGTCAGAGTCAGACCATTTAGCTTTGGGCACAGGGAAAATGAAGCTGCGTACATCCATTCTAAAGTGTATGCTTGGCAGGTGGGTCTCTCAAAGACAGAGGTGGTTGTAGGCATGCAACCCACTCAGCTTCATTGTTCCAAGTTCTGACAGCATGGATTGATGTTGAGATATTAACAGAACATCATCCATATGAAAGGTGCTATGCTAGATTCTGAAGATTAAAACAAGTAATAGACACAGCTCTGGCCATCAAATGGTAGTGGGGAAGATCGATAAATAAAATGGTAATTTCAATTTCAACTCTGACAAGCTACAGCGGAGTGCAGCCCAGACCACGATTAGAACAAACCAGAGTGTATCTTCTCCTGCCCCAGTATGAACACCCAAGGGGGTTGGGACCATTGCTTGGGCTGCTTCACAGCCCCAGCTCACCATGTGAGACAGGTCACCACTGTGTCTGAGACTGGGGTGATTCCCACATATGAGCTATGGTGTGCCTGTACTGACATGCACAGAGTAATTGTCCCTTATAATTGAAAATGTGGCCACTGACAGTTTTATGTCCCTGACAGTCAACCAATGTCAACAGGATTTTATGGTGAATTTACGGTAGCAGGCTCTGGGTCCAGGGTTAATAGGCCTCTGCCTCTGTAATAAGGGCCCATTAACAAAAAGGAGGAGGGAGGGCCTTCTAAACACAGCCTTATGCTCAAGCTCAACTGCTGTGAGCTCTGGGGTATTATATGGTTCCCTGGATCAGGAGTCACATTACAGATGATATTTCTTTGAAGAGCAGCCATAATCTCATCTTCCTAAGTCATCCAGCCCCAAACCTGCAGCTATGAATCATTATGCCAAGAGTAGATCTCTCCTAGATCCTTGGGGAAGACTCTTCAGTGATGCTAATTGTTCGACAAAATATTGGAATATAAACTCACAGCTCTCAACCTACACTCTGAGAAGTTTGAAAATCACAGCTGTCACATTTCCAGCCACTGTGAGTAACTTAATGAGCAAGAGATGGAAATTGACTTCATTGGTGAGGGTCATGATTGCCACAAACAGCTTGTGGCAACAAGATGTCACGGTAAATATAATATCAACATGTGCATTTAATTAAAGTGATGTCTATTTTTGCAGGTAGTTAAAATGCCAGACACTATACTGAGACTTATTTATTCTATTTAATCCTTATGAGAGAGATATCGCTCCCCCATTGAACAACTAAGAAAACAAACTGAGAGACACCAAAGACTTACTTTTGTCCCCAAGCCAAGAGCAGAGCTAGGTTTTGAACCCAAGTCTGGGTGTTCACTCACTGTCACATGTCCTTTTTTAACCCCCTGTTTTGTTTTTATTCATGTTTTGCATGCGTACAATCTTTTATTTCATACCTTCTCAGGCCCAATTATCCTGAAGATCGTTATAATCACATAAAGCTACTGACAGCCATTGTTCAAATCACTGAATTGAACAAGGAGAAAAGCAAACATCTCTCCTATTTCTGTCCTTGGGGGAGAAGGATATTCTGCAATATTGAGTTCACAGTAGTTCCTGGGTAACCTCCTGTTAAATGTCACAGTTGAAAACAGTTTTAATAAATAAAGAGGAAAACCTGACTATATGTGCTCACGGGGGAGAGGGAAAGAGATGGTGCGTCAGTAAAGGCAACAGATACCCACCGTCCCTTAGCTGAGACCTGACGAGCCAGATACGCATTCGGGTTCTCCAGAGTTTATGATCCCCAGCATGATGTAGCTCCCTCAGAGGGCCGGGCAACATGTCGTCAACAAGCACGCGAGTATCTCTGCAGTGAAGCCCATGAACATTCCACTGCGTGTGATCCCCAAATGCTGAAAATGAGCTCCCTTGAGGTTCATTCAGGTCAGGTCACAGGGGCTTTCTAATAAGTTAAGAAAATTACAGTCGTTTTTCAGGGTTTTTACTTTCACCCCAAGATATCTGTTTCATTCTCAAAAACAGCCTCTGGTGGAGAAGAAATCAGTCTTTCTAGTGACTACGTGATGTCCCCGGTGGCATCAAAAGGTAAAGCCCCCTGCCCACCACTTTTCTCTCAAACTTGTGATAGGACCAGGCTTAGGACTCAGAGGCCGTGACTCCTGTTCTAGAAGCATTCCCATACAGTGCAGGACAGAGCAGAGTTGGAGTCACAGAGACCTGGGTTCCCTTTCCCTCCTGGGCCACCTGAAGCCACCCAGTGCAGCCCCCACACCTCAAAGCGCGCAGATGCTAAATACGGGGTGGTGGGATAGCAGGGTTCTGTGGGGGTCCCTTCTAAGGTCCTCACTCCCTCCCACCTCACTTCTCTCTTAACACTGTCTTTCCTCCCTTGCCTGTGAATTTTCCAAATTTACAAATGTCTGAGTGCCACGTTCTGCCAGGATAATCTGGATAAGTCTCTCACTTGTTTACACAATTCCTTCTTCCTTCTCTTTCCTCTCTTTTCCTGATTCCTGGAAGCAGAAAGACTCAGAGAAAAGGATTGACTCAGTGATCCATGAGGAACCTAGGGCCTGTGTTTTGTTCCCATAACTGTCCAGGATCTGACCTTGCCTATGTCAAAAAAACTAATGGCTGTGGCAGTTATCCGTGGGAGATATGTGCACTCCTTACCTTTCAAGGAGACAACACCTCACAAAGCACATGATCAAAACATAAGATTCATCGCAAGTACGGCATGTTCTCCATAAGGTTACTTACTCAATACACATTTGTCTTCTGTGTGAAAATTTGTGTGGTAGGGTTTATAACACTATTAATTAAATTTATCTTTCTATTCTGAAGATCATATAATATTACAGAAAATCTTGAATACAGGCCAAAAAGAAAAAAAGAAACTTGAATACACTAATAATCCTATTTCTGTTTCTTTTTGATATCACCTTTCTGTTTTTTTCCTATGCATGCTTTTAACCAATTATTGAACCAGAAAGGATACATAATCCTGTGACTGTATTAGCACGTCTTTTAAAAACATTTTCCATGTGTGTTGTGCTGTATTTTCAATGACTGTAGCACAGTTGTTAAGAGTGTGTATCCTGGAGGCAGACTGTTACGGACTGAATGTTTGTGTCTTCCTAAATTCCATAAACTGATGTGATGGCATTTAGAGGTGGGGCCTTTGAGAGGTAATTAGGTTTGGATGAGGTCATGATGAGATTTGCATTTCCATAAGAAGAGAGAGACTAGATCTGTCTTTCTGTTTGCCCTATGAGAATATAGAGAGAAGAAGAAGACAACTGTCTGTAAGAAGGAAGAAAGAGCTCTTACAGGAACAGAATTGGTTGGCTCCCTGATCTTGGATTGCCCAGTCTCCAGAAATAAATGTCTGCTGTTTAAGCCTCCCAGTCTGCTGTTTTGTTATGGTAGTCTGAGCTGACTAAGACGTCGACTGCCAACCTATTAGCAGGGTAAACATGGGCAAGTTACATAACTTTTCTGTGCTCTGATTTCCTCAACTATGAAATGGAGATAGTAATAGCAGCTGTCCCATAGAGCTGTTACAGAGATGAATAAATATACATATAGCACCTAGCACGATACCAGCCAGCCAGCAAGCATCCAGTGGATGGTACAGCTTTCTATTCCTTACAGTGATCTTATTTTATGTGGTCCACATTTACAGAGGCTAATTAGGTGCTAGACTCTGTTACAAGGACCTTACATTCACTAACTCATTTAATCTTCATCACAACCTATGTCGTGAGAACTGTCATCATCCTCACTTTACAAACATGGTGACTGAGCCTCAGAGAGACCAGTCTAGCCTGCTCAAGGTTACAACTCACGGCAGAAATAAGTGGCTAAATGGCAGGACCAAATCTCAAACTCTATCTTTCTGATTCTGAAATACATTTTCTTGTGTTCAACACTCTGGAGACAGTAGAATGGTCCAGATGCACTACCATCCCAGGATGCTGATTCTATGACTACACATAACATTCTGCCTCCGATTGGACTGATCCACTGTATTAGTCAGGGTCTCTGAAAAAGCAGAACCAATAGGCTGTGTGTGTGTGTATGTGTGTGTGTGTGTGTGTGTGTGTGTATTTAAGAATTGGCTTACATGATTATGGAGGCTGACAAGTCCAAAATCTGTGGGGTTGACCAGCAGGGAGAGACCCAGGAAGAGCCACTGTTGCAGCTTAAGGCTTGAAGGTTATTTACTAGTAGAATTTTCTCTTGCTCTGTGGAGGTCAGACATTTTGTTCTAATCAGACCTTCAACTGATTGGACGAGGCCCACCCAAATTATAGAGGATAATCTGCTTTGCTCAAAGTCCACTGATTTAAATGTTAATTGCATCTAAAAACACCCTAACAGAAACATCCACAATAATGTTTGACCACACATCCAGGCACCATGCTCCAAGCCAAGTGCCTCAATCACATATAAAAGTAACTATCACACTCGCTATCAAGACAGAAGCTAACAGCAAACTTTGGTCTCAAGTTATGAATTTTATTTAAAAAGTTATTTTAGAGGAAAAAGCAGAAATGATGAAATGGTTGGTGAATATATGTCCAAATTGCTTTTTTCTGCCACTTGCATTGCACAATGGAAAAATTATAATAAAGCTCTCAGTAGAAAAGAGCAACAGCAAAGAAAACCACTCTGTGGTGCAAATATCAAACTATTTATAACCTTAGACATGGCGCCTTTTGTTAACGAAAAGGCAGTGGCAGTTGTGGATGAATAGCAGCAGAGTTCTAATCTCTCCTACAGTTGTGGAAGCCCAGGGGCCCTGATTCAGCAGGGCGATGTCTGAGCCCAGTGGGCTCAGGGGCCAAGTCCTCCTTGCAGTTGGCACCACAGGTGGGTCTAGGGATGCAGAATGCCATCTCCAGCATTGGCCGCCAGGGCTGGGAATCATTGCACCATGGGAAAGTTCAAGAACTGGGCTTGCCAGCATAACCAGAGTCACCAGTTTCCTAGCGGAGGGTTTGGTGGCCATATTAGTGTTCCTGATGATTTTCATAGAAATCCAATGTGGTCCCCAAGCCTCAGAATGAATCTCTTGGTTGAACTATTCATGAGTAGACTTGGTGGTGTTCGTTCACCTGGGCAGACTGACTGGGAATCCTTCAGTCAACACCATGAACAGCACAAGTCCGGCAGTAGAAAGGGGGATCACAATGTCACCTAAAACAAGATCACCTAAAACAGCTACAGGGGTTCAAATTCCCTTGAGTAACAGGAGATGGGGCTTCTCCTAAAAGCACTCTAAAGATAGAAGCACTTTTTTAAAAAAAAATCTCCTGTACTCTGACGCATGTTAGGTTATATATTAGTATAATATGAAGGAATCCCAGGTGTAACTGTACTTTGCAGATTGCTATTTGCAGCCAAATTCCCAGTGGAAGATGAGTGTAATATTGGATACATCTGTCACTGGGAAGAAACTCTGACTTCCTTCTCTGTGGGTAGAAAAGGCTATAGAGAGTTGAAATGATTTGGCATAACTTCTGAAATGCAGGGCCATACCATGTAAAGAGCAATCTCAATACAGCTGAACAAGCAACAGGGACATGACACTCCAGATTTTGCCGAAGCTGTGGGGACATTCCACTCTGGACTTGCCTGGACAATCACAGTTCACTTCGGGTATCCTACACATCAATGAAAAATTCTATTGAAATATTCTAGAAACTTTAACATTTTGGCAATCAGATTATAGCTTCTATAGTTTCTCCTTCAACCAGATAGGAAAAACAGAGTGATCAGAAGCACTCAGTATATATAATACAACCTCATTTAATTTTTCCAACATTATGTGACATAGGAGTTGCATTCCCATATTACGTGGATACAAAAGCCAAAATTTTAGATGGTCTATCAAAAGTGTCTTAGGTCATATTATAAGTAAATTAAAGAGGTGGTATTCATATTCAGAAGTATTTTTTAATGGATGATGGATGGATGGATGAATTCTCAGTTACTTTGCTTTAATTCGGGTCCCCATTTCTTTAAATGTGAATTACACCTTCTTTGACTCTACCTGAAGAGAGGGAAAAAATGAAGTCTAAATATGTGTTCAAAACAAACCTTGGAAACCCATATAATCTTTAGAAATGTATTGACTGTCAAATTTATAGCTAAACTGGCCAGCTATATAAAGGAGGGAGTGTAATAATGTAGACATTGGAATGAAACTATTTATTTCTGTGAGTTGCAAGTGACCATATAACTCACAAGTAATGCTGAAGTCTGTATATTCCAAGAGATTCATGTTGTATTGTATCATGGAGAATGGCTCATAATTCATTTGCTAGGCTTCCTTTGGTATGCCCAACCTGAACATTTCAGCATAAAATTTCTTTTCGCTTTGCAGAAATGGAAATTCAACTGTGATTTTCTGACAGCAGATTTGTCTGTCTTGGAATAACAGTGTTTTAAGAAATATTTGGATACTTGGCTCTGTTTGACAGATGCCAAAAGTGATAGGCAGGCAATAGGGACACATATGCTGATGTCCCCCCACCACTGGCCATGTTCCCAGTTTCCCCCAGAGTTCACAGGTCTCCCAGTTACACATCAGAGCCCCCAAATCATGACAAAACTAATACATGTTGCTACTTAAAATGCAGAAGTAAATAATCTTATAGAAAGACCAGTAATATAGAGTAGCCCCCCCAAAATAATTTCAAAGTCCATGAATAATAGGAACTATTTTTAATAAATTGATAAATATATTGCTATTATATATAGTAGGGGCTGCATAAACTCTTCTATCTCAGTATCTATGATTTTGCTCAGTTAAAGGCCCTCCCACCTGACCCTCCCCACCTGGCCCTCCTCACCTGGCACTCCCCACCTGGCTCTCCCCACCTCGCCCTCCTCACCTGGCCCAGATGCTCCAGGAGGACTATGGGAGCTTGCTCACCTCCACCAGGCATAAGGCTCTGGCTGAGCTGACAGATGTTCTGACACACTGAGGCAAGGACTCCCCGGGGGACAGTCAAACCCGAACTGGCCCCCCGACACTGCTGGGCGTTGCTCCTGCTTGGCCACGAGTAAGGCCACCTGGTGGGGGGAGATCACAATCATGTCCGTCCTATGTTTTGATGGTGCTCCATCCTATAAACATGTTGTAATTTATTTTAATAATACCCTTTTGTGTTCATTTAACCTCCTTTTAAAAGAAATTACATACATTTTACATTTGAAAATTATCTGTGAAATGAATTAGGGAGATTCAAATTTATGTATCCCTAGTGTCAGCTAGAGTGACCTAGGCTCTTTACGATCTAAAAAATGGTTGGCCTCAAACCCTCCATTTCATGGCCTGTGGAAAGTGCAACACTCTTTCCCCCAACAAATATCTGCACATTCTTAGGGTGCTGAGCTTCTCAAGTTCATAAACTCTTTCTGAAGGCTTTCACTTCCTGAAGACTTTCTCACAACCTTGAATGTGCTTTCCTTTTTCTCTGTTACATTTTCTAGGTGGAGGATGCAGATCTGATTTCTGGATTTTAGTAGCTGCAAAGCGACTCAGTGACTTTCACAAGGCTTCTGTGTATGTAGCCGGCTCTACTGAAAATTTGGCAAGAGAAAGGGATTCGGAAGCCCACGTCACAGGGGACATTGCACGCTAGGGCTGCCTCTTCCTAGACAACCAAGTTATTGCCATAGCTGAGCTGTGCCACCCGGGGCTACACCTGGACCCTCATGTTCTTCCTGGTTCTTCCTGCCACCTGTCTTCTGGGAATCCATCAACTTCAAATCCCGGCCATTTTCTTACGCATAACAATTGGGCACTTTTTTCATCTGAAGACTCTTTTAGATTCTATTCTGGTGTCTGTATGTTCACCTCTAAGTGATTGACTTTCAGCTCATTTTCTAAACAAAGGTATTCTCCTTCAGAGGAACCCAGGTGCCACTTTTTAAGATGCCGTATTGTTACGAATTTTTCTTATATGTATAGACTCACAAGAAAACTGAGGGAAGGGGATAGATATTCACATCAGGAAACTATATGAACCCCTTCCTTAATCCCTGGGGCCACCCTCTTAGGTCCATGTCATCCTTTTCCCTTTGAGGCAGTTCCCAAGTTTTACCTTGATTTTCTCTGCTGTTTGAAGCTGCCACCACCCGTTTCATTGGTGTGAGTGCTCTCTCTGAATCTTGTCGGAAAATGGAATAAGGTCATAAAGACTTTTACATTTCTTTGTGCTCCTTAAGACAGCAATATGGGTTATTTTTACTTTGTTACAAATATTTTCAATCATGCAAGCAAATGTATAGACTTTATAATCATAAAAAAGTGACAAGAAAGGATTTAAAAAATTACAAGTTCCTCTCTGTCATGTTTTCTCTCTGATGTCCCTGACCTGCTTTGGAAATGATCAGTGATACTGGCTTGGGCTTCTATTTGCCTTCTCTGTCTCTTGGAGTAGAGATCATTTGACCTGTTTTGTTTATTTTTGAACCTTATAACCTCCTTTAAAAGCATCTCTTGCTAGAACATGGACCCCAGACAACCAGAGTGGAACAAGAGGTATCTCTCATCTCAGAGTATGCGGGCTTGATAATAAGAAAATTGATTAAATTAATAGCAAAAAATATGGCATTTAGCAAAGGGCTTAACCACATTCATTGTTTTTACTCACCTGTCAAATGAAGCCAGTCATATGGTATAATACTGATCATATGAATTAAAGAACCTAGAAAATGTTTGATGTTTAGAAACTCATAATGACTCTTGGCACTGGAATAAAGGAAATGTCTAGCTTCCTTATAGCTTTGCTTTAATTATGTGACCTTGAGCAAATCGCATAACTTCTCTTAAGCCTCAGCTTCCTCACCTATCAAATGGGGATGGGAATATATGCTGTGGAGACTCACAAATCTGCATAGATTTCAGGTGAGCTGTCCAATCCTTAAATGTTCAGATGAAGTTTGCTGAACTTGAGACACCCGTCCATGTGTGATTCGACCATTCTGGGACTTCCGTGGGGTATAGTAAGGGTGGGGCAGCAACTGTTCTCCTGGTCACCTTTCTTCCTGAACCCCATTAAGCGAGTTCTGTCAATCAATTGTCTTATTGTCCCTTTCACGTTGACACGTTCCACCCTGTTTAATCTTCACTCTAAAGCCCAATCCTTTGCCTGTGACACCCCTGCCCTGACAAATTCTTGTTGAAAGCAATTTGTGGGTATGTGGCTGACATGACGGAGCTTTTGGCACAGCGCTGGAGGCATCACACAGAGCCTCGATGCTCCACCTGCTGTCTGCTGAAGGCACTTGGCCTCCCATTTGCAGCCTCTCTCCCCGCCGGCACCCAGAACCTCCAGGAAGCTTAAGTCTTCTCCTTTCCGTGTTTCAGGGTATGATGGACCACCCAGCCCTGGGCTTCCCTTTCGGAGGCACAGTTGATCTAGCAGAGATTTCACATTTCCTTCCCTTTTCTTCTGCCCTCCTGCTCTGACAAAGGGGGCAGGTAGTATGGTTTGTGTCCTGACTATTGTGCCACCTCCCTGAAGGGCAGAAGCAGCTCCTGCCAGCTTTGGTTGGAAATATCACCTCCTTCCTAGCCCACATTTCCCACACGGAAAGCATGACATGCTTAATAGGTACTTAATGAGTATTGGAGATGAAGGGGAAGACAGGATGATGTCCACGGAGAGGATGGTGAGGTCAGAGGGAATTGAGTAAGATTGAAGGACAAGTACAGCACTGATATAATAAATGGTGAAATCCCCAGCAGGCGACCATCGTCCTAAACACTCCTAATGCCTGAATACTCTTAACACTGTGAGTACAGAAAGCATAAAACCCTCTCTAAGCCCAGATAACTATCCCCAGACCCCACTGCTGACAGATAGCCCGCCCTCAGTCTCCTTCTTTCCACACAGCCCTGCACCTGTGAGATGGGAAAGCCTCTCTCTTTTCTAGGTAGAAGCACAGATGCAGGAAGGCAATGATTTCAGAGGGCGTTTATTTTAGAAACAGGAAACAGCTTCTTGATGACAGCCTGGTTGGAAGGGGGTTGCATCTCATTGGTGATGCTGGCAGATCACCCTCTGCTGATCTGTTTTGTCATTTTGTTGTCTGTTGAGGAGACAACAAAATGTTGGTGAGCAGCTGGCAGCAGAATTATGTTTTATGTACAAAATATGGGAGAAAATTCTAGCCCAGTGCTATCACTGCCTGACTGGATGGGGGCAGAAGAATGAGTAATGCATTTATCTGAATTAAATGCTCTTCCTCACCTCCTGGTTCAGTATTCCCAACTGAACCAGTCGGTGTGCAACACCCTTGGGCATTTCGGATGGGATTCTGTGGGGAAAAAAAAACAAAACAAAAACAAAAAACGGCTCTGAGCTTTCTGGAGAGTCATAGTCAGTCTGGAGTCTAAGAAGGCTGTGATGTGACACCCTGGTTTATCTGCAAGGAGTTAGGGCTCCCTAGAGAAGTGGGTCAAGATAGTTGACATATTAATAGAGGAACACGCGCATGGGAGACTGGGAGAAAGCCCAACAAACAGAGCCTGTGAGGAAATGCAAGTAGGCAGGCAAAATTGAGTAGAATGGAAACTTTATACCCAGGTTCTGATTCCTTTTATAAAACATTGTAGCCATGACACATTAATTTCTTAAAGCAATTACCCAACTGTCTAGTACATAATATTATTTTGCTTCACTGGAGTTATACGATTCTTAAGAGTTGTATGGGCTTGTTCCATAAATTTCCAATGATAATTATACTTCAGGTTAATTGCATATGTTATTTAATAAAATATTATCTAAATTAGTATATATGATTGTTAAAAGGTCTTGTTTCTTTGAAAATTCCGTTGAAAACCCTGTTAAAGATGACAAACTAAAAACATTCACAGTGAATGTGGGGTGAGCAAGGTCACCGGAAGTCTGGAGGAAAATCACAACAGCCAGTCAGAGGGTTAAATAAGGTGATGTGTGAAGCCTGTAATAGAAACTCAGTAAATCCTGGTTGAACCTGAATGACAGAGATTAATGGAGAGAAAATTATCTATACCCCCAAACATTTTGCAATAACTTTTGGGGGCCAGATAGGTAAAACACTGATAAGAGCTTTCTAATTACTTCCCAGTCCTGTATTTTTCCCAGATTTGAAGTTCCTCCATGCTCCTTACAGTTCTCAAGGAAACCGTCATTACTGAGAAATCATTATCTATTAAAAATTATCCAACAGACATTTCCCTGCCCCTCCCCCCCACCTCCCCTGTGCTCCAACCACCTGGCTCCTGGCTGGAAAACACCAAGGTCCCCCTGCCTCAGGCCTCCTCACCTCCTCTCCCCTCTGCCTGCCATGACACTTCCGGTTGGTCTGCACATGCTGGCTTCCTCTTGTCATTCAGGTTTCAACTCAGAAATTTCCTCATAAGTGAGGAATTCCTTGATCTTCTGACCTAGTGTTGTTCACCCCTCGTTCAGCCACTTTCTATCACAAAGTCATCTCTTCGGTTTTCATAATTCTTCTTAATGCCAAAAATTAACTTGTTTGTATATTTACTTACTGTCTGTACATCACGTGCCACTAGTTTGCATAAATTCCATGAGAACATAGATTTTGCTGTCCTGGTCCATTGCACTCAGTAATAGTTGTTGCATAAATGCATGAGTACTTACTGTGTGCTAGATACTATGCTAGGTACCGTAGTAAGGACATATTTGAATAAAATAAAGCAGGAAGAAATAAGTGCTTATGGAGCTGAGCTCTGAGCAACAGCTGTTCGAGGCCAGCCCGAGGTGAGTTGCCGTTGAGCTACCAACAGGTGGCAGGATGGCTCAGCTAAAAAATAAATAAATAAATAAATAATAAATGCTTATGAAAGGCAATGGCTGTTTTCTGTAAAACTATCTGTGGAAGGAGCAATTAATTCTTACTCAATTGAAGACAGCAGGGAACTCTTCCTAGAGGTGAAATTATTCAACATTAACTATGCAGAATAAGTGATATTTTGAATGGTGAACTGTCATGGCCATAGAGAAGAGAAGGTAAAATAGACTCCTTGTCAATTGATGAGTGGGATCAAGACAAAACCTGTGAAAATACAGGGCCTAGATCAGCCAATATTAGTGAAATGTCCACTGTAGATGGAACTTGAGTGCGTGGGAAGAAAGAAAACTACAATTGGAGGACAGTGCTTGGTGGTGAAGAGGTCTTGAACGTCATACTACCCAGAGACCTTAATTCTGTTGGACATGGGAGGCGTTGAATGTTGGCAAGCAAGTATATTACTTTCCTAGAGCTACTGTAACAAAGTCCCACAAACTGGGTGCCTTGAAACAACAAAAAGTTATCGTTGCATGGTTCTGGAGGCTGGATGTCTAAACTAAGTGGTGAGCAGACAGAGAGAAGGGCCACATTCTCTCTGAAAATTGGTAGAGACAATCCTTTCTTGCCTTTCCTAACTTCTGGTGGTTTGATGGCAGTTGTGGTGTTCGTTGGCTTGTAGATGTATCACTCCAATCGTCTGTCTTCACATGGCATTCTCCCTGTATCTTTATCTCTTTACCTGGCATTTTAAAAACTTTTTAAAATAAGATAATTGGTCATATTAGATTAGGGCCCACACTACTCCAGTTTGACTTCATCTTAACTAATTACATCTGCGACTACCTTACTTCCTAATAAGATCGCATTCTCAGGACCTGGGGGTGGTTAAGACTTTAACACATTGTTTTTGAGGGACCCAATTCAACCCAATAGCGTCAAGGAACAGACAACATAGACGTGTGTTTGAAAGGTCACTCAATGTGATGGTTAATTTTATATGTCAACTTAGCTGGGCCGTGGGGTGCCCAGATACTCAGTCAAACATGATTCTGGGTATTTCTGTCAGGGTGTTTCTGGATGAGATTAGCATTTGAATTAATAGAATGAATAAAGCAGATTGCTATCTGTAACATGGGTGGGACTTGTACAATCAGTTGAGGGCCTGAATAGAACAGAAAAGATGGACAAGAGGGAGTTCTTTCTGCCGGACTGCCTTTCAACTGGGATATTGCTTTTTGTTTTTTTCTGCTTTTGGACTTGAACTGAAACATTGGCTCTTCCTGGGTCTCGAACCTCTAGCCTTCAGACTAGAAGTTCATTCTCAGTTCTCTTGGGTCGCCAACAGCAGGTCTTGTAACTTGTCAGTCTCCATAATTGCATGAACCATTTCTCCAGTTCTTTACAATACCTTTCTCATTCTCTGGCTGTCACACACACAGACACACACACACACACACACACACACACACACACAGAGTGAGGTACAGTTATAACAAACCTAGAAGTGGCTTTGGAGCTAGATAATGGGTAGAGGCTGGAGGAGTTTTGAAGTGAATGCTAGAAAAAGCCTGCATTTGTGAAGAGATTGCTGGTAGAAATATGGATGCTAAAGATCACTCTGGTGAGGTCTCAAATGGAAATGAGGAGGAGGTTATTAGAAAATAGAGAGGAAAGGTGATCCAGATTATAAAGTGACAAAAAAGAAAAAAAAAAACACTAGACTAAATTGTGGTTGATTATTTTGTGAAAGGTAGAACTTGTGAACAATGAAACTAGATATTTAACTAAGGAAATGTCTGAGCAAAGTGTTGAAAAATTGGTTTGGTTCCTCCTGATTGATTATAGTAAAATGTGAAATGAGGGAGATAAATTGAAGAAATTGTTAAGCAAAATAGAACAAGAACTTGAAGACTTGGGAAATTCTCAGCCTATCCTTACTGCAAAAAGTGAGAAAGGTGTTCTGAAGAGAACACTGAGGGTGTGGCTGAACAACGATTTGAAAAACAGATGAGTGTGGGTGTGAACCACAGGTTTAACAAGGCACCTCAGCATAAGTCAGTAATAATGGTGGGATTATACCAGTA
Organism: Aselliscus stoliczkanus; assembly: GCA_033961575.1. NCBI lineage: Eukaryota > Metazoa > Chordata > Mammalia > Chiroptera > Hipposideridae > Aselliscus > Aselliscus stoliczkanus. The sequence continues at coordinate 135,359,695 of CM066734.1, forward strand.
GACAATAGAGCTACCCAGCTGCCAGTATGAGTTATCCTTCCAGAGAAGGGAAAAATGACCTTGATGGTGATTCAGAGACATACACAGCTGCTCCTCCATCACAGGCTCAGTGGATAGGGCCAGTTTCTCTTTGGTTTCAAAGGGTAAGGCCTCTGGTTTCATGAGCCAGGATGCCACTGCCCAGTGCCCCACCCATTGTCACAGAGGCTGGACCACCCCACCAAGCTGTAGAGGTGATTCTGCCACCCCAGCGGGCTTGGAGGGCAGAGCAGTGAGCCAAAGAGGATTATTCTGAAGACTTAAATTCTAATAGCATTTGCCCTATGAGATTTTAAACGTGCTTGGGACCCATCACTCCTTTCTTCCTTCCGATTTTTCCCCTTTGGAATGTATATCATAAGCCTGTCATTGTATTTTGGAAGCACATTAATTTGTCTGGTTTCACAGGTTTATAGCTGAAGGGGAATTTTCCCTCAGGATGAATCCTACCTCAGATCTCACCCGTATCTGATTTAGATGACATTTAGATGGGATTTTGGACTTTAAAATTTAGTATTGATACAAAAATGAATGAAGACTTTAAGGGCTGCTGAGATGGAGCAGATGTATTTTGCATGTTAGAAAGACCTGCATTTTAGGGGTCCATGGATAGAATGTAATGCACTGATTGTGTCCCCCTGTAATTTTGATGTTGAAACCCTAACTCCCAGTGTGGTTATCTTTGGAGAAAGGACATCTGTGAGATGAAGGCATCAAGGTTAAATGAAGTCAGAAGGATAGAGCTCTACTCCCAAAGCCTTGTGTCCTTAGAAGAAGACTCACCAGAGAATTTCCTCTCTCCCCACATGTGTGCAAAGAAAGGCAATGTGAGACACAGCAAGAAGGCAGCTGTCTGCAAGGCAGGAAGGGAGGCCTCTCTAGGAGGCTAATCAGCCAACGTATTGATCTTGGAATTCTCAGCCTCCAGAACAATGAGAAATAAATAACTGTTGTTTAAGCCACTCAATATATGGTGTTTTGTTATGTCAGTCTTAGCTGACCAATACACCCTGACTGCAGTGTAGGGGAGGATTGGGCAGGAGGAAGGAGATGGAAAATCAATATGGAAAATGCTGCCATAATGTAGGAGAAAAGCAGCAACAGACAGAACTAGGGCGAGGGCTGCTGGAGAGAATAACTAAAGCAAGAGAGATGATCCTTAATGGCATTCACGAAGGACAGTTATAAACAGGAACCAGGGCATTTTGAGAGAGCGCAAATATTATTATGCACCCAGAACAAAAGGTCTTCACCCTTTCACTTTATTTAGCCCCATTGTCACACATTTTTTTTCTTCTGAATAAACTCTGAGCAAGAAAGGGTGAAGCTTTTTTAGTCCCTGTCATCCTTTCCTCGGTTTGCTCATTTTTCAGATGGGGATGCACTAACTGAATTTTCCAACACGCCAGCCAGCTGGGACCACATCAGGCATGTGAGGGTGTTTGGTAATATTTGGTCCTCTGAATTTGAATAGTTTTGAGATCTTCCAGTTTGGGGGCATTTTGAATAAGGGAGATAAAGAAGAGGATGTGGAGGAAGAAGAATGATTAGCCCAGGTCTCCTAGGAAAAACCCTGAAGTGTGGCAAGCACGCTGATATTTCCTTTAGGGAGTGTAATCAGAGGGTGTACAGAGTAAGAGAAAGGAAAGCGAAGCAGGGGAGGATGGGAAACAAATACCAGCTGGCCTCACTCCAAGAAGAAACAGCCAGCGCTCTGCATGAGGAACACTTCCAGACAGGAGCCCCGTGCCTCAGACAGGCACGAAAGCCAGGACTCGAACAGGAATTAATCCTCTAGTTCCTTCTGTTTCCTGTTCCGCACTGGTACAGCCTGCCCTCAGAGAACTCAGCCATCCCCTTTAGCACTCTGGCTTGCATCATCTGACACTCTGGGGCAGCTTCTGGGAAGCCAGACGCCCTGCTCTCTGCCCTGCCTTGAGACATATGTTCAACTTGAGGCCAGGCCCAGAAGGGGAAGCCAAGGACTCATGGCTTAGCCTCCAGTGCAGAACTGTCTAGAGCCTCTGAGAGCTGGTCAGGGTGGCCCGTGTCGTAGAGAAAGTAGTGAGGCTCTCGAGACAGGTACGGTCCAGAAGACATGTAGTGGCACCCAGGAGATGACCAATGCAAGAAAGATACATAGCATTTGTGGAATGTTTTACAATGGGTAAAATCTCTCATATGCATTCTTTTCTTTGATCCTTAAAATTTCCAGTGGTGTGATCCAGAGGGGCACTTCCTGAACTCCTAGAGAGAGCACCATTTGAAAGACTCCTGGTTGTTGGCATGTCTTAGAAAGTCAATGTGAAAGGAAAAATGCCTGCCAAATCCAATGAGGGCAGACTGTGCTTGGCCCTTCCTGAGAATCAATTAGGGTACACACCTACCTCGTAAGGCTCTGGAGGACAGGGGGACAGAACATGGTATGGGCAGGTGACTCCAGCTACAGCTGTAAAGATCATTTCTTTAAAAAATACCTGAAACAATGTAGCCACATTAATATGTATCCATCAAATACCAACCCCACAGGGGCAGGGGTCTTTGTCTGTTTGGTTCCTGGCCATATCCCCAGGCCTCAGCTTGCTCACAATTGATACTTGTTGAATCAATTAATATGTGAAATCTGGATATTGAGAATATTTAACTGTCTGTTGTATTTTCTTTACCTCTTCTGTGTGTTTTTAAAAAATTATTTTTGTTGTTGTTGCTGTTGTTTTCGGATGAAACCTATTATCAGGTGAGATGGTCAACTTAGAAGCTTAGCAAAAAGAAGGGATATTAGCAGATAAAATTTGACATATTCATCCAGTAGTTCCCCATGAAAATAAACATGTTCCTCTTACTATCCCTATTTACAGGTAAACAAGTCAATTCAACAAAATTGAAATACTTGTAGAGGTCAGACAGTGAACATTGTGGGTGTGGGACTCAAACTCAACAACTGAAGTTTGGAAAAACTTGAATTTTGAGGTCAAATAGGCATAGGGTTGAATTCTAACCTCATGTAATTTTATGTGTGCGGTGACTGGATGTGTTTATGGATAGCAAAGCATTAAATAATATTCATTCAGTTAAAAGAAATTGAGTGCCTATGCCAGGTCTCACTGTTTATTACCATATGCCAAATCCTATCTTAAATATACCATTTCGATCCTCACATAGATTCTCTGAGATTGACAGATTAAAAAACGGTACCTCAGAGATGTTCTGTAACTTGACCAAGATCACACAGCTAACACATCACCAGCCAGGAATTCCACATATGGTGGTATGTGGATCTCTAAAGCTCACTACCACCCATAGCCAAATGTGGAGAAGAGGTAATGTCTTAGACGCAAACCCATGTCTGTCTCACTCACAGATATTTGTTCATTTTCTCTATACACAGAGGGTGCCAAAAAATGTATACACGTTTTAAGACAGGAAAACCGTATTAAAATTATAATACTCAATAGATACCGATAACAGAAGATGAATACAACTCACATGTGATTTCTGCAAGAGGTGCTCAAAGTAGTCACCATTAGTATAATTTTAATACAACCTTTTCTTTTCTTAAAATGTGTATACATTTTTTTTTGGCACCCTCTGTATCGATATAGAAAGAGAGATAGAAAGATAGAGATAGGGATAGATAAATATATGTCTCTCTCTTTTTCTGTGGGACCTAGACCATTGATCTGAAGCCTTTATCTTATACAATCAACAAAGACATTGGCTCAGCATCTTTTCCATCTTAGAATTCATATGCGTAAAAGATCCTTACATGCGCACCAATGCTTACTCTCTGTCATTATGCCCCCAAAATTGCAGACACTAGTTCACCAGTTGTGTGATAGGTCAGATTAAGAAAGTCTTAAGAATTCCAAATATAGTTTTCCTAATGGTATAGAAATAATCATATTTTGTATACCATACAACCCGCTCCAACCTTAATGTTGTTTTTTTTTCCTTTTGTTTTATTAAATAGGAAAGCACAGCCAACTTAAAGACTTCTAGAAAAAAATGGTTGAGAATACAAGCATTAGATTTGCAGAGAAATTGTTTGTTTGTTTGTTTGTTTGTTTGTTTTAACTGTGGAGTCTTTTACCTCCTAGAGCCGGTGGAAGCATAGTCTAAGGAAAGAGCTTCAGCCAGCCTTAAATATTTAATTTCCATCTTCAAATCTCAGATGTCACTAGAAGTGTAGGGTGGCCTCACATGTGAGTTCAGCAGCCAAAAGAAGTCCCAAAGCTTGTCTTCCTATACTCTCTTCCTTGTCATGGGACTTCCACTTGCTATTTATCTCCCAAATCCGACTCTCTACAGGAACTAAAACCCCATTATTTTTAAATGGTCTGGTTTGATGTCACCACCACAATAAAGGCATTATGATTCTCCAGGGCAGTTTTCTTCCTGAACTAATAACGCTCCATTAGCATCTTTCAAAGCCAGAGGAAAATCTGTTCTAGGAAAAGGGGGAGAGGTGGCTAAAAGTGAAAAGCAGAATGAAATGTGTCCCACTGGCTTTCTGTAATCCTTTGCTGACACAGGATTTCTCAATTAGACAGCCCTGGCCTTCCTATTTACTGCTGGTGGAGGTTGGGCTTTTCTGTCAAACTGTGTAACAGGCTTGGTCCTTTTCTTGGCTCTGCCTGTCAGCGAACACACAGAAATGACCCTCAGAGCTTTCCAACCCAGGAACAACCCAGATGTGATGGAGAAAATCGGTAGAACTGAATGTAGTTTCAACAAATGGGGGGTTTGCTCTGGTTGTATAATATTAAGTATCATAAAACCTTGGCCTTTTTAAGTCTATTATATATTTATGAGAAATAAGTATCTTTTTACTTTCTTACAAGGGACACTAATTCTAAATTGTATATATATATATATATATATATATATATATATATATATATAAATTTGCATATGTATGCATATAAATTGCATACATATATAAAGTGTATGTTTATATGTGTGTACACGCATGTACACACATCAGAACTAAACATTTCCTTGCTTTTTCACAACTTTGTACCACTTCTTGCTCTTACTTTATTTTTACTGTGCTGATTCTTCATCAGCTGTTGTATAAATGAGATGTTGGGTAGACAGAACAGAAATAAGATAAATCTGTACTACTAAGGGCTAGGGCATACTTGCTGAAGAAGCAGAATATATCTGGGAAACTACGGAGAAAGGCTTCGAATGAGGAAAGCTCTAGCTACCTGGGTCCTTCAAGTTTTAGAGAATTTTGGAGATTTGAGTGCGGGCCCATGGCAGTAATGATTTAACATCATTTCTTAATTATTTCTGAACATTGAACTGGGATGTCTTCTGATGGCTGCATCCTGCAAAGACAAATCATTAAGCAGCAACCCAGCTTTATGGGAGAGCAGATATATTAATAAATAGATGTTTAAGTATACTCCCAGGTTACAGACACCATTTAAGAGCGATAAGTATTAACAGCAGGAAATGAGCAATCTCCATGCTAACGGTAGTATTTTTCTCAACAGGATTTATTTGAATAAATTATATATTCATTGTGTTTGGAAACAACAAACTAAATAGAAATGATATTGCACCTCATGAAATATTCTCATGAGTTAATTTCAAATGAGGACAGCAGCTATGAGCTCAAGGAATAAACTGTTGTAGCCAAGTCATTGCTTTGCCATATAATATTATGGGTCAGACTGCAAGCTTTCGAGTCAGGCTGCCTGCCTTCCGATCTTATTTTGTCACTTACTGGCTATATGACCTTGGACAAGTGACTTACTCCCTCTGTACCTACTTCAGTTTCCTCATCTATAAGGATAACTACTTACGCTGCAGGGTTGATGAGAGTATTAAATACAGTAATACATCTAAAGCTTTTAGAACAGGGACCAGAATATAAAAAGTGCAAAATAAATGTTAGCTGTCATCCAACCCAGAACAGATGACCCAGCTCCACTATCCATCCAATAAAAATGATCTTACATCCTTCACAGGAGGTTGCAATAATCAGAGGAACATTTTAAAAGTTCCTAGTACAGTGTCTGGCATATAATGGATGCTCTGTCCACAAGGGTGCTTTTCTGTTGCTTGTTGACATCAATCATACAGACTAACAAAGTATGTAATACCTTTATCCCTCAGGTGTGTGTAGCATTTTACAAGTCACAGAAAATTTCACAAGTTACCTGATTTAATCTTTTTAAATGTCTTGTCATGTGCACACCCTTAGCTCTGTTTTAAAGTGAGGCTCAAAGTGTTTATGTGACTTTCCTGAGGTTATGCAACAATAAATGAAAACTAGAAGAGAAGTAGGTTTTTCAGCACCCATTTGTATTAATAACTGCACTTGGTGCTTCATCTTTTTTTATTATTTTTTTATTTTTTTATTTTTATCTTAGCTGAGCCATCCTGCCACCTGTTGGCAGATCAGCAGCATCTCAGCTTGGACCAGGATTCGAACCGGCGACCCTGTTGCTCAGAGCTCACACTCTTGAGCAAGCTCTTAACAACTGAGCCACTCAGCTGGCCCTTTGACATTTAATCTTTATGATGCTATTTAATCTCTCAAGTATCCCCAAACTTAGGGATTATTATCCACTGGGATGCAGGAAGCTTGGTCCAATGTATCTAACTATGGAAGGGTCAGAGTCAGTCTTTGCACCCAGATCTGTCTATAGACTCAGGGTGTTGATTGTTTCCGCAAAACCATGTATCACCTTGTGTTCATGAGTGTTTTGCTTTTATGAGTGTCCATGTCAAATAAAGCAGAAGAATAAGATCTGTTAGCTTCATGCATTAAGTAAATGAATCAAAACTAAATCTGTGAGGTTTGAGTCAACATATTTTTTCCATCCCTCATTTTCTTCTCCTGCCCTAAATTCATATGAGTTTTATTAAGGAAAATCAAACAAACAAAATAGGGAAGGATAGAGGGAAGGAAGGAAAGAGGGAATGAGGGAGGTAAGAAGGAGGGAAGGAGGCAGTGAAGGAGGGAAGGAAGGACGTCAGCAATGAAAGCTTTCGGGTGGGGCAGGTGGCCAGCTGTCTCTGGGGTGCAGATCAGCAGCCGCCCCTTTTATCTTCCAGCGCCTTAAGCTACTATGATCTGTTCAGCCTTCTGTGGCTACATATGTCTCCGAGCAGAGCGATGGTTTCTAACAGCATGAACTTGGCATTATCGCCCCCCTGCCTGTGGAACCACTCTACATTAGGCAGTGGCTGTGTGCACAGGCCAGAGAAGAGACTCCTCAGCCCCCATCAAACTAGCCAAAGTCCACTGTGTTTTAGGATCTTCCCAACAAAAAAGAAGAGAGGAAAATCTAGCTCCCTTCCTTAAAAATAGCCTAAGTAATTCTGTTTTCTTCATGCAGGCTTTAGCACCAGGAAAGTAGAGATCACAAGAGATAAGTACAATTCTTTGTTTAAACACGACCCTGTTAGATCCATTGTTAATAGGAGGAGGGATGTGAAATTCTCAGCAGGACAAGAAGGAATTCTTCAGCTTGGATCTTATGATTAAGATGCAAAAGTAAATGATAATATTGGACAATAAGAGCTAGCAGAGAAAGAAGAAGAAAAAGGGGGGGCGTGGAGAATGAATGGCACTTGCTGGGATTTATTGCTAAATTGTTCCCAGTGAAAGATGAGCATCACTGAGCACCAGCTGGTGGCCACTGCTGACGTCAGCACTGTCCAGCTTAAACCACACAACTTCATAGGAGCTCTTCTCATGAGGGAAGCGCTGGGAAAGGTTGTGTATCGGGGAGGTAGCAGAGGCTGGAGGTGAGCCCTGGCATTCTGCTATGTGGTAACAGTAGACAGCTTCCCAGAACACCTGGGAAATGTCCCTGATACCTGAGGCAGGTCACCCTGGTGCTGCTTCTACCTCTGCGGCGGGTGGCCAGGTGGTCTTGGGCCACCCACTTTCCTTACTTGAAAAAGAGAGGTTTGTTGTTTTAGAGATTACTCTTCAGTACCTCCTATGTGCAAAAGTGTCCTGTTGGGCATGCAAAGAGGGAAAAAAGGGGGCAAGATGGCCAGAACATGGAATCCCCCTCAAGTAGCTTAGTATGGTGCGTGGGAGAAAGCTCAAATAAGACCAGGGAGCAAAAGAGAGCGAAGACAGGAAGTTGCTAAACTATCCACAAGACAGGTCCACATCACTGTTAAACAGTACAGTTGGAGTCAGGGTACCGTCTTCTAAATCCTGACTTGCCCGCGTGACAAAGGGTCTCAGTGGAGTCTGAGACTAGCTTCTTAACTACCCCCACCCCACCCTCAGTTCCTTGCAATACTGCTATGTGTACCCTCAACACCAAGACTCTATACCCCATGTAGATGCACACATTATTATAAGGCAGATTCAAGCAGGTGACTCTTCCTGCTTAAAACCCTTTAGTTACATACCTTCTACACTTTTCTCTTTACAAGAAGCTCCACACATTTTTAACAGGATATACCAAAACTTTCATAATTTGCTCCCTGCTTTCTCTTCGACCTCACCACCTCCTGGCCAGCACGACTCTGTAGCCTGAAGCTCTCCATATGGACCATATGCTCTCTCTGCCCCACAGCTTTGTACATATTCTTTTCTCTCTCTCCAGAAAACACTCACCCCTTTGCTCTGTACCTGGCATATACTATTCTTAAGTCAGGTCTCAGTCAAGATATCACTTTCTCTAGAACAGTCTTTCTCTACCCTGGTTGCATGTATGCACACTAAGATTGCATCACCTTAGGAACATTAAAAAAAATACCACGCCTCATCTTACCATTGAATTTGAATCTTTCTGGAGAGACTGGACATTGATATGGTTTAAAAGCTCTCTAGATGATTCTACTGTGAGGCCTGGGTTTCAGAGCTACGAGTATGGGTAGCCTTACTGCCCGTCTTCCCAATTCTGCAAAAAGTGTTCTGTCCTCCAGAGGAGAGGTTTCTCAACTATTTCTGTAAAGGGCTGTGCAGGTTGTACCCTGTCACATCTACTGAACTTTGACATTGTAGCTTGAAAGTAGCCACAGACATTATGTAAACACGTGGGCATAGTTGTATACCAATGCAATTTTATTTACAAAACCAGGCAGCATTTACCTTTCAGGCAGAAATTTTCCACACTAGATTGCAATAGTCTATAGATGTGTCCATCTCAGTGCTAGATCGTAACCTCCCTGAAGGCAGAGACTCTGTCTTACTCAGACTCAGGAGTCTCTGCTCCCTGCACAACACCTGACTTCAACTGGAACTCAGTGAAAAGTTTGTAGGAGTACCACCTGTGCAAATGAATATAATGACGGGGAGTGAGCAGTGCTTAAACCCTGCTACAAGGCTAGATTCTTATCAGAAAGTGTTACTGGCTGTGAGTTTAGGAAGCAGGCTGGGTAATGTGGGAAGGAGTCCTTTAAAAACCCCATCTTATAATTACAATTGATAATGAAGCTTTATTTTCTAAAGTCTTTCCCAGTTCTGACATTCTATGAAATGTGAACCATTTCCTACAAGCACACTATTGACAAAAATTCATTTAGACAAAGAGAAGAATTCCATTCCAGCTTCCTTTCCTCCATTCTTCAATGACTCACATGAAAATGTGCTAAAGACAGCCAAAGAATCATCCAGAGGTCTCTAACATTGTTCAAGGCTTTCGAAAACATTATCTTATTTACATACATCCCCCAACATGCCTCCCCATCTTAGGTTCAGATAGCTGATTGATTTTTCCTAAAGGATACCTCAGATAAGATCAAGAGCCCTCTTCCGAAAATTCTTCCACAGTTAGTTCAGGCTAAAGACGAAAAGTATCAACTTAGCCTCACAAATATTCCACACTTCTCCCCAACTCACTTATCTTAAGACGGCATAGCCTTAACATCTTCTCAAAGTGCTACGTCACTTTGAGACTTCTGGTAAACCAGAATCTAGAATCCAGGGTGAACGTCAGGTTCACGATAGTAAACACGTCTTGTCTTAGCACTGACAGAAGGAGATCACACACACAAACACACACACATGCACGCACTCACACACTCACACACATACACACACATACACATATGCACACACATGCATGCACAACACACAAACATACTCACACATGTACACATATGTGCACACACGTGCACGCACAACACACACATACAAATGCACGCACGCACATGCACACACATGTGTGTACACACTCGCATGCACAATACACACTCACACACACATACACACGCCCTCACACCAGAGATCATAATCTACTTTACTTTACAGTTAATAAATTACTACCCATGTGATTATCCATGTGATTGTGAAGACATTATTTAACCTCTCTGAACTTTAGTTTCTCAATCCTCCACGTTACCTGAATCATAAAGCTGTCATTGAGGATTAAGGGATGATGTGTGTTGAGCATTTAGCTCTCTCTCTCTGGCATATAGACAGCTCCCCAACTCCCCAGCTATTACCAGTAATTTAGTATGTGTATAATCTCTGACCCTCTCCCAAATCCTGTGAGATGACAGTGAAAGCAGAGAGAATGCTGTCTTTCTCATTGATGAGAAAATGAAAGCCCCAAACAGTGAGGGCATTTGCCCCAGACCGCAGAGCTACTGTGGCATTAAGCAATAGTTATACCTAGGCCGTCTGATTCCTGAGGATTTTCCCATCAGACCCAGCTCCTTTTGAGAGTTTACCTGTTTTGAAAATCATATTATAAAGTAACCCACGGGCTATTTTAAATGAAATGGTACTGTTACTAAAATGAGATTTGAATTTTTTTCATGGAACTACAAGGTGGAGAAAGCTGGATATCTGGGGGTCACCAGTTTGCCCTTAGCAATGTGTGTGTGTGTCACGGGGCACAGACATGATCCTAAGTTATCTATAAAGAGAGAAGGTTGGGCAAGATTACTCTTAAAGTGCCATCCAGCTCCATCATTTGATAGGCTTTTCCTGGATTTTCTGTTATTCATGATAATAGAGAGAGGAAGTGCTACAGTAATTGAAATTCACAGATAATCCTTCAAGTTGTCTCTGAATCCTTGCCCACCAGGCCTTCATCTTTCCGTATCAGTTACTGACAAGTGGATGTAATTGACTGATTTCAGCTTGATCTTCCTTCTGATCCTATTTATCCTCAGGAGAAAAAGGCTAATGAGTAGAAAATGTGCCAAACGGGGGAGGGAGGGCAACAATGATCTGTGAATTGGTTATTTGCTTCTTGAGTTACTGAAGGTGTCTCCACAGTTCTGCCTGATGCTATGAAAGGGTGTGCTCCTGACGGACTCTTTGCAAACCAAATTTCTGTAAACCAAATCACACGTATTACGTAGTGTGATGAGCTGATGGGTTGAATTAAAATAAAATGAAACACAAAACAAACAAACAAAAAGCCCTGTGCTGAACCTTTGCCTGCTTCCCTCCAATCTTTCTGTTGTTTTATAAAGTCACATGAATATAATTTTCCTGTTCTGTCAAATGGAAGCAAGGCCAGGAAATGTCCTTCTCCTGAGGAAAGTGTTAGATGGAGTATAAATATACACAAGCAGCAGCACTTGGAAGGGCTCAAAGTTTGATGCTTTAGGTTTTTTTTTGGTGTTTTTTTTTGTTGTTGTTTTTTTGTGTTTTTTTTTTTGAGGGCAGTGTCACTGGCCCTCATATGTGGGACCGAACCGGGGCCGCTGGCTTCCCAAGCCAGCGCTTAACCACCGCGCCACTCGGCCAGCCCTTGATGCTTTAGTTTTGATGGTACGGTTTACAATTTATATATTTTGGGGAAAGATAGAGTTAAAAAAATAGAATTTTCTTAAAAAGGGACAACCTGTTCTAAGTATATAATTTGTGATAAATGATAGAAAGAATAAAATCTCAATTAGTAGACAGAGAGGAGATGATAAAATCTTTCCTTAAATAGAAAACACAAAATATTTCCAGATTATAGTTTCTGTAAATGACAACGAACATAGATTTGTGTCAGTTCAGAAGTTGCAGTTGGCTCATCATACTTACTTAAAAGCTATTTGCTAATCTGGTTGTAAAACAATTTTTAGAAGCCCAACAAGGGAAGCAATATGCTTACTGCTTCACAGTGCTTATCTGGCACCAAAGCCCAGCTTTGGCTCTTGGTGGCTCTATGGCCTTGGGGGAATGACTTGATGTCCCTGTGCCTCAGCTTCCTCATTTGTAGAAAAGAAATAACACAAATAACTTCCCCATAGTGTAGGAACTATTATAAAGCCCTTAGAACTGTGTCTCCATGTATTATGTGTTAAATATTACTCTCCATGAGATTATTTATATCTAAATGTACATGCCACACATACCTGATTTCTGAATATTGTCTTCTCTTAAACTTCCAACACTGGTGTGAAATAGAAACTATTGGGTTGTCGGAAAAGTCATGGCTTATTTTTTTCTGTTTTTTGTTGTAAAAATGCGTCATGACTTTTCTGACAACCCAATATCATTGTTTTCCCATTGAGAGGGCAGAAGTGGGTCTCCCTTTCAGGTCCTTCTGACTCAAATACTCTGCTCATTCGAGATGTGTGTACATCTTCAGCAGGTCAAGGTTGAAGTGTCAAAGGACAAGCCTGGCTTGGCTCCCCCGCTCTCTGAGGATGAGTCTTGACTGCTGTTGTCTTAACCATGGTGACCATTGACAATAAATATGCATGTGATTCTTGCAAAGCCTTGGATGTGTTGGAAAGCCCATTCCTCTTTCTTATTTGAAGCATATTTATTTGATTACCTTTTTTAATAAATAAGAAATAATCAAATATTTGGACAACTGAGCAGAACTTGCATGTTGTTTAGTAGAGCAGGAAACTCATCTGTTATGGAAGGATTAACTTGAAATGAATCCTCGTTTCAGCTTTACAAGAATCTTCTATTCTTCTGATGTAACCAAATTCACAGTGTAGCTGACACAACAGGATGGCCTGTTTCTTCACATCATCACCAATTCTGGGTTGTATCATTTAAAAATTGCAAAGCCCATGGACTAAGTAATTTCTCATTGTGACTGTAAGAGAGGTTGACTAGCTTTTTATATTTATCGACTATTAGCTTTTCACCTTCTGAGAACTACCTTTTTAAATATCTTTCCCAGGTTTCTATTAAATGATTTGTATACTTCTTATTGGTCTCAAAGTACTAACTGCAGATTAAGAATAACAACTCTGTCATATATATTTCAGATATTCTCCCAGCCTATCATGATAGCTTTAGCCTTTAAAAACAAATTCATTATACAACAGTGACATTTGTTTTTGATGTATTCTGAATTTCTTTAATTACTTAGGATCTTTCTTTCACTGACTGAAAATTTTATAAATATTTTCTGAACTTCTCTTCTAATATTTTAGATTTTTAAAATATTTAAACATTAACTTATTGGGAATGTTTTATGTACTCTTAATTGTGGTTCCTTCCATATACATAAACAACTATGTTTGCACTATTTGTTAATAAAAATATCTTTCTATAGAATTAAAATACTATTTTTACTAGATATTAAACATAAGGTCTCATTGATTTCTGAACTTTATGTATCCCATTTCTTTTACTGTTTTGGTTTTTCTTGAGTGATAATCTATATGGTTTTAATTACACGACTTTGTACAAAGTTCTAATATCTAGGAAGGAGGAAAGCATGCCCTTTTCACTAGTCTACCTTGTCTTTTTCTTTTTTATTCAAAGGTATTTATTGCTGTCTTAATTTTAAAATTATTATAATCAAGTTAAAATAGCAATCTAATTAAAATTGCATAGGCTCATTAATTTTTGGAATGATTGACATTTATGTATATTATTTATGTCATAAAGGAGCAAATAGCTTCTGTCCAGGTCTTATTTTATGTCCAACAAAAATATTTTGGTTGTTTTCATATAGATTTTGTGATTTTTCTTGTTCAATTTATTCTTCGGTGTTTGTAAGTTATGTCTGTTGTAAATGGTACTTTTTTTTTTCATTTTCTTTTCTAACTGGAAAAGTAATAAGGGAAAATTTTAATTTTGTGTGTTTATACTGGATTCAGGTACCTTATCAACTTGCTTTATTAATTCTAGTACTTCATTTTGTTTTCCAAGGCTTTTCTTCCTTCCCTCTTTCCTTCTTTCCTTCCTCATTTATTTCTTTTCTCGTCTTCAGCCAGACAATATTCAAATAAAAGTTATTTTATTTTCTAATATTTATACTGGCATTCTTTATCTATTCTTATTGTATTAGCTAAAACCTTCACATCAATGTAAATCTGATATCTCTGACTTATGATTAACTAATGAAAGTCACTTTGAGCAAATCATCACTTAATTTGATATTTGCTATTGAAAAGTAGTTTTTGTTTGTGTTAATGGTTTTCTTCTATTTTTTTTTTCTATAGAGGTTTTTGTGTCAATGATGATTGCTTTATTGGTAGAGTTATAGCATTTTTCTTCTTTGATATTTTTTGTGATGATGAATTATCAACATGGATTTCCTGATACCAAACCAATTCTGTAACATTGGTAATGGTATATTATTCTTTAGATACTTGTTTGCATTCCATTTCCTATTTTTTCAAGTTTTAACGTTTATATTTACAAGGTAAAATTAATATGTGTTTTAATTTCTGACACCATGTTTATCAAGTTTTGATATCAAGCTTATGCTTGGTTTTTAAAATGAGTTAGAAAGCTGCCATATATCATTTAGAACTCTGAATACACCTTGAAAAGTATCTGCTGTTTAAAGGTTAGATAGAAATTTAGCAAGGAATTAGAGTATGCTTCTCTTTTCATTGGAATAGTTAATCTACCTTTCTGAACACTTTATATTTCTGACCTCTCTTTGAATATTGGTAATTTATATTTTGCTAAAAAACATCAACTTCCTCTATGAATTCAAACCCATCCCCATGAAATTGCATATCTTTGTTCACACATTCCATCTTATTTCTAATAGTTAATTTTTTTTCAATTTTACTTCTCTTTATTTGCCAAAGATTTATATGATTTATCAGGGTTTTTTTTTCTCTTACCTTCTGAGGTATTTTGTGATTTTCCCCTATTTTCTTACACAAAATGTTTGCTTCCCTTTCAACATTTTATCACAGTGTATTATATAGATCAAATTATCTATATAACAAAAGAATTATAGAATCATAAACTAGTACTAGTAAACATCATAATAAAATGTACATCCAGCTATTGTGAACAGAAGAGATCAATGAGCGCAAGGGCACACAAGGAAGTTGGTCATGAGTGATATGGCTTAGGAGTTGAAGTGGGGGTGGAGCAAGATTCCCAGAATGAAATGAGATAATAGGTCCCTCCACAAAGAGAGCTCCCAATTAGTTCATTATGGGATTACTCTTTGCATTAAAAGGGATTGAGCTCTTCCTGAAATAAAGAAAGGCATTTTAGGGAATAATTAAAATGGAAGGACTAAAAAAAAAAAAAAAAAAAAAAAAAACTGTAAAAAAAAATGGAAGGACTATTTCTGTGTCCAGACCCTGGCTGTCATTAAGCTTTCATTTAGCTCACTGGAGCTAATAAAATCTAGGTTCCTAAACAATGAAAAGAAGAAATACCTGCTAGATACAAGGTCATAAATGTGGCTCATCCTGGAACTCCTGCACTAAACCCACAAAAATGGGGTGACAACGTGGTGCAGTTCTTCTTGAGGAAGAGAGAAGCTTCATATGGACATGAAGGAGGGTTCCACCACCAATAGCCAGTAGGCCAAAAATTCGGCTCAATGGAAGTTTTCAGAGTAAATGCCTCTATTTGAGATGAAAGAGGACAAAAGGAGAGAGCAATTTCCTTCAAATATTTCTCTTCTAAACTAATAGTATGGTAAGAGAATGTAGAAGTAAAAATAGTTAGTGTTTTGAAGATATGTATTTGATTTATATAAAGAGTCAATAGACATCTCATGTTCACAAAATAATAAAACAACTACCTCTAACCTCAGCCTTTATTTGTAAGACACCTTGCCTCAAAGTATGGGATAAATGGTTTCCATTCAAGGGCGAGAACCCAAAGGAAGCATTGTCGTCTTTAAAGAGCCTTTTGCCTTTATTCAGAAGTATAAAGAAAATGCAAAATGAAAGGACCCTTCTATGTCATGTCAACAGATATGTGATATTTCCAATTTTCTTTTCACAACCTCTCAGAAAAACACAGTCTCAGAAGTGCTGTTCAACTGGAAAAAAGAAATTGCCCAGCAATTATAGATTCATTCAATATAAGTTGTGTGGTTTCTGGAGAATGCAGCAACAACAACAAAATATACCACATTTTGTTACATTTTAGTGAATTATAAAAAATTTCTTGAAGGCCTAATGCTTTGTAACAAAAAGTAATTTTTGCTAATATATTCCCTAGACATAAGGCATTTTGTTGTACTGAATTGCATACGTTAGACCAAAATGCTCTCTTGTTCAAACTTTTATAATTCCTGAGACTTCTTGCAAGTTTTATAAATGTGAAGGAATTTGCTTATGAGTCATTACAAACAAGTTGTTCTTTTTCTTCAAGAGGAGGAGTGTAAAGGGACTTCGACTGGAATGAGGTAGGAGAAATTCAAGGCAAAAAGAGCAGCACAAATTTTTGACTATTTTATTCATAAATACGGAAATGAGAAAATCAGAAAGGCTGAATTTTTCTGCCACAGCAATTTTTAAAATGCTCACAGCAATTTGTTGAGGCACAATTTGCAATAAAACACATAATCATAATTGTACATATTAATGCATTTTTCCAAATGCATATATCAGTGTAACCCAACCTGGTTAAGATAAAGAACATTGTACTCCTAAAATTTCCTGTCTGCCCTTTCACTTAATTCCCCTAAAAAGCAATCATTATGCTGATTCCTATCATTGTTGATTGCCTCTGCTTGTTCTTAAACTTTGTATAAATGGCATTATACAATAAGTACTCTTTCGTATCTGTCTTCTGTCACTCAGCATGTTTTTGAGAATCATCTGTGTTGTTTCAGGAAGTATTAGTGATTTGTTTTATTGTTGGTATTCCATTAGATGAATATTCTACACTGTGTTTATCCATTCCCCTGTTCATGGGCGTTTGGGTTGTTGCCAGTTTTTAACTATTATGATTAGAATGCCTTGGATAATTTTGTACAGTTCTTTTTGTGGAAATATTTATTCATTTCTCTTGGCTACCTAGTTAAGGGTGGACTTGCTGGATCATATCAAAAGATTTTTTAAAATCTCAAAATTAAGAAAAGTTTGAAATATAGCACAAATATTATTTTAATTCAAAAATAATAATATAGATAGCAGAAGTCACAAAAAAACCCACAGCTACTATTATTATAAATATGTATATATATTTCTAGGTTTTTCACACAGTAGCAACAGTATTTATAGACATGAGTATGTATGTATATGGAGAGAGAGGAAACGTATGATATTATGAATTGTTATTCAAGATATAATGTATTTACATGTTCATCTTGCTCTTTTCTTCATTTAGCAATCTGTCTTAAACATCTTTTCATCTCAGTGCACTTAGATATACTTCATTCTTTTTTGTTTTTTTAGCTGAGCCATCCTGCCACCTGTTGGCAGCTCAGCGGCAGCTCAGCTTGGGCTGGGCATCGAACGGCTGTTGCTCAGAGCTCAGCTCACACTCTTGGGCGAGCTCTTAACCAACTGAGCCACTCAGCCAGCACCATCATTCTTTATAATGACCTTATTCACTCATTCTGCAAATATTTATTTGTTATGTTCCTAGTAAATTCAGGCAGTATCCCAGAAGCTTCAGATAAAACAATGATCTATGTAGCAAAATTTTTCCCCTCAAGGAATTTACATTTTAGTGGAGGTAGATAAATAATAAATGTGTAAACAAGTGACTATACAGTTGATGCTGCAATTAACTTCTGGGTAAGTATCTTTATGGGCATACGTTAAATATTTCTATAGGTTAAATCCACAGAAATGGAGTCACTGGATTAAAATACACATTTTAAATTTAAAAAAATATTGACAAATTGACATATTCTGTCAAAACTACTGAAATCAGATACTTGGGATAATAGGCAGAATGATGGAGCCCCAAAGATCTCCATGTCTTAATCCCCAGAATCTGTCAATGTATCTTACACAGCAAACAGGACTTTTCAGATGTGATTAAGTTAAAAATCTTGAAATAGAAAAATTATCCTGCATTATCTGGATGGGCGCAATATACTCACAGGATGAAAGAGGAAAGCATGAGAATTAGTGGAGTGAGAAAGACTCCACTGACAATTGCTGGCTTTGAAAATGGAAAGAAGCCACCACTCAAGGAATGAGGGCAGACTCTAGAAGCTGGAAGCATCCAGAAAATGGATCTGCCCTTCAGCTTCCAGAAAGAAAATCAGTGCTGTTGACATCTTGATTTTAGCTCAGTGAGGCCATTTCAGACTTCTGACCTCCAGAATGATAAGATAATAATTTGTGTTTTTCAGGCTATAAGCTTACAGTCATTTGTTGCAGCAGCAATACGAAATTAATACACTGAGCAACGGCTTATGCTCTTGAAGCTGTATAAAGTATGCATTCTGGAGCTGGGCTTTCTGACTTGGAATCCTTTGTCCAGACACTTATGAATTGTTAGAGCTCAATCAGGTTTAACATCTTTATGCCTATATTTCCTCATTTTAAATTTTGGTATGATTTTAACAGGCTCTGCCTCATAGCTTCATTTGTGTTCCTCTGATTTATTTATTTATTTATGTTTAGGAAAAACTGAGTCAGTATATGAAAAAATGTTAGAACAAAGCTTGCTATACTTCTGTGTAATGATTAGCTATTTTTATTATAATTATATAACTATTTTATCTTTCACTACTGTAAAGTGGAACAAATGCCAAATGTTTGGATATATTGTAATACTTTCCCTTATATTACTATGTCACATAGTAGTAAATGGTAAATATAAATGTGTATATATATATATAAAATAACCTAACTCATCCTCTATCTCTTTCCATATATGTGTGTACATGCACATATACATACACAACATATAGATATTGACACATGAAAACACTGGGCACCAAATATGGAATAATGAAAGTGTTCAATAAATGTTATTTTGAGCCAGCTCAGGGCTGAATAGGATTCATGCTGGGTCCAGTCCACTGGGGACCAAAGATAACTGCTTCTTTTTCTTCTGATTTGCATGAGGAAAAAAAAAAACAATGAAGCAAACACAGTCAGGAAAAGCAGTAAACCTTAGTTGTGCCCAAGGGCTAACTCATTTCACAAATAGCATCCTTAGGCACTTGTTTTCCTTCCCTTTCTTTGGAAGCAGAGCATTTCCCTAAAGAAAGCAGAAGGGTCCTCTTTTCTTATGCCCTGGAACACTCATCAGGCTGGTTTCTATTCCAGTGCTAGTAATTATGGTTCAATCTTATCACCTAATCATAATGAATTACTGGTTTCATTAAGGACAGAGAATTGTGGCCCTGTGCTCTGGTCTGGATTGCAATAGTTTTAAAGCAGGTAATTAAGGCCTGGAGATTCTTAGCCATTCTTTCAAGTTCCCTCAATGCTGATGATATCTTCCTCATGAATCTAGGCCCAGCGATTATGTTCTTGAAAGCTCTGCGGAGAGGCTGAACAACATCCTGATAAACATGGGGTTGTTGAGGAGAATCCCAAAGAATGTGTTCTAGATCATATTTGTCTACTTAGAGACTTTATGGCATTGGCCAAGCACTGACACTGTGGGTGGCTCTGTAGTTTAAACTGTGGGGAAGTCGCCATGCCCTCCCGCAAAGCCTGCTGGGGGATCAGATGCCATGATCCTGTTTAGCTCATTGTACTCAGGCAGCTCTTTTATCTCCACTGGGATCTGACCTTCGTGAGGTCATTGGCCTCACCTTTGTGTCCTAGGGTAGGGTGCAGTGTCAGGTGTGTAGCAGGAACTCAATAACTTATCAATGATTGACTAAATGAACTACACAGACTTAATGTTTTAAGTTATAAAACACTGGGAAAACATAACATGGTATTATGATTTTTATGATGTCTCAATATCTGCCCAGATTATCACAAACACCAAAACTTACAGTGAGAAGGAATCTTAGAGGGTTTATTCTGTGTAGGCTCTTTGGCAGAGTCATCAGAACCTCTCTAAACCCTGTTAACTCATTGCCAGAGACAGGACACCCACTGCGGCCCCAACAGCCCCTTGTTGCAGAGGTCCGTTCTGAAAGGGCTTGTCTGGTGCCTGCACTAGTGGTGGGACTGCGTGCCTGCCACACAGCAGGTGTGTACAGCTTCTGGAAGGCTGCACAGCATATGAAAATACTTAGCAGGTGTTATTATACACTGGTGATTTTTTTTTTTAATTCCACAGCTTCACGAAAACAGTTTAATTAGAAGCTATTAGAGGTGATAATGAATTTGCCAGATCTCTGCACAACTGCTGAGGGGATTTTTAACAGACGCGAGTCTGGTTCTCCAAGGCCTATCAGGCTATTCCTTAGGGATAACTAACTGTTCCCAGGGTTTTAAGTTGCCCAAGGAACCCTCCCTGGCTATTTACCTTCATGTGCAAAATAAAATCAGCTATTCCTTTGCATACACTGTCCATAAGCCTCAAAAATAACATATTATACAGCTTGAACTCTAATTTTTTTTAATGAAAAGTTTCTAAGGCTTTTCCTTTTCTGATCATCTATCCAGAATTCCAAAAGTGATCCCTTGGGCATTTTATAATCCTTTTAACTTTTTTTCCTAACTGCACCTTTCTTTCCCCCTCAAATCCCCTTCCCACCCCAATACAAGTGTGACTGATTGATTGATTGATACTGATATTGATGTATGATTGACATATGACATTAGCTTTAGGTGTAACAACATGATTCAGTACATGTATATATTGCGAAATGATCACAATATGTCTAGTTAACATCTATCACCACACATAGTTTCACAGCTGTTTTCTTGTCTTGAGAACTTTTAAGATCTATTCTCTTAGTAACTTAGTAAATATACGTATAAAGTATGCTCATTATAGAACCAGGTATGTTTCTGTCACTTGTCTTAAAAACCATCTTTGGAACTCTAAAGTCTCAGAAAGTTCTCCCTAACTTTTCTCTCCATGGGGCATAAAAATTGATAATATCAGTATGAAACTCAGAAACAAACAGATAAATTTGCTTGTGGCCATGGGTGACTATAACATCTCTGAACATGGCGGGAAACCATGGACTGAAGAATGTTCCAGTTCCTTAGCATGGCACTCAAGCTCTCTGCCATAGCCAAGCCGTTTCCCAAGACCTCCAGTTCTGCTCCTGCTTCACCTTGCTTGTTTTGCATCTTACAGAGATAATCATCTTATCTTGCCTCATGGCCAATATCTTCAAAACCATTGTTTCACATATTTTGTCTTTTGCTTGCTTGCTTTCTTGCTTGTTTGTCTTCAGGCAGAAAGGTAAATCCTGCCCTGTGTGGCGGGTGTTAGGTACGATTTCCACGAATCCTCTTCCCAGTAATTTTATATTCCTGGCCTCAGAGAGTTTACTGTATCCCAGAACAAAGACCAATGATATTTATAGGAATACAAAAATAGGAATGCAAAATAACAGGAAAATAATATCCATAATGAAGAAAATAGACTAGTCAATCTAAACTGACCCAGAAATGACATAGTGTTTAAACAAGCAGGACACTAAAGCATTTAAGTAGATAGATGGAAGAAATATTTTTTAAAATCCAAATCTAACTTCCAGAGATGAAAAAAATTATGTGTGAAATGAAATAAAATGAATAGGACCAATGCAGGTTAAACATTTCAGAATAAAATATGAATAAATATTAAAGCACCACATTAAAAACTGTCCAAAATGAAACACAGAGGAAGAAAGGAGAATCAAACAGAAAAATAACCAAAGCACCACAAAACAATGTGTAATGAATGGTTGTAGCTATGTTCCAAAAACAGGTGGTCAGTCCACAGGCCAGAGCTGATTTTTCCGTATGTTCGATGAAAGCAGAGATAAGCACACGTGTTTAAACATTCATTCTAAATTCAACTAAAATTCAACTCTGCCCCCCCTAAAAATATCCATTTATGATTAGGATGCCTGATATAATAAGCACTAAATGAATTAACATTTGTTTAATAAATAAATGAGTACACCACAAATTTTATTGCATAAATAAAATAATGAATCAATCTTGTATAAATCCTCAGTAAACATGAATCCTAGAATCTCTTCCTCCTAGAAAATTGAACCGATACCATCTTCCTTTTCCTCAAAGGGTAGAGCCAGATGAAATGTTTACATCTGGTTTAATGTTTTTATGGGACAAGAAAATGGTTTTTGAGTATATACTGCAATCATTTTCTGGAAATGGAGAGAGAACTTTCTTTCCATTTAACTTTAATGAGGTAGATGTCCTTTATTTGAAATTCACCAATGTTGTGAAAGCCATTCCTGGTGGAAACACAGGTGCTGTTTTTCCATAAATTATTTGGGCCTCTGCAGAGCCCAAGCAAAACAGAAACGGCAGGGAGTTTACAAAATTGTTTTCTATATTTGAAAATGCTACCTAAATGGAAAATGAGAAAGAGAAGCATCTGGCCAAGTGCAAGTTTGCGTGGAGAAAGGAAGAGGGAGGAGGCAGAGCTCAGTAGGAATTTATCTCAATTTAAAACACTTGTCTTTCCACAGGGAAATTTTGGGTTATTTGATAAGATAGCAAACATCATTTTATGGAATCATAGAATTGCAAATTCTCATGAATGAACGGCCCTTAAAGAACCTCTATCCTGGTCTAAATTCCATTCGTGTTTGAATCTTATATACCATATTCCACCAAATGGTGATTTCCCTTGTGCTGGAGAACCTCAGGGCCCACGTTCTTACCATATCTGAGTGCCATTCTATGTTTATGTCACATCCTTGTTCTCTTTAATATACATAGAAAGACTATCTTATCTTTACTCAAATCCATTTTCTGCTTTCCTGTCTCACAACCAAGAAATGGAGGGTATTGATAGGGAAAGGTCTCAGAGGCAGTCACAACTAAAGGGGGCATAGAAGAAGGAAAAAACAAACAAACAGAGAAGCAAGTGCATTTGTCAGGATAGGATATTTGTTTTGTTACTGCAAGTTGTTTGATCTGCTGAAATTTTTTGACATTGAGTGTCCTCACTTATATGAGTAAAAGGATAGTATTAAGCTAAAGCAATGCTTATTAAACTCTAGTGTATATCAGAGTGACCTAGAGGAATGATTAACAGACAGGTTGTTAGACCCGCACCCAGAGCTTTTGATTCAGATGATTGGTCTGGGCCCTAAAATTTACATTCTACCTAGTTCTCAGGTGATGCTGCTTCATGAACCCACAGAGCCCTGGGATCACAGGGCCTGTTAGAGCTGTCTCACATTGAACTGGAATAGCTGGACCTTTGTACCCCCACCTTTATCAGTCATTTGGAGCTATAATGGGTCTCTTGAGGCAAGACCTGAAGGTTCTGACCCTGAAGCCTACCTAGTCACAGCACTTCCAGAAGCGAAGGTACTAGGTCCTTCTTTGAAGAGACGTCTGGAGGTGCCTCACAGTGTTTCCCAAAGTCCATCCCTTCTGCCACTCACATCCATGTTTTCATATTTATCTGAGGAGTAGCCCATGCTGGATTCCTGAGAGATAACTTAAAAGAAGACAATGAGACAAGCTACAACTTTACCAGAGCAGTTAGTCTCGGGGCCCTGACTGCTACTCATCATCTCCATTCTCTGCCATCTGCTCTATCTTGTCTTTACCTTCTGCTCCTGCCTGTGCTGGCCTTGGAGGCTTACCTTATGGTAAGGCACAGACCATCCTCTGGCGAATATGAGCCCCTGGTACTGCGCTCTTGCCAGGTCAGAGTTTCTGCTCTTATCTATTCACCATCACCGTTGGGTAATGGATCAGCCGGACACCAAACATATTCCTCTTTAGCTCCATTGTTTCAAAGCAGTCTACCTCTTCCTTAGGACAAGGGTCAATGGTCTCTACAAAGACAGTGATGGCAGGCCGGCCGAGTGGTGCGATGGTTGAGGGCTGGCTTGGGACGCCAGCGGCTCTGGTTCGGATCCCACATGTGAGGGCCAGTGACGCTGCCTTAGAAAATAAAATAAAGACAGTGATGGCTCTCCTTGCCTGCTAGTCCCTGGGGACAGGGAACCTAAGTGCGTAGGCACAGCCATAGCTCATAGTCAACTCCTGTTTTGTCCCCTGTGGAGGTGTTCTTCCTTTGGGGACAAGACCCGTGACATTGCAGAGTTTACAGCTGCAGGAACAGGGAGCTCGAATTCTCTAAGTGGATCCTTGGGAGTGATAGTCAGAGCGCCATACCTGCTTCCACTCCTTGGTCTCTAGACCCATGTGTTATTTGTACTGAGGACACAGTACTGTATAAAGGTCTTTGATTCTAGGTGTGAACACAGAAATCATTGAAAACATATTCAGGAACCTCCGGTGTCTCCTTATCTCATTCAGGGTACAATCCAGGACCCTTACTATGTCCTCAGTTTAACTTATTATCTCTCTGACCTCAGCCCCTACCACTTTCTCCTTTTAGGCATTCCGGTTCTAGCTACCATGGCTTTGTGACATTACTGGAATACATTTCTAATCCACAGATATAGCAGCGGATCTTCATTCTGTCTGGTATGCCATTCCCATGATACCTACTGGTTTACTTATTACTACTTCCTCTTCCCAGTTCAGCTTTCCTTTGTCATCAAATATTTTTTTTTTGTAAATTTTTATGAAATTTATGGGGGTGACATTTGTTAGTAAAATTATATAGGTTTCAGGTATATAATTCTATAATACATCACCTATATATTGCATTTTGTGTTCCCCAGCCAGAGTCAGTCCTCCTTCCATTACCATATATTTGACCCCTTTTGCCAAATTTTAAAATTATGACATTCCCTGGCCCCTAATACTTTGTATTCCCTTTCTGTTTTACAGGTCTACTTTTCTCCACAGTGCTGATGGTCATCTGATACTCTATACATGTATTTATTTATTGTCTGTCTCCCCCTACCATTATGTAAGCTCCATGATTGCAGGTGGGTTTTTTGTTTGGCTGTTTGTTTTGTTGTAGTTTGTGTAGCTATTACTATTTACTCAGTGTTTGGAACAGTGCCTGGTACATCGTAGATATTACAAAATAGTTGTTTAATAAATAAACAAAAATAGAAGGTTTTATTATCAGTATCTTTAGTCATTTACTAGTGTTGATATAAGAAGGTATAGCTAGGTCTGTGAATACACAGATTAAAAAGAAGGATCAGCTGGCCATAAATACAGAGTGCAAGATTTAGACAGATATAATAGAACTACGTTGTTTCAGTCTCTTCTTCTCAAGACTTTTTCCATTAAATTCCTTGTTGAAAGATCATGTGATAATATGAACTAAGAGTAATGTTGAATTTTTGGTAGCTTCCGCTCGAGTTTGGCTTAGGATGTCAGCCTGTTGGAGCCTACAGGAACTTGTAGAAGGACAAAGTGATTTATGGAAGAATAGCACATATTTTTCATTAGGAGTGCCTTCCCTCTAAAACCAAGGACAGCCATTTAACATGGTTTCTGTTGAAAAATTTAAGAAGTTCCAGTGTTACAGATTATAGTCAAGCAAGGGAAGTTCAGATGTCCCAATGTGAGTGATATCGTGGCTCCTTTTATTCCTGTATTGTTACCAAATCAACATAATGCATATGTACAAGCATTCATTTAATCAATAAAATTTTTAAAAACTTATTACATTAGCCTCTAAGATGTGCTAAATATTGTGCGGAGTACTACAGACACCAAAAACAGATGTGACAAAATAGAAGTCATTGATGGATTTAGGCTCTAGAGATAGCAACAGATAAAGCATCAGTGCCCCCAAAATGGAATTAGTGCTAATTAATGTGGTAGGTGGATGACATACAGAGAGTTATAGGAGAAAAAAGGAGGTGAGTTAAAGAAGGCATTGCATAAATAGTGATTTCAGAGTTGGATCCTGATGGATAAGGGTTACTTTGTGTGGTTGGAATGAAAGGGGTTTTTTAATTTTTAAGCAGAGGATATTTATATTTATATAATATCTAACAATTGATCAATAGATAGATAGATAGATAGATAGATAGATAGATAGATATTGATCCATAAAAGAGTATGCTATGGTGAATGAGTAGCAAAGTAATAATGATGATAATAGCAGCAAACTATTTTATGCACCAAATAGATGCTGTGAGGTGTTGTAAGTGATTTATATCTATACAATGTGTGATCCTCATAGTAACCCGTAGGGTAGGCTCTATCATTACATGTATTTTACAGTTGAAGTTGACTAGTCTCAATCCTTGGAGAGGCTAATGTCAAGACAAAGTTAAATATGCAAGGATTAATTAGGGGAAATACCTGTGAGGGGAGGGGAGGAGATCTATCAGACCACAATGAAGGTTTAACCTTTGTGAAGGAAGGAAGTAGAGAAAGAAGGAAGGAAAGGAGGGAGTTCAGGGAGGTAGAGGAAAGGAGGAAGGGAGAGAGGGAGGGAGGGAGGGAGAGAGGGAGGGAGGGAGGGAGGGAGGGAGGGAGGGAGGGAGGGAGGGAGGTTGGTTGGTTGAGTGAAAGAGTTTAAAGCTGTAATCAGTCCCAGGAAGTTTCACATGGTGAATGGGGGGTCCTCAGGCCAAAGACAGAGACTACAGCTTTGAGGGGAGTGCTATGTCCCAGGAAGGGGTCTGCAGGAGGAGCCTTGCTGTTTTCAGTCATTTCTTGGCAGAACCTGTGGGATGTACAGTCTCAGCATGAATGTGGTGGTGTATTTCGGAGTGCAGCATCTGGGACCCCTAGTTCATTTTATGCTCCCTGCACTCGGAGATCTTAGAGGTACATACTCATGGCCACCACATGAAGACACTGAGGAACTGAGAGACAATTCCACTGAGACCACAGAGATAAAAAGTATCAGAGTCTGTCTCAGGGAGTTTGGTCCCAGACTCATGCTTAAAGCATAGTACACCTTCAAGTAGGAAAAAGTCATATTAGATTTCTATTTGAGAAAACTCATTCTGGTAACTAGGCAACAAATGAATGGAATAACACATTGAAAAGAAATCGAAATGGAGGAGACCAGAAAGGAGGCTGATGCAGTCACCTAGGGAAAAAAAAAAAAAATTTCTTGAAGATCTAAATAAAAAAGAGTAGCAGGAGAGAGCAGGAGCATTTCAAAGATATTTAGAAGAATCAATAGGATTTGGTGACTGACAGGATGTGGGGAAGGAGAGGGAAGAGTGGAAAGAGTGGAAAAATGTAAATGTAGGAGATTGAGACTATTTGCTGAAATTGAGATTATAACAGTGTCTTGGCAAGAAAAGAGTGAGTTCTTGCTTTGGATGTATTGAGCTTGAGATGCTATTATGTGTCCAAGACTTTGCTAGGTATAGTGGAGTCCTCTATACTACTAAAAAACATATTTTGTCTTTTGCTAGATTTTTATTATTTACCACTATTTTGTATAATTCACTGGAAAATGAATTAATAACACTGGAAGATAGGTATGTTTATAAGAATGAGCATTTTATTGGTGTTGAGATGCTTGGGTTTGTCAATGTTCCAAGCTCATGTAGCTCATGGGTGACAGGATCATTTAAATGATGGTTGCCAGTTTTCTGCTCTCTGCAAAAAACTTTGTCCTTTGGGTATAAGAAGATAAAAAGTCGAAGATAAAAGTAGGAACCTAATTGAGGCTTCGAACAACAGACTAGAAGATTAAGTTTCATCATATGAAAAAAAAATTACTACTCACATTGAATATCATGTTACCGTGTTGAAACTCTTTAACATACTTTCAAAGTAGATCATCATAATAAACCTGTAGGATGCTCATGGGATATTCCCATTTTATAGGGAGGTAAATGACTTGCCCAGGGTCACATGGATCTTGGATCAAGGAGCCAAAGTACGATGTCAAGTCTTTGTGCTACATGTTCAGTGGGTGAGTTATGGAAAATTCTTGAATTTAGAAGTGGAAAAATTATAGCAGTGCCCAAAAAGGACTTACCTTGTGTCCAAGATGAGAAAGAGTTGGAAGGCAGAAAAGCCAAAGACACAAGTGAACAGGGTGAAGGCTGACATTTCCTTAAGACATGAACCCAACTTTACAATCAGGATGTTACTGCAACACTTATCTGCAATAGCATGAGACCAAATGACAGACCTGTCCCAACCTGGTGTATTAAACCTCACAGGTGAATCACACTGGCTTCAGTGTGCTGCAGTTTGCAAGGCAATTGTTTGACTTTTACAGGCCTATTTTTATTCTGACTTGATGAACAGTGAGCTCTTATGTTCAGCCACTGGCATCAAAGCTCAGCTTGTAGATAGAACAGTAGGAACAACAACAACAAAAAAACACAACCTCAAGGTGATTACCCAGTGACAGTATTCAATTTGTTCCCCAAGAAATACATTTATTTATACATTTATATGCAGAGGGTGCCAAAAATGTATACACATTATAAGAAAGGAAAAAAAGCTGTATTAAAATTGTAATATTCAATATACACCGATAACAAAAGATGAATACAAGTCATGTATATACATTTTTAGGCACCCCTGGTATGTAATAAAAAGAGATGGTAAATGAGGAAGAAAGAAGTGAGTAGAGATGTAAGAAGGAACAAACAATATTCAAGGCTGATTGCCTTCCTCTTGACGGGGGTGGGGGTGTGTGCGAGGGGAAACTCGTTTATATAAAAGCTCACCTAAATAGGCATATTTGGGGACATAGTCAAAATGTGCTATAGTAACTCAGAGAGATCAGTAAATCACCCTGCATCAAAACTACAAAGGAACTCCAGAGTTTGAGAGATGCCCAAAGAGTGGAAGGTGAGGCAATGGAGAGAAAAATGAAGATGAAATGTTAAAACCAAGGGATTAAAAGAAAGTGGCCATTGAGAACTACCTGTGACAGGTATGAGAGAACTTGCAAATAGCATCCATATTTAAAAGTGTAAATGTCCCCCAAATATACCATTATATTACGTGTCTTTGTGCCTTTGCACTTGCTACATCCTCTGCCTAGGATTCTTTCCCTCTAGCTATACAGTATTTATTCCTGTTTAAATATTCAAACAAAGGCTTCTCTCTTCTGTAAAACCTTCTGTGGTGCTTACAAGCAGTGCTAATAGCTGCTTCCTCTGTACTGCGCCCCCATTATACAGTGGATTTTCCCAATGGCATTTATGGGGTGCTGCGTGCTCACCCCTGCTTACCCCCTTCCCCTGAACACACTCTCACACCATGCCTTCACTGAAATCAAGGATCACGCCTTACTGGTCTCTGTCACTCCATTGCATGATTCAAGCTCTGGAATACAGGAGGCTTCCAATAGATACCTGCTGTTCTGATGGCTCCCTTGTCTAACTTGTGGGTGAAACATAAAAAAATATATGGACCATCCTAGTTTCAGATTAGAAATTTGTAAAAATGTTAGGACTGTACAGTATGAAAGTAGAGTGAATCTAGGTCTTAGGATAGAAAGGATTGCATGGGGAGAAAACATTGTCGAGGACCAAAGAGGATAGCTAGAAGGAAAACTAGTCAGAAAAGAGAAGAGATAATCAAAAGAGAGACGACGCAATGATGGGACTGAGCCCAGCTCCCCACATGACCTGTGTCAAAGGCAGTAATAGAGAGAAGCAGTGACAGGAACATGGCAATGGCCTGGAAAAAATGGCAGTTGCAAAGCTTCCAGCAGCTGCACCCTTGAAGGACAAGTGTTCTGAGCCCCAGCAGAGCTTGTAAAACACAACTCCTTAAAATCAGGGCAATTGGGCTGCAGCCCAAGTCCCTGCTAATGACTCATAATTTGCCAACTATGAAGCTGGGAAGTAATGAAGAGAGATGGAGGAAGAAGGAATGTGGGAGAAGCGGAGACAGGACAAAAGAAGGCAGAACAAAGGAGAAAAAAAGAAAGAATAAGAAAAGTACTAAAAATGGAGAGAAGAAAACCTCATCAATATACAAAGCTGACTTTGATGGAGATGTCTCTTGCCTGACTGAACAGCTTCTATTTATTCTTTAATTAATAGTATCCACGTATTTCAATATTCAAAAGAGATGGCCCTATAGAGGTAATCAGTACTGCCAAATTCTATATGTATCTTCATTCTTTCTGAGGTATTTTATGAATATACAAATACGTCTTATTTCCTTCCTTTACAATTTTTATGCAAATATTATATATTATACATACATACTATGCATACTTTTTGCAATGCACTTAAAATACACCTGCAAGTTCACTGCCACTGTATAAACAGCCTTCTTCATTTTAATGTCTACCTTGAATTCCATAGAATGTTTTTATACCAATTTATGACTATTATATTACTGATGGGCAGTTAGATTTTTTTAATCTGCTGAAATGTAACAGTGTATTCTTGTGTATAGATGCACAGATACCCAATTTGAAACATCCAGTGATATATTTGCTGACTAACGGAATTTCTGCATCAAAATACATGGGCTTTCTGATTTTGGTGAATATGTCTAAGCACGGCTATAGGTGAGGTACCGTTTTACATTTTCATGACTGCTATGATGTGTGTGTCTCCTTCCCTAACATCACATCAAAACAGGATGCTTATGCTACCAAACCTGGGGCCCTTTGCCTGTATTGCAGGTAAAGAATAGCATCTCTATTCAGTTATTTATATTTTAGACATCAGTTTTACATAATTGAGTTATCGTAATTCAGGCTTCATAGTGTACTATTATCATTAAACCTTTCACAGCTCTCTTTGACTACATTTTATTTGTTTAACCACTTAATTAATGAATTACCATAATTACATGCATGATCCTTTCCACACAGCCCCAAAACTAAAACATGAGCTGGATATACCTACAGCTAAACACTTCACACTACAGCTTGGGACTTCACTGGGATTTCTTTGCCATGTTTTCAGGAGCTGGCATTGTCTATCCTAAGGGAGAATACAAGGTAACCCTTACCCCCTGCATCACATGTGCACTCCGCACAACTGTCTGACGGAACTCAGGGACCTCTGCTTTGCCCTTTCTGCCTTATCCACCCACACTCGTATCTACTGCCATGAACTGCATTCACCCTCTTGGTAACCTCCCTGGAAGTCCCACTGCTAAGGTGAGAGACTAGAATTCAGGGACAGAGGGTATCAAATTTGTCTGCTGCAATGGTGATGAGAAAGGTACCCCTGTCCCGACCACAATGACCAAAGCTATTTCCCCTTCCTGACATATGCCAGAGGTGCCAAAAAAATGTACACAAGTGGACACTGGTCAGCGTTGCTCAAGCAGTAGTTCACCATAATCAGAAGTGTCTGGACACTGATGGTCACCACTTTGAGCACCTCTTGTAATTGCAGAAGTCAAACATGACTTGTATTCATCTTTTGTTATCGGTATACATCGAGTATTACAATTTTAATACAGTTTTCCTTCTTAAAATGTGTACACATTTTTTGGCACCCTCTGTGTTTCACGAGATAGGGGCTCCTTTGCACTCACATCAAAGCTGTCACAATAGAGAAAAACAGAGGATTTATTAACACGTGATGGAAAGAGAGGCCCATGGGGAAGGGTATAACTCCCTATTCATTAAACACTGTGGTGAATTGTTCTCATAATCTGCTGACCTTAGAGTGTTCCTGCTCATCTGCATTTTACTTTTTACCTCATCAGAGTGTCTGATGACTTGAAACGCACAAGAAACTACTACAGTTACTATGCTCTCTCTTCAGATTATATTTTAAAGCTCTTCTCTTTAGACCCATGTCCACACTAAACTTTACATGTATTTTTTCATTTTGTTCACTTATATATCTTATTGAAAAATTCTAGAGATGGGTGAATTCCAATACTCCACATTTTTAAATTTATTTTTATTGAGGTACCTTGGTTTATAATATTCTATAAGTTTCAGGTGCACCAAATTATAAATAACATCTATATTTACTCAATCATGCTCACCTCCACAAGCCTAGTTTCCATTCATTACCACACCATCGACCTCCCCACCAATACTTCACCTTCATGTGGTCCAAGGAGCCCCCAATCAGATGAGTTTTGCCACTGTAAAATAATTGAACCTAATCTCAGTTAATATTTCAACTCTGCCCAGAAATATTTTCCCATGTGTTTCTAAGTATCCTGCTCTCCCGACCTTTGTAAAGTCAGACCCCTCCCTTTTCCTCTCACTCTTAGCAGATATCACTTTCTTCTACTTTACAAAAACATTTAAAACCATCAAATTGAAAGTATTTGAAATTTCCATCATTAATGCACAAACCCACATTAATAAGTATCTCTGGTGACACTGTGCAATCCACTTCAATAGAGTAGTGCATGTGAGGGAGCCAAGTTGGACTGGGGTTAAGAATGTTTCTGGGACAAACTTTTCAGCTGAAATATTTTAGGATGAATCAATAAATGAACAATAAAGAAATGAATGTAGAAAATAAGGCAGGGAGAAAAATGGTCACAGATCAAGATGGGTTGGTGTACTTTTTTAACTCGTCATCCTACTCGAACTTTTAGAAGCATCAGACGGTGATCTCTCTCATCTCCAAACACTCCATTCTCTGGCTTCCTGATTTGGTACTAGCTGACCAGCTTCCTCTGCCCAGCCATTAAATGCTGGTGATTCTCAAAGATTATTCATACACTCTCCTCTGGTCTCATGATGCTTATATAGTAGGCAATCCTATCCATTTTCTGAGATCCAGTAATAATTGATTTGCCAATGATTTTCAAATTTGTGTATCCTACATGGTCTTTTCTTCAGATGTCCAGACACAGTTGTTGAATGGACATCTCCACTTGGGTGTCTTTCAGATGTTTAATATCCCTCAGTGCCTTCTCAGTGTCATTAGGGTATAGTCTAAGTTCTACCTTGCATGATCTGGGCTCCACCATGCCCTGCCTCTTCATCTAGTGCCATTCGGACTCATCATCAAGTCCCTGGCAAAATTTCAGGTCCCCAAATGGGCCACAAGCGTTCTTGTGTTTTTTTCCATTGCCTGGAACACTTCTCATCTCATCAGCATCTCTTTGTCTTGTTCTTTCTCACCTTTAGACTTCTGATCATTTATCACTCCCTGGTTCTCCTAAGCTTTCTTTGACTCCCAGAGGAACTCAGCTTCCCTGTCTTACATTCCTATGACAGATCCTATTTCTGTATTATACACTTTCCCATTTCTACTAAACCTCAAGCTCTATTTTCTTCAGAAAACTATCAACTCCACAATAGTGCTGCTCTAGATGGCCGTGTGTCTAGTCCCTTGTGGTATTGGAGACTTAAAACCCTGACTACTCATGTTCCCCTGAGACAAGACCTGCATCAGTGACACTGGGCCTCTTTCTTGCCCCCACCCCAACTCCACTGCCACCCTTACTCTCTCTGAGGGACAGAGAAGAAACTCAACTGATTAATAAATCTGGAAGAAGGATGTGTGGAAATATCACTTCCTTTCTTTGGTCACTTGCTAACAGACTAAAATAAAATCAACAACATTTTCCAACAGCTTTATCAAGATATTTTGATTTTCATCTCTCAGGTTATTTTAATCTATCTCTCAACTGGTTCCAAGCTCATGCAGAGAATGGGAATTTTATTTATTGACACCTCCAAAATAGCAAAATAACTGAGTGGCTGGCCCATTGTAGCCATATACCTGTTGAATAAATTTATGAAGGAACTTACTAGTGAATT
The DNA here is from genome assembly GCA_033961575.1 of Aselliscus stoliczkanus. NCBI lineage: Eukaryota > Metazoa > Chordata > Mammalia > Chiroptera > Hipposideridae > Aselliscus > Aselliscus stoliczkanus. The sequence goes on from CM066734.1 coordinate 135,393,449, forward strand.
AAATTTGAGGTTATGAAACAATAAGAGAATAGAAAGAAGAATAAAAACAAGGGTGGTACAGAGGAAGGGGAGGTAGCAGAATAAAGAAAAGATTTAAAAAGAAGAAAGATTATGCTAGGATATTTAAAGCAGACTATTTCTTTAACCTTGTAAATAATGCTGGGTAGAAAATAAAGAAGAAAGGGACATAATTAAAATAATGGAAAAAAATAAAGTTTGAGAAAAGATTTATTTTTTAGAATAGCATGTCAAGGGGGCAAATCTCTAGATAAAAATCAGAAAAAAATAGAATTACAATTGTAAGGAACTTAGAGACTATGTGGTACATTTTGTTTATTGAAAGGTGAGAAAACAGTTTCTCAAGGTCACAAAGCAGGTGGAAAGCAAATCTGAGACCCAGGCCAGGTTTGTTGGCTCTGAGCTCAAAGCCATTTTGTTTCCCTATGCTGCCTCCTTTAATATGTCAGGAACCTAAAGAAAGTTCAAAAAGAAGGTTATCCTAGGAAATTGGGAAAACTGGAGGGATAATGAAAAATGTAGCATGGGATGAGAAAAGTGGTTTAAAAAAGAAAGGAGTCATTTCTAATTCATAGATGTTTTACTTTATTCATCATTTAGTATCTGGGATTTAATGGTTAGTTGACACCTAGAGCAGGAGAACAAAAAAATAATGAAAATATGATGCTGACAATTTCATCCATCAATCTGAAATATAGAGCCCTGGCAGGTCCAAATTCAGGATCAAAAGTCTTTGTTTAGAACAGCCCAGTACGCTCAACCAATTTTTCACAGTTCTCTCATCTGAATTAGAAAAAGAAATGTCAGCTGCCTATAACACACACCCTATTGTCAACTGCCTTCCAAGGAAAACGAAATCAGCCACAAGTTAAAGGGATGAGCATGTTGTTTGGAGGTCTTTTCCCATTTTCCACAAGAAGTAGTGGAGGAGGGAGGTTAAGTGATAATGATTTTCATTTTAGAGCCAAACGTTGTCATTCACATTCTTTAGTGGTTTTATTTGTTGAGATTTTGCGATAACAGCAAGTATGGAGTCATTAAAAATAGACCAAAACTAATATATATTTTCTAGGTTTAATTTGATTGTATTGCATACATAGTGTATTAAAAGCTTATAATGGACCATGTGTGTCTTTGGCCTTTTGAGAATATAGTCCTTGTATACACTGTCTGGGGAAGCAAGGAGCCTGTATAAGTACAGGCGGTTCTATACTGAGTTTATCCCAATGAGCATGAAGGCAGAGAAGAGAACTTGTTAATAAACATAAGGGCCGGCCGAGTGGCGCGGTGGCTAAGCGCTGGCTTGGGAAGCCAGCGGTCCCGGTTCAGGTCCCACATATGAGGGCCAGTGACACTGCCCTCAAAAAAATTTAAAAAAATAAAAATAATTAACTTTCTTTTTCTGGCTATTGACATTTGCCAGGTAGTGTTCTAAGATTTTACGTGGATTTTCTGCCTTAACCCCCATCACACTCTGTTCAGGAATGCTGTATTAATAAACCAGTGGCTCAGATGAGAATTCTGGGGCAGAGAGAAAGTATGTAGCTTTCCCTAACTTCCAGAGCTATAGAGACACTGATTACATCCCCAGAGCTTCATAAACATGACTTGGAAGTCATGCAAAAGAAATCAGAAGCATCATTTTATGGAAATAGAGTTGTAGTACATGTGCCTTCGTTAAATGGCTTCTGAGGGCTCATGTAAAACATCAAATCAGGCATCTTGAGGACGAATGTATGTACTTTTCTCTAAATCACCGACAAGCGAGATAGAAGTTTCATGGTGGAGTTGATATTGAACTTAGCCCATGAATTTTAAAATGGCAGTTGGTAAAAGGGCTGTTGTCCCAAGCCAAGGGGAAACTAAGAGGCGAGACAACGATAATGGACATCCTGGGGCATCCGGGGTGGAGCAGGCAGATGAGGGTGGCTCCTGTGGGGTGAGAGATGAGCTTGACAAAATAAGGCAGGGGCCCATCAGCAAAGGCCTTGAGTGTGAAGCTAAGGAGCAGGGGGACAATTGCAGATTTTTGAAGCCTCCAATTTGTCCTGGATTGATGATTGGGTAGTTCTAAATTGAACCCAGACTTCCCGTTGTTCAGAATAGACCTACTCTTGGCAAAGCTTCAATTCAAGAACCTTTTATAAGTTCATTAAATATCTTGAAAGCTTTTTCAAATGCCAAAGGGACTCAGCACTCCATTTAAATGTAAATATACTTGAGAATTTAAATTCTAAGATTTGAGAATGAATGGAGGAAAGTGCTTGGAAATAAATGTGGCTTGGAAAAAAGAAATGGAAAAGTGATGCACAGTGAGGGACCCAGGAAAGACCTCAATGTATCCAGTGTGGCAGGTTTTCGGAAATCAGTGGAGCCAAAGTGCCAGTTCCCTGGTACTAATCATAAGTCAGGGAATTCAGAAGTTGACATCAGGAGAAGAGCCACTGGACATTGAAATACAAGAGAATAAAACCACAGAATGAAAGCTCAGCTGGGTTTGGGCAGGGTTATGCTTCCAGGTGGCTGTTTGTATGAGAAATCTGTCAGGTCTGGATCTGTGAGGAAGGGGTGACTGAACCGATTCTGGTCTACAGAGAAGCCCTGGTCCCATCCAGATGGCGCTCATGCTTACATGGTGATGATCATAATCTTTCTTCCGCTTCTCGGTAGCAGCCATGTCAGTGCTCTCCTAGGACTTCAACAGGAAATTGGTTTTATAGAAGATTGTCTTGAAGACAAAGGAGATAATGAATGCTGAATTTTTTAATATTGCCATTTTGAAAAAAGGAGGCAGAGAAACAAAAAAGGCAAGGCTAAAATATATGCTTGCCATTGTTTATAACGAAGAAACAGGCACGGCAGATATTTCTAATTCTAACCCCTTCCTTAATCTCTAAATCAATTTATGAGACATGTGATTTTTATTTTATTAAATTCTATATTGTTTATAGAACATATAAGCAATACAGGTATTTTTTCTGTTTTTCATAAAAGGTGTGTGTTATGTTAAATACCTAATTATGTATATGTTTCTATAAAACTATAGTTTTTATCATGGAACATAAAATTATTTAATAATTTTTAAAAATACAAAATGAGCAATAAAAAGACATCATTAAACTCACCACAAAAACATATAACTGAATATGTTCATTCATATTTTTTTCTAGTCTTATATTATAAATGTACTCATTCACACATAAAATTTTTGACAAAACTGGAATCATGCCATATGTAAATTATGTTTAAAGATCTATATTATTTATAGGTCTCTGTAAAACAATGTTGGGGTTCAAAATTTTTAGGAAAAAGTCTACCATTTCCCTATTACCCTGCAGTTTAAACAGTTGGGAAAGGTGTTTTCCAAACTAGAAACCTGAGGGTACAGTTATCCTGGGATGGGGCACTGAACCCGTTTTGCTCCTCCATAAATATGGAACCTTGCAGATTCAGAGCTTGGTTCTAGAAAGAGGAAATCAACATTAGAGAACATCTCTTTAAAAGAAGCACATGCATATTAGTGGAAGTATTTCTTGAATCATGCTGTAAGGTCTTGAATAAAGAGGGCAGCGCTTTGGTAAAAATTGAACTTTATACATCCTACAACACTCACCCTTGCAAGGAGTGACCCAGACAGCCGTGAGAAACCAATAGGGGTTCTGGGGACCTAGGAGTGCCATGCTGAGTTAGTGGTCCATCTGCCTCTGTGTGGTCACCTCACTGCTGTTAGGATTTGTGTTTGGGGCCAATTAGAATGGACATTTAATATAATCATGCTCCCGTGTGTTTACACATGTGAGTGTTTGTGTGATCAAGTGTTTTCTTTGTGCCTTTTCACAGCTCACCAGAAAACCTGTGTTCCGTATACAGGTAGGATCAGTAGCTTGAAATAGCTCTGGATTCTCCATATTTTTATTATAAAATATTTCAAGCATACTGAGAATTGTACCAGATAATATAACAATGTACCCAACAAGGAGGTGTGACGTGATAATTTTGAGATGCTTGTTTTGGTCTTTTTACCAACGTTATTATGTGTAGTTGCAACTGTTTTTGTGCCCCTTCTTGAACCCCTTTTCTCCCTTTCTCCAACTATAACCATTACTCTGAAGGTAATATGTATTCCAAGGAAGAGGGCTTTTTCTGAGAATGCCTGGTCGTCATGTGCCAGGCATGCAGGGCCTGGTTCTACTACATTCTGATGGAAATACATGTCTTCGTGGGTCTCTAAACCTTTTGCAGTTACTGTGTCATTCTTACTGCCAACAATATCTCTAGCTGGTTCTAGAATGCATTCCCAAAAATAGCCTTTCCAAGATGATCTAGACTGCCAGAATACCCTTCTCTCTTTGGGAGGAGTTCTTTAGGATGGGGGGAAAGAAAAAGCTACTCAGGGTTGTGTTCAGTGGTCCTCCATGAGATGTGTGGTACAGTTTCCTTGTTTGGTTTCCGTATTGGGGCTTGAAGTACCATCCATCAATCCCCAAAACTCAACCATATCTTCCTATGCTTCATGACCACAGTCAAGAATCCTCTCAGAAAGTCTCCAGGGATTTTTTTTTTTTCAATCTGTGATACTGATTCTCCTTCCTGATGTAACCTTAATGAAGAATCTGGGTCCTGACAGGCATATTGTCCTCACTCTCTCCAGTGGTCCAAGATTTACTCTTACTGAAGTCTCAAGCATTGGCCTTCTGCAACACTCATTACTTTCTGCAGTGTATTCAGCATGCATTAATAAAATGGCTATTTAGTGTCTCCATGACTGTAGCTCTGGCCTCTGCTGGCAAGAGGGAAATCTGCAGAGGACAGCCAACCTCATGCCCCATTTGTGGCTTCCTGTAATGTCCTCCTTCTCTCCCACAGCTCCTTATAATTTTTTATCTTCAACTTTCCAAATTCTTTCACAAGCATCAACTCATTGTAACTGCATAATAGCTTAGCAAGGTAGTTACTCATCACCGTCCTTGTCACCAGAAACTAAGGTTCAGTGAGATAAAGCACTTTCCTGAAGCATGTTCTCCTGGAAAGTAGTGAAGCCAATTCAATCAACATCTTATAATTCCCACCCACATTCTTCTCACTAAACAAACTTGTTCTGTCTAATTCTATTTTTTTTTCTGTTAAAACCAAGCTAATTTAATGCTTTGCATAAAATGAATAGTGCTAAGTCGCTAGAAGGATATCAGATGAGACTGTGGCAAGACTCAATAAACAAGTGGAAAATAAATAGTTGTAATCTACAAAGAGTCTGAATTCATATTACCTCACAAATTATTTCAAATCTTAGTCCACATTAAGGAAAATGAAACTGGAAGTCATAACGAATTCATTAGGAATGAGGCTTACACAGGAAATGTAATGTGGCAATTCAATCAGGAGACCTGTAGTTGAATGACAGATTTTCCTTTACATTAAAATATTGCTGAATGAGTGCACACTAAGATAAAATAAAAGATTTAAGATAGTCATGCATCATTTCTTATGATTCTCCTATTTCACTGACCAATTTGATTAGCCACTGGTCTCATTGGCATCAAATAAGAGAGTGGCTACTGCAAATAAAATAAGGAACAAATAAATAAAAGACTCCAGATCTGGTGCTAGAGGAGAAGGGAGGTCCACTCCACAACAGGGACAGATACACTGCCAAGCCTGAGTTGTGGCTGCATTTCCATTTAGTGTTCTCTTTCCAGCTGCCTTCTCATTCTGAGGACTCCAGTGTGCCACCCAAGTCAGCCAGGAGGCCATGACAGCTGTATTCAGAGGGATCTTGCCCTCTGAGAGCTGTCTCACAGAGAAGGGGTGCTTGTTGTCCTTTGTCTCTGAGATACATCATAATCCCAATGTAGGCAGTTCATTGGCAGCCGGGGCGAGTGGTGCAGGCGCTCTATTGACCTGTACCGGGAGGGGATGGAAAGCCCACAGTGAGTCTGGCACCTGCACTCAGCCCGAGCTCAGATGCCCAGAGCAAATCCTCGTCCATCATCCAGGGTCAGCGAAGCTTGAAAGTGAGAGCCAAACCCATAGACACCATCTGGGGAAGTGGAAAGAACCTATAAAACAAGAGTCAGAAAAATTGGCTTTAAGGCTTGGCTGTGACTCTTTACAATAGGAATATTCTGGGCAAGTCGTAAAATTGCTCTGGGTCTAAATTTCTTTCACTTATAAAATGGGGATAATAATTTCAACCCGGCTTGTCTCAGACATTTCTTGTGAATATAGGGAATGGACACTTTCCCTGCGTTTCTTCTGGACGGAAACTTCTGCCCTTCTCCCCATATTTTTCCCTCTCTTCATTCTTTCTTTCTTTCTTTTTTTTTTTTTTTTTTGAGGGCAGTGTCACTGGCCTTCATATATGGGTCCCGAACTGGGACCGCTGGCTTCCCAAGCCAGCGCTTAACCATTGTGCCACTTGGCCGGCCTCTTTCTTCATTCTTTTGTTAGCAGCCTCTTCAAAGTGAGGTGAAGATGTTAATTTGTAAATGTAGGACATTTACTGAAGCATGGTATACTAGTGGCCCCAAACACCAATACCTACATGTGGTCTTCATCCTTGCTTGTCAGAAGGTGACTTGGGTGCGATTTTCCTCCTACTGAGGGCAGACGTCTGTGATGCTCTTCTGAAGCTCAGGCATTTCTATCTGTTGAGGAGTAGTTGACCCTCTATTATATATGGAGGCTTGGATAATGAGATAAAAGTCCAGCTAGCAGCACTGTGCCTTTAACCTCTCATATGACAATCCATGGTTTGTATAACAGCTTTGGTCAGAAACCCAGAGAATAGGAGTTAGATAGTCATACAACAAAAAACTACTCCAAACCTCCAACAGGAAAGATCAGAGGACATATGTGCTATGAAATAAATTTATTCAATACAAAAGAGAATAAAAGGTACAAATGATGAATATCATCCCTTCAGCATCGTGGATTGCTGCAAAGGGTAAAGGAGAAGACAGTATTTTCACATAAAAATGCAAAATGGTGATCTTGACCTTGTGTTCTTGACTCCTGCAGAGTTGTACCTACTAACTAATGCAGCTCACTTCCATCAAACATGCAACATGGCTTACATGAATGCCCAGAGATTTCTATTGAGCAATTTAGCTTTTCAGTTCAAGCAAGCAATCTCAGACAATGCAATTAATCATCTTATGCCTCAGTTTTCCTTTCTTTAAAATGGATTTCATTGGAGCACTTCTTACAGCAGCAGGTACTTCGGTGAAATGAGATAATAACTAGGAAAGTTCTTTGCAAAGCACAAAACAAAAGTACACACACACAAATATACATATAGGCTGTACCCCACAGTGGAGCATGGCATGGGAATCGAGTCAATGGAATTGTAGCAGCTATATACGATATCAGAGGGGTAGCAGTTAGGGGAGGGGTGTAAAGGTCTAACTATTACATTGTTTTGTACACCTGAAACTAATCAAATTTTTAAAAAAATTTTTTTAAAGATGCTACTTCACCTCAAAAAAACCAAATATACATATAGGACTCTAAATTTTGATACTAGATATATGCCCCTCTTCTTTCTTTAGGCAGACTTTTGAAGCACCTAATATGAGTCAAGCATAGTGCTAAACTTTTGTAGCATATGGCCTTTCACTGGAACCTCGCACCAACTCTTTTGAGATGGGAATTACCACCATCTCTTTACAGATAAGCAAAATAGAAATAAGCATTGGAGGGATGCTCTCCACTGGCCTTTCTGAACTTCTGACTGAGTTGCAGAGAGTAAAGTCAGGTGAATAGTTATCCCTAAACCTCCTACCACCTGTTTTAACCATATTACCTTGAGTGAAGTCTGATGAGGCCAGATGTAGATCAAACAAGAGAAATGGGAAGAGGTGTGCCCTTTCATTATGCTGCCCATTCCCTAGAGAGAACATCACACAGGGCCACATGGGGATGTATACGAGTCAGTGACAAGGCAGAGAAAGGAACTGTGACCACATAGTTTAGTGTGGATCCTGCAGGCAGGAGTGGGAAAAGCAGGGCAGGCAGGCCTAGGATTGGCTAGTGTAAATAATTTCAGCAGGTTCGGGGCATTGGGCTGGACTTGGTTGCCTGTCTCCTGGCCCTGGGACAATTCAGGCAGGTGTGTCATGGTCTGAAGTATAATATCCTGATAAAGGAAGGGAATGAGGGTCTTAATTGGCTGCTCAACAAGGAGAACTAAACCAGCTTCTATCCAGAACCTCCAAACTGGGTCAAGATAGTACACACACGAAAAAACCTTTATTATGCCACCTATTATTTAGAGGATACATCTGACACTTTACTATAATTTTGTCTTCTTTTAAAACTAATTAAGAAGATAATGTATGGACTGTAATATAAAACGTAAGTAAGAGAGTCAACCTATGGTCAAACCTCAGCTATCCTGCTTACTAACCATGTGACCTTAGACAAAATATTTAACCCTGTTTATATCCCCCATTTTTATAAATATGGCTCTAGAACTTAATTAGATAGTGACTTATAGTGAATTCTATATATATATGCTAGGTTTTTTAAAAAAAAATAGTACCTAAATCAAGTTACATAAACATGCATTTGATACCTCAGAATAATTCATAAGATATTGCAACCTTATCCTACTCAAATAGAATTTTAAATGAGAAATTATTACAACTCATTATAGAATCTAAGGTCAAGTTTATTGGAATGAAGTAAAAACAAAATGTAATTATAACATTTGAAAATCTTGGAATCTATTGAACTAATAATAAAAAAGATTCCTGGAAAAACTAAGGCATGTTTGTTTTACTATATCCATCTTAATGAGAGAGTCACTGAAAATTAGTGAAGGGAATATATCATATATCCAAGATATCTTTAATATAGTTATTTCATCCATTGTCTCATTACTAATGCAGAAGTAAAGTGCAAAGGAAAAATGTCAGACTAGAGTAGAACCTTGAGAGCCATCATTTTAGAAATGGACTCTTATAGTGAGAGAGAAATCCTATCTGTTAATATCCCTGAAGAAATAGTCCTCAGGATTCCTGGGGCAGACCAGATTCAAGTCCATTTCCCTTAGATTTTCCAGGAGGCCAAGCATCAGATATCCATTGAGAACAGAACCAGAAATAGCCCCAGGGAAGCAGAAGCCTGTGACTTCTATTTCACAGCCCAATTCTGTAGTTCTCCATTTGTCTAGTGTTCATTCTCAGAATAGAAAACTAGGGGGAAAATCCTGGATGAGGGTCATGGCAGCTGTATGGGTTTGCAGAAGTCACTCCTCACTTTGATCCTCATTATTAAAGTGTATATGATACTCATCTCACAAGAGTGTTGAGTTAACTTGTGTGGCTAATATAGAGACTAGCCCATACTAGGTCAAATATAAGTGTTTATTTGGTCTTCATAGGTTCTCACTGAATGTTTAATGCAATTTATCTTTGTATTCTCTCAAGCACCATAATTCCTTTCAAGATCTTAATGCATAATTCTATTATTGTTCCAAAGCCCTTCACCTGTTCCTAAAAATGAATAGAGCTAGGAAGTATGGAAGCATCCTCCATCTAACATCCATCAGATACCTACAGAGATCTACAGTGTTTTGTGTCTCATGAGATGTTCTCATAGATTTCTTTTCACAATCATTCATCACGTTATGCTTCTGTGTTGTCATTTATTAATATCCAAGTGCTTGGCACTAATTACTTTGGTGGGGAAAACAGAGATATTTCAGACATGAAAAGACATACTTTGTATCACTAAAAGCATCTTGGAGGACGATGTCCCTTGAATGACAGGAATGGTGATACCATTCTTTCTTGTAAAAATCCTAGGATTGGGGTAGGCAAACCTGCCACTTGCCCCAAGCCAAGCTGTGCAGAGATCATTGTTTACACTGTGTGGAAGCACATATAAAATAAATGCCGTAGGAAGAAGGTTCACCATCTATTTTAAAATGCTACCTTCTATTTCAGACTGAACATGTACAATTTCTGTTTAGCAATTTCAGCTAATTGTTGGATTAACATTTTTGGGAACAGATTGCAAACTTCAAAATGGAAAAGATCATTTTAGGGAGGGAAGCTAGGCAGCTGTCAGGGAGTCGGAATTAACATACATTTGCATAACAGATGTACAGTAAGGTGTCTATGACAGACAATCACTGAATATTAATGCTATAGACCACGACATCATTTGCGTAAATGCTGTCTGCTGGGTATTGAGGTTGGTGTGCTCTTTGCAGAAGACAAAGGGCCAGAGAATGGAACAGATGCACCAGATACACCGATGCATCTTAATTTATGACATTCCCATGAAAGACCTTGTGGTGTGATTTCAGATTTTATTACAAATAATTTGCAGATAAAGACACTAAGTAATTATCTTTTCCCCTACAGTTAGTCTCTCTCAAAGGAAGAGGGTTTGTTTGTGGACTGCCATTGTAATATTCTCAGGAGAGTGGCATTCTTTTTATGAAGTCAGGGTAAGTAAGGCAAGGCAGAAAAGGAAAGCGTTCCTGAAAGTCAACATTGTGTTTTCAATAGACCTGGTTATTAGCATGTTGTCGGACACCTGTCACAGAGCAACTCAACCCCCAACTGAATGAAGCAGCAGGTGATTCTATGGCAGGTTTCAAATGGTATTTTTTAAAAGCGAATTAGTGTTGAAATATAAAACACATTTGGTTAAGTCGATGTTATAAACATATGTGGAGCTTGTACTATGTTCACAGCACTGGTTTCCTAGCTTTGGTATCTGAATCAATTCTTTGCTCTCATCTGGCCAGTCTCTACATGACACTCTCCCCAGTAATTAGACTCCACAGAATTGTTTGCCTTCTTGACCTCCCGGTGCAGAACCAGTTCTTGATTGGCTAATGAAAAATGTCATGCATTTGATCAATATATATTTTAGCACATACCATGTGCCAGACCTTGTACTAGGTGCTGAGTATGTAAATGAACCTAAAGGTGCACTGTTCGTGAGGATATATGTCAGTCAGTCAGTCAACGGGTGTTTATTGAGCAGTTACTGTGCATCAGGTATTGTCAAGGGGCTGAAGATGCAGCAATAAATAAAACTGACAATCACTGCCTTCAGGGCTCTTTATTTCTGGTTGCAGGGAGACAGTAAATTGATAACCAAATAAATAAGATAATATCAGGTACAGGTAAAATAAGGTAAAGTGAAAGAGAGAGAGAGAGAGAGAGAGAGAGAGAGAGAGAGAGAGAGAGAGGCTTGACATAGGGCAGGTCTGCATTATTTTAAATTGTAAAAGACCTCTCTATACAAATAACAATTGACCTGAATGGTGAGAAGAAGGCAGGCCTATGGAGCATCTGGACTAATACTACTCAAGTGCAAGAAACAGCAAATGAAAGTTCCTGAGGCAGAGTACACAAGCATGGAAATAATTTGTTCACGAGGAGGTAAGTGCTAAGTATCAAGTAGCTTGTACGTATAATGGATGGAAACAAAAGAGAGACCCCTGGTCCAGCTGCCTTAGAGTGAAGATCAAAGGAGTTGGCAGAAACGGTTCTTTTCTGCAGCCTTTTCTGCATTGAAACCCAAAGCATGGGGAGAGATGAAGAATTCCAAAAAGAGGACGTAGCCTGTGCAGAGACCTTAGAGAGAAATGCCAAAAACAAGGCACTTCCTGATAATTGTATATCGTGTGTATGTGGCTAAATCATAAATTATTAGGACTAAGTGTCAGAATATAAAGCCATAAAAGTGGGGTTAGGGTTGGATTGAGAAGAATTGGTGGGCTACACTGTGGGAAATTTAATTCAAGGGAATAAGCAGCCTTCTGATTTATAAACTTGTCTGGAGACACTGAGCATCTGGCAGAGGGGACAGTGCACCACACTAAAACATGCACCCCTGTTGTATTTTCAGAAACCTTTCATTATGGGGATACACAGAGCCACTTGAATTATAGCTCAGATTCCTTTGATTGTCCCCACAGCGACTTGCCCAGGATCTTTAAAGACCCCCCCACCCCAAGGCCACCAGGGAGTGGAGAGGGGATGCCCACACCAATCTGCATCGTTCTCTCCATTCCCTTGTCAGTGACATTTGCCCACAAGCAGTTCAGAGTGCCCATCACTGTCAGTGTGCACACCCCAAGCCCACCCCAGGGCAGGGGCTTCTTCTGGCATGTCTAATGATGCATGATGCCCGAATCAAGCTTCACTCCTGGGAGCAGGGGCTGGAGAGCCTTATCCCACCCAATGTCACACAGCACCGAAGCCGTAACCACTGTCCTTCCATCTCTTAGGGACTCCCTTCCTCTGGGCCACTTCCTCTGTTTGTACTTGAAGCTTCTCTCTCCATAATCCCTAATTCTAATTGCTAATGTGCACTATCTACATACTCTGTTCCAAGCTCTGTGCTACATCTTAAATATACAAGATTTTGTTTCAGCCTCATACTGCCCCTTTGATATCTTACCTCCATTTCATGGATAAAAACAACACTCAAAATGGGTAAGCTGTTTTCCCTGGGTCCCATAGCCAGCAAATGACTAGACTTAACTTGATACCCAGGTAGACTAAATGCAGAGGCCCATTTATTTATTTTTTATTTATTTATTTATTTTTTAAGATTTTATTGGGGAATTGGCGGAGGGGAACAGCGTTGGGGAATCAGGGTAGGGGAACAGACAAGTTGCTGTCTTTTTGTTCTTCAGTTTAGTTGCGGAGGATGTTGCTTCACTGTTGGTATCGTCATTGCGCTCTTCCCGGAGGAGGCAGATTGGTCGCTGGCCTCTGGATGTCGCTCACCGCGGCTATTGGCAGCTCACGCTTGGCTGCCAGCCGCTCACGCTGGCTGCGGGCCACTCACTGTAGCCTATGGCAGCCCACTGCAGCACGGGCTGCAGCCCACACCATCACCGGGGCTTGCACAGCCCAGCTCCAGGTGGAGCTGTTGTTAGCTGTAGAGGGCAGTGTCACTGGCCCTCATGTGGGATCCGAACCGCGGCCAGTGGCATCCCAAAACCAGCGCTTAACCAATGCGCCACTCGGCCGGCCCTTTTTTTTTTTTTTTCAGAGGCCTATTTATAACCACTGAGATATACTGCCTCTCCGGAAGCCTCAAGGATGCGTTCATGGGATTCTGGCAAGGTGAAAGCATCTACCAGGCTTCTTGTTCTCCCTCTCTCTCTTTCTACTAAAGTCCCTGCCCTCACACATAAATACCTCCTGAGACGTCACCCCCCATTTACCATGACATATCCAAGCATGCCTAAATCACAGTTTATTTAGACTTGGGAGAAGGATTTCTTACACGTTGTTCTTCAGCTGTACCCTGTTTATTAGTTATGTCTGTTTTAAGTGGTTACAGTCTTCTAGAAGGCACAGACTACAGAATATAAGGACCTTCTTTTCAGAATACTAGTCTACTCAGATTGGCTTTAAATGTATTGTACTTGTACCTACTCTATTTTTTTAGCTCTACCATACCCCTGCCAAGATCAATTATAGGAGATACTTACAAGGGGAAGAAATGATTCATTAAGACCCTTATTTGATGGGGAATACTGTGATGTGATGAAAAGACATGAACTCTGCTCTGCATTCATACTGCCTTGATTATCATGGAAATGACGCAAGAGATGAGGGCATAGCTCAACTAGAGATAATAGCCAGGGGTGCATTGGTCTCTAGCCCTTTCTCTCCTTTGGTCATCTAAATTTCCTCTTCCCTGTGCCAACTGCTCTCACCAATGGTATATTGGTAGTCAAAGACAGAGTTTATCCTACTGCCAAAAAGCCAGCCAGTAGCTAGCATCATCACTTTCTCTTCTCTAGCTGGCATCTTAAGTCTCCATGTTTAGATGTCCAATGAGTAAGTGACCAGGTGCCATTTTGAGTGAGAACTTTCCTATTCTGCCAAATTTATAAAATTACTGCTGAAAGACTAATAGGTATTGCCAGGGTCAAGGATATCTCCATATCACCTCACTACCTGAATTATCTGCTGAGTTCCTTTTTGTGTTTGATTTCAGGGAAGGAACACAACAGTGGATCAATGGAATAAAGAGAATGATGCAAATTGAGATGCTCTATATGTAGGGACCTAGCATTAGTGAGTCCTATGATATACCTGTTAAAAATAATTAAAGTATTGGGTTGTCGGAAAAGTCATGACGCATTTTTGCAATGAAAAACATAGAATGAATTAAAGATGTTTGGATACCTAGAAATTAGAATACATGTAGACAAAAGGGAGAAGGTGAAGCATTTATGAAAGTGAGGGGATAGATTTTAGAGAGCTACTGAAGACTGGACAACAAGATTGAATCATACAATAGGCAATGGGAAGCCATTTTATGGGAAGAATGGCATACTCGATTTCACTTTAACAAATCACTCTATAAATAATGTTAGGAATGGATTGGAAGAGAACAAGAGATAATAAAGAAAACAAAAAAAACTTTGGTCCATGGCTGCAGTAATATAGATAAGAAGTGATGAGACTAGTGTACACTGAGGTTGAAATTGGAAATGGAAAATAAATTGTGGAAATGTGGTAACTGAGTGAATGCAGATATAGGAAAAGAAGTACAGGCCAAGACAATTCCCAAATTTAAAGCTTGGGCAACAGGGTGGAAAGTGAGGCTATTTTATGACAGTTCAGGAGATGATGAGTTTACTTTTAGACATTTGAACTTTAAGACAAGATGTCCTCTAACAATTTTATTTGTGGACCTGGAACTCGGTTGGTATTAGATTGGATCTGGACATGTAAAAGATGTTGACATAGAAAGTTTAGAATATTAATGAAACCTTAAGAAGGGGAGAGATAAGTTTAAAAGGAGCGGGGAGGGGGGAGGAAACATGTAAGATAGAATCCCATGCACCAACACCACCTATATGACATATTGAACCAAGATCTCTCCTTGTTTTGACTTTAGGTATTTCTGGGTAAGTAGGACTTCACAAAAGGAACAGCCACAAAGGCAAGAGTAAAATAAGTGTGTGAGGTGAGTATGTTTATTGAGTTGATCATTTCCTGGTGAAGGTAGAAAATAGGATATACCCCTCTGAGAGTTTACTCAGAAAAAAGATCAAAAGTACTCTTTTGATTAAAAATGCTGGTATTTGGGACTTGAGTAAGAACAGTTCCAATAGAATGGTGGTATTAAATCTAAGTTACATTGAGTTGAAGAATGAATGTGAAATTAGGACATCGAGGCAGCCACTCCTGCAATGAATGTGAGAAGATTAACAGGAAGGTGAGGAGAAGAGTGGTAGTGGGAGGGAGATGGTGTGTGAGTGTGTGTGTGTGTGTGTGTGTGAATGTTTCAAGTGATACAGACTCCAGCAGGTTCAAAATCTGGTGGACTGTCTCTATAAAAAGGGGATGTTGAAGGTACAGAGGAGAAGATCTCAAATCAACAAAGTGAGGCCCCTGAGAAGTAGGAGGGATTAACCTTATGAAGAAAGAGCGAAGTATCATCATTTTAACAGAAAGAAAGAAGGAAAGGCTAGGAGAATGAATTTGTAAGTTTAGTGACAGATACTTGAAGAATTTCTAGTAGCTTCAAGGGCTTCTAATCTCTCTTTAATGTAGAGAAAATAGCATCTGTTAAGTGGGATAGAGTAAGATGACAAAGCTCAAAAACTTAAGAAGAGCCAGGAAGGTTTGAAATAACTATTATGAAGAAAGAACTAGGCATAGAAACCTAGAAGTGCCAGGCACAGCTGAATTTTCTGACTCCTGTGCCTGAACTCTTCCCACTGAACTATGCTGCCTCCTAAGTGGCCTCCCGCAGGGCTGTAATGGAAGTTGCACCCTCCAAATTAAGAGGGGACAATGCTTTAGTCTGTAAAGCAGAATGTGCTGCTTCTCATATTTGATCAACCGTACAGTGATCTTCCAGCCTTACCTCCTTTTCTGCTCTCTCGCTCTCTATGACTCCGTTTTAGAGACTCTATTTTCAGCTAAATGTGCTCATCATAATGAAAACACATTCAGTGAGTGAGTGAATTCTGCTCTGACAAAATGTCCCAGTATCCCCCCCACATATCATCATCATAAATGCCCTGGGTTGGCTGGCCAGGGAATCTGACCCCGCACCACTCATCACCCCTTTCCCATTGTTTGCAGCTCAGTGTCCACAATGTAAGATAGGCTTGCTTATACATGTTTTTGATAGCTGGACAATGACTTTGGTGAGCTGAGGGGGCACTGTTTTAGCAACTTCATCTCATTTCAACCACTTATAATGCATGGAATCAGGCTGAAGTTTGATACAGGATAAGGACGCATATTATAATAACAGCACAGATGACAATGTGAGGTCACAATTCAATAGACACTGGTAATGTTGGGGAGTGAATTGGGAGATCACCTTTGGAAAAAATACGGGGAATATCCCTGAATTTGAGAGAAAAAAGTTGAACTAAGCTACTTCTTACTTCTTTTCCTAGATTCGATGGCTATAGTCTCAGAGAAGGTAACCTACTTAAAATAAATGCAAAAGTGTTGCACATGAGGGAGCTGAGGATCCTTAAATTTAATATTCTCAGCAGCAACAGGGTGAAGATGAAAAAAGCATGGCCAAGGAATGGTGCCACTAATATCCTAGCACATTTATTTGCTAGATGAGTAATATTTGCTAGATGCCTAATATTTCTGACACCATTCTTCTCTTTTATCAAAGGAAGGTGATGTCTGTTTTGATTGTTCTTCTAAGGCTGTGTTGGCCAGTCCAGTACCATAGCTGCTAATCACTTTGAAATTTAAATTTGCTAGTCAATTGAATTTAAAGTAGCCCAAATTAAATGTCATTGAAAGCAAATTCCTCAGTTGGGCTAGCCACATTTGTAGGGCTCAGTAGCCACCTATGCTGGTTGGTGGTTGTTTCATTGGACCATACAGATATACATTTCCATCATACAGAAAGTTCTACTTTTAAGAAGGATGAGAGATAATCTGTAAAAAAAAAAAATTCCAAGCACATATTGGGTATTCCTATATGATAGTTAACTTTTTGGTAATTATAATTAATCTTAAAGACTATATGCCAAAGTCTATATGAACTGTGTTACATATATTACTTAATGTCATGTCATTTTCACTCCTATTTCATAGTTGAAATGAAGGCTTGAAGAGGTCAAATAATTTCTTAAGTTTACAAAGATACTATGCTCTTATTTTTGAATGTCTTCAAAATCACAGAGGAAAAAAATATCCAAAATAGATTTCAAACACTCATTTGTCTGCCCACAAACCTGCACTGTTATATGTCTGGCAATGTGCTTTTATATGCACTGAGAATAGCAGATAACTCCAGCTGTTTTGAAAGGAAGAGCAGAGAATTCTGGTGGTTTTATGCCGAAGAGAAAAGAACAGGGTAGGACAGGTGCTCATATGTAAAGAAAATAAGGGCTAAAGCAGATAGCCTCTGAGTTCTATCATCTTGGACTCTAGGACTCTGAAAGGACTCATATTACATGTTCTATTCTGTCAGAAATAATTGGAAGGTATAGTTATTTATTGCAAGAAATAGAGGTATTTTCTCTTTTTGTCTTCACCAATCAATACCTGCCTCTTTGAGGAGACCTGTGTTCTGAAGAACATGTAGAGAGGAGCAATTTGATCTTGAAAGCAAAGAAATAGGTTGGGAAATGGGTCCCAGGAGTTGAGTATAAGATCTTATCAATAGGACAAATTATGCTTTTAAGATGTGCTATCTTTGCCCAAATCCTATGCTCCAGAAATAAGTCAAGACATTCAAGTAATAAGCACACACACACAGGAAAAACAAAAACAAAAACAAAAAAAAACAGAATGAACAACCACAAAGCAATTGATAATACTGTAACAATAATAGTTATTGGGTGGCTATATTATGAGTAAATTAATATAACATCTTAATACTGGTAATAGTAGTCAGGATAAACTAGGTTATATGACAATAACAAATATACCAAGAAATCTCTGTGATCTAAGCCAAAAAAGAGTTGATTTCTCACTTACACCTCAGCTAACTTGAGTAATTGTAGCTTTCCTTGGTGGCTCTTTTCCAGATGGTGACTCAGGGACCCAATATCTGGAACTTGTGTTTTCCAAGGGCTAGATAGTCACGTAGGAAACTTAGAGGCCAAGCCTAGAAGTATCTTACATTAATTCTGCCCACCTTGTATACACCTGAACTTAGTTAGCTACATAGTCCATAACTCAACTATAAGAGGTACTGGCATATATTGCCTTGCTATAGGCCCAAATGTGATTAGCACATGGCCTTCTCTCTGAATCACAGGCCATAAAACATGTTTAGCCTATGTGCATCTGCAAGCCATTTGCTTACTTAAATAAAATAATACCTTTGCTTTTAAATAGCTATTCATTTGTACATTTTCCCAAACTCTTCTTCTACTTAAATGCATCCTTCCCAACTCTTATCAAATAGACTTGATTCCCACTTCATGAAGAATTTTAACCCACCAGATAAAATTTTTACTCTCCTTTTCAGCTTGTCATTCTCCTCTTCAAAGGAGCAGGATTCCTCTTCTTACATAAAGCCAAATCCTCTATATGAAACACTGGGCTCCTTTCCTTTGCTTCTTCCAGACTTTGATCTATTAATTATCCCTCTCTTTCCTATAGTTTTACTTCTGTGTATTTTGTTACTTTACTAAAATTGTTGACATCTTTTTCATCCTCAAGATTTTTTCTTGACACTCAGATTGCACTCCCCCTACAAGTACAGTTCAGTCTCTGGGTTTACCCTTCATTACACAGTGTTGGGAGAATAATATATACTCACTTCTAATATATTTTTGAGTATTTGTCTTCATAATATTTATCAAAATTTAATTATATATTGTAGTGTGTCACTGTTCATTGCTTGGCATCAAGCTCTGCAAGGATCTGACTATAGTGTTTTTATCACCCTGATCTGTGATGCTAAGCCCAGGGCCTGATACATAGTAGCTGCTTCATAAATATTTGGTTATTCAATCCACTTCAGTTGATGCAAATTAAAATGATCAGTTATGTTACCATTATCAAATCCAATGGATAGATTTCTGTCTTTACTTTCTTGGATTATTCTGCTGCATTTCACACCATTGGGTGACCTGTGTTCTTTAAATAATCTAAGTCCTTGATGTCCATGACCCATTAAACTCTTAGTGGACTTCCAACCTCTGTGATGCATCATTTTCAGTCTATTTATTAATTGTCTATTTCATATTCCACTATGAATTCCTCCAGGGGAGGTGCTTTCTAGAGTTTTATTCTTGGGTTGCTGATCCCCTTAGTGTTCATATTGCTAAAATAATCGTTTACCCACTTTTAAGATTTCTACTGCCACCTGTATGCTGCTATAGTCCAAAATATGTATTGGGTTGTTGGAGAAGTCATGACGTATTTTGTCTATATTTTTCAAAGGTCATTTATTTATATAAAGAACAAAGATCAATCACTTATATATTGCCTGTTTTGTTCAATAACGTTTTGCCATCTTTCAATGAGCTTCATAATAGCTCATTCATAGAAGGACCTGTCGTTATTTCCTAAAAACTGAACAAGGTGCTGATTTACAGCCTCATCTGAATTGAACGTTATACCATGCAAGGAGTTTTGAAGAGAGCAAAACGAGTGGAAGTCTGATGGCGCAAGGTCAGGCAAGGATGGTGGGTAAGGGAACACATTCCATCCAATCTCCAATAATTTTTGACAGGTGATCAAACTTGTGTGTGGTATTGCGTTGTCGGGATGGAACACAACTCCTTTACAATTAACAAGCTCTGGATGGGATGATGGGTTCATTTAAACTGTCCAATTGCCGACAGTACACATTTAAATTGATTTTTTGGTTCCTTGGTAGGAGCTTGAAAAACACGACACCTTTAAAATCCCACCACATTGAGAGCATAACCTTCCTCTGATGAATGTCTGCTTTTGATGTCGTTTGAGACAAATTATTATGTCAGGACCAGGACCGTTTGAGCACCACATTGTTGTAAACAATCCACTTCTCATCACCACTTATCAGTTGCTTCAAAAAAGGATCATTTTCCTCACACTTAATGAGTGTATTGCAGATGTTTATAAGTGCAGTCAAATGAACTTCTTTGAGCTCATGTGGAACCCAAATATCGAGATTGCTTATGTATCCCAGCTTCTTCAGGTGGTTGTGAACACTTGAATGATGGATGTTCAATGTTTCTTCAATCTCTTGTGTCATGTAACGTGGGTTTGACTCAATCAATGCATTTACTTTGTCATCATCAATCTCGGTGGGCCTCCCTGACGAAGGAGCACCTTTGCGATCAAAATCACCAGCACAGAATTTCATGAATAATTGTTGGCACTAAGGTTCTTGTAGAGCATTGTCACCATAAACTTTAGGCAGCTTTTCACAAGCTTGACATGCATTCTTCCCTTTATGGAAGTAACACAGTAAAATATGGCAAAAATGTACAGTTTGATTTTCTATCTTCAACTTGTTGTAAAATCTCCAAAACTCAACCAAATCGCTCAATTTTTTTTCCAATGAAGCTAGAACTGTCAGCTGTCAAATGACATAGCAATAACAGAGATGCGAATGATACTAGTACTTCAAAAATGAACTAGTGCCATCTGTTGCAAACATGCATCATGACTTTTCAGACAACCCAATTTTAATCCTAGATTTCTTCCTTGAGTAACAAAGTTCTGAACTAAACTACCCTGTTCAATATTATCCTCAAAATGCCTATTGGCATCACAAAATCAACTTGTCTAAATCTGAATTCATGACTCAGCAAAATTGCTCACCCTCCCTTAATTTATATCTTGAGGCCATTATCCATACAGTTACTAAACTAAAAACCAAGACACCCTCCCTTTTTTCTTTACCATTCTTTATCATATCAATTATTAAATATGCCTGCCTTTGTACTTCCAAATACGCCTTGTAATTTCCCTCTCCTCTCCATCCTTTCCAGTTCTGTTACTTCTTTCTGCATTCTGGGTTATGAAAAGCCTCCTGTCAATCTCCTTGCCACCAGATTCCTTCCAGCTAAATCCATTCTCCATATTGCAGCTAAACAGCCTTTTTCAGAAGCAACAGTCTAACCATTTTACATTTCAATTGAAACTCCTTCAAAGACACACCATTGTACATAAAATAAGGTCTAAACACTTTAATTAAGATGACTTACACCTCCTATAATTTGACCCCATCCTGGTCTAATCTCTTGTATTTTTGTATTTATATCATTATGATTATCATTATTGGTTTTCTGCACACACCCTGTTTTTTTCTTGCTATGGTACTTTGCTTAAGGAAAGTTAAGCAAACCCTAGCTAACCCCTCCTCATCCTTGTAGTCTTATCTCAGACCTCACTTCCTCCAGAAAATCTCTATATTCCTGACCAATCCAGTTAGACACCAATCTATTATATATATATATATATATATATATATATATATATATATATATATGCAACTTTGAATTGTGTGGAGCAGAATTCCTGACAAAACATGTTGGGCATGCCATGTGAGTGAGAAGTAATCTGTTATAGTGTTAAGTTATTGAGATTTGGGGATTAATTTGTTATCCCAGCATCACCTAGCTAATTCTGAATAAACTGTGGTTAACATATTACAAATGAAGACTGAAACACAGAAGAATTAGGTCCCCACTATTCATACCGACAAAACACAGTTCTCTTCTCATCTCCAGCTCTGACATTCACTGGACCGATTTTGCTGGGAAATACTCAAAAAGCACCAACTGACTCTAAAAGGAAATGAAGAAAATTATGGATAACTGCTTTCTCTAAGTACAGCAAACATTTGTAGAATAAATGAGTTTGCCGTTTATAATCTGTTTTCCACTCAAGCAAAGCTGGTGTTGTTCCATCTGAGCTCAGAAACTACTGGAGCTTGAATTATCCATGAAGGTTCTGCATCTTCGTCATGCAGCCCGGCCCACAGAGGACAAATTTACACGCTAAAGTGCAATGAGGTCAAATTGGAGACCCAGCGAACATGGCTGCATGTCAGTGGCTGCAACATCATGTGCCTGCCCATGTTCAGGAGCCATTTTGATGCCCCTTGGGGAAGAGCATCAAGGAAATGGGTCCTGCTGTGCACATTCAAGGCTCACTGGCTATTCACAGAATGGCTGGACTTGGTGTCACACTGTGTCTGCCCAGACACAGCCAAGCGAAGGAAAAGCATTGAGACAGTGAAGCTCAGTTTGTGGCATGCTGTTTCCAAATGAAAAGACTGCCATATGCTTCTTGAGGAAAAGGATAAATATATCAATCACATCATATCAAATATTTAGTCCTTCAACAGATGAGAGGGGTCCATAATTGGCTCCATTCCATTATGGACATTTTTGATCATTGCCATATCTCATCTCTTAATTAGTTTGTATTAATTGCTTTGGAACTTTCTGGAATCTAAACCTCTTTCCTATGCTTACTGAATTCCCCACCAAATGGTCCTGATAAAAAGCAGAAGCTGCATCCTACCTTAGAAGCCAAAGGCCACATTTCTAGCCACTCTTACATCTTCGGACTTGGCACATGTCTCAGCTAATCAAATGCACACAACACAACCCCAAATTAGGAAGAAGGACCTTCTGGGAGCCATAGCAGTGGTGGTGGCATGACCATCTGTGAGAGTAGCAGTACCCAAGTCGACCACAGGAGGGACGTCAGTTGGCACAGCCAGCATTCACGCAATAGCTGCAGTGCCTGACCAAATTTATACTGGGCATGAATTTGGCTGGGATTCTGGTGGCCTAGAATTCCTTGTTCTGGGCCATTTTCTGTCCTTAGTTCTCCAATATTCTTGGCAATTTTATTATTTGCTGACAGCCTTTGAATAAAGTTCTTTTTTTCTTACACCAGTCAAAGAAAGCTTCTATTGTTATTATTACAACTCTGTGCTGAAAAACCCCCTCACCTGCATGGCAAGATAAGGGCATTCTTAAAACAGTTATTATAACTGTTGCTGTTAATGAAATCTGTTCATAGAAATAGGCAAAGAGGGATGGTCTCAGGGTTAAAAATCAATGTAACTTGTAACACTATTGGTTTAAATTGTCATCTTAGATCAGTAGTTCTCAACCAGGGGCATTTCTTACTCCCAGGAGACATTTGATTAAGTTTTCTATTGTCATCTAGTGGGTAGAAGGTAGGGATGCTGCTAAATGTCCTACAGGACATAGGACAGCCTTCATAACAATGAATTATCTGGTCCAAGAACTATGTGTCAGATTATTTGAAGTTCAATGGACCTTAGGGCCAACTAATTCTTAACTTTCTCAAATTCTCAGAGGTCCTTAAAACTTGTAGAGGAGATACCCAAACTATTTTTACACATTTTATGAAGACTTTTATGTTAGAGCCTCTCTATCCAACTGCTATTGTTAGCTCTGTACCAGGTACCGTGCTGGTTAGAGTAAATTGGTTAAAACAAACAAAAAACATGGTGCCGTAGTTCAGGATTTTTCACACAAATGGGGAAGGCAGATAACAAATAAGTAAATTAACAAGCAACTCATAGATATAAAATGTTATGCAGATAATAAAGGGGATAAAACCTGCATTAAGTGATAGAAATTAACAACGGAAAATCAACTTGGAGAACATGGTCAAGCAAGCTTCTCTGAGGAGGTGGCATTTAAACCAGAGCTGGAGGAAAAGCATGTTAAGCAGAGAAAACAATATAAATAGAGGCTGATGACAAGAAAGGGCTTGATGACTAAGGACCTGAAAGGAAGCCAGTGTTCTAATCGGGAGAGTAGCAGCAGATAAGAGGGAAGTGATAGAAAGAGGATGCTATGGCTAGGGATGCCTGAGGCACTCACCTGGGCCTGTATTACTCTTAGCGAATCCCCAGGGACTGTTCTCCATTGGAGCCATATTGTGGTCAGACCAGTTCTCATAGTTATTAGGACTGCAGGATGCACTTCAGCAAAAGCCATCAGGGAACCCTGAGGAACATTTATTACTCAACAGCTATTGGAGAGTACACGGTCTGGCTGCAGGGCACATAGAGGCAGGGATAGAGACAGATGGAGAGTTTGGATTCAGGACCCTGCCTTTATTAGAGCCTGAGGGTGGGACATCTATATTTGAACAGGTTCCCTTTTATTGGCTGATTTAAAGCATATGGGTAGGGATTAGGGCATAAGAAGAGAGAAGTGAGGTCATTCAAATGGTCCGTTATCTAGGTTACCTAGGGCTTTCTCAAAGGAGACCTTCATGGGTGGGGTTAACCAAGTTCCTTATCTGGTTGTTTTAGTAGTGGTTATAACCTACTACTGACTATATGTTTATTCAAGATGGTCCTCTTTTGAAATGGATGCCTTACTCTCAGGCACTGACACTACGAGGCCATATTCAGAAAAGCTCTGTAGGCTGTGAGAAAGAGGTGGTAAAACTGCAGAATGATTCTTCTGTTTACACGTCCTAAGCGCTTTTAGGCCTTCTATACATGGAGATGCTTTGCACTTACTCAGGATGATTTGAAAAGAAAATCAATTCAATAGCATAGGTTATTTCACTGTGACCAGAAGTCCAATTTGACAGTTTTGTATCTAATGAATAAAAAATGTAGACTCAATTAATGGTGTATTAGTCAGTGTCATTTACTTAATAAACAAAAAGCATACCATCTGTGAGGGAAATGTTTGAAACCCTTCAATCAAGTCCCGCTACTTCATTTTATGCATGATGAAACTGAAACACACAGAGCAAATATGATTTGCCCAAAGTCTTACAATTTAGATAACCAAGTTTAAGATCCAGATGTCCACACATCTTCTTCGATGCTCTTTCCATCAAGCCACCCTTATAGACTTAATGCAGTTGGAGTCCATGGAGAAGTTAACCTAATCGAAGCACAGAATTTGGTTTTCTCTCTTTGAGGAACCATCTCCCTTGAATTCTGAGCTCAGTCTAATGGGCGACATTTTCCACATTGCCCAGCAAAGCCTGAAATTTACTTCAAGAATTACCCTTTTCTTGTGCATCACGAATAATCATTGCTACCAGATTAGAGGCCAGCTTAACATTTTCTATAAACCTGATCCAAATGATTGCCTGGGGGTTTTGGGTACAGGACTGTGGAATAGGTAATCTTTCATTTCCATTCTATCGCCATGCAAAAAAGCCTACGCCAGTGTTCAAACTGCTTTTCCTTTAGCTGACAAATTATTCCCACCTTGATGACTCTTAACTGAACTTGTAACTGCTGTAATTAATATCATGTATTTTTGTCTATACGTGATGAACACAAGATAAATAAAAGTTCCAAGGAAACTGATATGGGCAGGGACTAGTAGTGGGAGCCCTCTAAGTGCCCATTATCCACCGGAGGCCAGCAGGCACTTGTACGCACGCATGTTACCTATGCTGCCTTGCATGAAATCTGGAAACAGACTTGGAGAAAAAGACCTCTGATTGATTTGAGATTGGACCCTAACGTTTCTATTCACTACTTGTGTTAGTTTAAAACATTTCTTAAATGCTCTAAAATTCCATTTCCTCATTAAAATGGAAAAATAATACTATTCATAGATAATATTTATTGAGCCCTTGCTACTGTATGCCTGACACTTCTCTATGTAGTTAACAGGCATCAAGCAAAGGTATGTATTAACATCTTGATTATAAAGGTAAAGAAAAAAAATTATTTGAATAACTTGCCCAGGATTACACAACTGAAAAATAACATAGCAGTCATATTCTAAAACTTTTCATTTTGCTTACATAAATACTGTGAAGTTTTGGTCCAGCTATTGTGTCATTTTTTTCTTTTTCTGAAAAATGAATAAACACTGGATTTCAGAGAGATAAAAATGGGAAGGCTATTTCATAACCTTGCTAGGCCTATAGCCTCAGCTTCATTCTTTACCCCAATGTATTTTCATGAAAACCATGCTGTATCAAGAGGAATTTTATATTATTTTATTTTATTATTTTGCTTGTTTAAGCTATTGGAAGATTAACGGAGCTTCATGTGAATTTGTCCAGAAATATGTATGTTCTAGAAAGCTTTGAATAGGCCTGAAATCTGCAGCACTTTTTGGGTTGTAGGACTGCAGCCATGGTGCCAGTCAACCCATAAATCGCAGTCTGCACAGGACAGGCAGTCTCCCTCAGCCCTCTCCCTGAACTCCCATTGTGTTTTTGCGAGTAATGTTCTTGCAGCAGTATGCACAATGCAGTCTACTGTGTATGCATTCTGGGAAATAAAGACCGTGTGATCTGTGAAGACCTTAGCCTGTAGTCTCACTGTATTTATTGCATTCTGTTGGCACAATAGCAAACTCAGGCCAGCACGAGGAAGGTAGAAGCATCCTTCCAAGCAAGCAAGACAGGGCAGAGAACTCTTAGAATATCCTGTCGTGTCCACTGAAAGTAGAAAAGGTAAGGAAGCCAATAAAACAACATAAAATAGCCCATTGAGATGCTGGAAATAATAAGTGGCCTTTCTTATAACAATAAGAAAAGACTACTGTATCCATCCAGGTCTCAACATCACTGGCTCCAATAGGCAAAACCAAGGCTCGTCAAGGGGATTCGCTGCAGTTAGTACTTATCCCGTGTTTACTTATGCTAATTGTCTCAGCTCTATCCTTCAGTTTGAATTTTGAGAGATGTTCTTTATTGTTATATTATTATTATTATTATTATTAAATTTATTGGGGTGGCATTGGCCAGTAAAATTATATTGATTTCAAGTGTAAATTTATATAAAACATCATCTGTATATTGCATTGTGTTTGCACCAGCCAGATCAGTTCTCATTCCATCACCATATCTCAGAGATATTCTTATAGTTACAAAACAACAGAAATGAGAGGCAAACGAGTTCCTTAAACTCTGGTACTGTGTTCATAGTTCTTTATTAAGCTCCAATCCCCATTTTATCTTTCTGGCTTTTTCTCCTCTACTTTCTTACACTTTATTTGCTTTGTAGGCCCTGATCTTCACTTTTTGGATATTAAAAAGCATGTCTGAAGGGCCGGCCGAGTGGCGCGGTGGTTAAGCGCTGGCTTGGGAAGCCAGCGGCCCCGGTTCGGTCCCACATGTGAGGACCAATGACACTGCCCTCAAAAAAAAAGTGAAAAGCATGTCTGAGATTTAAACTTGCCAGCTGCCATCTCTCCTTGTCTATTGTCATCCACTCACCCATAACCTAATTCATCAGTCCCCAACCTAAACCTCTTCCTGCTGGGTTTCTCATCACAGAGAATGTGTGTTCTATGTTTGTCAATTACTAAAGAATGAAACTGGGCATCGTCCATATCCCTTTTTTTGCTCCTTTTCCCTCACTCGGATCAATTACCAAGCCATGCTGAAACTACCTTCTGACCAGTTCTGAAGCTCAGCCACCTCTCTCCACATTGCTGCGCCCGTGTTGGTCCAGGCTGACATTACATTCCACCCAAAATAACTTCTAAATGGCTTTCACGTTTCCTGCCTTTCTCCCTTTCAGCCATTCTCTGCCAGTATGTCATTTCTGCAGTTTGCATGTGATCAGGGCTGAATAAAGCCACTCAGTGGTTTCAAATTAGATCAAGGTGAAACATGGTCTAGAGCTGTCTGCATGGTCTGGCTCCTGACTGTTTCACCAGCCTTCTTGCCCTGTTAATTCTGTAGATTAGTCAAGACTCTGGTTTTAAGTGACAGAAACTTAACTCATGTTGTAGTATAATAATGAAATTAATAATAACATTATATTGAAGATTCTGCCTACCCCTCTTCTTAAAAAGTTTCCTGCACCCATCCCTTTTTCATAAAAATGGGCTAATGAAGCCAGGTTTTCTATGTACACTGCCCCCCTCAGCTGCCCCAGGCCATAGTGGATTGATCCAAAAGGAGCATCTCACTCAAAGAGCCAAGTATTGTCTCTTCCCTAGATATTGGCATTAGAAACAAAATGTATTTCCATTTAGCTGAGTCCAAACATAAAATCTCTGGTGTGGTGGGGAGCCTACCTCTTTTGCCATGTACAACAGGAGCAGAGAAAGACAATCTAAAGAAACAGAGAAAAGAAGTAATTAGTCACACTGAAAAACCAACCAAACAAATAAAGAACAGCAGTAATGAAAAGCAAAAAGGATTCTCATGTAGTTTTAGTCCCTTTCCCATCTTTCCTGGAAACTGGAAGCATTTTTGCACTTGGTTTCATGAGACATTCTTATGCCTCACCACTTTGTCTGCTTAAGTTTGTTTGAATTTATTTTTATTACTTTAAAGTAAGAATTTATAATAATATATTGTTTGCTTTCTACATGACAGTAAACATATATATACATAGGAATGTGTATATATCTACAAACACAGACACAGACAGACTCTCATGCAATTATCAACATAGCTGAAGTGCTTTTATTATGATTTCCATTTTACAAATGAGAAATACGAGGCTCATCAAAGTGATACAATATATCCAAGATCCCACAGATAAAAACTATGGAACCAACTATGAAACTGAGATATTTTTTCATCTCAAGCACATGTTTTTCCTATTTTTCTATATTTCCCAATCCCATGCATTTGGATTCCAATGTCAGACAATTGTTTGAATTCATTCATTCATTCACTTATTCAAAAAACACAAATTGAGGGCCGGCCAAGTGGCGTGGTGGTTAAGCGCTGGCTTGGGAAGCCAGCGGCCCCGGTTCGAGTGCCACATATGAGGGCCAGTGACACTGCCCTCAAAAACAAACAAATAAACAAACAAAAAACACTTATTAGTTCTCTATGGCAGACACTATACAGGCAATTTTCCCATAAAATTTTGATACTTTGATAATACTGTTGGGAGGCAATTCTCCACGAATATCTCATATTTGTACATCTAATATCAGCCATTGTTCCAGATTAACTTTTCAAGGATGTGTGCATAGCAAACACCCTTGGAAGACAGAGGTAGTGTCTCCCTCCAGAGCACAGAAAAGATTTTTGTTCCTGGCCAGTATGATGAAGGTAATGTCTTTCTCTGGTGCAAATGTTGGGTCCATTGTCTAGCAGTCCTTTAAAAGATTGGGGTTTTCTAACCTGGAAGTTCCTCAGCTGTGATGCAGGTCCATTGGGTACCCAGCCTCTATGTGGGCCCCTTCTCATCACCCCATTGGACTTGGGGACAAGGACAACCAGTGTGAACATGAGGCTTCTGGGTCTGATATACCATGTGTAGAGCAGAATTCTTTTGCTGTTGACCCAAGATTCTTATATATTCTGACAGCATCTATATGTGGCAAATTCACTTCACTTACAAATCAAAAAAATCCCAGATCCTTCACAGTCCTTGACAAATACAAGTAACAAAATAATAACTATGGGCTGATAATTATGGACAATGCATCTTGATTTACCAGTGTTCACATAAACTTGTAAGTTGTAGAGTCAGTATTAGAACCCAGATCTCTACCTGATTTCCAAACCATCAAAAAGGGTATAAAGAAGTTAAAGGAGAGAAATGGAATTAATAAAACTGACAGGCAGCCTCAATCCATCAGCTGAATGCTGCCATGTAGTAGGTATACGATAAGAGCTTTGGGAATGGCTGGCCTTGTAAAATATCTTAGAAATTGTCACAGGATTGGTGAGTAGCTAGTGAGTAGACAAATGATCTTAGAGGTTAAGAGACTATGGAGTCAAACAGCCCTAGGTTCCCATCTGACACTCTGCATGACACTGAACAATTTGTTTAACCTGTTTGAGCAGTAATTTCCTTATTGCTATGGCAAAAAGAAGAGATCTTATCTTGCAAGAGTGTCTTCAGCATTACACAAGATGATGTATAGAGCATTTAGCATGAAGCTGCACGCACAGAAGCAGTCATTAAATGATAGCTATTAGTGTTCTTAATAAGTCCTCAATAAAGTTTGCATGAGTGATTGATTGATTTCTCTACATCAATTTACGTGCACCTTAACTATCAGATCATTTACCACTAGTATCTCCCTAGCACTTAGCAAGGTAATCAGGTTTATAAATACAGATTGTGACCTGAAACATTGCAGCATTAAGACCTACAGGGGCCCCTGATTTTAAGTGTGGTGGATACTAATAGTTCCTTCCTTGTAACAAAAATATCTTTAGGCTGCAATTTTGAGATAGCATTAGAGCTGAGCGCTCACTTTGTGCTTTTCCACAATGATGTGAGAAATTACAAGACTGGGGTTTTTCCTGGTTATCCATTTGTCTCTTTCCCATCTTGCAAGTGGAACAAGTACTTCTGTTGCCAAGCAACGATGCAGTGGTGGGAGTGATGGTGCATGTGCAATGTAGCACTCTGGGAATGGGACTTAGTTCTAGAGCTGGTCCAAGGGCACTGAAAGGGAACACTGGTAAGTGTACTTTTTCTCAACAGCTGGACAGTCACGTCATTAATGCAAATCCTCCAGTAAAATTGCTTCTGCCATGAGAAATCCCATCACTAGCTTTTTGTGGAAAATCCTAAGAACCACAGGGCACTAGTATCTTGGTGTAAACACACACCATAAAAATACCAATCCTTCTTGGCAAATGATCAGAACTTGCACTAGACTCTGAAAGAGGGGCTGGAAATCTCCATACCAAGCATGCATCTATTCTCTGGAATTAAAAGGAGAACTGCTTTTTTATTCAAGCAATAAAGAGAAGATCTTGAAAAAGGGAGTGGGAAGCACAAGGAGAGAACGAAAGAGAACACACGGTTTGGGAACTGGCAACCATCTGTTTCATGTCACTAGGAAGAAAATCAAAATGAAGGTTAAGAATGTCTCTTGTTGCCTGAGTTGCTGAGTTCTTCCTAATTCATTGTAGTTAAGCATCACTAACGGAATAATGCGTTCAAGCTTACACACTGCGCTAAGCAGCCTTGTATAGCAATTAAGCACAGGCTCAAGAACACAAATGCCTTGCTCTGCATCCCAGTGCTCCCACTTATTGACTGAACTTTGGAAGGTCACTTAACTTCTCTGTGCTCCAGTTTATGTATAAACTGTGGATGTGACATGCTGCCTAGGCCAAAAGAGTGTTGATATGACTAACAAAATGGTTCCAAGCATGAAAGGGGCTGGACTCCAGCCTTCATAACCGTCCTAGGCTATTTATTCAGACCTCAGGAGTCACATCTTCTCCTGAAGAAACTCCTCTAGGCTCATTCTTACCTTCTCCCTCCTCAGTCACTTCTGATTCTCCTACAGTGAAGTCCCGGGTCATTGCATTAATATTTTCTCTAGTTGTTTACTATTACTCAAGATTTTTTTAAAAAGGGCACACATGACTAACGCCAGTATATGATCATAGGCTTGAAAATGTGCCTGATGGCGCAAAATACTGTCAAAATAAAAATCACATAAGTAAAACAACAAGCAGAAAATGCCACCAAGGGCTTGTCTTAAGCCTAAGATTAACTCTATCCTTTTGGTATGCCATTTGTCTTCAGGATAGCTTTGAAGTTTGAAAAGGAAAAGACTTGATTTTATCTTTTTCTATTTCTTTTTCCCAATGTTTTTCATTTTCCATCATCTTGCCCCTTAAGAACTTAGGAATGGTGAAAAGACAAGAAGCCATGATTTATAGGATATAAATCTTTTCTTCAGTGCAACACCCAGAATGCTGAAAAATAAGATGCCTGCTAATGAACTGGGTGAAAATGAGATTCTTAAATCAGCTATTGAACCAAGAATTTAATTTAGCTCTTTTGACCACCTTAGCTTGGAAATGCAGAAATGTACCACTTTAAAGCTGAAACACATGGCAGCTGTGTTTTGACAGAGCTGGATGGCAATCCTGGCTGTTACTGTACTTGCAGTTCTCATGCTAGATAGATTAGTTCACCTTTCTGCTTTAGTTCACCATTCAACTTTAGGGAGCTCATCTCTAAATTAGGCATACTAGCACCACTTCCCAAGGACTTGTGAGGCTTAAATGTATATAGATTTGGAACAGCTATGGCTTTCCACTGGAGAAAGTTGTAATAGCATATGGTGTAGGGATAAGGCACAGGCGCAATATTTTAAGTTTTCCTAAAACTTCCCTAAATATGTAACTATAGTAGAAAACCAGGTTCAGTTCTCCCTGCGTCCTTTGAGGCATCGCATGAAATAATCTCAAGATTGCCTCACCGGAAGGTGGAAAGGCAGGAGCATTTATTCGCTTGTTCCCATTCTCCTGTTAGTTGAGGGCTGCTTCTGGCGCATTCCTGGGACTGTGCATTTCTGAGTTCTGCCTGCTTACCCACAACTATCAGGCAGGGAAGACAATAAAAATGGGTGCTTGAGGTAGGAAGCTAAGAGCATGCTAGGAACTGACTTTGATGTGTGAACTCCGGTGAGCCGAGGGCATATGAAACAGGCAATCAATAGCACTCGCTGTATTGGCGAGGTGACAATTATGCTAGGTTGAAAAATCAGAAAACGTGGGGACAAATCCCAACACTGTACTTATTAAATATGACTCATTGCTTAATTCTTTCGCTAGATATTCATTGAACACCTACTAATTCCCAGATCATATTCTGGGTAGTGAGGACAGAGCAGTGAACATGACAGATAACATTTCTGCCTTTATGTTCCTTAGAGTGTTTTCAATGTTCAAGTCCTATACACGTTAATTTGCAAAATAGAAGGAGGTGGTTTAGATTACAGTAAGGGTCACAGATCTAGAGTGAATGGGAACATAAAATAAATAAGTGAAGTTGACTTGGTCAGGGAAATAATAAAGCATGCTTTGTTTTCTCCAGCTGACTTGTTTGAATCAGGATTCAAATAGATGTCCAAATTTCCCCTTTTTATAAGGATATATGTCATATTGGAATCGGGCCACACCTATGACCTCACTTTAACTTGATAAGCTCTATAAAGAACCCCATCTCCAGATAAGGTCCTATTTTGCAGTCCTGGAAAATAGAACTGCAATGTATATATTTGAGAAGGTGGGGGTGGGGAGAGTGACACAACATAGTTCAACCCATAATACTATGTTTTCACTTGTTTACCCTTCACTGTTCCAGGAACAGTCTTACTACTCTTGATATCCGATGACTCCCACTAAATATGCTCTCTTGTTTTTCAGATATCGATTATATTCAGCCTGTATTTTTTTCATGGCACTTATCTCCTGTCTCATACCATACGCTGTGTGTGCTTCTCTTTCTCCCCTTACTAAGCAGTGGATGACCTGGTAGGTGGTCTAACTCTCTCTCAGGACACGGCCAGATGCAGGTCTTCACATTTGAGTAGTGGCATGTTCGTGCGCCCAGCTATTCATTTGGCCAGCAAGTGTAGCGACCAATCTGAACTGGATTGGCTGTAATTTATCTATATTGGTATCTTTAGTACTAGGCGCAGTGCCGTCACAGAAACACGACTTATTAAAGTGAATGAATGATTTTTCTAAAATGCTCTGTACTGGGAATGGAAAAGAAAGGGTGGATAAGAAAGGTCATCCCCGCTCACTCAGTGCTTGCTCCCTGATCAGGTCCCTCTAGGACTGTCAGGCTCGGAGTAAACGAGTTCCTCTCAGAAGAGGCACCCAGAGGGATCGTTTTGGCTGGCAGAATATTGCAAAATGTGAGCAGTGTGCCTCTATAACAGGTGCCTTCATGTTTCACGTTGGCACATATAGAGTTACAGAATAAAATGACCAGGGAAAAAAAGATTGTGTAGCAGGATACCTTGGCCTGTCTATAAGAAGCCCACTGGGAATGATAGCATGAATGAGAGAAAGGCAGAGAAAAATAGATGCCATTAGCCACAGTGATTCTGGAAAGTCAGGAGGGAAAAAGCAAGACAAACGTCTCCCCCATTGACTGGGCCTAATGCGAGGCCTTGCTTCCGCCCAGCACTTTGCACTCTCTTTGTGGTTTCAAACTGGGCTTACAGTGGTTCTGTGATAGTGGGTGTTGAGATGCAGACGAACTTAGTATAGGTTTTATTATTATTTAGGCATGGTAAGGTCAACAGACTGGGAGACGACTGCCATTGAAAAGATACATTTTATATTCACAGGTCCCAAGAGGAGGAGGCATGCCATGCTATGGGATGTGGGGTGGGGGGTGAGGGTGGGACGCTTTGGGTTTGGTCAGGAGGCAGTGGGGAGGAAAAAACTGTTGACAAGATCCTTTACTGTGGTAAGAACAGGCAAGGCAGGCAAGCCTGTTTAGGACTGGCTGATTTGAATAATTGCAGCAGGCTCTGGTGCACAAGAGCCCCCCTAGTTTTCTAGGGCCTGGTCAGCTGTCTGGTGCCTGGAGTGCCAAAGTATAAGAGGCCAATAAGGGAGATGGTTGGGTCGTGGACTCTGCGTGGGTTGGTTTGCATCTGAAAGCGTGTTCAGTGGGCTAGCCCTGGGAGTGGCAGTCCTTCCATAGTCAGCAGAGTCCCGGATATCAAAGCACCAGAACAGAGAAAATAAAAGAAATGGTTAACACAAGCAGTCAGGGGCTGGGCCACCTCTACCCCTTTCATATGCAGCATCTCAAATGTGAACTTTATTAACCTGCATTGTTTCCTGTAATCCTCACAGTGACCTTTCAAAGCATGTTTTCATATTCCCATTTTTTTTATTTATTAAAGATTTTATTGGGGAGTTGGGAAAGGGAAACAGTGTTGGGGAATTGGGGAGCGGGAACAGCCACATTGTTGTCCTTCAATCTTAGTTGTGGAGGAGGCCGCTAGCTCAGCTCCAAGTCCAGCCGCCATCCAGCTGCCTGTAGGCAACTCACAGCCTCTCAGCTCAAGGTGCTGTGTTCAATCTTAGCTGCGGGTGGGCATAGCCCACCATCCCATGTGGGTGTCAAACCGGAAACCCTGTTGCTAAGAGCGCATGCTCTAGTCACTGAGCAATCCAGCTGCCAATGGCAGTTCAGCAGCAGCTCAACTCGGGCGCAGCTCACTGGCCCATGTGGGAATCGAACCGGCAACCCTATTGCTCAGAGCTCGCACTCTTAACCAACTGAGCCACTCAGCCGGCCCTCATATTCCCATTTTGCAAAAGACAAATGCAAGGCTCGCAGAGGCCAAATGATTTCCCCATGTCCATACAGCCAAAAGGGTAGGCCAGTTACTTCACTTCTTCCAGTCCAAGGATAATTTTGTTTTCTATCTTACATTCTCATGGTCACTGCTGCCTTATAGTTCCCAGAAGTGTTTACTATCAAACCTGTGTGAAAACATGTGGAGCCAAATTTTGGGAACAATGACTTAACATTTGATGCACACCTTAAAATGTCAATGCTAGGACTGGCTGATTGGCTCAGTTGGTTAAGAGCTCACTCAAGAGTGGGAGCTGAGCTCTGAACAACAAACAGCAGTTCGATGCCCAGCCCGAGATGAGCTGCTGCTGAGCTGCCAACAGGTGGCAGGATGGCTCAGCTAAAAAATAAAAAAAAAATGTCAGCGCTATTAGCAGTACTAGGGAGACTGAAGCTTCCGAAACCTGTCTCAGTAGCTCTAGGTTTGTTTTATTGTTTGGTTTTGTTTGGCTTTTTATTCCAGCCTCAAAGACTTTAAATAGGTACTTTTTAATGGTCTTGAACATGACTGATACTCCTTTCTTTTCTGCCATCCACTGAATTAGCAGTTCCACTGACACCCAGCTTTCATTGCTTCACTAACATTAGATTTCCCTTTCATCATTAGTAATGACAAAGGTGTGATCCAGTGATCTGTAAATAAGGTTGGCTTTCTCCCCACACTGACCTTCTACAAGTATCAAATATTGACAAGGTGACGCAAAGGAAACAGCTGAAGGTCCTGAATGGCCCTGGGATAACTCACAATGGAATTACACAGATCTGAGTGTATCCACTGTTTCCAGGGGACACAGATACTTCCAAGTTGTAAAAGCATGTTAAGATGCATTTCTGTGCTTAGCAGGTCAAGCCATTGCCTTTCTAAAATTGATCAGTATCACTATTTATAAGGTTCGACTAAGAAGTTTCACAAACCCACAAAACAGGCAGGAAGACAGATGGAAGGACGTTAGGTGCCCCCAGATACAACATTTCACACTATTACAACATTGTCATTTCTTTAAGGAAGAACCATCATGCCTCAGCTTTGTGCAAGTTCTATGTAGCCATAGAACTCCCAATTTAAGGAGAGATCAAAGACAGGGAGACTGTAGATATTGATAAAGAGCTAAGACTTTAGTGTCAGAGGGTCCGAGGTTCCAGTCCAAATGTTTACACCTTCTAGTCATGTGACCTCAGGCAAGTTTTATCAGTGAGCCTCAATTAACTCAGCTGTCAAATGGGAATCATATGTTTCACTATACTATACAATGAACAAAATAAACAAACCTCCATATTTTCTACTGCCTGAGAAGATATTTAGTGATGTTACACAGGAAGGAGAATGACAACCATATTTTGGCTTGAACTGCAATGAGGATATGGCTCTCTGAAAAGGGCTTAAGCCTTCCATCCCATCACAGGGAGGGACTACAGAGCCAGAGCATTGAACAAACAAGGTGAGGCACAATTTTCAGAAAAGTAAGTAAAATAGGAGGCCTGTATAAATGGG
Source organism: Aselliscus stoliczkanus (assembly GCA_033961575.1). Classification (NCBI taxonomy): domain Eukaryota; kingdom Metazoa; phylum Chordata; class Mammalia; order Chiroptera; family Hipposideridae; genus Aselliscus; species Aselliscus stoliczkanus. The sequence continues at coordinate 135,429,936 of CM066734.1, forward strand.
AGCAGTTGGAAATGAGTGGTTGGAGAGAACATTTCAATATTAAAACAATTAGAGCATTCTGAACAAAAATTGTAAGGATTCAATATCCTAATACGAGAAATACACACAACAAAGTTGAACAATTTACCCTCCTCCCAAGTACAGAGCAGCAGAACATGACAACACGAAGAAAAAACTTTGGCAAAGGGTTTGTAGCAGTTTTTAGTGAATAACTAGGCGTTTCTATTGGTTAATACTTATGATTACACATTGATTATTAACTAATCACATAGCAATAATTATAACATTTTCTTTCCAGAGTACATACTTTTTCAACAAAAGCCTTCATAATGGCTCTTCATAAGTCCCAATGTAAAGGGTTCATGATTTCATTATTGACAGTTATACAGAGTTATCCTGAGTCAATCTTCAATATTCAACTGAATCAATAAAGGCATATAAAGGTATATAAGTAGCCAATCCACCCAGTTGCTTTTTTTTTCAATTACAGTTGGCATACAATATTATATTAGCTTCGGGTGCACAGCATAGTGATTAGACACTTATATAACTTATGAAGTGATCACCCCAATAAGTCCAGTATGCATCTGGCACCATACATAATATTACAGTATTAAGTATATTCCCTATGCTGTACTTTACGTTCCATGACTGCTTTTATAACTTGCAATCTACATATCTTAATCCCTTCCCCTTTTTCACTCTTCTCCCCAAACCCCTCCCATCTGGTAACCATCAATATGTTCTCTGTATCTATGAATTTGTTTGTGCATTTATTTTGTATTGTAGATTCCACATATAAATGAAATCATATGGTATTTGTCTTTCTCTGTTTGACTTATTTCACTTACCATAATACCCTCTATGTCCATCCATGTTGTTGCAAATGGCAAGAGTTTCCTCTTTTTTATGGCTGAGTACTATTCCATTGTGTACATGTATCCCCTTTTTTTAAAATTTTTAATTTATTTTTATTAGTTTCAGGTGTACAACACAATGCCATAGTTATACTCTTTACCCCCCAAAGTGACAACCCCCCTCCCCCAGTTCGCCACCCCACTCCCCCGCCATATCATACATATCTATCACAACTCCTTTGACTCCCCTCCACAGTATACTCCACATCCTGTGACCATCCACATATTCAGTTACAGTTGGCATACAATACTATACAACATCAGTTTCAGGTGTACAGTACAGTGATCAAGCCTCTACTCCATCCATGAAGTGGTCTCCCTAACAGACATGTGACTATCTGACACGCCACAAAATTTTTACAACATTATTATATTCCCTGAATTGTGTTTCATATCCCTGTGGTAATATTGTAGTTGTCTATTTATGCTCTCTAATCCCTTCCCCTTCCCCCCATCCCCACCCCCCTCCCAACTAGCCACCCTCAGTTTTAGCTCTACATCTATGAGTCTGTTTACTTTGATCGTTCACTCAGCTCTTCAGACTACACACACAAGTGAGATCACATGGTACCTGTCCTCCAACTGCCTTATTTCACACAACATAATAGTCTCTTCACAACATTATCAATCACATTCCTAGAACTGCCCCTATCTCCCTGCGGCAACATTGTAGTCCCATCTACACTGTCCAAAACCTTCCCCCTCTCCCTCTTCCCCACTCCCTCCCAGCCAACAACCATCAGTTTTTCCTTTATATCAACTCTTTCTGTGTTGATTTTCTGTATAAAGGGTCTGTCCATTGGTGACAATGGTGCTGAAGTCCCCTACTATGATAGTGTTACTGTTGATCTCTGTCTTTATGTCTGTTAAAATCTGTTATATGTAATTAGGAGTTCCTATGTTGGGTGCATAGATGTTTATTTCTTTGTCTTTTACTGTAGTCTTCATTTTAAAGTCTATTTTGTCCAAAATAAGTACTGCTACTCCAGCTTTTTTTTTTCTCATTTCCATTTGCATGAAATATCTTATTCCATCTGTAAACAGCATATACCTGTGTCCTATTTTCTTATCCACTCAGCCACTCTCTATCTTTTGATTGCAGCATTTAGCCCATTCACATTTAAAATGATTATTGATAGGTGCATATGTATTGCCATGTTGTTATTTGTATTCCTGGTCTCCCTGGGTTAGCTTGTTTACCCCTTTCTTTTGTTTAAAAAAGCTCTTTTAACATTTCTTGCAATGCTGGCTTGGTGGTAATGAATTCCTTAAGCTTATTCTTTTCTGAGAAGCTCTTTATGTCTCCTTCAATTTTAAGCGATAGCCGTGCTGGGTAGAGCAATCTTGGTTGTAGGCCTTTATTTTGTGTCACTTTGAATATCTGCTGCCACTCCCTTCTGGCCTGCAGAGTTTCTGTAGACAAGTCAGCTGTTAGTCTAATAGGAGTTCCTTTGTATGTAACCTGCTGTCTTTCTCTTGCTGCTTTTAGGATTCTGTCCCTGTCTTTAAGCTTTGCAATTTAAACTATGATGTGTCTTGGTGTGGACCTGTTTGGGTTCAGCTTGTTTGGAACCCTCTGCACTTCCTGGGCATGTATGCTGATTTCCTTCACCAGGGTAGGGAAGTTTGCAGTCATTATTTTTTCAAATACATTCTCGACCCCTTGCTTCTTCTCTTCTCCTTCTGGTATTCCTATGATTTGAAGGTGGTTGGGCTTCACCTTGTCCCATAGGGCTCTTAAACTAGTTTCATTGTTTTTTATTCTTTGGTCTTTTTGCTGTGCCAACTGGGTGAGTTCTGCTATTTTATCTTCCAAATCGCTGATCCGCTCCTCTGCTTCATCTACTCTACTGGTGATTCCTTCGAGTGTGTTCTTCATTGCAGTTATTGTATTCTTTAGTTCTAACAGGTTGTTTTTTATGGTTTCCCTATCCTTCTTTATGTCCTCGCTAAGTTCCTTAAACATTCTTATCATCAGTGTTCTAAACTCTGTCTCTGAAAGGTTGGATCCCTCTGTTTCATTTGGTTCCATTTCTGGAGGTTTCTTCTGATCTTTTACTTGTGACATGTTTCTTTGTTTCCCCATTCTGGCTGTCACTCTGGGATTGCTTTGATGTATTAGATAGATCACCAGGAGAGCCCTGGCTGGATCACGCAGGCACACAGCTCATGGCCCAACACTCCCAGGAAAACTCCCAGTCTCAGCCTGTCCCAATCAGCCGCTCGCAGATCAGGCCGAGCAGCCCGACAACCAATCACCAGCCTGGCAACTCAGCAAGCGAGTGCGGAGAGCGGGGACCCGAGGTGGCTTGCGCACTCCTGTGTCTCAGTGAGCAGCCTATTGGAGCTGGAGCACGCCCACCAGGCGTTTCCCTGGCAATGCAGCACAAGCCGTGGGGAGAGCGGGGACCCGAGGTGGCTTGCGCACTCCCGCGTCTCAGTGAGTAGCCTGTTGGAGCTGGAGCACGCCCACCAGGCGTTTCCCTGGCAACGCAGCACAAGCGGTGTGGAGGATGGGGATCCGAGGTGGCTCGCGCACTCCCGCGTCTCAGTGAGCAGCCTGTTGGAGCCGGAGGGCACCAGCCCAGTGTTTCCCTGACAACGCAGTAGAAGCCGGGCGGAGGGTGGGGATCCAAGGCCACATGCGCGCTCGTGCACACACGCACTTCTGTGCCAATTCCACCAGACCAATGAGATCTCAGACCTGATCCTCCGTGGGCAGGCCCAAGCCCAAATGGCGCCCTCCCTACACCACTCGCGTGCAGGCTCCGCACCACGGGAGCAACAGTCCAAAAACCTCCAGCCTTTGCACCAAAGGTGCTCAGTTCAGTCCGTCCCCACAGGCTCCCGGCTCACACAGCCACTCCCTCCACCAGGAACCAGGTAAGTGCTCACCGGCGAGCAAGCCCGGGCGCCGGCCCCACTGATTCTCCAGCCGCTCTCAGCCTCACCGAGCTGAGCAAAGAGAGTCCTCACTAATTTACTGCCGGCTATCTTAGAACTCCTCTTCCCGGCAAAGGAACTCTGGGCTGGAGAGCTTGGTGTGTGGCCGGAGGGTCTCTCCCCCAACCAGACAAGCGTCCCACAGCTGGGGCTTCCCTCACGGGGCTCGCCCTCTCTCGTCTCCGCCCGTCCTACCAGACCCGACGTGGCCTCCTCTTTAAGTTCTTCGTTTAGTGGTTCTGTTCCTCCAGTGTTCCGGGGACCTCCAGGGTTGAATGCTGTATAATTTGCTTGTAATTTTGGTGTGATCCTGGGAGGCAGTTAGCACAGCGTCCGTCTATTGCCCCCTTTTTTTAATCCATTATATTTGCTTATCAATGGACACTTAGGTTGCTTCCATATCTTGGCTATTGTAAATAATGCTGCAATGAACATAGAGATGCACATTTTTTTCCAATTAGTGTTTTGGTTTCTTCAGATAAATACCCAGAACATCCACAGTTTATTTTCTAACACTTTATTTCTGCTAGATATTATCCTAACATTATTCTAACAAAAATAAACCCAGAATAGTTGTTGACCTTGCAGCACCAAGAATATGTTTTTGTGTGCATGTAAATTATAAAATAAAAGTCTGGATAGAAGCAAGTCTTGATTAAACATTTATGATTTAGCAAGGCTGAGGCCAGATGCTGGCACGAACTCATACTGAGGAAGGAGAGGCCTGGTCATGCCGTTGACCAATCTGCTCCAATAGTCTTCAGGTTAACTTTGTGCATCTCCTAATACTTTCAGCAAGACCCATTGCTTGACTATTGTACGTTGCAAGGGATATTGCTGAAATAAGGCTCTTATCTAAAATAGTCCTAAATAAATAAATCAATAGTCCTAAACCCAGTAAAGATGGACAAATCAGAGACCAGAAATAACACCACTTGTTAACCTCTGTAGTGAAAACAGGATGTTTCAGAGCAATATGCACGCCGAAAGAAAGGCAGCAACAGAAGTCTTGAGTTGTGGAGAAGCAAATGATTAGCATAGTAGGAAGACATAGCAGCTAATTAGTAGCAGAGACAGAGGAGCTAAATTATGTATTAAATATACATGAGACTATTTAAAACTCAGTTGTATTCTGAATAGTGATTCTCTGTGGCATGTGTTATATCACTGATGGAACTATTTTCTGTCTTTCTCAATGCTATGGTCAGCCTAACCAAAACAAACAAAGGAACCACTACGGTTTTTGGCTCTGTCTACATGTATCTCCCTCCTTTGCCCCTGCCAAAATCTCACACCTGCCCCTCACCCATTCCATCTCCACACACACCCACTCTGGCCACAGATCACACATGGTGTGTCCTTCTAACTCATTCCTCTTCCTATTTCCCCTTCACAGTTCCACTCACTTCCTCCAGGAAACCTCCGAACCACGAAACTACATTGCATGTTGAGAGGTAATAGGCAGGCTTCAACCAGAGATCCAGAAACAGATATATATGGTATCTACACATGCATGTGTGCACGCACACACACACGCATATATGCATATATACATAGGTGTGTTGTACATGCCATGAAGGTGCATATATTCATATATATTTACATGCATACAGGGAATTGGTTTAGAATAGTGTAGGGACTGGCAAAGCCAGCCTGGGCAGGAAGTTGGGAAGGGAAAACCCTGGGACAGGCCCATGTGATGCTTGGAGCATCCGTTTGTCAAGAAGGCCCCAGTCTCTTGAAACGGCTTCCACATGATTAAGTCACACTCACCCAGAATATGCTTTCTTTTGATAAACTAAAAATAAAAAATAAACTAATTTGGAAGTTTATATCATGTTGATAAAATCCCTTCACAGAAGCACTAAGACAAGTGTTTGAGTAACTGGGAAAAAGAATGTGATGCTGGCAAATGGCTGCTGGCTCACTTCCCACTCCCTGATTCTTCTGGGAAAATTTTCCTGACAGCCCAACCTAACTGGGATCATATAGCAGAAAGGGAATTCTGGGGAATGTAGTACAGCTTGGCCAAGCTGATACATCACAAAGCCATCATATCACAGCTCTCCGTCTTTTGCTTTCATTGCATTTATTACAGAATCAAATCACTCATGCATGGGTATCAGTTTTCTTCTCTGGGAAACTGTGTGTTCTATGATGGCAAGTACCCCATCCATTCCACATATCATAATATCACCATCACTGGCACAGTGCCGACAGAACAAGACTCCATAAATATCTGAATAAATAAGCAAATGAATAAATGAATAAATATTTTTATGTGAGTATAGTATTCAACTATTTTGTCAAACAACATGAACCTAACAGCCACCACAGGAACCTTAGATGTCATCCGTCTGATGAGGGAAATGATATCAAATGCATGAGTAGATACGAAATATAAAGCTGCATCCATTTCCGTTAATTTTTTTCATCAGGTTTTCCATACCAGCAAGGTTCTTTTTAGTGTACAAAAGACAACCTTTTAGAAGCAGAAGTGGTTTCAACAACCTTAATTTATCCAACCAATATTTACAGAGCATGCAGTTCACACCAGAACTGTGTTAGGGGCCTGAGAACAGAGATGGCAGAGGACAAGGTGGCTCTTAGATGGCTCACAGCACGGTAAACAACAGAGGGCAGGTCAGATTGCACAATACAGGGCTCAGGAACATGCTGAGTGTCTATCTGGGGTATAAGGGAGGGAAGATGACGTTGTGAATTTTCTCTACTGAGGAGTCAGGGAAGATAGTACAGCGATGACATCTTAAAAAATGTTTCAGCCTGACTTGGTGGACAAGGGTGGCAGAAAGCATGGCAGGTGGGGAGGGCAGCATGTGCAAAGCACACATCACATCAGGAGAAGTGGGGGGCAATTTCATTAGGGCTGGATGTAGGGCATATAGTAACAGGTGAGCCGAGGGCTGGTTAAACTAGAGGTGTAGTCGAGTGCTAGAAGCTTCCCACGAGGCCTCCCACACCACTGACCATAGACTCTCTGATCCAAACCTGCCTTTGGTCATATCCACTTACAGCTTTTGCTAATCTTTCATGAAATCCCTTTGATTCCTGGCTAAGTTTTCATTTTTGCCTTGAAATAATTCAAAGATGTTGTGTTCAACCTCCCTCCTCATCTCAGGTGCCCTACAAGTGACTCACTGTCTGCAGGATCAGTTTCCTGAGAACCCAGAGAAAGATCTGGGGGATATGCTCAATCTTTATTAAATAAATAACTACTGAATCAATGAATACATTTGTATCAGCTGTGATTTGAGGCAAGGTAGCTAAAATGTCTCCTGTCATACTATACAAAATGCCTTTCACTAATCCAAAGATTCTCCATCTCAGTTCTGTTAACATTTTGGGCCAAATGACTTTGTTTTGTGGAGACCGTGTATTGTAGGGTGTGTATCAGTATCATTGACTTCTATTCACTAGATCATTAGCACCCTACTCCCTGAACTGTGAAAACCAAAATGTTTCCTGTTGCTAAATGTGTCCTCTGGAGCAAAATCCTCTGTGGCTGAGAACCGTTGACCTAATTCCCATATTTGAGCTGATATATTGTGTATGTACCAATGGTCTCTTCTTGAAAATGCAGTACGTTTTCAGGGAGCTTCTAATGTCCAGAAAGATTATATTAATTAAATGCTGTTTTCCAGGCCCCTTAGGAAGGTGTTCCTGCTACAAACACCTTTTTACACATAGGAAATTTAGGCTCGTAGAGTTTAAGCAGTTTTCCTATGGGATAGAGCCTGTGGGAAGGGAATCCCGACTTTCAGTCCAAGCTGTCTAACTCCAAAGACAGTCTCTTAGCCACTCTGAAACACTACCTCCCAGACAAGAAAAAACCTAGACTCCTAGAAGATATTTTTGTATAGATGCCAGGAAAGCTGTTAAACCCTAGTCTAATAACTCATTTGGGTAAACAAAATTCCCCCAGTTAATCAATGATGTGCTACCTTGAATATTGAGTGTTGAGATACAAGGAACAGAGAGCAACCAGAGACAAATATGCTGAAATGTCTTCTTTGATGGTGAAATGTCTTCTTTGATGGACAGTCAAGCCAGGCTGAGCTGGGTCCATTCTTTCCAGAGGGCTCCGCACATCCCTCATTACATCATAGCATACCACACATTACATTGCCAATGCATCCTGCCGTACATGCCTATTCTATCAGACGGAGGTTCTTCAGAGCAGAAACATTTTTACACATGTTATTTTTGCAAAGAGCAAGCATTTTTCCATGCACGTAGCTCATTGAATGAATGAATGCATGAATGGATGAACAAATGAATCCTAGATACATAGAAAACTGTAAACATACAGGAGTTGCAAGTGCCCCCTGCAAGCTCAGGTACAAATGAAAGCCTGTCAAGTTAACCACTTACAGAAAGTGTTTTCTATTATCCAGACAGGACGCCGCTGGGAGCAAAGTACATAGATTTAAAGCAGCAAATAAAGTAAGAAAAAATTGGCCCCAAATCAATAAAAATTGTCCGTCCTCTCTTTTCAGTTTTATAATGCAGGCTGTGGCTGACCCAAACCACCCAACTCAATTCCACCCCCATTTATGACTATTACCTGCCTCGTTAAATATTCAGGGATGCTGCCCCTCTGGAAAGGGGCAAGCACTTTAGCACCGCAAATTGATCTGCAGCGCCTCTGTCCCTGTTGAAAGAGATTACTAAACACAGCTCTGGGTTTGACAAGTTTCCCAGACTTGGAGCTCCGCCACTGGAGGTAATGGCAGCCTTTCCTGGCCCCACTACCCACAGCTCTGGACACGGAGAATGGCTATTTTGTTCCCAGGAAGAATTACTGGTATGGACGGTTTTCTGATTCATCTTTCCTTCACAATTTTCATTGTGTCTTAGATGATGGTCTTTAGAATTTGCTTTTTTGGACACAGATGCTGAGACCTAGAGTTGCACTCAGTGTTGACAAGCAAATAAAGCTTGAGGAGGGGAAATGAGTTGCCCATGGTCCCTGGGGAAGGCAGATGAAGACCTAGGATTAGCTCCCAAAATGCCAATGGACTGAATGCAATGGTTGGGCTGGGAAGCTAGTTGGTCAGATCTTCCACTGGACCCAAAGGAAAGTTCCCTACGGACACTGATCCAGCAGACTGGAGTCAGGGGAGTCCTTTAAAAGGCAGTAGTTGTTATTCTGGGTGACTGGGATTAGATTCATTCATTTCTTTTTGCATCCACCCAATATTCTGTATGCCTACTCTGTATTAGGTAGTATGCAAGTTTCTGCAGATAAATGGTGAAAAAGGCAGACAAGAACAGAGTAAATAGGCTAGCAGGAAATAATGTATTATATAGTACATCATATATAGTCATCTTATATATGATATTATATGATACATAATATCTGACTCAGTTTAGGCTGCCACAACAAAATACCATAGACTGAATGGTTTAAACAGAAATTTATTTTCTCAGAGTGCTGGAGGCTGAAAGTTCAAGATCAGGATGCCAGTGTTGTCGGATTCTAGTGAAGGCCCCTTCCCTGGCTTGCAGCTTGCTGCCTTATCACTATATCCTCACATGGTGGAGAGACAGCAAGTTCTCTGGCTTCTCTTCTTATAAGGCCACTACCCCCATCATGGGGCCCCACCCTTAAGATCTTACCTAAATCTAATTACCTCCCAAAGGTCCCATCTCCAAATGCCATCGCATTGTGGATAACGGCTTCAACATATGAATTTGAGAGAACACAATTAAGCCCATAGCACATATACTAGATATGGCATATGACAGATGGTTTGTGATATGGTGTGATGCAATATAGAAGAGACTAATAACTGAAAGAGGAACAGGCCAGAGAGAGATTCTTCAGAAAGTAACATCTAGAGCGAAGTATGTTCTCAAGTTCAAAGGACAAACACAGAGCCAGAGATTGGAGACTGATGCAAAAGTTCCAATGTAAATATAGGGATGGATTAACAAGGAGAAAGGCAGGAAAGTCCAGCCACTGAGCTCATAAGCTATGGAGTCAGACCTCAGACAACATGCCAGCTATGACCATGAACAAATTCTTCAAATCCTGTATGTCTTTATTTCCACAATTATAAACTGTGGGGAGCAATAGTAGCTAACTCATAAAGTGCTTGTGAAAGTTGCATGAGGTAATTCACATAAAGAGCTTAGCCTGGAAGCCAGGCTAAGTGTTTGATAAATGGGAATTATGATTATTAAAATATTGAAAATATTCCGTCAGCACATCCTGTTGGCTCAGTCTTCAGGATACATTCTGTATCCAACCAAGGCCACTGCCCTGGTCCAACTCACCAATGCCCTGTGTGGCCATGGGCCGATTATTAATACCTGTATGCCCAAATTGCCTCATCTGCAGCATCGGTACAGTACTACTGCCTACCTCAGAGAGCCGTGGTGAGTACTTGTAAATTCACACACATGTGAAGTACTTTAAAGGATGCTTAGATCCTAACCCATGGTGAGTGCTAGGTAAGCGCTGTCTATTATTGTGTCTTGTCTGCATTGTTGAGGTAACAGCCTCTTACCTGCTCTCTATGCTTCCACCTCTGCTCCTTGGGTCTCTTCACACAGCAGCCAGAGTGACGCATTCCATAAATAAATCATGCCCCCTCCAGTGAATTACCATTTCACTCAAAGAGAAAGCAAAGGTTTTACTTAACCTGGACCCTTCCCTTTCAGTCCTTATTCCCCACTACCCTCACCTTCTTCACCCCGCCTCTGCCATCCAGGCCTCCCATGCTGTACCTCTGACATGTGACACATCCCAGTGCATCCGTGTCTTTTTATTTACAGTTCTCTTTGCCCGGAATGTTCCTAGCCTGTCAATCAACTCCATTCAGGTTTCTGTTTAAATATAACAGTCACAGGAAGAGCATCCCTGCAAACTTGACCTAAATAACAATTGCCACCCAGCACATCACCATGACTCTTGTGTATTTTCCTGATTATCTGGCATATTATGGAATAATATCAATATCTACTCTCCCAACAGAATATAAACTCCTTGATGGCAGGCGTTTGGTTTGTTCACTTGCAACAAGAAATATGCTGGAATCATAGAAGAAGCCCAATAAATGTCTTTTCAGTGATAAATGAGAAAGAGTCAAGGTCAGGGTGTCCTGTCTGGCTGCCACTGACCACATGGAGCAGGGGAGGCTCCTCTGGCTGGAAGGCCCATGGACTGTAGTCCTGAATAAAAGACTCACCGGCTCCAGGCTGGAATCTTTTCCAGGAGCAGCCTGGAAAGTCTGACTGGAAAGTTTTCAGTGGCAGAAGGCAGGTAATCTGCGTTCTTTAGCAATTCCATGCATTACCTCAATAACTTGGTAAATCATCCTGAAAATCTAAAAATGGAAGGTCTCTAAAATATGGAGATTCTGAGAAACTGCAGACTCAAGCAATCTTTGAGGAGATGTTAGTGATCGATGTTAGATGGACTCTTTTTGCAGACACTGGTGCATCCCACTTAGGTCCGAGTGTAAGGGAATAAGGTAGAGTTTCCCTGCCTTTTATGCTGCATCGTCCATGCACAGGCAAGGCAAGGCTGTAAATTCTGCAGAGTATGTGCATGTGCAAGCATGTGTGTGTGTGTGTGGGGGAGCTTCTGTGATACTATTTTAACCAGAAACTTTAGTTAAGTGGAGTCATGGAGCTATTTATGGCTTTTTGATATTCATGTCAAATATCACTGGGGCCACTTCTCAAAACAGTGTGGCTTCCCACAGCGTCTCTTCCTTACTTCCTGTCGCTAAGTGCTCATTTTCAATTTCATCCTGAGTGTGGCCACTACACAACCCATCTCTGCATGGCACTGCCCTTAAAGCCAGGCAACAAGGGCTCGTGTTTTAGAAGAGGCTACATATGACAGACACATTTGAAAGTGCATTGATTAGGGAATATGCCGTCAGCTCTGCTCCTTGGCACCCAGCACTCAGCTCTGACGTGGCGTGATCCCTAACCCTGAACCCTAACCCAGAACCCAACTCCTGTAAGTGCTCAAGCCCCAGGGAAATGCTTCTCCATATCTCTTACCCTGAGTCCCCCAAATGAAAGGTAAGTGGATGTGAATGCCAGGGTTTACAGGTGTGCTAGCACCAACGTCAGGGACAGGTGCTGGGGGATCTGAGCCATACGAGCAACTTAGCCAAGAGAACAGACAAATGCATTAACTTGTGAAGCCTCTCCTTGCAGAGAGTACAAATGCAATAGCTTTGTACATGAAGAAGTAGCATAAAATATCCGTTTCTTGCTTTGTGTTCATGTTCCATGTCATGGTTCCAGAGGAAGACATGAGTTGGTGAGGTATGCACACGTCAGTCAGCTAAGGACAGCTTAGGAACAACTTATATTAGACAGTCCATCTTGCTTTGAATAGTTTACGTTTGTAGATATAACAAGTATGGAGCAGGATATTGACTTTTCACATTGCTAACTAGATGAATATTACCTGCTAACACACGAAATAGTAACACTAAAAAAGTAAGATTCAATTAACTTAGCAAATAATGGAGTTAACTATTTCAGCTTGTTTAAATAATTTAACTGTAATTTTTGATATTTTGACATAATTTTATAATTTTAATTTTAAAGCTATAATTTTAATTTTAAGTTATGTTGAATATTTTAGAAAACTAGAAAATAAAGGAAAATCATTTTTATCTTTTGATTTTTTACATTTACTTTAATTTACATTTTTGAGAACATTTAATAAAATTTTATATATTTTGAATCCATTACATTTTACTTATCAACCTTTTACATCATTTAGAATGAGTACAAATTGAGATTGTGATACTATCCAAAAAGATGAAGATTTAGCTCAGAGAAAAAGAAAGATTTTCAAAAATAGAGTATGTTTACAACTAACTAGAAATAATAGAAGTGAATAAATTTTATCTGCTAGAAATCACATTAAATTACTGACAAATGTTATTACACCTTCTTGATTTAAAGAAGATTTAATGAAAATGAGTAAGGAAATTACTCTCATCAAATCTACAACCTCAGCAAGTCTGGAAAAAGCAGTGTAACATCTTCATCTTTACCAAATTATGACATTGTTACTCATGAGAAATAGCAGATCCGTGGACCTCCATCTCCACGCTGGCTGTGAACCTGGAGAGTCGACCTTCCCCCAGACTCACAGCGAAATAGGATGCCACAGCCTCAGCTTTCACTTGCCGTACTGTCCCTAAACACAAGTCTCTCAGGCCTCCTTTTTCACAGTCATCACTGCAGGAAACAGGCCAGCACAGAGTAAGAATGCAGATATGGGGAGCCACAGGCCAGGCCCTGCTTGCAGTGGCCAATTCTCATTGTAAAACAGTAAGTAGAACTCAGTCTGAGCATCTCTTCTATTTTATTCATTTGGTTTTTAAACCACATATACATTGAGTGCATGTTATATATTATACAAGGTCTTTGCCACCCACTTTATACACCATACTTGATGTCTGAAGAACCTTGTGGAAAGAATTAATAATGCTTTTTTCCTCAAAGATGAAGGAACAGAAAAGTGAGTGCCTTACCCATGCTTATCTGTATAGCAAGCGTGGTGCTGGAATTTGAGTCAAGACCCCACAAATAACCTATTATGCCCCCCATTAAATTAAACCAGCTTTGGCATGAGAGTGGAGCATGCCAGCCCTCTATCTCTTCCGGATTATTCTCTAACAAAAAGCCATGTTGACTCCTCAAGGAACTTCTTTTATTGTAATAAATAAACATCAGTGTCTGTTCTCTCCCTATAGTATGTGAGCTCCTTAATTTAAAGCATGGCTATACCCTATTGATTTTGTATCCCCTGTGCCTACAACAGGGCTTATGTATTTTAGGAGGTAAGTATTAGATAAAAGAATGAATGAAATGAACGAAGACACTGCAATGAGTGACCCTTATCTCAAGTGAATGAAGATTTCTAAAGATCTCCAGAGCACATGATATCTGTTTGGGCAACTTATGATCTCTCTCTCCCACTGGTCCTGCCATGCCACAAGTAGAGGCATGGTCCCTCTTGCAATTATCAGGTAAAGGCATCCTCTCTTCTGTCTCTCACTTAGTCCTCTCTGTAAGATGAGGAGTGATTTGTCTTACTGCCCAGGTTGGGACGGAAGACCAAGAACATCTGGTAGAGCCCCTTTTGGGCTCCCTTTTTTCCTAGCAAACCCAGAAAATAGTTTCCTTCTCTCCAGCCCGGCATCCACATGGGAGGTACAACTGATCAAGCGTCCAGTGACAACTTCTGAAGGCAGATCACAGGGCTCTCATCTCTGTGCCCACTTTCAGCTCTCTGGATTCATGCAGGTGAGCAGATCGTGACTTCTAACAAGCTGGGCAAGCATCTGACTGGCAAACCCTACTATTCCTATCCGTTGGTCCCAAAGCTGAAACGTAGGGGAAAGGAGCGTAAAGCATGGTTCGGATTATTGTTCAAAGCCACGTTCTCTCATCGACCTTAACCAACAATAAAGCTATTTTCATCCTTATTTGACCCCTGTGTATGTGTCTCAATTGATTCTCAGCTTCCAAGAGGGATGAGGTCGAGCAAAATCCATTTTTTTAGAACACTCTTCTAAACAAGAATGATGAATTTTGGCAGAATCTTATAGTTGTAGATATAAAACGTATTTGCAGTTGATCCCCACTCTTACTTTACCTGGCCCACTTCTCTGAGAAGTTTTCCTTTATTCCTATATTAGGATGTGCTCCTACTTCATCCCATGACCTTTGCCCTCAGTACACTCCAGAATAGTACTCAACACAGTGAGTGTCATGTTATAAAAGTTACTTGTTTTTTTGTAGGCTTCACAACCCTCAGACTCCAAACTCCTTAGAAGGAGGGAGATGATGACCCTGTCTTATATCTTCTCTTCACTGCAGTCCCTGTAGCTAGCTCAGTGCCCAATATTTAGAGAGTACTTAAATAAATATAAGTAAATATTAATAAATGAGGACATTATAAATTAATTTAAAATGTAATCCTAGTGCTCTGGAACTTCAACTGTCTTGTTAATGTTTAGAAAAAAATATTTCAAAACACTTCAAGATTTAATCTCACATTTTACAATGTGGCTGAATCAAGCACGCTAGCAAGACACTAAGTGCCAGAGAGGAACGTGGATCAGCCTGGGAGGGGGAGGGCTGAGATGCCAGCACCAGCTCCGCCTTCAGCTTCCAGTGTAAACTCGAGAATGTGGCTCTCTGGGTGCATGATTCTGGGCCCACAAGTCGCATTTTGGTGGCATCATTGGATTTTTATGAAATCACATGCTGCTTGATTAGGGAGAGAAAGCACAGGGAACAGAGTTTGCATCTCATTCCACTGTACGAGGAAGCTGAAGCCTGAAGAGATGAGCTGGGCTCTTCAACCACATGACACAACCAGAGCCAGAAAATGGAAGTCCATGTCCACCAGGTCTGTGTGTGTCTACGTGTTTTCCAAGAAACCATCCTGTCTCTCATTAAACACTCACATGCATGGATTCCATAGACACTGAGGACTGACTAGGACTCTGGAAGTCTTCTTTCTAGTGGAAGAAGGAGATTAATCAATTAATGAGTACAAACAAAATTCAAAAATGTTAAGATGTGGTATGTTTGGGACCCAAGATAGAGAAAACCATGCAGAAGAATTGTCTAAACTCACCTATGGAGGAAGATGTCATGTTATTCATTCTAGGGTGATTCATGATCTGTGTTTCTATGTCTGAGCCAGGACTGTGAATGAAAATGGAAGCAGGGGATAGTAATTAGGGGGATCACTACAGGGGAAAGGGGGGTCATGTGGAAAGAAACCCGTTCACCCCATTTCCCACCTCCTTTTCTACTCTCCAGTTTTCCTAGTTCCTTAACATACCCACTTTCCTGTAGCTTCTGTCCTGCACACATGCTGGTCCCTCCACCCAGAGTGTTTCACTCCTACCCTCGCATGGCTGTTTCCTCATTCTTCACACGTGACCTTAAATATAAGTTCCACAAGGAGGCTTTCTCTGTCTGCCCCTAGTCTAAAGTAACACTCCCATTAACTACCTTTTTTTTGAAAACTACTGTTGATTTATATACACTTATATTTCAGGTGGTAATATAACAGAATTGGCATCACTTCCACCAGAGCCAGGACTAGGGTGAGAGAAGTGAGGTCTCTGGGACACAAAATCCAAACGTCTCTCTCAGGGTCATACAAGTGCTCAGTGCTATCTCCATTGAATGATGGTCCCTGCTGTGTCTCTCTTGATACATGCCCTGTGCTTCCTTCTCCAACAGTAGATAAATAATAGCATATGTGTCCTCATCCTTATTTGAACTCTAAAAGATGAGGGGTTCTATCTTGTTCAAGTCAGAATTCTTATGATTATTAGTTCCTGGCACATTGTAGATAATACTTAAAAGTTTGTTTAATTAAAGTATGTGGTCAGGGCCGGCCGAGTGGCTCATTGGTTAAGAGCTGGTTTGGGGACGCCAGAGGCCCAGGTTTGGATCCCACATATGAGGGCCAGTGACACTGCCCTCTACAGTTAACAACAGCTCCACCTGGAGCTGGGCTGTGCGAGCTCCGGCGACGGTGTAGGCTGCAGCCCCTGCTGCAGTGGGCTGCCATAGGCTACAGTGGGTGGCCGGCAGCCAGCGTGAGCAGCTGTCAGCTGGTGTGAGCTGCCAAGAGCCGCTGTGAGCGGCCATCCAGAGGCCGGCGACCAATCTGCCTCACCCGGGACGAGCGCAATGATGATACCAACATGGGCCAGTGAAGCAACGGCCTCCACAACTAGACTGAGAACAAAAGGACAGCAACTTGTCTGTTCCCCTTCCCCAATTCCCCAACGCTGTTCCCCTCCCCCAATTCCCCAATAAAATCTTTAAAAATAAATAAATAAATAAAATATGTGGTCTT
This sequence comes from Aselliscus stoliczkanus, assembly GCA_033961575.1. NCBI lineage: Eukaryota > Metazoa > Chordata > Mammalia > Chiroptera > Hipposideridae > Aselliscus > Aselliscus stoliczkanus. Next base: position 135,446,691 of record CM066734.1, read on the forward strand.
GGAAGGTAAACATTTTTGTTAGGTTGGCTGATTATTGTTTTTTTCTTTTGCACAGGTTTTATTACACAAATTTTCACAAATGAAGGTCAGCACTATGCTTCAGTTCTTGTCAGGGGAGGGCAAAGGGACATTGTTGATGATAAACCAATAAGCAAAAATATTGAAGCTCAAATATGGATAAAATATCATGGAAGGAAGACATAATAAAAAGAGGGCACTTAATGGGGAATAATGCTGGTAAGACTTACACTATCTATTATAATACTTGAGGACCAAATCTCTTATTTGCTAGCTGAGACCTAAAACAAGTCATTTGCACTCACTGAGTGTGAGTTTCCTCTTGTTCATAGAATAGGGCATGTTATCTGGGATACTGATCTTACAGAGCTATTATAAGGCTTATAAAACTAAGTTTTAAGTATATATGGAAATAACCTATAAGTTTTAAAATCATATACAAATGTAAAGAATTCTTTATTAGCAAATTCTTTGTTTTTCTAACATAGCACTAATCACAGACTCTCCAGTATGATAGATAATTCTGCCTATGTCAGCCTTCTCTTTAGAACAAGGGTTCCTGCTGTCAGTGGAGATTGTATCTTTTGTTCCTCTCTCCTTCTCACCCTCCCTTTTTGGCTCCCTCCCTTTCTCTTTTTTTCCTCCTTCCTGTCCTCCTCCTCTTCTTTCTCTCTTTCTTTCTTTCTTTCTTTTCTTCATCTTCTTCTCCTTCTCCTTCCCCTCCTCCCCCTCCTCCTCCTTTTCCTCCTCTTCCTCCTCCTCCTCCTCCTCCTCCTCCTCCTCCTCCTCCTCCTCCTCCTCCTCCTCCTCCTCCTCCTTCTTCTTCTTCTTCTTCTTCTTCTTCTTCTTCTTCTTCTTCTTCTTCTTCTTCTTCTTCTTCTTTTCTCTCTCTCTTTCTCTCTCTCTCTCTCTCTCTCTCTCTCTCTCTCTCTCTCTCTCTTCCCCGCCTCTTTCTCTCTCCCCCTATTTCTCTCCCTCCTTAGAATTTAACACTAGTTAAAGGCTCAAAACATCTATTGGTTGAATTAAATAACCTTTCTCAAATACCACTTATTTAGTGTACTTCTAGCAAAAATTATACCTAAATTTTTAATCTGACAAGCCATGATCCAACAAAATAAGTGTTTAAAATTATAGACTATAAATATTTTGTGGTCTAAATGAGGCAAACTTGAAGGAATTTGTGTGAAAGGAAAAATAGGATTAAGCAAAGAGAGAAGACAAATGGGACAAGTGAAGCGAATTGATCTTACAACAAAATGCTGCTGCAGTGACCAGGTCAGTAGTGCTGTCCATGGTGCTGACCATTTCTTAACCTTTGAAAACAAGTCTCTTCTGTCCAGTTTCTCCCAGATTCTCCTAACGAGATAAGAGGAGAGATCATACGTGGGAGATGAGAGGGACAGGGAGGACTTCTCCGCCTACTAGAGAACCTAAATAATATGAAGGAGGTACTGATGCAAAGATTACAGATGATGATGAGAAGGACAAGGAAAAGGAGGAGGAAGAAAACAATTATTATAACCAAAATTTATTGAACGCTTATGTTTTCTAGCCATGTGTTTAAAATTAAACAAGTTTATGAATTAGGTACTATTGTTTTCTCCATTTTACAAATGATCAAGGAAATGAGTTTTCAAAGACTAAAAGCTCAACATGAGTTAAAAAGCACCATAAGGCTGCTTCAAAAGCTATTTTGGTCTCAGGGTGCCCGTAGTGGCCAGAAAAGGAAATTGATGTCCCTGGTCTACTAATGTTTCTCATTTGTAACCAAAATCTTTATAACCACTTATTTACAGATGATCTTAGCAGGAAAGGGTAAAGATTAGGAAATAAATGCAAAGATATCAATAGCATTCAAGCTGTAAAGAAAAATTGTTATAAATTATTTGCAGCTGGATTATACATATACATACCCTTTTAAAAGTGTGCCTGTGTGCATCTTATATGTAAAAAGGTCTTAAGTATGTGTATAGAAAAACAGAATTACATAGGAAAACAAAAATCATTAAATAAAAATTTACATTGAAGAAGTTTATAATAATGAATACAATAAATGTCTCTAAGTAATAAATAGAAATTTAAAACAAGGGATAATACCTTTATAAAAATAAAATCAAGTCAGGAAGGATTAGTGTGTGTGTGTGTATCTGTGTGTGTGTACAGCATTTTATGTATGTGGTTGTGCATTACAAGGAATTATTAATCTAAAACTGTCTGAAAATAAATGGCACTGAACAGGTAGCCTTAGCAGCCTTTTTTATTTTTTTATTTTTCCATCAGTCTTGAATGTTGCTCTCCTAGATCTAAGGAAAGTTATTTCCAAATCTTGAAGTTTGCCAAGGTTTCTTTTTAAAGAATTGCTTCTCCTGTGAGTCATTGTCCTAGGATTTCATTTCTCAGAATGGCTCTCAGTCTAGCTTTTCAATCCCTGGTGGTTCTCACCTCTGTTAACAGCTAAGTGGCTGATGCACAGATAGATATATATTTGATTTTCTTGCATAGACTTAGAAGTGAATGAAGACCAAGCAATTTTTCCTTTGTTTCTGAGATGTGTGTGATAAGAATACAATATTTTCTTATGTGTTTGTTGGGTGTTTTTTTTTTATGTTGAACTTTATGGATATGGAGTTCTTTTTGTTTTATGTAACTTTTGTTCTCAATTTTGAACTATCAGTTTTCAATCATATAAAACCATCATTTTGTAGTCTATTTTTATATAAAAAAGTGAATCTAAGGTCAGTGTGCCATGTTATTTTGTTTCCCAGAATGGCCAAATCCAGAATAAACAAAGTTATTCAATAATATTTGAAAATCAAAAGCATGTAGTAATTCCACTGACTGATGTGGCTATTGGCCCATACAATTCCATCAGAGGTAAAACTATAAAATTGATCATGAGTTAAAAGGTACCTTCAACCTGCTTTATTCCTGGTTTATTCCCATCCAGAATCCAAAATCCAAAACCAAAATCCATTCACGAACAATGCCTTCACATTTATTACTCTATTTCTAGCTCGATTATACTAGAAATAGAGATAGAGATGATCTAAGGAAAAGAAGAGATACTCTTCTTCCACAGGAATTGTTATTTTGAGTTCAAGAAGTACTCAGAATACTTCCCAAGAAAGGCTGATATTAAAGAGGATTGTAGGGAAGAATATCAACATTTGTACTAAGTGTGTCCCATGACTATTCTTGTGTCAGTCAGGCTAGATTAGGTTGGTTTCAAGAACAAATGACCCCAAAAGCTCAATATTTAAAATAACAAACAAGCATTTCTTATTACACTACATGTCCACTGAAGGTCAGTAGGGAGAGGCGGCATAGGTGGAGACTTTTCTCATTGGCATTACTCAGAAACCTGATGGGGCAGCAACCATTCAAACATTACCAGTCAACATACCAAATAGAGGGAGAGAATTGGAAGGTCTCACTTTAGAAATCAAATGTTTGTCCCTTATCACTTTTGCTCACAATCCACTGGCCAGAAATATTCATATAGCCCCCACAAACTTCAAAGGCATTAGAAGTTTTATTCTGCCATGTGCCAAAAAGAAGGAAGTCAAAAATACTCAGAAAATGGGAGAAGAAACTACTACAAATTCTATGCTTCGCTTTTGTGAATACTCCATTTTTACCTATAAATAAACCTCTACTTTGATTTGTACTAAAGCCTCTGTGTGACAAGAACTGATTCCCTAAATGAAAGGAAGTGTTTTGTTTTCTTTTTAACATTTATATTTAGCAACAGACTATAAGTCATCACTGCTAGGACAGTTCTCTTTATTTTTTATTCTATCCAGACCCGATTATCAATGATATTAGCAGAACCAAAATGAAAAAAACACCAGAGCTTTCATAATTATATAAAGCTGATCCCTTGTTTTCACTGTTGCCTGCCACCAATCTGCACAATGACAAGCATGTAGGACAAAGAGGAATTTAGTCCCCAGAAATAATCTCCTATCAGCTATGCACTCTTCTCTGGGGCTGGTTGTGTTGTGCGTTGCAATGTACCCAGGTTTGAGGGTTAAAATGGCTTGAATTTCATTCCTAGCTATATACTTACTAGCTATGAAATCTTGAGCAAAAATGGTTTACTTCTTTTTCTTCTCTTTCTTTCTGCAAAACTGGAATAAACAAAATGCTTCATGCATAGAAAACCAGCAATAAAATGTTATATTGTTCCTTCACCCATTCCTTCTGTCCTTAACTTTCCTCCAACTTCCATAGGATGTTAGACATACTTTTTCCACTATAATTTTAACTCTATGATTGTAGTTTTTGCATATATATATATATACATGAGATTACATTGGACCAGAAATAAGGTCTGCTACTTAACACTTTGTAAGTGGGCATAAAAAGCTATATGATGAGTTTACTCATTTCCCACATACACTTTGTAATCGGGCATAAAAAGCTATATGACGAGTTTACTCGTTTCCCACATACAGTGTGTTAAGATGGAACTTGGCAATTCTGTATCAGATACTGTAACAAATGGGAATTTGCCTTACAAATGAGGAAACAGGAACTCCAACATAGGTGGATAGTACCTGCTCTCACCTACCTCCCAAGGCAGTTGGGATGACAGAATTCAATAACATAAGCCATAGTTTTTTCATGTATGTTTGCCATAGCGCTTGTAAATGGTAAAGTGCTATTTTCTTATGAATGATAAACCCCTTGCAGGCAGGATCTGTATATGCTTTACCTTGTCCTTCCCACTGTCAGGCCCAATACCATTGCCTGACAGTGGAAGGAGCTCAAGAAATGGTTGTTACCACCTATTCTAGAAGAGCCCTTTCCCTTATTTAAGAAGACGCATGAGACAAAGATGCATATAACATGGTCCAACTCTCTGCACACTGATAGGGTGTACGGTGGGCCAGTGTGATTAAGGGACAGATCAGTCTAGTCCAGGCGTCAGCAAACTTTTGAAGTGGAAGAGCCACCAGGGGTCGGCAAACTGCAGCTCGCGAGCCACATGTGGCTCTTTGGGTACGTACATGTGGCTCTGAAATAAAATTGAAAATGAAAATAAAACTATCATAGGTTCATTTATAATAGTATTTTAAATGTTCTTTATTTGTAAAAATATATTTATGGTTCTTGAATAATTTTTAAATTGTTGTGAGGGACAGGATTGGCTCTTCCAGGGGTTGGCAAACTTTTGAGATTCAATGTACCCAAAGAGCTACATGTGGCTCTCAGTTTACCGACCTCTGGTCCAGTCTCATACACACCTGTGTTCAAATTCTGGCTTTGCCTCTAAAATCTAAATGTTCTTGAGTAACTTGAATCTGGTTTCAGGCTTAGAAGAGTAAATAAAATCATGGATATAAAATGCTTACATAGCCCCTTGCATATAGTAGGACTTCAGTAATGGTAAAGCTCATCCTTTATACTGTTCTTTAAAAAATGCTTAGTGTATGTGAAAAGATTTACTATAAAGCATTAAAACAAGGCATTCATACATGATGACAGAGCCACTATTATGCAATCTATTAGGATTAGTGGTTATTTCCCATCTTCCTGACCCAGGATATCTATATTCTTGCATTTCCCGTGTAAGTATTGATAGTTTTCATATATTTAGCTCAGGTTGTTGAGGAGTAAAGATTTATAAAATTGTCATAACTGAAATATATTTATAAAGATTGAGAAAACTACTCATAGAGCCACTTGACTTTCATCCACCAAGAAAACCTCAAACAGGAAAAGCAATAGCCTCATTTTTAGGGCCTCCACTTCTTACTGTAATGACTGTGACAATTCGTTCTGTAGAGAGCAATTCTGTATGAACTTATTTCAGGTCTTTCTAAACGCCCATATCACCGGAGTTCATCTTTGGGCTTCCCTACTCCAGTGGGCCTCTCGCTTCTGAAGGACAGATAGCACCAGGATGAGACAGAATAGAAGTGCTAAAAATATTTCAGTCCACGCTCCTGCCTGGGGCAGGAATTGCATGTAAAATATCGATCCAAAAACCAAATGGTAATTTTCCAGGCTTATTATAAATGAGGCTATTTATTTCCACTCAGCTTTATTTCTTTGTTGATTTGCGTGGCTGACAATGCAATGCATTAAGCGGAAATTCATTGAGCATTAAGGTATGAAGACACAAACGTGTGGTCAGAAGAACTGATGAGAGGTGTCCTTGCTCTGTAAGGCCCTCAGTGCAGGGACTGGAGAGGCCGAGACACGTTTCCCGGAGCAGACCCTCCTTTTGTGTCCGGGTGAGAGGAGGTTATAATAAGTAACCAACGTCCAGATAACCTAGGGGCAAGCACGGGGATTTTGGAGTCAGACAACGTGTCAGAGCCAACTTTTCCCATCGCCATGCCTATGACTTTGTGCAAGTCACCTAACCTTTATAAGGAGTTAGACTATGACCTTGTTAAGGAAAGTGACTTGGTTGTTGACATTCCCTAAACCTCACACCTTTCCTGTTATGCAATAATGCTGATTGACTATTTCTTGACCTAGTAAAGAAATGAAGAAGTGAATTTCACTTTCTCCTCTGTAATATGGATCAATAGCTACCCTTTCCTTATAGGAAACACAAGAGGAGAAAGGTGTTGTGTGCTATGGGAGACACATGTAACTAAAAAAATTAGAGACATGGCCATGTGCTAGATGAAGGGTGTGCAACTAGAAGGATGGTTAAGCCATTTGCTTTGGTGACAAGAACGGTTTACACAAGATTTGTTAGATAAATGGGAATGGTTTGGGCAGAGCCCTAGACTATTTAGGCCTAGTGTTCTTCCACTTACTAATTAAACTACAATTTCATCATCTTTAAAGTGGGGATAACAATAGGATCTTTCTTATAAGTTTATTATAAGTTATTTCAAATAATTCAAGTGAAGTATCTTGAATATTGACTACACACAGATTTTGTAAAGTTTCAATAAATATGAGTGATTATTATCATCCTGAACTTCAAGGACTGTCCCAGGATATAGCCTCACCCATTGGCACCCTATAGAGATGGCCTCTGCCAAAAAGGGCACCTGCCCCAGCCCGCATCACTAGGACTGGCAGCTCAATATGATGGTATAATAGGACCCCTCACCCTCAACTGGGAACAATTCTGAAGGGTCGCCTCCGCCTCAGAAGATTGACTGAGGCTTCTGATGAGACTCTATTACAACTTGCCTTTGCCTTCTGCCAAACCCTGCTCCCTTTCTTCCCCTCTACAGATGCAGGCCTTCAGAGCACTTCCTAACAGAACGTCCTGCACACTAATGTCCTCTTCAGTATGTTTTCCAGAGAATCCAAATATAGCATCATTATCATCCCAGGATATCCATCACTTCTACGTCAGCCCCAGCAGAAACCAAATTCATAAAACGACAGCCTCTTCCAGGGCCTGTGGAATAAGCCATTTTTCCTTGACCATCTACTTCCTGCTTTATTTCCTGTATTTATGGATCTCAAACGCTCCCTTCCCTTTTGCATCTAATTCACAATGCAGCATGGACACATGATTCTTAACCAAAGCTATTATAACTATATTATAGTTTACTTAATTCTTCCTATTCTTTCTCCCACAGTTACATAGTTTCAAGGAGAACAAAAGTCAAAATAATAGAAAAAGTATCCATTAATGAAATAGCCATGTACAAAATGAGTCCCTACTCTCAAATGCCTCCTTTTTAACACTGGCATCCATCTTGATCTATTGCATCAATGTCTTGTTGGTTAGACTCTCAATGATTGTCAGGTGTTGTAAATGTATGTGTTGTTTTGGATGGTTGTCCCAATTTCAGGTATACAATACAAAGTAATTGTAAAGGAACTGCAAAATTTGCAAACAATTTCACCAAATTGATGAGAGTAACAAGAGTGATCTTGGAGAAGGTCCCAGTTCTCCTGTAAAGTCATTGACAGATGAAAAGGTGGCAGAATTAAATCATTTAACAATTGAAGAAAGGACAAACTATTATACAAAGATAACCTTAAAGTATATCGAGAGAAAATAATTTGATTATCAAAAGATTAAGAAGGGCTCTTGGAACAATGCGTAAAGTACTAAATAGTTTTTACAACAGTACTCTCTTTAAGGTTATGCTATGAAAACTGTTAGGAAATAAAGAATATTTTATCCTGATCTCATGTGTTTATAATAAAAATCATGCACCCACCTTCAAAAACAATGAAATCAACTTGATTCATTCTTTGTTCATTCTAAGAATTAACTCATGACTGTATCTGTAACTTACATTTTATAATATAAGCACTTAATATTATAATGGTTAGTTTAATTTATCCTACATTATCCCAGTCAAACTTGCATTTATTATTTTCTCCAACATAAATACCCCCATTTTTGTGGATGCACGAGTGTGTGTGTTTGTGGATTCACTTTAAGTGGTCTTACCTCAGTATGACTTATCTGGAGATACTGAGGCCTTCCTCAGCTCCCCTGGGGCTATCCCCTAACTTCCTCTGCATATCCTCAGTCCTAGTGCACCCCTACAGTACGTGTGTTAATGGACTCCTTACAACTTTCCATCCAGACACACAATAGTCTAACAACCCCAGACCTTTGCTACCGATGCTACTCTCACCATCTGAAACTCAGCACCATGGTATAGATCTCTTATTTTTTTAATAAACAAAATAAAGTATTATTTTCATGAATATAAATAAAATATAACTGCAGGAGCATAGCACTAAAATATATATAATATATAAGTATGTACATATATGTGCATACATATATGTGTGCACATATATGTATTTTTTCTTCAAAAACCTTGAAAAATCGTTGCTATGTTTAACCATTTGCAAATTTGTGAGAAAGATGCATGTATACGGGTATGTGAAAATGTATTATGGATTATGAATTTAATAAATGTAATCAAAGTGGTTTTAATTCTAAATCCTGGGCCTTACCTAACGAGACTGAATGACTAGAGTAACTATGGGAATGCAGCAGTTACCAGAGTTAGAGAAAATGTTCTTCTAGCAAGATCTTCCTGGCGTGACAAACAACCAGAACATCCATCAAATGAAAATCATGTTTGAAGTGAAATCCCATTTGCATGACAAACAGCAGAGCATCAGTCAGAACAAACACCTGCGTTTAGGACTTGGTAAAAATCCTGCAGGAATGGCCCCGTCTACAAGTGTCAGCAAAAGCATTCAAAAGGTTTGGATTCTTTGTTTGTTTGTTTGTTTGTTTAATCTTTGTAAAATTAGAGCAAAGTCCAATCAAAAAGAAAAGGGGAAGGGAAGGAGAGAGAGAGAAAGAGAGGAGATTGGGGGTGGGGGTGGGGCGAGAGAGTTCTTTCTTCTGTGGAAAGGAAAAGCAGACATGGGGTCTGAAAGGAGATAATCAAGCAGCCCAGCAGCCAGCAGCTAAAGGTTTGGCAAGCTGTGGCAAGCAGGTGTGCTTGGCTGTGAAACAAGCACTGCCTGCCAGGTCCTCGCATCTTCCCAGACGCGTATGTACCACGCCGGCATATGGGGCTGGGGAGAAAGAGGGAGAGTACGGCGATGCGAGATTAGATCTGGGTCATAAGCAGAACCCAGGCGTCTCACATATCCCCAGCCCCGTCAGACTCTCTTCTACAGGAGCTTTGGAAAGGGATCTGGGAGCACATTCCATCCATTCTTTAGCCCAGTTTCAGGGAGAGAGTTTATTGTCATGGTGAGAATGTGGCCTTCAGGCAGAAGTGACCGCATTATTTACCAGCTCTGTGACCTTGCTAGTGTTATCTTCCTGAGCCTCAGTGTCCTCATCTAAAAATGGAGAGAAGGGTTTATTTTTTGAAGATTAAAAGAAGTAATACATGTGAGCATACTCAATGCACGGTGTGTGTTGACCAAGTGGCAGACCACTCCCTTCCCTTGGACACGCGCAGGGCCCATCTTCCTCTCTCAGTCTAAGTAAAGTCAAGGCTGCCAAATTTGGCTCCACCTAATTTTGTGAAGGTCTCTGATCCGCAGTTCCTTCTTTAATTATGAAGTAGCAGCTATCATTGGGAGACAGCAGGAAGTGAAGAATTACACAGGAGGAAACCTGGGCCAGCTGGAAATTACCCTGTCTTCTCCCCGGAGTACGAGCATAACCTGAGAAAGATCCCATTTCTGTACTTCCGTATCTGTAGCTGTATCGTCAGGCTCCCCCTGAGAAACAGAATCAATAGCATATATACTAATGAGGGGCACTCAAACAATCTACCTTCTGCTGCCTTTTTTTCACCAGTTCTCTTTCATTAGGACAAGTGGTTGACCCTACTGACATGTCCACATTTGCCCTGTTTTGTGTCAGTCAATCCTAAACAGACAAATAAGACGATTCTTAACCTCAGCCCCATCACCTGAGGAGAGCTGGGTATTTCATCTCTAAAAGATTAAGTTTTCCCTATGATATAAAAGGACTCTGGAAACCCATAAATCTCCCAAATTTTAGTGCTTTAAATTCATCTCTCGGTAGGACACTTCCAACAACATTCACACTTGCTCTCTGGTTTTCCTATCCAAAGTATACGATACACTGTGAAGTACTCTAATCTGTAACAAATCAACACCAAACACGTCTGACCTTGCATTCACATCCTCCACTTTGGGCTCTTCAATTGGGGCAAGAAATCAAACATTTGGAGTTTTTCTCCATCTGTGAATTTTGTATGATTGCCCCTGGCATATAGGATTATTGTGGGGATTTAATGTGCTAATTAATGCATACTACTTAGCCCAGTGACTGGACCATGGGATAGGAGGGTGAAGGATGACCTATAATCTATTATTGCCCAATCTCAACCTCCAGTTTCATTCTACAGGTGATTTTTTTTGTTTCTGTAAAGTGTGTTAGTGTCAATGTTATTCAAAATGCTACCTAAGTTGGGTATGTGTTTGGACTCTGCATTAGAACAGCTGCTTTGGCCAGGATCTGGCTGAGTTGATTTTTTTTACCTCATCCCCTTCTTTTGTCAAAGACAAAAGACTCAACAAAAGACTCACCTCCAGTGATTCTCCCACCCCTACTGCCTGCCTGTCTGTCAGCCTTGGAACTGCTTTCTTCATATTCACATAAAGCTGTGTCACTTTCTCTTTTAAAAAGTTCTCTTTAATTTGAATTAAGAGCCTAATTGTCCCAGTTCACCACTTCCAAAGTGACTCCAATAAATAGAAACCAGAACATTTGGAAATCGCCTCCAGCCCTCTCTGTGCACAGCTCGCTTGGAAATCTCAGGCAGCTGCGTGTTTTACTAATGACCTTCAGTTGCTCAGAGAATGTATTATTCACTCCCCACCTATTTCACTAATCCCACTTTCCTAAAACAAATATTAACTAAACTTATCTGCTAAAACAAGCCAAAATCAAGTCTCTTATCAAATAAACTCAGAGACAGAACAGAAAGCTGGGGATCTGGTCCAGAGGAAATTGTCTTTATTGGGAAGGCAGATATAAAACTCCCTTTTGCCTCCAGATCCATTCAATGCAGTTCAACGAACCTTTATTGAACACTCTGTATGCAGGCAGCAACAGCAACAGGGAAGACTGAAAATTGGATTCAGAGTTAGAAAGCCTGCTATCAAAAGAATTGGATTCGAATTCCATCTCCACTCTGGACCAATTGTGAACATTAGGAAAATCTCTCCAAGGTTCATTTGAGGGGAGATAATAACATCATTACTCAGCAGCCTCCCCACTTCCTGACACACACAACTTGCAGTAAAGTCTGCTTGGATTTGTCAGGGATAAAACAGTGAATGTCTTATAGAATATTAGAAATTAGGGGAAAAAATATTGACATCTTGATGCCTAAATGGATCACAGGAATAGACGTTGCAATGTCTCTCACTCCACCCAATGAAGAAAGTTGTTTTATTTCATGAAAATTTGTAAATCCCATTGCCCATTAAAATACCTTTCACAGTCCTATTCCATTTTCACCTACCCTGGTCCTAATACCTTAACAGAGCATGTGCTCAATGCTGGCATCGAAGATTAGAGGAGCAAGTATAGAAAAGGGACTTGCACCTCAAATTCCTCTGAATTGTTGCCAAAGCACTCACCTGGTGATCTCACCTTCTTTTTTGAGCTTTTGGAAGCCGCATAGATCACCATGGTACCAGGAATGTTAGGTTGAGCCATATGTACTTGACCCATTATGTAACATCAATAGTAAGGGGAGCACCCAGGCAAAATACATGACACACAGGAAATAATTCCATAGATGACACGTAAGATAATTGCAGTTTTGTCCTGCTAAACCATGACTGAAAAGACAATTTTAAAAACTTCTATGGGAAAAGCGTGTTGTCTAAATAGGTAATGGATCATCTCTGATAAACAAAAGAGAGGAAAGCAAAGCCCAATGTTGGGAAAAGTTTAAGACAACAGCTGATTGACCTTTACCTCCAAACTGCTATGTAATATTGTTCCAAATGCTTGGTTTTCCCTTATATCACCCTCCCCAACAAAACCCTTTCCTGCTTCCTCCCCAGGATGTGGTGATGGCCTATGCAAATGTTTATGAAAGGACCAGATAGGTTTCATCATTATTAGACACGGGGTAGGTGCTACAAGGGTTAAACAGATGGACATCTGATGTACCCAACAGTCCGGAGTGCAGAGCTTAGTGAGAACTGGCCATCGGCTTTCCAGCAAGAAAAATAGCTGAGAGCTGTGCAGGAGGAATGAAGAAGGATAAAAAATGCAAAAGCTTAGGACAAGGCCTGTGCTCTTAAAAGAAAGTCCAAAGCAAATGCGGCAATTATAGAAAAGACGTTACAAATGCCTTAGAAATCGTCAAGGAAAACAATTTTCTGCCCTCTGCAGGAAACTTCCAATGTGCTCTCAGTTACAGCATCACCATTCAACCTGCATGGGCCTAAGGGGTAACTCACCATCATCAACAAACAAAAAAGCCTGCTTGGTTTCCAGAGAGCTCGCCAACCCACACCCCTTTCTTGGCCAAGACATGGAAACAACTGAAGAAGTTGTGGTACATATTCACAAGGGACTGCTACTCAGCCATATGAAAAGATGAAATAGTGCCATTTGCGACACCATGGATGGATCTTGAGAATATCATGCTAAGTGAAATAAGACAGAAAAAGTCGAGAACCGTCTGACTTCATTCATATGTGGGATATAAAACTGAAAGCAACACACGAACAAGACAAACAAACAAACAAAAACCCATAGGCACAGACAACAGTTTAATGGTTACCAGAGGGTAAGGGGGGAGAGGATAGCAGAAGAGGAGAAAGGGATCAAATATATGGTGATGGAAGGAGAACTGACTCTGGGTGGTGAACACATAATGCAATATATAGATGATGTATTATAGAATTGTACACTTGACACTTAGGTAATTTTACTAACCAATGTCACCCCAATACATTTAATTTTTAAAAAGAAATTAAATATTCTGACTTTTTACACTAGCCTGTATTCTCACCTTTAATTTACAAAGCTGGGGACAGCAAAGTGAAAATGGGGGTATGCTAACAATTTCATTATTCTCATCAGCATTTACTTCCTAATTCAAAAATAGGACATGAACTAGAAACATACCTTATTATTCTAAACACCCTGGGGATAAGATGATGCAGTAGAAAAATAACAGGAAAAAAAAGGCTAGAAAGAAAAAGACGAAATTACATAGGTGCTTTTGCTAGGTTTTTATTTTTTCTTTTTTTCTTTTTTTTAATATATTTTGATAACACGGAAATGTATTGTTTTGAAAATACTCCCAAAAAGGTTTTAGCGGGCAGCTAGACCGTAAGTGTGTGGCTGCAGAGACCGTAAACTGGTGACACTGACTCATGAAGCAGATTTCTCCCTGGAATCCCTGTAATGAGCAAAAACCGGAAGACAAGGGCACACCGCGGCTTTCTCCAAAATCATTGAGGTTTTCTCCAAGATCATTCTCCTTAAGTTGGGAGTCTTTAGGGTGCTCCAGTCTTATGATGTGACCTCAGTGGAATGCAATGTGAGAACTTCTAGATGCAGTGAATCAGCCGGTGCTCTGTCAGTCCCCACCCCCTGCTCCTTTCTCAGGGAATAGAACCCATTCTCTCTTAGGCCCTTGTGAGGATCGCAGATGGGCCGATGGGCCTTTCCCAGTCACCCTGCGACTCCTTGGAAACAGCACAGATAACCACAGCCACTACTCTGTCCATCCAAGTGAGTGAGCTCAAAGTTCCCTCTGAATAACCAAACAGCAAAAGCTACCCATTTCAGTTCCACCCGAATGAGCCTCTTATTCCGGCCATTTTCCCCCTAGGAGTGTATTTCGTTGCTGTTGTTGTTATATAAATCTTTGGTGAGTCACATTTGTCCTTTGAGTTTCAGGTTGACTTTCTGCTGCCTGGGTGTGCCATTCCTGTACATACTAAGTGGAGCCGCAGATGGAAAGTGGCAAAAATGGAAACGATTACCTTGAGACAAGAGGGCACTTGAAAAGCCCTTCACTTGAAAGGTTTCATTCTGCCCAGTTGTTCAGTCAAGGCGTACATGCTGGGAGGACAGCCTTCCAGGAAGCTGCCTTAGAGAACACCCAGGGCACACTGGTGTGCTAAGCCAGTCCGCGCCACTCACACAGGCTCCAAACCCACTCACGCCAGCTAGCAAGTGTCAGCTGAATGCTCCTTGTCCCAATGGCGCCTTGATGTCAGCTTAAATGAGCTATGGGGGAGTATGTGTGCCACTAAACTCAGCAAACACCACACTTCTGAGTGTTCTGTTTTAGTACCCCGGTGTTCAATCGAGGAATGTTTTATACCAATATCTTGAAAGATTGCATGAAAAATATTGAATATCAAGGTAGGATTTTTGCAGAAGCTAGAAACCCTCACCTTTGTTTTGTTTTGTCCCAGAGAGGCAGCTGATAACCTTTTTCTAGCACAGCCCCAATAGCAGGCCTGAGAAAGGTCAATATCTTAAGCGCCATCTGGCTCTGTAAGGCCTTAAAAGAAAGGTCCCTTATTTCTGTGACTTCACAAGGAAATGCCAACCAAAAAGAGGAGATCCATTCCTGTGACTGTGTTTCTTTCAGTTCTGTCAAACAGCCAAACCCAGAGCCTGCCGTCCCTTTGTGCAGTCTGAATCTTCAAAGTCCTTCAATTACGTATGCCACGTAGCTTTTTACACCTTTATTCTGTGAGAACCCAGCCTGTCTAGTTCTGGAACCACTCCATGAATACATCAGCTTAAATTTCCCATTCTTCTGCTTTATCCTCAGGCCCTAACTTTCTCTTTCTTTCCCTTTCCTTCTTTGTTTCTTTTTTCTTTCCTTCTTTGTTTCTTTTTTCTTTCTTTCTTTCTTTCTTTCTTTCTTTCTTTCTTTCTTTCTTTCTTTCTTTCTTTCTCTCTCTCTCTCTCTCTCTCTCTCTCTCTCTCTCTCTCTCTCTCTCTCTTTCTCTTTCTCTTTCTTTCTCTTCCTTCCTTCCTTCCTTCCTTCCTTCCTTCCTTCCTTCCTTCCTTCCTTCCTTCATTTCTTTTTGGGTATATAACCAACCTTCCTTCCTTCCTTCCTTTCTTTTTGGGTATATAAAATCTTTTTATTATGGTAATAACACTTAACACAAGGCCTACCCTCATAACAAAATTTTAAGTGTACAGTACACTGTTGCCAACTACAGGCTTTGTGAGCACAGCAGATCTGTAGCTTTTACTCATCTTGTATTACTGAAACTTTATACCCACAGCCCAGCAACTCTCCATGTCTCCCTCCACCCAGATTCCGGCAAACACCATTCTGCTTTATGAGTTTGACTATTTTAGATTCCTCATGACAGTGGAATCATGCAGTATTATTTGTTCTTGTATGGCTGGATTGTTTCACTTAGTATAATGTTTTCAAGGTTCATCCATGTTGTCACAGGTGGCAGGATAGCCTTCTTTTTTTAAATCTTTATTAAATGTATTGGGGTGACATTGATTAATAAAATTATATAGTTTACAAGTGTACATTTCTATAATTCATCACCTATATATCACATTGTGATATAGAGTCAGTCCTCCTTCCATCACCATGTATTTGGCCCCCTTTACTCTGTCACCCCCTTCCCCTTTGGTAACCACTAAACTGCTGTCTGTGTCTATGAGTTTTTGTTTCTTTGTTGGTAGTTTCAGGCATACAAAATCATTCTTTTTTTAAACGAAGCTTTCCCAAAGTGGTTTTGTCTCCTGCCACTACTTTCTCATCTTCTGTCATTTCTCACTCCCTGACATCTGCCTGCTGCCCTCAGGTCCAGTTCCGATCAGCACAGCCTTGTCTCTGTCAGGCTCCTGGCTTCTCCATGCCCCCTCCATACCCCTCTCTGAGCAGCATGTGCCCCGTCAGCCTACTCACGTCCTGAAACATCCTGTGGCCCCCACGACGATTCCAAACTGTGCTTCTCAGCCTTTGTTTCTGATTGCTCTTCTCTATTTTCTTGGTTGGGCAATTTTTCTACCCTAGTCTCTAAATGCAGGTTTCTCCAGGAATCTCAGGCGGGCACCTGCCATGGAGTCCACACAGCCCTTGGAACCTTTTTGATAGCCATCAATGCTTTATTTGGTTGTTATATATGCAAATATGGTATTTTCTCTAACAGAATACACATGCCTTCAGAGCAAAGAGCAGGCCTCATTGAACTCTGGATTCTTACAGATCCTTTCCATGTAAGAAGTGTTCTGGGCAAATAGACTTACCCAGCTGGATCTTGCCAGTGTCTTGAGCCAGCCAGCAGAATACAGAACAGTGGTTCTCCAGCAAGGGTGATCTGCCCCTCGGGGGACATTTGACAAAGTCTGGAGACATTTTCCATCTTCGTGAGTAGGGAGGGCATGCTACTGCCTACGGGTGGTTAGAAGCCGTGGATGTGGCTAAACATCCCACAATGTACAGAAAAATCCTCACACAAAACAACACAATTTTTCTGGCCCACATGTCAGTAGTGCTGAGGTTGAGAAACTGTGACTTGCAGTGACTATCTTATTGTAGTTTCCCACAGGTTCACCGGCTCACCAGAATAAGAGTTGAGTTGTGGTTAGCTGGTCCTTAAAGAAACACTTGCTCTTGAGAGATGTAAACACAATTGCATTTCGTCAATCTTTGTAACACGTGCTTAACCATCCAATAACTGAATGTCATAAGGTTGTGCTATACCCGTCTACTTATCTCCACCTGACAGCAGAAAGGCCCTCTTTGGCTCCCTAGAAGGTCTTTGTTCTGACCATTAGTTCTCACCGAGTCCACAGCAGAGCCCCTCATTGTCAATTCTTGGATGCGGCTCTAACGTGCAGCAAACAAGCCATGGCATCAGGACCATCTGTTGTGGGTCCCAGGAAGCCTCATCTTTAACAAGCATGGTGAATCCTCAAAAGCTTACTCATGTTTGACCATCACTGGTTTAGGGAAAGTATAAATTACTGGCTAGAAGCCAAGAAGCCCCAAGGTTCAATGACAGTTATGCTCCTGACAGCTTGAGTGACACTGAGTCTTTGCTCATCCTCACTCGTGTTCTGTGAAGTGAGGATATTAATAAATACACCTCATGGAGCTGTGGGAATTAAATGAGATAATGCAAGCCCTGTGTTGAGCAAAATGCCTAGCTGCTAGCAATCATTTGGCAAATATGAGGCGGCATTAGTAAAACAGCTTTAGATTCTCTATGTTTAGAAAAAAGAAGTCAGGAGACCCTTTTAATATTAAGGGAATTATGGATTATCATCCAACTAATAACCTGCTTTCTATAAGTACCCCATCAATCTTCCTTGTGTTGAATTGAAATGAACTGATTTCAAGAGAGTATATATTTATCCCATCATTTGTAACCCAGCAACAATTCAAATAGAACAATACAGTGTTTGAAAGAAGTAATTCATGGGGCTTTAAAGCACTGAGGAAAGGAAAAAGGAGAATGCAGTCACAGAATATATGATGGATTGCTGTGAGGCAAGCTTTGGATATCCTCTATTTTTACATTAGCTGTGTCTCAGGAGTCCAAAGTGTCTTCCTAATCTGATGACTCTCCACAACGTCCTGGTACTATCATTGCAATTGTTTGAAACCTGAGCAAACTGAACTGCAGAAAAATTGAGTGAATTGCTCAAGGTCACACAGAAGTTAAAGCCCAGAATAGAACTGACGTCTGCTGGTTTCCCGTTCAACCACGACCCTTCCCAATACACTTTATCTGAAGCAGTCTGGTGAGAGTGGCTAATGGCTTTGATAGTCTTGAACCATAAATATTTTTTTCTGAGTAATACTCTTGGCAAACTTGCTTATTTTCCAGAATCAGAGATGTTTCTGAAAATAGAGTCTCTGAAGAGTGTTGATTGTCACTCTAAAAGAATAGTCAGTCTAAGAGCAGTCAATGAATTTTAACCTAAAAATGTGGTTTTGGAGACAATAGTCAAGGAATGTTTCATGCCAATATCAAGAATCTTGCAAGACTGAAAGACTGAATGAAAAATATTGAATATCAAGGTAAGACTTTTCAAAGGCTGGAAAACCCAGGGTTAGAATAAGAGCAGGGCTTTAGCACTGAGCTTGGATTGCTGCCAAGAAATGTAGGGAACCTTGGCACCCTTCCCTGACCTCCCAACCCTGGGCATTGGCTTCTATCTCCTGCTGCAGCCAACTCATTTCCTCCAGCCCAATCGATGGCTTTCTAATAGCTGAACATCCTGCTCTGAATCACTTGCAACCACTAAGATACACTTTCGCTGTTTATTTTCTGACTGGAGACAGAGAAGAGCAAGGTCAGTTGGTTCTTTCAATGATTGCTCTTAAAAACTTTCACTGAAGTCTTTTGAACTTTTGAAAACCAATGTCCAATAATACAGCCATTTTAGCAAGTTTTATGGCTCAGGGTTTCATAGGTTTTCTATAACTTTAGCATACCTATCTATCTATTTCATATGTACTAATACATCAGAATTTTTTTTCTCTTTTAAATATTTTACTTTTCAGTTACAAGTCAGAATTATTTAACGGGCAATATTTTATACCTGTCAAATATAGTGCCATGTGCTTCATGTGCACTCAATTAACATTGGAGATTGAAAAAAACATCCATACAAAGATAATACACGATAATCTAGGGGCTTGCTCTTCATGACAGGTGGAACCCTCCTGTTGTAAGAATAAGCATCTATTGATCATGTGATGGTGAGGAGAGAAGCTTCACTAGTGAGAAGGCTGCATATTCCGGAACTGTAGAAGATGAGATTAAACGGATTGTGAATGAGGCAGAGAACATAGCCCTGATGTTATAGGATAGTATGAGTGGGACCGTGGAGAAAAGTCCAGCCACTAGATGAAAATCCTAGTGTGAAATTGTTGTGGGCAATAAACTTGCTACCCATGCTCTCCTTGGCAGCCTACTTTCTCATCAGCACCTGTGTCACCATCACTATCAGCATTTTCACCATCGTCAACATTTTATGACTGCAAGTCATGAAGAAGAGAACCCATCAAATTCAGGATACTGGAGCATAAGTATTATTATTAGTCAATATTATTAGAATCTCCATGGGTCTTTTGGTATTTATTTGAGACCACTTTTAGAGCAACTGAGAAGACTGATTACTTTCTCAGGATCTGAAAAATCATAAAGCATGTGGCACTGAATTTACTTTGGGTGGTCTACGTCCAGATTAACTTAGTTGTCATGTACTTTATTTGAATGTGATTAATCAACAGACAGGAGCCAGAGGCTACATTAAACTTTGCTGACCAGTTATCAAAGAAGTGGAAAGCTATGTGGTGAAACCAGTTTATCTCTCTGTTTTAAAGCTATGTTATTTTTATTTTCATTCTGTTTGAAATGAAAGATTTATTTTTCCAGAAACTTGCTCCTTTGGAAAAATGACCAGAATAATCCAAGATTTTTTTTTTTTTCCTCAAGCTCCAAGTTTGAGATGTTGGTTGCCAGTTACTAAGGAAACCATTACAGGTCAATTATCATTAAAACAATCTCTGAAACTAGATATCTGATAGAGGAGGCATTGTTTTCTCCTCTTTAAAGGCAAACAGTTTCTCTGGTTATAAAAACCCATTCATGTTAGGGCTATTTTTTCCTTTTCTCCCCACTTCCTGGGAAACCAGTGAAGGACAGAAATTTTAGAAAGAGCCATTGAGTAGAGAAGCCTGCATGTGTGGATGATCTTGAAATCAGATTCAACCCACAGATTAACGTTGGCTGTGATATAAAAGAAAGTGCATTTGAACTTGGAAAATAGTTTTTTTCTCCTACCTTTAAAAAAATAGAAGTATTATTTACATACAACAAAATGCAGATTTTATATACATTTTGATGAGCTCTGACAAGGTATCCATTTGTGCAAACACCAGTCTGATAACAACAAAGAACACTTTCATCTTCCCAGCAATGTCTCTCCTGGTGACACATTCCAGCCAAGTCTCACCCCTACGACAACTACTGTTCTAATTCCTGCCCCTATATTGTAGTTTCTGCTATTCTAGAACTTCATATAAACAGAATGATATAATGCATAACCTTATTTTCTGGTTTCTTCTTTCCAAATGTAAGGTTTGTGAGGTTCATCCATGTTATTATATTTATCAGTAGTTTGTTCCTTTTTGTGGCTGAGTGATATTCCACTGAATGACTGTGCCACACTATCCATTTACCTGAGAATATTTATTTTGTTTTTTGCTACTATGAATAAAGCTGTTATGAATGTTGTTGCGGTTTTCTTTACATATCTGTTTATGGACATGTATTTTCAGTTCGATTTTAAGACTGCTAGTCACAAATTTCACTCTTTCCCTCTGAAAGAGGCTGCAGAGGGGAGTAGATTGTTCTGAGCCCTTTTATCCACCTTGAGCCCTTTGGGGATCTCGGCCCAGGGTTTTCAATCCCTCCACCACCACCACCCAGCCCCAGTGTTCCATGCCTATTGAAGGTACCTCAAAGTACATGTCTTCCAGTATACACAACCAAACGGTGTAATAAAGTCAAGACCCTGTCTTAGTCCTTATTCCCATTCCTGGTTAAAATAATCAGAACCCCTTTTTAACATCTCAACACTTTGTAGCTAGTGGGGAGGTATGCAACACCAATGTCTCTTTTTACACTGAAAAGCAGCCTGGCATTTTCAGACTAATTGCATCAGAAACACACCTAACCAGCCCAGAAGTCCTCCTGGGGAGTTGCTATGAGTCCAGTATGTTATCACTTTACATATATTTTGTACTCACAATGAAAAAATATCCAAGTTGCAATCTTTCCCATTCAGGTAGGCTTCGGAGTGCCTCCCTGCATTTTCTGGCCTTTGTTTTGGGAAGAGATATGTTAATAACACCATATTTAAAATTCACCCCACTGGTGTTTCAAGATCCTTGCTGAGAGAGCTGTACTGAGCTGTCTGCTATAATGCACACTAAGGTATTCTAAAGACTTAAGGACTTCATTACAGTGGGGGATACTTAACAAAGGGGGATGATATTCTGGTTGTGGGATCACCGGTGCATTTGTTTTGGCCCCTGGGGGCGTGAGCATGCTGTCGGCTTTGACACTGGAAACACAGGTGATGACTGAAGCTCTCGCACATCTCTTATGTTTGGGGGTGCCACATCTTGAGCTGATTTAATCCCATTGGCTGATTCTTTTTGTTTTCCTCTCTGAGACGAGCTGATGTGCAAAGCATACCACTTAAATACACTTGATTATTCCATATCCCAGTTTTTTGGTTTTGGTCCTAATGTCATATGATTGCTGAACCACTTTCTGAACTTGGTTACCCAAATACACATGGAGTGCTATGCCCATTTTACAGATGGTAAGAATAAAACAGATTAAGTGTTTTGTCATGTTTCATTGTAAATTGTGTCTTTTAAGCATTACTAGCTTCACCCCAGTCTGGGTGAAATCACCAACTTGTCTCTAAGTCACTAGAGTATTTCTAAATTTCTTAAGTGGAAGGCAGGTGAATGTTTCAAATTTCCCTCGATGCACACAGCTAGCGATGAGGCAGGGTCAGTAAATTTGACTATGAATGAAAAAACTTCCTGGGAGGAAAGGAGTGTTGATTCTGACCCCTTTTTCTTCCGGGGCCAATGCTTGAGAGTGTTCCTGATGAGTTAGGATGGTCTGAACTGAAGGTTGTTGGTAATAAAGAACACACAAAGTCACCCAAAGGGATATCATCATGGAAAAAGAAATCGTTTGACAAGTCATCTGAAAACTCCAAAGACTAAACTGGCAATATCCAATAGAAATACAATGCAAATCATACATATAATTGTCATTTTCTAGTTGCCACATTTTAAAAAGGCAAAAAGCAACATAACATGATTTGGGTATTACATTTTATTTAACCTACTATATCCAAAGTATTATCTTAAGAAATGATTAATATACAAATTGTTAATGAGATCTTTTATATTTTGTAATGTATTAAATCTTTGAAATTGGGGTGCATTTTCCACTTACAGTGCACCTCAGTTTGGACTAGCCGCATTTCCAGCACTCCAGCCCCTGAACGGCTGCCATAATTGGACAGGACAGCTGTAGATGTTCATGGGTGAAAGACAAGAAAGGCCCTCCTAGCAGTTACCCTCACAAGGCTGTTGTGCTTTGGCAACATGGTAGGCATCTGAGTGTAAGCAGGGGGCTGGACCCATGAAGTAAATGCTGCTGGCCCTACTTCATGGACACAGGGGTGGTGACAGTGACACCAGTGAGCAGCAGAAGAACCACACCCCACATTGTGGACCACACATTGATCGTTGTGCTTTGCTTTCTCCCTGTTGTGTGGAAACAGAGTTGCTCCCATAATTCTTGGCTAGTTGGTCTAAGGGAAGAAGAACTCAGGAGAGGATTTGATCTTATGGCAAATTCAAGCAAATGAGATTTCAGCCAAGAACCTGAAAAGCAAGAGAACTATAAAGTTCTTTGTTCTGCAAGCCTATGGAGTGTGTCAAATCTGTTAACAATCAGTTGGACATCCACCTTTCCCTCCCAATATACTGTGAGCACCTTGAGGGGAGGGATTAGGATTTACTAATTTATGATACTTCCTAAACATTAGGCAGCACACAATGCGATAAGCTGACTAAGCATGATCCTTTCAACCTTTTCCCAGCACCCAGAAGAGGACTCAGCACAGAGATGTACAAGGTCTGACAATTAAGTTTGAGAACTCAACCTAGAAAAAGTGCTACGTACCTCATTGCTGAGTATCACTATGGCCACCTTCAAAGTACTCCCCTTGGGAAGCTATGCATCAACACCAGTGCCTAGTCCACCCTTCACAGCAATTTTGGAACTCTTTTTCTGCAATGGCCATCAGAGCTGTCATCATATCTTGATGTCCTGAATGTCATCAAAATGTTTTCCTTTCAATATTTCCTTTATCTTCAGGTAAAGAAAGAAGTCATTGGGGGCCAGATCAGGTGAGTAGGGAGGGTGTTCCAATACAGTTATTTGTTACTGGCTAAAAACTCCCTCACAGACAGTGCCGTGTGAGCTGGTGCATTGTCATGATGCAAGAGCCATGAGTTGTTGGTGAAAAGTTCAGTCTTTTTTATACAGCCTTTTCAGCGTTTCCAAAGAGTAAACTTGATTAACTGTTTGTTCGATTGGTACAAATTCATAATGAGAATCCCTCTGATATCCAAAAAGGTTAACAACATTGTTGCAACACGTTCACCAACTTAATTGTCAGACCGAAGGCCTGACCAGAGGGATCTGAGCTCCCTCAGTCTCCAATTGCAGCTTTCTCCTTACAAAAAGAATGTAACCAGAAGGCTCACTCTGCTCATGTCTCAAGTAAGTCTCTGTAGGTGTTATTGTCATTGTTTACCTTCCGAAGTCAGTGGGAAGAAAAAATAACAAGAAAAACAATATGAATAAAAAAGTGTTACATGTACATAGTGTTTTGTATGCAAGTCTCAATTAAATCTCCACATTTTACACATTCAAACAGAATAAGACACTTAGATCAGTCAAATAACTAATAAGTCATTAGTTGGAAATTGAACCGAAGAGGCCTGACTTCAAATCTAACTCTTTCAGTCTTCCTTTCCCTGCCTCATGGCTGCCTCCAAATACAGGACCACATCATGCAATAAAATGCTTTAGACAAATTCATGGTATTTTTTTTATGCTGTTATGAGAAGGAGCTCAGTAAGCCCAGATTAAGAAAATGTTATCATTATTTTCAACTGCCTTTGAACTATCTTTACATATAGTAAATATAACTATGGCCCTATCAGAAAACCCAGAGTGGTCCTGAATGAAGTTTTCATTTCCCACATTGTACCATGATAGTTTGTCTTATAGAATAAAATGACTTCTTTGGAACCAAGAGAGAATTGATTTCTTAAATCTGACCCAGACGTCAGATTGCTGTGCTTTATTGTATAAGTCTAATGGAACGTTTTCTAAGCAGGATCTGCTGTTACGGGAGCAAGTAAATTTTGCTCCAGCAATTTATTCGTTGAAGCAAGGGGGGAAAATAGGCCAGACCACACAGCTGGCTTAGAAGCAATGTAAATGCATTTTTGTTCAGTAAACAATGGAAAAGGGAAATAATTTCCTCCCAAGCCAACAGAAAGCAGCAAAGGACAAACATTTGCTCTTGCCAAATTCAGTCTGAATTACTTATTACCTGCTACAGATCAGGGTATGCTAATAATATTGTGAGAAGCAGCAGAGTTCTGATACCTTATCAAGAAATAGTATGTAAACACTGGTAAATTATCACACATCAGCCATTGCAAGGGGTGGTCATGGACCATCATTATCTCTCTTTGGTTCTGCATTTTAGGAAAAACAAAATCCTAACACTTCTCAACACACTGCTGAGAAAGATGAGTACATTTGAAACCCAAAGACCTGACTTTACTTTGTAGCTGAGTCATTTTCCCCAAAATCACTGAAACTTTCTGAGTTCCCTCTCCCGTTGTTAAACAGACTAATATCTACTTCATAGGGTTGTGATGAAAATTAAGTGAACTAACAGAAATGAAATGTCTTGGTGCAATAACTAATCTATAGTAGAAATACCCACAGACAATTGATCTATAGTGGGAACACACATTCATAAATATAATTTTACCCACAGACAATTGATCTATAGTGGGAACACACATTCATAAATATAATTTTTAATTTAAATATTGAAAAATAGGTGTTTAATGTCTAGTAACCTGATATAGCTGCTCCAACACTGGACTGAAAATGATTTAAGAGTAATACGCCACTTGTTTATTTATTGTTTCATTGTCATAGACATTAAACAAAAGTTTAATTAATTGCCTACTGTGTGTGAGGCACTGTACTAGACCCTGAAGATAACACACGTTAATTAATAAGGTAGACAATAAATCTACCATCTACGGTCTACAACTGATAGGCTACTGTTTGGGGGGAGAGGGTGGTAAATGTTCTACAGGAAGGGCTTTGGCTTCCTAGTATGAGCGTAATGATTTCAGTGTCCACAAACAGCAAAGGATGTTCTGTGAAAGGATATTTAAGATTCTCACCCTCATCACTCCAGCTTAGTCACAAAGTACCAGGCTGTGATATAGAAAAAGCTGCTTTAGCGGACACCATTCCGTTTTGGTAAGCTGCTATTTTATATGACATATTAATGAAAAGTAAGAGTTCATTAGCAGTTAAATTATAAAAACTCCATATTTTAACAGCACTTTTTGAGCAAATACAAAAGCAAAATCTAAGATCTCACTTGTATTAATAATAAGAACTCTACAGCAGAAGGCAGATGTCCCAGAACCCAGTGATTAAGACAAACTCCAGGTGAAGATGGGAGAATTGGGTAGCCATTTGGAAAAAGATAAAATTAGATTCCTATCTTACACCATACATAAGAATAAATTCTAAATGAATTAAAAATTTAAATATAAAAAAAATGGAACCATACATAAACTAAATGAGTGAATTCCTCTTTAACTTTAAAATAGGGACTTTCTAACTATGACTGACTCCAGAGACAATAAAGATTGATAAAACTGACTACAGAAAAAATTATAAAAATGCATAGCATAAAACATAAAAAAAATCAAACACACTGAAAAATAGAGAAAATATTTGTAATGTGTACCATATACAAACGTTTAAGATTCTTAATATATAAGGTACTTCTGAAAATTCAGGGACAAAGGACCAAAAAAAGTATATAAACATAGGAAGATATATGGACAGACAACTTACAACATATATAAAAATTGTCCTCAAACATCTGAAAATATTCAAATTAACTCATAATTAAAGATACACAAATTATAAAACACTGATGCTATAAAAACACCTCTCAGACTGACAATTTAAAAGTAGGAAAGCAAACGGTACTGCAATCAATTGGCCATCCATGTACAGAAAAAAAATGAATCTAAACACAGACACTACACCCCTCACAAAAATTAATTCAAAATGGATCAAAAACATAAAATGCAAAACAATAAAATTCCTAGAAGATAGCATAGGGTTAAATCTACATAACCTTGGGTAATGATGATGATTCTTTTAGACATGATGCCAAAGACTGATCCATAAAAGAAATGGTTGATATGCTGGATTTTGTTAAAATTAAAAAGAGTCTGTTCTGTGAAAGATTGTGAAGAGAACGAAAAGACAAGCCATAGACTGGGAGGAAATATTTGCAAAAGATGTATCTGAAAGACTTTATTCAAAATATTCAAAGAACTCTTAAATAAGAAAACAAATAGTCCAATTTAAAAATGGGCAAAAGACCTGGGCCAACACCTCATCAAAGAAAATATACAGATGGTAAATAAACATATGAAAAGATGCTTGACAGCCTATGTTATTAGGGAACTGCAAATTAAAATGAGATACCACTATGCAGTTATTAAAATGGCCAAAATCCAAAACACTGACAACACCAAATGCTGACAAATGAGGATATGGAGCAACAGGAACTCCCATTCATTATCGGTGGGAATGAAAAATGGTACAGCCACTTTGGAAGACAGTTTGTCAGTTTTTTTGCAAAACTAAATGTATTCTTACCATGTAATCCATCAATCACACTCCTTGGTATTTACCCAAAGAAACTGAACTCTTATGTCCATACAACACCGATGGTCAGATGTTTATAGCAGTTTCATTCATAATTGCCAAAACTTTGAAGAAACAAAGATGTCCTTCAGTAGGTGAATGGATACACTGTGGTACAGTCACACAATGGAATATTATTCAGTGCTAAAATGAATTGAGTTATCAAGCCATGAAAAGACATGGAAGAACATTAAATGCACATTACTAAGTGAAAGAAGCCAATCTGAAAAGGCTACCTACTATATGGTTCCAGATATATGACATTCTGGAAAAGGCAGAACTATACAGACAGTAAAAAGATCAGTGGTCGCCAGTAGTTAAGGAAGAGGGAGGGATGAATAGGCAGAGCATGGGAAATTTACAGGGCAGTGAAACTATTCTATATAATAGTATAATGGTGAATATATGCCATTATACATTTGCGAAATCCCATAAAATATACAAGACCAAGGGTGAACCCTAATGGAAACTATGGACTTTGGGTGATAATGATGTGTCAATGCAGATTCATCAATTGTAACAAATGTACCCCTCCAGTGGAGGCTGTGATAGTCAGGGGCCGGGGGGCTATGCATGTGTAGGGCAGGGGTTATATGGGAACTCTCTACTTCCCATTTAATTTTTCTGTGAATCTAAATCTACCATAAGAATGTCTATTAAAAAAAAAAAAGTAGGGCAACATATCCTATCAGCAAACATGTGAGATTACACATTCTCTTAAAACATTACTGGCAGACATGCAAATCCATACAACACTTCTGGACAGGAATTTGGCAAGACCCAACAAAGCTATTCATGCACTTGTCTTTTAACTCCACAATTCTACCTGTAGGAATCTACAGCATGAAATGCATATATGCACAAGGTTATTCACTGCAACATTGTTTGTTTTTACAAAATATTAGAAATGAGCTAAATGCTCATATATAGAATAATTACTGAAAAACTATGGTACATTCACACAAAGGAATAATATGCAGCTATATCAAAAAAACAAAGAAAGATCTCTTTGACTACCATGATGTGATTTTCAGAGCATAATGTTAAGGGAAAGGTATATCTATAGTAAGCTACACTTTATATAAGAAAGAAAAGATATAAGAAAATGCAGACACAACATTTTTGCGATAGATAAACCAAAGATTAAAGAGATTGGTTACATGCAGAGGATAGGAAAGTGCTGGAAAATAGCACAAAATAGAGACAGGTAGCAAGAATGAGGAGCGGAGGACACCTCTCTGAATAGACCCCTTGGTATAGCTCTAACTCTTAGAATCACGTGACTATTTCACAAACACCCAAAATAAATAATTAAAGGCAACCAGAAGGCAGGGGAACCCAGAGTGGAATAGGAAAAATACCAAATGAATATAATTGAATTACAACAAATAATAAAACTACCTGAAGGGGTTAGGGAGGCAAAGAACTAACCTAACTAAACAACTTTGAAAAACTGGATTTTGGCTGGATGAAATACTCGGTAAAGCGAAAGACAGTAAGAGCTATTCACAAGTGCTATAATTTAGTTAGTAAATCTGTTTCTCATCAGAATATGGGTTAGCAGTTCTGAAGCTACTTTATGTGTGTAATAGGATTCTGTGAGGATTATATATTGTGTATGATGACAGCCAGATTTCTTGCAGCCATGTTCTCATAGCGGATGAGAACGTGGTGCCTCTCTGCACTATCTTTGCAATTTTCTATGAATCAATAATTATTTCCCAAAATTAAAAAGAATGTCAAAGGCAAGAAGCAGCTCTAAGGATAGGGTTGAGATGTTTATTCTGATTAGTACAAGTTCTGATTAGTCCACTATTCTGATTAGTTCCAAAGTATTTATAATAAATCACACTTGCTTTTGTAGGGATGTGTGTGTTTGTGGAATATACATACTCATACATATGCATGAGCACATATAAATAGAAAGGTGATCATTTCAAAAGAGTTCTTTTCCCCACAGTTTCTTATTTTTCTACCATGAACATACATTATTTTTAATAGGGAAAAAAATGGGGCATTTTTTAAGACTGTTACTTGGTCATAAAAAATACAATATGAAATCTTACCACTGTGACACAGATGGACCTACAAGGGATTATGCTAAGTGAAATAAGTCAGGCAGAGAAAGACAAATACCATATGATCTCATGTAGATGTGAAATCTAAAGAACAAAATAAATGAACAAACAAAACAGAAACAGACTCATAGATACAGAGAACAAACTGATGGTAGCCAGATGGGATTAGGTTTGGGAGGATGGGTATAAAAGGGGAAGGGATTAGGAAGTACAAACTGGTAGTTACAAAATAGTCATGGGAATATAAAGTACAGCATAGAAAATATAATCAATAATATTGTTTAAAAAAAAGAGTGTTAGAGAAAAATTTAACTTAACTAATTTATGATGGGGAAGCTAGTGAGCAGAGGGATCGACTACCTTGGCCCATGTTTCCTACTGATTCCATGGCAGAGCCAGGGCCACTGCCATCTGTCCAGGGGCTCCGTCCCCTGGGCCGGTGACATCCTTGTCTTAAGTAGGATTCTAATACTTTTCTCCTCCCAGAATCCATGGTTCTAGAGACAATGTAAATGACAGGGCCAAAGAAATATTCACAAAATGAATAATAGGGATGTAGGTAATATTTAAGAAAGAAGTTTTTTTGTTGAGGAAAAAACAAAGTTAGCAACCAGAAGTATGAAATATGCAAACAGATTATCTCTGCCAATGAAAATACAGCAGAATTGTTCAGAAATGTTATTTCTCTATCAATGGGCATTCTTTCCATGTAAGGCAAATAGTAATTGCAAATAACACAGAAATATAGTCTTTTAAAATTTTTCAGTATACTTTTATTTACATAAACTTGGTTTTTTTCCCTAAAACAAAAGTTCCAAAAAGATCTTAAATATCAATTTCTAAAATTAAATACAAAAATAAAAGGCTATTTTTTATTGAAATTCTTCAAATTAGAGATCTTGGTTATTCCTTAAATACAGGAACAAAGAATTTTAGAACTGAAGAAAATTTTTTGACATCTTGAAAACCCAGTTTTCTTTAGAAATGGCTGAAACTATTACCATTACAGGATAAAAATCTGATTTAAAAAGTGTCATTTAAAAAATAGGTACTTTTAATGCATGAAGAACAAAATCTATTTTATAAAAACTAAAATAAGTAGATAATTTTCTGAAAAATTATTTTACTTTCAGGTTCCTTTTATCAATATGTGAATTCAACAAAAACCCATTAAATATCTGCTTTGGACTGGCCCTGTTCCCATCTGGTTCTGAGCATACATCAATGAATGAGGCCAACATAGCTGAAACTGTAAGAAATTCTTACAGATCCAGCCCTAGGGATTTGGTAAATGGATTTGTGTTTCTTCCCTATGGGAAGGGGTTGAGGTAAATGTGACCTTATTCTTTGTACAAAGGGAAGGATACTAGTACTTGCTAGAGATCCCAGCATCATGTATTAAAGGGGCTTAATTTTCTCCAATTTATGTTTTTGTCTCCTTTGTCAAAAATTAGTTGCCCATATGCATGGGGGGTTATTTCTGAGCTCTTAGTTCTGCTCCACTGGTCTGTGTGTCTGTTTTTCTGCCAATACCATGCTGCTCTGATTATTGTAGCTTTGTAGTATAATTTGAAGTCAGGGGCTGTGATGCCTCCAGCTGTTCTTTTTTCTCAGGATTGTTTTGGCTATTTTGGGTCTCTTGTGGTTCCATATAGATATTATAGAATTGTACACCTGCAACTTATAAAATCTTATTAACCAGTCTCACCCCATTAAAAAATAAAAGATCCAAGCACTTCACAGATAGTTTCTTGTCATCACCATGACAACCCTCTATGGTAGGTAACATCTCTATTTTACAGAGCTGGAAACTACAGTTCAGAAGTTCAAGTAAGTAAATAGGATTAAACGGAGGCAAAGATAGACACATTTAAAGAATGATAAGAGGTTTGTGGCTTGAGCAAGTATGCCATGGGTCCTTCACTCTCATTATCATGTCGAAGAATAAAAAATGAGTGAGTGAATGAATGGATGGTAGGACATGGGGATTCTCATTCCATAGCCATTCCTTGCCCATGCATGGGCAAGTTTTGTGTTCTGCTTTAGAGAATCAATGGTTGGTTCTGGGAAGAGGTCTTCCATGGAGGTATTAAGCATAAAGAATTAGAAAGAAAGGATAGGTTGCTGCAGAGCTCTGATAAAGTGGAAAGGAGACAGAGAAGCTGAGGCACGGTCCCCCTGCTCCATCCACTCGCTACCTTTGTAATTTTGGTTGACTAGTTAATATCTTGGACCTCAAAGCTTCATCTGTAAAATAAGAATAACAAGCATGCCTGATAGTTCAGTTGTGAGAAGGGAAAACAAGCACAGTAAAGACAAACTGCCTGAGAAATAGGGCACTCAGTTAACAGCACCACCCCTTCACAAGCCCCCCCACCCCAGGTCAGAGCTGAACACACAGAAATGCTGACTTCACTGGGATGCCTGACCTGAAACATGTCCCATGGGGAGAGGGCTATGGCGGGAGGAAGCTGAGGGAGTAGTATGTGGGAGGACAGAGTCCAAGGGCCAGAATTTTTGAACAACGGCACTAATGTCATGATTGAATCTTGGAGTCATCCTCTGAAGGCCTTCAAAAGTCAAGCTGAATCGAATCAAATGAGGTTTCCCCTAGAAAGAGCAGGTGGTCTTAATGAGTTTTCAAGGCCCCTTCTTGCCCTCAGGTTCTGTGATAGAATCATTTTAAAATAGCCATCCTTTATTTTTTTTTTCTTCCAGTGCTTTCTTTTGTAAAGTCAGGGAGTGCAACTGATTGCTTACCTTTCATTGCTTCTCAGTGGTGTTTATTTATAGAATAACCACATGACAGCCAGAAATACCTTCAGACCAGGAGGGACACAACCATCTGTTCCTCTGATAATGTGCTTCGAGTGATTTCTGAGATTCTGGTACTTAACAAAATGTTGCTGCAGCATCATCCAATCTGTGTATATATAGGAAGGAGAATGTGTGTACGTTACATATTTGGACTTGTTTCTTTCAGCAGGAGAAATATAGCCTCTGCCATATGTTTGCTGCACAGATAATTACCTCCTCACTCCATACATCCAATTTTAAATATTTCACCATTCACATAGCAGCAGGTTAGAATTTTTCCCTTGAGTCCAGATACACTTAGACCCATCATCCTTTGTGAGATGGTCATTAATCAGATAATTACTAACTTTCAAGCTGATTCGCTAAATAAACATTCCCCATCTTGTGCTTCTCCTGGAGCTAGAGGAGAACTCCATGGTTCCAATGTCTGTTCCCAAGCAGGCACCTTCACGCTTCCCCTGGCCCCCTGAAACCCCACTGCTCTGCTTGTGTAAATAAAGGGGTTGTTAACGGTAATGAAAATCATAGCTGTGTTGACTGAGCTCACACCTTATGCTTGCTGTGCCTCACATGTTACGTGCATTATCAGGTTATACTTCTCACCACAGGTAGGAAGAATGGGGCTCTGATTATTCCTGTCTTACATGATAAAAAACAGAGATATAGAGGCTGTAAGTTGCTAGTACAGGACAAAGCCAGCTCTCAAGCCCAAAGCTGTGTCTCTAAAGAGGACGCCATTTTGTTAAGTACTTTCAACATTCATTGATTCAACCAATATTTATTAGTCTTCCAAGCATCACACATTGTTTAGAACCTGGGGAAAAAATGTTCCACAGGGAAAGCAGAGTACCCTATCTAATGGGACTAGTAATTCTGGTAGAAGAAGATAGACAATAAGCACATAAGAAAACAACATAAAGGCCTTGATGGGAGCGATATAGGTCAATACTCAGAGAGAGAGAGCCCTGTGGCCACTTTGCTTCAGGTTTGGTGGAATGAGCTGAGACTGGGATAAGAGGCCGAGGCCAGACAAGTGAAGCTCCTGGGAAAGAGAGAACAGCTCTTTTCAGGTTCAGATGGAAGACTGTGGGGGAGGGGATCCCAGGAGGGAAAGGAGTCCCAGAGGCAGGCTGGGACCTGTCAAGCGAGCACTTGTAGACCAAGGTAGGGAAATTCATATTTATTAAAGTGTTTGAGTGACCCTTGTGGGGCAGGGGGTGCTTAAACTGAGGGGAAGGGATTTCAGAATTCAGAATGGATTGTGGGGAGGGGTTGAACTGGCAAGCCTGGGTCCCATTGGAGTTCTCTCTAGAAAGATGAACAAGATCTCATCAGGCAGGAAAAGGAAGAAGACTATTCTAATTAAAGGGAACAGTGATTGCAAATGTACAGAGGTTTCTAAGTATGGAGTATATTAGGGAAACAGTGAATGTTTATCTCTAGGCTTTGGGAACAAAAATGTTGGGGACAGACTAGGAGAGGCCTTAAGCAAGAACATCCCCATCTCATATGGGGACCCCACCATGAGGATGATCAAAAGCACCCCTTCCTCCAGGTGAACAGCCCCATACCAGCGCACATGGGAAGGAAACGTGATCACCTCTGGTTCTCTTTCCTGATGTCAACCTGAGCTGCCTCTAGAGCAGGATGCAGACATGTCCACTGTCCCTTCCCTACCCCCTACCACCATCTCTGTCACCCTCTAACAGCATCCATTCTGGGCATGTCCTCAATCCACTGGCGAAGCATGCCTACTGGAAGCCACATGTGCCCCACATGTGAAATAGTGGTCAGACTCAGGTGCCAAGATTTTCATCTTGGATGGCTCCATTCCAGACATTTGTCATAGGTCCTTGCTCTTCAACGTGTGGCTCATGGAGCAGCAACTTCACCTCAGAGTATGTTAGAAATGCAGAGTACCAAGCTCCACTGTATATCAACTGAATCAGAATCTGCATTTTAACAAGACTTCCAGGTGAGTTGTGTGCACATTTGAGCCTGTAACACTGGTCTAGATAACCATGTTACTGCCAGTGATAAACCATGCCTAAGAGAGCCAGCAAGGGCCTAGGACTGGGCATAAACTCACAGTATGATGCCAGCTCAGGCCTAGGAAGGGCAGCGCTGTGTCAGGGGCCCAGTGTGGACACTGAATCTTTTGATTTCTGCTTCC
Organism: Aselliscus stoliczkanus; assembly: GCA_033961575.1. Classification (NCBI taxonomy): domain Eukaryota; kingdom Metazoa; phylum Chordata; class Mammalia; order Chiroptera; family Hipposideridae; genus Aselliscus; species Aselliscus stoliczkanus. The sequence goes on from CM066734.1 coordinate 135,480,813, forward strand.
AGCTGAGCTTCTGACACAGAGCTGGAGGCAAAGAAGTATTCTCAGGGGCCTGCCTCCCCTTGTCTGCCTCTGTCTACCTGTGAAGATACTTCTTTAAATGGATGCAAAGATGAGTTTGAAAGGTTCTCCTAATAAATAAATGAATTTCCCTGAAGAAAAATATGAGAGGGTCCCTTGATTGTCACCAGAGGAATTTAAAGTGCACTAAAAAATGGGATTTATAAAGAAAGAGGTAAGCTGTCTAAATCACTTTATGGCTGCAGGAATTCTCTATGCGTATGAAGTTTGGAGAATCAACACTTCTATTAGGCTGCATTATTATACGAGTGGAAGTCCTACTTTTTGTACTATTGTTTTCATAACAATTACCATCCTTTAGCACACTGCATAATTTCTTAATGTTTGGGTCTGAATATTCAGAGTGTGATCTCAGCCTGAGGTGGTCTCCAGTTTTAGGCATTGGGTCAGAGGGAGGAAAATCAGAAAAATCTGAAATACTAAATTATCACTCAGTATATGTGAAGTGTGTCTTTGAAGCTCATGCAACGTTTTTGGTTGTGTTTTTTTTTATTATTTCAGTGCTGTATGACATGTCACTCCATCTTTCTCTGCAAGAAAAAAAATCAATTAGCATCGTAGAACTGGTAATTCGACACTATTTCTGCAACAAGGGGGAATGACGGAGAAAGAGCAATTTAGGCTGATAGCTACATCAACTGCAGTACAGTTGATTAAAAATTTAACAGTTTTTCTGATGAATGTCCTAGGTCAGATTTGGAAAACACTGATGGATTTAATTTTCCACTGACTAAATAATCATTTTATAAGCCATGTATAATTCATGTAATGGCAATGTTATGGGCTTGTTAAAAATGACTGCTACTAAACAGTTTAACACTCTCTAGCAAGCAGAGACTTGTAAAGGATTATTTTTGGAATTAGTGGGCACCCATTAACTGAGAATGGGTTTTTGCCTTCTGAATCTTTAAAATGAAATGAGTTCAACCTATTAGTGTAAGTAACAACCCACCTCATCCCCTGGCCATAAAAAACAAAAATGTGTGTTGGGGAAAGAATGGCATTTGTTTAGTCCTCACCTTGCTTATCAGCCAGTTATCACTGAACATGGTCTTCAGTTTTCCCAACTTCAGTTTCCTTACTAGAAAAATGGAGACAGTGGTGCCAACTAAACAGGGTTATTGAAGGAAATATGTGAAGTGATACTTTTTAAAAACAAACAAACAAACAAACACTTTAATGGCATTTTTTACAGAAATAGGAAAAAACAACCCTAAAAGTCTTGTGGAACTACAAGACTGTGAACAGCCGCAGGGATTTTGAATAAGAAGAACAAAGTGGGAGGCCTCATGACTCCTGATTTCAAAATGTATTACAAAGCTGCAGTAATCCAAACAGCAGGGTACTGGGCATAAAAACAGGCACATAGCCCAATGGATCAGATTAGAACCTAGAAATAAATCCACATATATACAGTCAACTGATCTTCAACAAAGCAACAAGAATACATAATACACCATTTACTTTGTTAAGTTCTGGGGGTACCAAAAAAATATATACAAATGGGCACTTTGGTTAATGTTGCTCAGGCAGTAGTTTGCCATAATCAGAAGTGTCTGGATGCTGATGGTGACCACTTTGAGCACCTCTTGTAATTGCAGAAGTCAGACGTGTCTTGTATTCATCTTTTGTTATTGTTTTATATTGAGTGTTACAATTTTAATAATTTTTTCCTTTCTTAAAATGTGTATTTTTTTCGCACCCTCTGTATATCAATTAGTACACCTGTGAGACTGTATGAGGCCTTCTTGCTTATCTTAAAGTTCAAGATTTCCATTTTCTATCTGGAAAGAATTGTGGGTTCTAGTTTAGCTGCACCAATAAAACTGATACAACTGGACAATTCAAGTTCATACTGAAAAGCTTAAAATCCCCGTATTCTTCTTTAGTTCCCCAGAGTATAAAGAAAAAGGCACTTCAGCAACTCATTTTTGGCCAGGTAATAATGTTGGAATTTTCACTTGTGACATCATCATTTTGGTATCATGCAACTATGTGATTTGTTTATCTTTTTCTTTCCTTGCTTGCTTTCTTGTTACTTGCTTGTTTCATTTGTTGTTGTTGTTGTTGTTTTGTTGTGGGCATCATGCCAGGGCTTGGAATACAAAGTTGAGTAAAACATGAGCTTCAAAGAGCACTCAGTGAAGTGTGGGAAATGGGCAATTTCGACATCACAATTCAATGAGGTAATTGCTCAGAGAGCACAGAGGAGGAAGTGATTTCCTCTTTCTTTTACATCCAAGAAAGGCTTCCCAGGAGAAGGGACCTCTCATCGGGCATTACAAGATGAATAAAGGCTCTGCGTGTACAAAGAAGGGAGGAGGAGCAGCGTCTTGTGCAGCGGGACCAAGGCACAGAGACAATGAAAAGCTTCAAATTGCTGCAGCAGAGTGTGAGTGGTTGTTGAAACCTTTCTCGTTATCACACATTCAAGGAGCCCTACCGAGTATCAGGAACTATTTCAGAGCAACAAGAGGATCCACTCAGACCTGATCCCTGCCCTGGAGTTCATGGTCAAGACACACAGACAGTCACCCATGCACATGTGGTGCAGAACAAACACTGCAATTCCAGAGATATGTGCAAGTCGCCATGGGAATGCAGGGACACTGCGTGACTAACTCTGCCTGGAGAAGAAAGAGAAAGTTGTAGAGAGAATGACCCATGAGCTGTGAAGTGTTCCACAGGAAGGGAAGAAGTAGGTGGTGACATTCTAAGCAGATGGAGCGTCATGTGGTATCAAGCTTGGAGTTGGGGCAGTCCATGACTGCATAAGCCGTAAGGAATTATTAAAGAGTTATTAAGAATTTCAAGATGGTAGCAAAGAGCACTAAACCAAGGACAGTGCTTTTCTACATGTGGAGATCCCTGGGGCTGCACAGGCTGCTCACCCATGAGTCACCCTGCCTGGCAGAATATGCATGAAATTTACCCCACTGTTTTATCGCCGCAGAGCTTTTTGTCCAAATCCACCCTAAGGTCATTGGAAATGACAAGGTTGTTCCTGTTCTGCATGATGAAACTCTGATGTTGGAAAACTTCAACCAAACGACTCTTCATTGCTACCCAATCAGCCTCCATAAACCCCATTGAAACTTACTGCAGTAAACAATAGAGAAACACAAAAGGAAATGAGAATGACCACAGAGAATTCAAAAGCAACCAAGAGGGTAAAACACCCAACCAGCGTTACTCCTGTAACACAGAGCAACTGTCTATGATCAGAGGAGCTAAATGACACATCGAGTGCTAGAATTCACTCAAGGTAATTGAAAAACATTTTAAACTTTCCCAAAATCATTGCGTTTCCCCCCACCCCTGAAATATGGCTTGAAAGTAGAATGCAGGATAAACAGAAATACCATGAAAAATTGTCTAGGGATTAGAAACAAAACCTTTTATGTTTCAGAAATAAAGGCCATAAAAACAAAATACCTATATTTAACTGTTCCTGTGGATGGCAATGACATATTTTTAGAAGAGAAAAGCTCATATGGTATATAGGCTTTTTCTTGTTTAGATCAGGTTAGATGTAATGACTAACCAACTTCAGGTTTTATGATTAAACAAAACTTGATCTTATTTATGAGTGTTCTCTTTATTGTTCTGCAGAATTTCTGCTTCTTAGCATTGAACATGAACTGAGTCTGCCTAAAACTCAGGGAAGCCAGGACATTTGATTAAGGAGTGAACTGTAACGATTAAAATAAATTGGCAGGCAAAGTAGTCTTGGGGTGATCAGAAGAGGCTCCAGTCTCTCATTCCACTTCCAGGAGCTGTGCAATTAGCTAAGCCACAGAACACCTGTCCAGCGTCAGTCTCTCCTTGGGGCTGTGCCGTGCTCTACCACCATGCCCCAGGGTCCTCCTAGCATGTTGCTAGCGGGATCCCGCTGCACAGCCCTGGGCCTCCCCCAACTCCTCTGCATGTTTTTGGGAACAAAGCAGCAGCCTGAGCCCTCCGATCAATGGTGCTCAGCACATGTAGGAAGAGTTGACATGGTGGTAGTTATGTTATTATATCAGTGACTAATAATGATCATCATTGACCAAACATTCACAGGTTTAGCCCTTCATGGATCGCACATTTCCCATTTTATTACTCATCACAACAACCCTATGAAGTAGGCACTATTATTATTTTTCACTAAGGAAATGGAGGCCCAGTTATACTGTACACTTGTAGTATTAGCCACTGGCTTGGTGCTTCACAGATTTTGATCAGTTTTGTGCCACTGTTAAAGCTTGTGGTCTCTAAAGTTTAAAAAACAACAACAACAACAAACCTCATTCATCTGTTCATTTCAAAACGTGAAAGTAAACATTAATGTATTAAAACACAAATTGTTCATCCAGTACCTACTAACATCAGCTTGTACACTGCCCGGATTTCTCTGACAAATATTTATGAGGATTTGCTAGGGTGCCAGGTGTGACTCATAGCAGGGAAATCAGGAAGGAACACCTTTAAAGAAGGAGGTGACTACTGAAGGGCAGATTTTGCTGCCATCCCATGAGAGGAACTGCTCACAGTCACACGGAGAGAGCGGAGTGGGACCAAGGTGCAGACGAGTCTGATGGGGGCTGAGGAAGTTCTGTCCAGTCTCTGTTATCACTGGTTGGGGGCTTTCAGGACAGGGACCCAAAATCAAGAGCAGGACTCAATGCAGGTGTAAGTACTCCCAGCTGGGAGAAGGTAGGGTCTGCACTCTCCCACCAGTGTCCCTTCTGGTAGCTGGATGGCAGCAGGGATCAAGATGAAGCTCAGCTTTCCCCAAAATATCCACAGGAAACAAGTTGTGTGGAAAGACTTAGGGTCCCCACCACTCAGACAAGGAAAAATGAACCCCCTTCTCCAACCTCCTTGGATTCCACAACAGCCAGGAAGCATAGGAGTGAACAATAGTAACTACTCATGTGAATCCCATTAGAATGGAAGCTCCCTGAGGACAGGAAATTCAGTCTATTCTATCTCAGTGCTTGGAACAGCCTGTGGCATAGGAGAGATGTTCGATGACTATTTGTTGAATTAATGGATAAATTAGAACAGCTGGCTGCCTTTCTATGGGGGAGAAAGTTAAAGAGGTAAACAAGGGATATGAGTTGGAGATTGACTAACATATTGTAAACTCTGAAAGTCATGCTGAAAAGCCCAAATTTTTCTTATAGATTCTGAAGAGAGAGGCATTCATATCCTAAGAGTGTGACAGCCAATCTGGTTTTCTGCTAGTGCAATTTAGTACACTTTCCCAGATCTCCTCATTAACCAAAATCTCTTGCCAATAAAAAGAACTAAAATTTATTGGGGGAGGGGTTGCTGGTCTGAATGAATCAAATGTATTATAAAATTATTTCAAAATGTAAACTAAGATTTTATTTTTAAAGTTTAAAATGTCCTAGTTTAAGCTCGAACTTTTTTTTTATTACCACCTATTAATTAGGTACTATATTATCTCGATTGGGATAATTTTACAGTTTTTGTTTGTTTGTTTGTTTGTTTGTTTCTTCCAAGCTCAGAGCAGAGTGATAGAGACAAGATTCAAACCCAGACAGCCTGGGCTCTTAACCACTTTCAATGCTATGAAAGACAAAACCATAACAAAATTGCAAGGTTGACGTAACTTACCATCAGGGATTCATCCTCTCTTCTCTGTCAATTTTTGTTCATTTCAGCCCTTAATATCTTGTATCGCCCTCAGGGATTTCTCTAGACACAACTCCACCAGCCTATGCTGATTTCCAAATAGAGAAATATACCATTTTTTAAGGCATACTTTTCTCTGGATCACGCTTCCCCAAGTTTACTGCCAGGTATCAGCTCATGAGTAGGAAGAAAATGGATCTTTTATTAGATTAACAATTTCTAACTCCTCTTCCTTCTGTTGTCCTGAGAACTGCATCATAAAGATTGAAATGGCATGGGTGGAATAAACTAAATTGCAGTTAGGTCCAATCACCTGGGGTCAAGTCTATGTCCACAAGATCCTATATTGAGCACTTCCTTTTGTGTACCTCTTGGATGGTTCCCCACTCAAACCTGATACTCAGTTCTGGCCTGGTTCATCCTCTGACTTGGATACCATCCTAGCGGTCTGTTTGCCTCTCTTGGTTTGCCAGCTGAGAAAATGGCTCTCCTTCCTGGCTTTGATCGCTGCACCTGGAACCTGTTTAGTGAAACAATTTGGCTTGAACCCCTCAGTCTCTCCAGGAGCCCCCACTACCAAATTCCCTTCGTAAGTCAACCAGCTTTCCAAGATTATGAGTAATTAGCTGAGATTATGTCTGATGCCTTCTCTCTTGCTGAGGTTCTATGATTCTATCCACTAAAAGATGCTTTATAGAAAGGTTACCAATTTGTTATTTCATTATCTGGATAATCAGAAGCAGCAAAGTCAAAGAAAGGGTCACTGAGATTGAAATCAAAAGAGCTAAATTTGAATCTCCACTTTATTACATCAAGTCCCTTAGATTTCATCATCTCAACTATGTAAATGATAATAAAACCTGATTTACTAAAATATTAAAGCTTCAATGAGATAATGTGCATGAGTGGATGTGTTACTTATTTTAAGCTACAAAAATGTCAAATATGTTTTCATTATTGTCAGCTTCATCCTGTGTTGATAACATTTTCTAAATCCCATTTGAACTAAAAGAGATGAGTGGTTCAAGTCAATGCACATTTCTCAGTCACCTGCTTCTGTCTGGCGTATTGTGTTCGGTGCTGGGTACAAAGGTTAATGGGCACACCTGAAGCACACAGTTTGTACATCACTGCAGAGATGCCAAAGGACCCAAATTAAGATTTGGAATTTACCAAGCTATACCTGAAGACCACTGAAGATCTATGTATCATTTGTCAAAGCAAGTTAGGCATGATCTCTCTAAATAAAACAACTTTTTAATCTGTATAAACCACCTTTAAAGAAAAGTGGTATCCTCTGTGATATCTGCCATCCCTATAAGCGGATCTGGTTTATAGGGAGCCCTCTAGAGGTCAGTGGACATTATTGCCTGAATTTTCAGGAAGGAGCCCGCCCTTAGGTCTTCCTTTAAGCAATGTCTAATTTCCAGACGTGGAGTACTGAATCCCAGAGAATTTAGCACTCAATATAAGCTTTTAAAGATAGAAATATTTTATTAAAATTGTGAAAAATTTAATTAATTTACAAGTTTGCATTTATATTTTCAGAAAAACAAAGATTCTGAAGCAAAATTCAAAATACAATTCTTGTATCTATCCCCTGGTACTTTCATATCTAACTTGCAGCTGTTTTCATTTCTTGCTTAACTAAATCTTTATTTTACCTCCTTACTACTTAAGAAAGACATATTTTCATGAACTTTGAAGTCTGTGAGAGAATACTATTCATTAGATGTTTGTTTGTGTTCTTGATTGACTCCTATATAAATTTTCTTTCCCCTTTCAGGAAAAAGAAACCTTTAACTAGAGCTTAGAAAATAATTAAACTCTTTACGGGTCTTTTAATATCTCATGTATTCTAACTCATGCTCCTGCTTATGCTTATTTTGCAACAGGTACAATTTTTGCACAAGAAAGTGGGTCATTTTTGTTCTTTCTTCTTCATGTGTTGGTCTTCTGGAAGTCGATCCAGGCCATCTTCTGATGGTCTCATCTCTGCTTTTAATTACATTTTTGAAAATATGTGTATGAATCAAGATTAATTTTACTCTATTTTAGGTAAAGCCTCTTATATATTGTAGAAAGTCAATGATTATCTGTTAAAAGAGTTAACATAATTCTCATTTCCTCACTACTCTTCCCATTGTAAACATCAAACCAGAGAAAGAGGGTTTGATATTCTCAGTGGTCTTGAAACTAGTCATTGTAACCACATGAGGATGATGGATATTTGAAATGGAAATGATAAATTTGATATCTTTGCCAATTTTTGTTATAATTTTTTAATGTCACTTGTTCCAGAAAGAGAGCAAGAATATTAGGACACTGAGACAGAAATCCAAAGCCAAAATAGAAAAGAAAGTAGTTGCTAAAATGAAGGGGTAGAGGGATGAAGGAAAAGAGGCTTACTATTCATGCTAGCTATCTCAAAGGAGTAGCTAGATCAGAACTTGGTTTTGTCTTATTATTTTTCCCAGATTTTGTGTTTCCTCCATTTCTTTCTTTATACCTGTTAGGGAAGAATTTTCATCCTGTAAGACTTGCTTTCCATATAAAGGAACTTGTACTGGACAAAGAGTGACAATCATTCTTCTGACTCTCGCTGCTTCCTGGGTGAATTATCTGAATGGTGAGCATATGAAAAGAAATCGAGAAGACTCCACTCAGCCCTGTCCAAGGAATGCGTATGGTAGCCACCTGTGTCAATGGCTAGCGAGACAAGTCTGTGTAATTCTGTAGTGGAATATAAACAAGTCTATTTGACTGAAAACCTAAAGTCACATTCCATCACAGACTTTCTCCTGTATCTTACTCTCAATGGTTCTAAACTTAGGATGGGAAGAGGGGTATTATTTATGGTCACCTGAAATTCCAACAATTCCTTTCCTTGTCCTTGTCAATTGAGGTGGATTTCAAAATTATACACAAAACAAAACACTAGTAAGAAGAGAAACAGAAGAACAGTAGAAAAATAGAATAAAGCTAGCTGTTTATCCATTAATTCATTCAACATACGATTATTGAGTCTCCACAGTACCAGGCTGTATTCTAGGTGGGTGGTTTTTAATGACAAACAAGACAGGTAGGGCTCCTGCTACAGGAACTGTACAGAATACAGAAACCTCACATCACATGGTTTGACATTGTTTTCTAGAGGTAGGAGACAAAGTGTGCCCTGTGCCCTGATCTTAATTACAGTCAAAGAAGAGGGGAAATCATCTTCAATTGCGTGAACAGTAATGGTTGCCTACCCAAAGAGTTGCTTCTCATGCCAGATTTCTAGAGATACTATTGTTTACCACATGGTTACCATTAAAATGGACATTTTCTTTATTAGTATACCTAACTTTTGGCCCCAGTGATTCATCCAGGACTAGGTGTCTAACCCAGACCAAGTCAATCAGATCCTTGACCCAATATTTTCAGCTGTTTGATGCCAGGAATCCAGGTAATCTCTTGAAAATGGATGCAACTCAAGCATTGTCAATAGCCATGATTCTGGATCAGCAGCAAACAAGGAAAAGATGATGGGAGACAAAAGTTCCCTGCCTTGTTCCAGCTATGCCCCATACAGACCATGGCGCAGCTTCAAAAGAGTTTCACTGCAGTCCTAGAGAGATAGAACATAGTTACTGATTCCAAGCTCTGTGCTGTTGAGCTTCACATGACATTTTCTACATGTCAACCTGTCTCATGCACCTCCCTAATTTAAAATAAATATTACATCTGTACTCAAATCTGTGACAGGTTTAATATAACGAGCAACAAAACCCTAAGTAAATTACTGACTCCACCTTCTTCTGGTTTGTTTTCAAGATTTATTAGAATACATCTCTTATTTCTCTCTCTCTCTCTCTCTATCAGTCCTATTTTGTGTTCATTTTCAAAGTGATTTCCATTTCTCTATTCTTCAGTCATCTATCCTGGACCCTCTTAAAGGGCACCAGCTGATGCAAGGCAGTTCTGTAATATTTCAGAACATATCAGGGGCTTAGAATTTCACCACCCTTGTCTAGTTTCTGACTGTGATTAACGCTGATTCTCAATAATCACTCCTTACATCCAACAATCTGCAGCATTTGGAGTAATAAATATTTCCTGCTTGTGTTATGTAAACCTCTCTGGGGTCCAAAGGTCAAATGTGATCAATGCTGCCACAACTTGGAAGGAGAGGGAAAAAGATGTTTGGATTGTGTAAGACATAGCTCACCTTGTTGGTGCCACTGTAGTTAAAAGGACATTCCTGATCAAAGAATGAAGCAGTCTATGATGCCCAGGTTATTCTTCCACTTTAGGATGCCACATTCCCATGGCAACACAGTGCTGATTTCACAGGGACGAAGATTTTGATGATGGTCTCTGAATGGTTTTTGTTTTGAACTTTCTAGGGTTACTAGGAAACCAAGTAAATTTTGTCAGTTCTATGATTAAGGCAAGTGAAACTAAACTACATAGGAAATAGAGATCTGCCTCAGATTAAAAGGAAACAATAACAACAGAAAGAAAAAAAACAGATTCAGAGTTCCGAAGGAAGTGGTGAGCCCTAGAACACAGCTTTGTTGCAGCATCTGGGTAGCCCCGAGGCTCTGAACAAGTGGCAATAAAAGAAAGTTCAGACAGACAGCAGTCACCATTGTAAGTTCCCCAGTAGCGATGGTCAGAAGTCTTGGTAGCTCAACAAAATCATAGCAACCTACCAGAAATGTGTATTCTTTTCTCAGTGGTAGCTCTCTTGACCAAAAATCCTCATGGAATTTTGATCAATAACAATAAAAAGTATCAGGCTTCAGTCACTTAAACAAATGGACTTAGTCACAGTAATACAAAGTCTAAATAAACTTGATCATTTTTAATCTTTTAAAAGTGTGCTGCTATAGGCTGAATAAAAATAATTGACCAATTTAGATCGAGTCAATCAGGATACAATTGTTGAAAATGACATATTTTGTGAGGCACCATCTCCATGATAGTTCTAAGCCTGTATTATTTGAGGTTGCTCAAAGTCCCAGTTTACTCATTTCATGAAAGAGAATACATTCTCATACAGCCCAATATACCCAACATTCCCGAATCTATTCACAGAACTACAAATTATTGGATATCTCTGGGATTTTTGTACCCATCTCCCACATTCCTATGCTATGCCATCTTCCTGACCCCATATTTTGCTTTTGGCCCAATGTGATTTTCTGGAAACTCAACCTCAAAGATGAGGCAGATGCTAAATGAGATATGCCCTGAGAGCTGGAGTCTAAAGACAGACACAAAAACATAAGATGTGATGCATGTCCATCACACTTTTGAATTGTTTCTGAAATTAGGTTTCCATTTTTCCCCTAAATAGCTCTGCAATTCTCTGACAGCTGGGATTGCATTGACTTCAGGGTAGTTTAGCAATGGGAATTAGGTGCAGTCTCAAGTCTCCATCTGCTCACTCCACATGCCCAGTTTGCTCCTGAGGTCTATATTTCCTCAACCAGATCAGAGTTGAACTATATAGTATTCTCATTTTACAGCATCACGTTGGTGAATCCATATCGCTGCCATAGCAATATAAAAATGCAACTGAGGGTTTGAAGATTTGGGTTGTTCAAAGTCACCTGACGGCCTAAACCCCTTAATCCAAACAAGCTGATCAATAAACCTCTTCCTAATTTAGTCATCCATCTACATTATATAAACAAATTTTTTTTCAAATTCTTTCCAAATAAATAGGCCCAAGCAAGCAGGCAGAAAATTCAGTCTTAATCACATCCTCTGTTAAAACCTGCGATGAACTCGACTTACAAAATTCGGAGCTCTGACTGTCGATGTTTGGGATCGTGGAAACGGAGTCGGTCAGTACATGTCTGTGACTCACAACCATTTCATAAATCTTCCCTTTCATTGCAGTTGCTCTTGTAATACTGGCTCAGCTTGTTATTGTTCAGACCAAAAAGCTCTGATTCCTCAGAGGAAGGTAAGTTCACACATTCTTGGTCAGTAGGCACTGTAGGGTTTGTAGCATCCTCCAGGTGAATACATTTGGCCTTATGTTGACCATCTCTCCAGGGGGTCAAGATGAGTGAGTAGGAAAGAGCTGGCTATTGGAACTAAGATTCCTGGGAACACCTTTTGCCCATGACATAAGATATGAAACTTTGAGACCTGCTCTTTTATGAGCTGCAGGGGTCCTTCAGGGGAGCCAAGCCAGAGGCCATTCCCGAATGACTTCCTCCAGGAGCCCCTTCTTGTTTCTAGAACCTCCTTCCTTCATCAACACTCAACTTAGCCTGGATAGTTTTTGCCTCCTTTTGAGTTTGGATCCCTGCTATCTATTGCCTGTGTTCACATTTGGTAACTCTCTTATCACATGATTCCTCACCCTACTTTCTCCACTTGTTTTGGGTTCCTGTTTGTATACTGTGCTTTGGTGAATCGCTTAAAATCTCCTTGTGACTGAAAATGGGCTGTACCGTTTGTAACTGTGCTGTTTCTGGGCATGCGGTTACCCCCCAGTGGCCCAGCTCTTTACTCAGGAATGGCTGATTGTCAGGATGGTATCACAGTGAAGAACATGGGCTGGAGTTGGAGTCAAACATAGGTGAGGCCCGGTTCTGTTCATTCCCTGCTAAGGAAAACTAGGTTCGGTTGCTTGCTGTTTACTAGCTTCTATTTTGCTACTGTCTGAAGGATCAAATTGAAACAAATACTCTGAAGTTAGATTTATTTCCTCCCCCACTTTTTTTTTTTTTACCTTTGCAGTCCAGTTATAACCTCAACCAAACTTTGTCTACATTCTACTATTCCTTGTCATGTTAACTTGAGCACAGATGGGCTACTACTGTAGCCAAGAATTGATTTTATTCTTTTCTATTTGTCCTTCTAAATGGCATGTCTAGGGTGACACCATTTCTCCTCTTTCACTCACTCCTTGAAATAAATGTTTTAGCACTTTCCTACATATAAGGAAAGTGTACCTAATGTGTTTTAACAAATCCCTGAATGTTTACTTCTTCACTGAGGAAAGAAGCTAAGAGAAAGGGGAAATGGAAGCTTTTATTTTTTTCTTATTAGGTAAAGAGTGAGTTTGGATGGGTACAAGATTCCTTAATGAGAATAACAACAGTGGGATTCAGACTACCTGGTTATGAATTCCTGCTCTGCCACTGACTAGCTCAGTACCCATTTTTAGATTACATAATTTGCAAGTACCCCCACTGCCGAACTGTAAGATGGTAACTGTGCTGTTTAACTTAAAGAACTGTTATGAAGGTAAGTGAATTAATCCTGCAAATGTACTCCATGCCTGATACTTAGTAAGAACCCCATAATGTTAAGTCTTCCTAGTTGTCTCCTTGATTTTTGGTATTTCATTTTTATAACAATGCATTCACAGAGTTGTATTTATTTCTTGCTTAACTGGAACCTTTGTGGAAAGACTTATTTTTATGCATTCTCTTAATAAGGAATTGAAGTGGTGAAATTGAAGTATAAAATCTAATAAAAAATAAAATAAATAAAATAAAATCAATGCCAATAAATCTTGCTGGAGTGCTCTTTTTCTTTAAACTTGTCTTGCATCAATTGATTTTACACCTGCATTTTATGAGGCATATTTTATTTTTGTTAAGCATTCAATTACACTGAATAGGTACACTAGTATAGGCTGAGAGCTGTGTCATAACTAGAAACAGCAGGAAATCTGCATTTATGAAAGATTCCAAAATGACTGTTGAAGCATTTCCTTTTTTGTCTGAGATTCTGCATCTTCAGAAGACAAGGAAAGAAAAGTTTGAGGAGTGTACTAGAGGGTATACTGTATTCATTGGCATGAAATATAGGATATAAAAATGCAAGGAAAGTAGTCCAATATGCCAAGGCAATTCTAGCTGGGTGACTATACAAATTCAACATATACTATTGTTATAAATTTACTGAGTTGTTGGCTCCTACTGGATGGAGAAAACATAAGTGGGGGCAATATACTTTCAAGAAGATAATTCTTAGTGTTAATTTGAATATATTGAGTCCAGAGGTGTTTTATTTCTTTTGTTAGTTGAGGTTTCTTTGGAGGGGGCCCTATTACATATGATTTAGCTCTAAGATGACTTAAACTAATTAACAATTTGATGGATGGATGGATGGATATTAGGGTGGGGAGTTGGATGATGGATGAATATACATATTCATAAAAATCTGTTTGCTCCAAATATTCTAAAAGACAATTACCGACATCTGAAACATAGTAGACAGTTAATAAAATATCTTGAATAACTCAATATTATAGCTCCCTTTACCCTCCCAGGTATATAGTCAATTCTGCATCAAATAGGCAGCAATGTTGGCTGCTTGTTGACTGTCACCTGGCATATATCTGACTGTCTTCTTCAAAGACAGAATGATATGAACCTAGGTCAAGGTGAGCAGATTCTGCTTATCAAGGTCTACTCCCAAGAAGAGGTAAAAATACAGGAGGTAGAAGTACCAAAGGAAAGAAGAAAGCCTCCACACAAAAAGGCACTTCAATGGAGTGACATGAGCATCAGATTTGAAATGGGAATCCATGAGCTGGTGCCCATGTCTATTGCCTACTTGTTCTGTGATAGTGGGCAGTTTCCAGAACACCTTCGCAGTGATTCTGTTTATAAGGATATAATCCAGAATGCTCATGAGCTTGTGTGCTAAACTTTAAAGTGCTACACAGATTTAATCAACCCCTGTATCAGGTGCAATAGGAAAAGTCAATTTTGTAAGTTGTAAAAGTACTAAAGGTGGGAGACCTTCTCCAGACAACTGAGGTCTTAGAGACATGTGACTTCCCAGGACAATATGGCTTTGCTGGACAATTCGTTCAATCTTCTTTCTTGAAGCAGTTTGTATAAAGCAAATTTAAACAGCAAAACTTGGGATCAAATACACAAAGGTGTCTTTCAAAGTATCTAACCTCTTGCAAAGTCATTCCTACATTTCCAAATCGCATTTTTATTAAGTAATGAGAGAGATGCTTTTGTCCTGGAGAAAACAAAGAACCATCGGCCACAATCTGGACTGTGCTTGGAACCTGAGAGTCTGCACAGGACATAAATGCATGAGCTTTTCAGCTTTACGGCATGTTTATGCCTGTGGCTCTACTGTGCTTCTGAGACAGGAGATATGCTTGTTTACTGTTTGGCCTGACTCCATCCCACTCACCTGTGCTGAGCTAATCTGGCAACCTCCTTCTGAAGCTTGTTTTGAGCCAGAGGGAGGCTGGAGAGTCTGCCCAAATCCAAAGACTCCATATCAGGCATTGGCAGAAAGACCGTGCTGAGCTCGGAGGCCTTCCCGAGCTTGGAGGATCAAAAACACGAGGGCACGATGGCATGCAGGTGTACAACGCCACAAAAGACAGCCGCCAACCCACACATGCTAATCAGAATGTCTGCAGGTTGGCAGAATTCCGGCAGCAATTTCTCTTTCATCGATCTCCACTCGACACTTCTTAGGAACCAACAGGGAGATGCTGGATCTGACTGTTAATGAATCAGGACACACTTTATTGGTCCTAAAGCACATTTGTCATGGCAATTTACATGAGTTAGCACCACATTTCCAAAGCTTTGCTACAGAATCTAGCAGGCATTCATTTTAATGAGCTAACACCCCCAGAACGACATACTTTTTTACGGTATTTATTACATATTGTCATAAACACTATTAAATTAAGTAATGGGACCATTTGCAAAGTGAAAAAAAAAATAAAGTGTTCATCATTAGAGCCAGAAAAAGTCTTAAGAGACACCCGCCCCAGCATTTCTTATTCTGTTGGAGGTAGAGGGAATTCTGGTGGTATCTTTGCCTGCTCCTAGTTAAAAGGAAGTCAAGAGGCCTGAGCCTCTGTGGGGATACAGGGGGTTTGGGGTGAGAAGGACGGGCCTTTGGACTATAGAGGGCAGAGACCCAAAGAAAAATCAACTTTGATAAAGGAGAATCTAACTCATGGGGTAGCATTTGGGATAATGCATCAGAACAGAAAGATTCAACAGGAAAAGTAGAAGATGCTGGAGAGAATCCTTGAATAGGTGAAACACAGCATGAGGCACGTTTCATATTAGAACAAGCCGTTTTGAAAAACTATATTAATGAGGGCAATGCTGTTCATACCATTTGATTATCCAATGGAACATACCCATATTAGTCTGCAATCAAAGGGATTATACTTATTTTTACCAGTGTGTCTCATTATCCCTTATTTTACAATGCCACAATTATGTGGCAAGAAGCTCTACCCAGCTGGACTTTAGCTTTACATAATAATTATTTGTAATAACCTGGCTCTCACTGTACATATGCCCACCGGCAATTGGAATCAGTTGACTTTACAAGCCCTTCTTTGATGTGATGTGTTTCCCCATGACCTTCTGGAAAGCTGATTTTTGCCCTCCTCTACATTTTCACTAATCTGCCATATTCTAAGCTCCTTGCTGATGATGTGGCCTTTCTGAGACTTAGTGTAGCATGATGATTTAAGAACATGGACTTTCATATCACAGATCTACACCTACCAGCCATTTTGCCTTGAGATTTACTTAACCTCTGTGTTGTGTACAACTGTAAAATGGGACTAATGATAATAACAGTCTTAACAATCAGTGTGAAGATGAGCTAAAATATGTAGGTCCTTGAAACAGTGCCTGGTAATTAATGAATACTATCTAGGTGTCTCCGATACTTATTATTTTTATTATGTATCTCCCTCCTCTATTGTCCAGAGATAGCCATGTAGGGAAAAGACAAAAATAATAGGCTAGGATTAAAACAAAAAAAAAAGCTAACATAATTTCCAACTGAATATTGAGTTTTTCATATGTGGCATTGTAAAATAAGGGATAATGAGACACACTGGTATAAATACGTATAATCCCTTTAAATCAAGATTAATGTAGGTGTGTTACATTGGATACTAAAATTGTATGAACAATATTGCCATCATTAATGTAATTTTTCAAAATGGCTATCTGATCAACTATTCTTAGTAAAATAAAGTCTTGAAAAAAAAAGTATGGTTGCTTATTGATTTGTACATTTGTCACATTCCTGGAAATCCAAGATATAGTAAAAGCTAACAAATAACATCCTTTCAAGTTTTATGAAACATGACACACATTCTGGATCCACACAATTACAATCAGGTTATTTTACTTACATGAATGTCAGATAGACATTCAAAATCATGTGGAACATAGAACACATTTTTATTGTGTGAGAGGAATCGCCCAATGCGTTGCAGAATGCCTCCCTTCCCCATTCATCACAATAGCCATAAAGGTCTGCACAAAATTTCAAAATGCCTCCTATGGTAAGCCATTGATTTAGAGAGTGACTAGGACTAGGAGAAAGTTTATTGGTGGAGTGAAAGCCACAAGAATTTTCCCAGGAAGTTCACCTAGAGTAATAAGGGGCCAGAGAAAAACAAACATTTGATGGACAGGAAAGGATGGAAAGCAGCTCACAAATACTAGAAACAGGCAGAAGAGAGGACCAAAGTCAAAGGGGAAGGGGCAAGGAAAAGGGAAAATACAGTTTTCTGAAGAAGAGAATAGTCAATGGTATCGAATGGTGTAGGTCGATTAGGTGAAATGAGGGGCTGATGTATACCTACTAAATTTGAAAATTGAGAGGCTATTTCTGAACTCTCCTAAGGTTATTAGTGCTGCCTTTGTGGGTAGAGAATAGATTGCAACCAATTTAAAACTGGACATCAAGAATTGGTGACAGTTTGTTGTCAATTCTTTCTGATAACCTAAATGAGAAGGGAGGGAGATGGGGACTAATAATTGACAAGGCTCATTGGATCGAAGCACTTGAGTGTTAGCTCACATTTCTTCACATCTCCTTCAGGAAGTATGTCAAGTATCTATGCTTGTAAAATGCAGGAGCAATGCCTAACTTCAAGCAAACCCTGCAGATGCATTTTGGTTTGCTTTTAAAAACAAAGACATTTTAGATTTAAACAAGAGAGTTTTTCTTGAACAAGTCTACAAAGGGAAAGTAAACAGAGCCCTTATCCTCTTCTTGAAACCCCTGCCAATATCTTTTGGCATGTTCCGTATTTAACCACAGATCATGGAAACATAGTTAACCACAGATCATGGAAACATAGTATGTTTCTTTCTGTCTCCCCACCATTTGCTAATCTGGCAGTTTTTCTGTTTCTTTCCAGGAGAAAGAGGTCAATATTGCTATGTGTGAAACCATTAGGACTCCTATCCTTAACTGTGCATACCCTCAGAAATGTCAACAATTTCTGGACTGTGGAGAATCTGGTTGTCAAGATTTGTCTTCGGTCTTACAGTTCAAGTGGCAAAGAAGAGATCTTCAGGATTTCATTTTAAGGATGGAGAAAACTTGAGCATGATTCTATGCTGAAGAGAGCAAGGTAAGGAAGGACAGGCTGTTAGAGTGAGAGCTGAAGTGGTTAATTGATGGAATGAGAACTTCAACGAGGCTGCAAGGGAGTGATTCCAACACCCATCTGAGACAGAGGTGCAGACTGTCCCTCATTCAATAGGAGGCAGGAAGGAAAGTACAGTCAGAGCTCTAGTGACTGGAGAATGGAGAAGGAAATGGGACTTTTCAGAAGCTCATGCACATGCCTGTTTCACTTAGGGCATTTTAATAGATGCCTATTTGAGTCAAACAATAAGAAAGTTTATTATCTCATTTAAGAAACTTTTAAAGAATCCAGATTTCGATAATGATAATATGAAGAAATGAATAGAATTATCTACAAATGACCCTAAAACTAACTCTGAGTTGCTAGGAAAACAGGCCAGCTGGGATGGAGGGAAGAGTGGTTTTTACGTGTCCAAGTGGGAGGAACAGTGTCCAAGCTAGCTCCCATGAGGTGGGACCATGGGCTCCTTTTGGTCTTCTACAGGTGACCCGTGGTTTGCGGACCAGCAGCAGCAGCAACATCACCTTGAAAAGTGTTCGATGCGCAAATTATTTTCAGACCCCATCACAGACAACTGGGTTAGAACCCCTAGGGACTCAGTAATCTGTATTCTAACAAGCACCGCAGGTCCACGCTAGTGTATGAGAACCACACTGTAAACACCCCAAACCCCAAATCCAGATGTAGAGACCAGGTCATTGAGGATTTCCAAGGCAATTATAAAGACTTGCTAGAGACAAGCAGGAGAACAGCTCTATGTGATCCCCATGTCACGTTGCTGGTACCCACGCTCCTGGAGCCATTTCAAATTCGCCCTCACATTGAATTAGGAAAAGTAAAATGTTCTGAGTTCTAGCAAAGGTAGCATAAATTTGATCAATCACAAGGATGTATACAAAAATATTCTAGAGGCAATGTCCTAACGGTCAGGCTGATTCAGTTTCACCTGATAATGTGCCTCGACACTCTAAAGCTTAGGTGTTCATGAAGTCAGAGAACATGAGATGGGCCCAGACTGCATCCTGCTTCTGCCTTGGACTGGCTGTGACACCTGATGTGTCTTGTCTGCTCTGAACATCATTTCCCTCATAAAGCTCATATACTGAAATCTTAAAGTTATTATGAGAGGGACAGGATAATGTCCAAATAAGTTCACGAACTCATCCTAGAAAAAGTGCTACACACCTCATTGCTGAATATCACTAGAGTGACCTTCCAAGTACTCCCCTTGGGAAGCTATGCACTGACGCCAGCACCTAGTCCACTCTTCAAAGCAATTTTGGAACTCTGTTTCTGGAATGGCCACCAGAGCTGTCATCATATTACCCTTGATCTTCTGAATGTCATCAAAATATCTTCCTTTCAATATTTCCTTTATCTTCGGGTAAAGAAAGAAGTCATTGGGGGCCAAATCAGGTGAGTAGGGAGGGTGTTCCAATACAGTTATTTGTTTCCTGGCTAAAACTTCCCTCACAGACAGTGCCGTGTGAGCTGGTGCATTGTTGTGATGCAAGAGCCACAGACTGCTGGCAAAAAGGTCAGGTCATCTAACTTTTTTATACAGCCATTTCAGCACTTGCAAATAGTAAACTTGCTTAACTGTTTGTCCAACTGGTACATATTCATAATGAATAATCCCTCTGATATCAAAAAAAGGTTAGCAACATCATTACAACAAGTTCGCAAACTTATTTGTCAGACTCATAGACTACACTTCGCACAGTGTTTGAGGTGTCATAATAACTCAGTAAATGGTATCCAGAAAGCTCATTGCTGTGTGGTTTATGTTGAGACTCTTGTGGTTTATGGCACGTGCTCTGGGTGCAACACTGAAGCTCTAAGGAGTAATAGCAGTTAGTAGGTGAAGGGGGAATATAGAGAATAGCTAAGAATTCAGGCTGGGAGAGAAAGGCCATAGAAAAAGTTTCCAAGAACATGATGCTTGTGATAAATTCTGATGGATGAGGAAGAGAGAGAAGAGGCACAAGGAAAGGTAACTCAGAGTTGAAGACCCAGCAAGGATATAGGCACAAAGGCTGAAAACTGTGCTGCTTTGTTGGAAACGTTCACAGAGGGCAACTTGGTGAAAAGCAGGATTCGTGCCAAAGACAGGGATGAGCTTGTGCTGCAGACGAAGCCAGGGACAGTCATGAGACCCTAAGTGACCTAAGTAAGGAACTGGACACATTTGAAGAATATGGGGAGAGATTGATGGGTTTTCAGCAGAGGAATGAGGTGTGCTTTTTCATAAACCCTACCCAGGCTAAAGGGAGGAGAATGTACTGACATGGAAAAGAACTTGGAGTCAAGGGATTTGTCTGGAGCTTGTTACCATAAATCAGGAGAGCAAAGATGAGGTCCTGGGTGAGGCCACGGGAGGAGAGGGAGAGATCCCTTTACGGGGCTGTAATGAAAAAGAATGTTTGCTGATAGGTAATGAGCCTCGGGGGCAAGACTGCCCACATTAAGAAGAAAAAATACAGGGCCGGCCGAGTGGCGCAGTGGTTAAGCGCTGGCTTGGGAAGCCAGCAGCCCCGGTTCAGGTCCCACATATGAGGGCCAGTGACACTGCCCTCAAAAAAAAAAAAAAAAAGAAGAAGAAGAAAAAATACATACAATGGGTGCTTTGAGCACATCTTATGTGACTAGCAATGTCACATAAGGAGGACACTGCCTCTTTCTGGCCTTAGTTTCCTCTTCTATATAAATGATGAAGTTGGAATTGAAGATATCAGGAAATGGCCCAAGGCCAAGCCACTCCAATCAGAATTTATGTCTGCAAGCTGGCACCCTGATTGTTATGGGATAAACAAGGTACGTGTTCCTAGATTTTTTTTTTTAGGTAATAATTCAACTTATTACCCTTCTATTAAATTAGACATAGATATATTTTAGCATAAAATGCAAATATGCATACATTTAAAAAATAAAACCCAAAGCTTCAAAGACATACCTGGCTTGTAAGCTGTGATAGGCAGACTTCTAAGATGCTCAGTGATCTCCACCTCTTGGTATTGTATTTACCTCCGTGTGTAATCTCCCCCTCCTTTGAGAATATGCTAGACCTAGTGACTTTCCTCTAAAGGACGGAATACAGCAAAAGCCAGCAGATGACATTTCTGAGATTAGATCATAAAACTGTGACTGTTTTTCTCTGTCTCCTGGTCTCTTGCTCCATCCTCACTTAACCACTGTGATGAAGCCAGTTGCCATGTTGTCAGCTGCCCAACTGAGGTGTCCACATGGCAAGGAAGGACCAGCAAGGAACTGAAGGCCTCAGTCATGCCACCCACAAGGAATGGAACCCTGCTGACAATTATATGCATAGGCTTGGAAACATGTCTTCTACAGTTCAGTCTTGAGATGATTGAAACCCTGGATGACCCACTGATTCTGAGAGCCCAAATGACCCCAGCTAAGCTCTACCTGGATTTCAGCCCCACAGAAACTATGAGATAAGAAAGATCCTTTGTCGGTGTCATTTGTTAGACACAGTGGGTAAATAATACACAAAAGGTCACTTTGGGCTGTGGCCAGAGTTAGTGGCTGAAGTGGCCTGTTCACTGCCCTTGCCGTTAGCCTCACTTGGTGGAAATGTCTTTTGCAACACCCTTAAGAAGAGCCGTGGAGTGAGGGCAGGCAGAGGGGCATTTCATTGTAAGAGTGAACCCTCAGGTTTCAGGTCTCTGGAATACAAACTTCTGTGGGTCAGAGACACGTGAAAAAAGCTAAGCTAGGGCTGGCCGAGTGGCACAGTGGTTAAGAGCTGGCTTGGGATGCCAGCGGCCTGAGTTCGGATCCCACATATGAGGGCCAGTGACACTGCCCTCTTAAAAAAAAAAAAATGCTAAGCTAGTTGCCCAAGATTTTTTAGCTGGTTTATGATGAACTGGAACTCCAGGTCTTCAGATACCCAGGTAGAATTCTACTAAATGACTCTGGGCCCTAATATATGTGAATATATATGAATATATATGATTACACTAATTATTAATATCATATATGTTATATATTCACACTTACAGTCATTATCCTTACTAAGTCCACAAATTATTGCCTAGACATTTGTTTGTTTACTAGTTAGTCCGAGGCATCTGAATGCAAGGTTGTTTCTTTCTTTCTTTCTTTTTCTTTTTCTTTCTTTCTTTCTTTCTTTCTTTCTTTCTTTCTTTCTTTCTTTCTTTCTTTCTTTCTTTCTTTCTTTCTTCCTCTTTTTTTTCCTGTTTCTATTCAATGACTCTTAAAGGACACTATCAAGAATCTTTGACAGTGATCACAGAATGTTGAATTGAAAACATTTCCCAAAGCCCCAAGACATATTTCAACACTCACCTCCAGATACCATTGTTGCATGGCTGCCCAGGATAAGGCTGGCCTTATTTTATAATTCAACTTCGCTTCAGGGTAGAGGGAGTGAGGCAGAGCATCATAAACCCAGCCAATGAAATGTTCTTCCACCGTAAGGACAAGCTGTAGAGAAATGATATGGGAAATGTGGATAGACTATCTCTGCTTCTAGAGAACAGTGAGTTCTTAGAAAAGCCAGGGCAACCCTCACAGTGAGTATGATTGCCATAGACACCATTAGAGCAAGGGGCAGAACTACTGTTGTTTTTGCATTTCTGTTTTGTTGCCTGTTTTTTAATAGCCCTCTACACTTGGCATGGTGTCCTTCAACCAACCTGGGAATGCCTCACTAATGGGGAGCCCAATGCTATTCATTTGTGTGTTCTATTTGTTAGGATGATCGAGATTATGCTGCAGTAACAAACAATCCCCAAATCCCAATGGGTTAAAACAACACAAATATATTTCTCAGTCACACTAAATGCCCACCATGGATTAGCTGAAGACCACTCTGTGTGGTTCTCACCCCGGATTCCAGGCTGTCAGAGCAACCCTCTCTAAACCACTACAGATTACAGTGACGGGGCAAAGGAGGCATAGCCGTTATGAGCTGACTCTACAGTGCTTTCCCAGAAGTGATGCAGTGACTTTTCATAGGCCAGAGCAAGTCACACGACCATGCCTAACTGCAAGGGGAGAGAGAAGAGCAAGCCCAGCACATGCCAGGAGGTAGAGAAGAACGCTGAGGAGGCCAAAAGTCCACCAGGAGGTTACCTTGGCGTTAAGGTTATAGTAGAGGCTACTGAGCAGAAAGTATATGAATAGTTAAACATCAAACCTGCAAACCAAGTGGCTTGCAAAGTCCCATTCTTTGTGTTCTTCCTCAGTTTCAATCATACTTCGTGGAAAGAATGCCTGCAAAGCAGTCAGGCTTCGAGTCCCAGACCATCGCTTCGTCACTCTCAGCCCATGTTCTCAGTCTCATCTCCCATCTCCATTAGGGATTTTGTTTCATCAAGTTTCCTGTGCCTTCTATGTCTCCAAATACATCCTGTACCTGGTATCTGCTCTCACAGCCATCACCCTCTCTCTCTTCTCCACTTTTCACAGCCAGGAATCTTAAAAGAAGGCAATGTCAACTCTCCCTACTTTCTAACCTCACATTCATGGTATTTACAGGTTCTACCCATACTCAAAGGGGAGAAAACTAAACAAGGGTGAGGCTCATTGGGGTCATCTTAGAATTCTGCCTGCCATAGCTAGCAAAGAGCCAAAGATTAACTCAAACATAGCTGGGAACTGTATCTCATTGGCTTAAAATCTGTAACCCATACGACAGTGCCGGCTGAATCAAAGAATAAGTGAATTACTGAGGTCTCTGGATCGTCTTCAAGATGGCTATCTCTACCCACACCAGGAACTAACATCATGGATGTTTTGATTATCTGAACATTATGGCATCCCAACAGGAATGCTTCTCTCTTTCTTGCCCTCAGGATAGCGTAATGCATGAGCACCAAAGCTCTGGCACTGGATGGCCCAAGTTCAAATTCCACCTTTTCCTTTTACTGTTTAGTCATGCTACCCAAATTCACTTAACCTCACACAAGCTAATCCTTTTTCTATACAGACAATAATAGCTGCTTCATAGGGTTTTCACAAGGATCAGCTAAGATTTTGTAGAGCACATACCTGGACACACACTAAATGTTCAACAAATGTTAGTTATTATTGTAATTCAGCCATTCCTTTATGCCATTGGTATCTTATGTCTCATCTCTTTTCTCTTTTTCTATTTTTCTCCTTTCATAGAAGCAGCCAAAAGCCTGCTACATCTGCCAAAGTGCTGATACTAAAAAAACAAAAAACACCTTTAGCTAACATACTCTCCCAACAGGTGATGTGATTAATCAGTGTTCTCTCCCTGCCACCCCCTGCATGGACCTGGACCACAGGAACGAAAGTTGGGAGTAAAGCAAGGAGTCTGAGTATCCTTTTTTTTTTTCTTGGCTGGAATACAATAATGTGGACAGGTAAGTCCTAAAGAGAGGCTAAAGGTCTCAAAAAGAAAAACACAGATGGTTTATTAGAAATGGCTTTTCCATTAACCATCTCGATGACCTTGGACACATTGCATTTCACCGTTGCAAACCAGCATGCCCTCCCCTGCCCAAAGAGGAGCGTAGCCCATGAGATCCGACTTTTCACACTGACATTCTGACATTTCTGATCTGAGAACAGCAATGCAATCAGCCAGAGCCTCTTGTGCAGGAATAGAGGTCCCTGTGCTAATGGCTGAAGAAGGTTCAGAGCATTAATGTCACCAGCCTTGTGTTGTCAGCAGAGGAAAATGGCGCCTCCATGTGATAAGGCTGAATGTCAGGAGGCATAAAGGCGGCAGAAATGGAAACATGCCAAGATCCTCTGAATCTGTATACTACATTGAACCTTACAAAGCACTTCCAATTTTCCTGTCGATATGGATTTCACAAACAGTCCCATGAGTGGGTAGGATAGTTATTATTATTGACACCTGTGCAAGAGACTTAAGTTCAGGGTTTTCCCTAGATGAGAGACTAAGGACTAAAACCATCTGTGGCATTGTAAGCAAGCTAAAAAGATTTCAGGTCTACCATTCTAGATTCATCTTCGTTGTCTCTCTGCTAGTTAACCTTGGAACATGACCGTTAACAAAATCTCCACTCTAAATCTTACACTTTCCTGTCCTGTAAAAGAGGAATAATATGAATACTAGTAATTCAAACATCAGAGTGGTTTGCAAGGCCACATCAGATCATGTATATGATTTCACTTTACAAACTCGAAAATGTGTGTTTAGCTAGTTGTATCGAATTGTCCTGATGCCTGGGCTCATTTAGGTAACCCACATAATCTGGCTGATTCACTATGCCCAGGCTTTTCCTTCACCTATCCCTTTCCATGCGTCACATCACCTGCTTTGTGTGCCCCCATCACTTTTTCCCAAATCTATGTCCATTTCTTAAGAGCTGTCATAAACTTCATTCTCCGAAGGCCCTCTTATGGTGGTGATTAGACCCTCCTCGTTCAGACACTGACCCCTGCGCTGAGCTGAGAAACGGCGGTCACCTGTCAATCTGGCTAGCTGAACAATGTGACACCACATGCCTTGGACTTGTCAGGTCACGAGTGGCAGAACACAGAATTGGGAGGATTACGTTCAAGTCCCAGCTCTGCCGCTAACCAGCCGGGCGAATGGGGGGACATCACTGAGTCCCCTGGAAACACAGCATCCTGGTCTGCAAAGCTGGGAACACAACGCCTGTCCTCAACCCCGCAGACTCCTGAACAGCCAGAAAGGAAAGCTTGTAAAAGTGCCTTCTTATCCGTGTATTGACAGGCAGGTAGGCCTCGCTCTTCTTGTTTTGTTATTTCAATAGTGGAACTTATTTATCTTTTTATAAAACTCATATCTGAAAATGTCCACCTGAAGGTGATCTCTGACTCAATGAACTTCCGTGGCACTTTTTTAAGAGAGATGAAAGAAATATTCTCTGACTGCTTAATGAAAGCCAGGTGATGTATTAAATTTATTTGTATTGGCTTATCCCATTTTATCCACACAACATGCCTCTAAGAAGAATGTTACTCTCCCGTCAGAGAAGGGGAGAGACTCTCTCAGGTTTCAGGGTGGCAGTATGTACAACGGTGCCGGTGACAGACCTAGGAGACAGGAGGAGTGGTAGGTAGCCTCCAAGCACATCCTTGGAGGTGCCTGCTAAGAAATGCAGGAGGCGCCATCCAGCGGGGAGGCAGAACCTCAGGCCTGCACCGAGAAGGGGTCTTGGCTGTGCCCAGACACTTGGGGCTCATCCGTGAGGAGGAAATGGAGGTTGACTACATAAATGTGATCAGCTAGCGAAAGTGAGTAGACTGAAATATGAGCTCCACGATGGAATGCTGGGAACTAACCTTTTAAAAATGGGCTGAAGAAGAGGGTGAGGTAGAGAACATGAAGGAGCGCTGGGGAACAGGGGTTGTAGCATGACAATGTGCTGTTGCAGCATTCAGAAGAGGAGAGAATTTCAAATAGGAGGAAACGTTCATCAATTCTTACAACTGTTTAATTGTGATAAAAGAATTGGAAAGCATCCAGTGCATTTGGCAGTTTGTTCTTTGTTAACCACAAGGAGGCCATGTTCATAGTGGGGTGGGGAGATCACTATAGATTAAGAAATGACTGGAAAGTGAGGAGGATGCAGAGAGAGTGGGAATAGGCAATTCGCTGTGAAAGTAAATACCAGTGAGTGATAACTGAGAGAGGATGGTGGCTCCAGGGAGAGGTTTGAGCATGTGAAATGGCTGATAAACTAAGAGAAACCTAGCAGTTATTTACCAAGGAACAGTAATCCATTCACTCAGAGGTCCTGCCGTCCCTTGCACTGCTCGGAGATAGCTGGAGAAATGTGGTCCCAGTAGGCCCCCAAAGCTGAAGAGAAACAGGTGAACTAGAGCACACCCTGCACAGGAGATTAGCATAAGAAGGAGATTCCACATTCTTGATGATACACAGAGCACACTCTACAACAAACACAAAATACACACAACACATGTAAAACACTTATATAACACACATCACATGCATACCATGCATGAAACATATATTAAACATGTGAAATACATTAAAACACACACCACATGCATAACACATATGGTACATGTGTGTGCATACATATAGCAGCTGTGCACATGCATAAAATACACACCACATATATATAGCATATTCCACATGCATACACATATCATACACAAAACATACTTAAAACATATATACAAGTACATCATAGGCACAGTACTCACATCATACAAGAGGTACATGGCACATGCTCAACACACACAACACATATAAACACTCACCACACATGTACATATACACAAGTACATATATGCATCAAATGCATTATGTGCGCAGTACACATAAGATACATGTGTGTATACATACCACATGTATAACACACATAGCACACACACACACACCACAGTGGAGTTGCCTAGCAACCCAAGGCTGTACATACCGTGGGCTCTGAGTAGCATGGGAGGGAGGGAAGAGAAGCATGCATGCTAGTCCTCAGAGGGCTGCAAGATGGAATACGTAACCAAGCAGAAAAGGGAAGTGAAGGCAACCGGGGGAGGGCATGAGAACAAGGTGCTGCCCCCTCCACTCTCGGCACATGCGAACCATGGAGCTCCTCAGGCAGATGCTATAATCCTCTGACATCTCCTTCGATGTCCAACCCCTGAGTCAGCGCAGGCCACGGCTGCTCTAAAAAAAATAGAAAATACCCTTTTTGCGATGAATGAGTGGCCTCCTCCCTTGAATCTCTCACATACCTCACTCAGAGTTGTATGAAATGCTGAAGGCACAGTGAGGCCATTTGGTGACCACAGGCTCTTAGTCCTGTGGGGAGGAAAACAAGGCTTGGAGAAAGGGCCGAACCTGAACTAGAAAGAGAGAGGTTTCTGTCATCAATGAGCACCTTTATTTTACACCACAATGATCCAAAGTCACCTTCTTTAATTTATTTTAATCTCCCTAGCGTATCATGGCCAGCTGAGTGGCGCGGTGGTTGGACGCTGGCTTAGGAAGCCAGCGGCCCTGGTTCGGGTCCCACATGTGAGGGCCAGTGACACTGCCCTCAAACACACACACACACACACACACACACACACACACACACACACACACACAAAATCAGCATATTTTAATCTCCCTATTTACCTCTAGGGTAGAAAATTCCAGAAAGTATCTCCAGGCTCTCAGCAGCGATATTCTGGTTCCATTTCTTACTACACTCCCTTTCTCTCCCAGGTCTCTTCTGACAGTGCCAAGTTGCATGCCGGGCTATCATAGGATGTTCTGAAGTCATGCAAAAGACATTGGCAAAACAAATTAATAAGAGAAAAAGTTTTCCTCCTACTGCACTTAAATTAGTCATTGTCTCCAGTTGGGATATTCATTCCCTCTCATTTTCCTTGTCTGACATCTCTTTGTTTTGTCTTTTTCTGCAGTTTCTCTGGTGTGAGCTCGGGGCATACATCCACCCCGGGACGCCCAGAAAGACCCCATCAACAGATCTTTTTATCACACTTCTCCTGAGAGGGAGGTTTTGTCCTTCTTTGGATAGCTACAGCATGTCTAGCTTCACATATGTCTGTTTCTCTGGGGTTCTGAACTCACAGCCCAGCAATGCACAATGATAAGGTGTCCCACCTGGCATGAAATTAAAGAGTCAAAATGCCTTCAGCTGTCAACTGCTAGCTGGCTAGCTCAGTTTCAAGTTTCAAGTGTTTCCAGTTCTGCCTTGACCTCAAAGAATTAGCCCAAGGTGCATTCATTCTTTGAAAATACATTTACTGGGCGACGCCTCTTCATTTTGCAGTCCCCATTGAGGCCTATTGTCCAGGTGTAATCATTAATAGCACCCATCTCACTCTCAAGAGTGTCTCAGTTTGCACAGTAAGTTATACAGTCATTCCACTTCAGCGAGACTGAATTAGATGGTGCAGCCCCGTTGATGCAAAAGGCAGGTGCTTGCCTTAGAGGAAATCAGTCTCTTTTGAAAGACCAGCAAATAGACAATTATAACATAAGAGCTAAGAACGAGGTGTGCATAGGTCCATGTGGCTTTATCCCACTGTGCCTGTCTGCTGTGTCCAGCACCATGCCTAGAACAAATAGATTTTTGTTGCTGTTTTGTTTTAACCAATCATAGTGTTCTGTAGATAGGAAGTTCCACATAATGATCCACCCTCCCTTCATTCTGTCTCATCTTTCCTTGCTCCCTCCCTCTCTTCCATAACCCTTGAGTGTCCCGGACACATAAGCTCAGGCAGATGTCCAGGGAGTGGATGACAGTCACAAGGGTAACAAACATACATTCCACTCTGAGTCCCTTCTCACCCGCTGCATCAAAAATACTGTGACTGCTGCTGCTGCCTCTCTACCTGTCATCTGCCTTTCTCTCTTAAATCCTGGGTGCTTGTTGACAATTTCTTTTTGGTGGGTCTTCTTGGTTTCCTGCTGCAGGCTCAAGAGCCAAGGTCTATCCCCTCCTGCTGGCCCCAGTGGGCAGCCCTTTTGTCTGTAGTTTCTGTTCCCAGTCTTCACTACTCCTAACATAGTCAGGTCTTGCTAAAGTGCTCAAGAAGGATATGACAGTTTATCCCAACAAGGTCAAGCTGGCTCTGGGATTCAACCAAATGGTTCCTTTTACCCCCAGAGAAAGTCGATTCCCACCAATGTCACTGACTCTAGCCAGCCCTTCTGTGGTCACTCATGCGGGCTTGCTGAGTTCAGGGCCAGGCTCTCTCCCACCTCAGCTGCAGCTCTCCTCATTCTCTGCAAAGGGTGATTTCACTCATCTTTTCTTATAAGACTCTCTTCTCCAGCAGCCCTCACATATGACTCCCACAAATGAATCATATAAACTGGGAGGTTCCATCTAAGTAAAAATGCAGCCTCCATCTACAAATGTTAAATGTTCCTGAGCTTATTATGTACATTTGATTTTTATCAACTTTTTAATTAAAATGTCATTGCAAATTTAAGGGAGAAAAAAAAGGACAGGGAGAGGCCAGGATGAGAAAGTCGTGTTCAAAC
This sequence comes from Aselliscus stoliczkanus, assembly GCA_033961575.1. NCBI lineage: Eukaryota > Metazoa > Chordata > Mammalia > Chiroptera > Hipposideridae > Aselliscus > Aselliscus stoliczkanus. The sequence goes on from CM066734.1 coordinate 135,510,938, forward strand.
ATATCAAGTTGTATAAGCTGCTTCTTCACTCCTTTATCCACAGTGTGTTCTGAATTTCTGCCATTTCCATATTTTTAGAAGCTTCAAATCCTAAAGTTTACAGATTGAAAAGCGTGAGGCACTGACTTGCCAAATGGAAAGGCTATAAAAACAAATGATAAACAGAAAAGTTAGCTGAACAACTACAATTCTGTAAAATAAAGGCTAGAGCTGAGATGAGAGGAGAGATCTCCAAGGGCGTGGAAGGTAGGCGTCCAAATGGAGAGCGAGGGAGGCAACACAAGATATTATTGTCTCTCTTAGTTTTTCTGTACTTGGAGACAATCTCATCTGCTAAGATATCGTGTCTTCTGAGATTGTAACTTCTTCCAGAAGGACGATATTTTATTTCTCTGATACATTTGTTCATATTCCATAGCACAGTGGGAGAAAATGAGATAATCTAGAAGAGTTTTAGATGAGCAGACTCCTGCCCCAAAATCTGCAGGTAAATTTCCATGTGACTTTGAAGAATCATTGACGTACCCATTTCCTCAGCTGCAGAATTATGATCAGCTATCACCAAGCTGCAGATCAGCTTTCAAACGTCATGAATCTGTAATTGTAAGTGTTGCATCAAGTTAGAGGAGGAATCCTCTGTCCTGATGACTTGTATGCATAGGTTGTTTCAAGAGGTGAACTTGGACCTCAGTTTCTCTACCAATAAATCAAGAGCATTAGAATAGATTATCTTTTGTGTTCTGTTTCACTCCAAAATGCAAGAACTATTTGAATTAAAATGCTGAACCTTCATCCTCAAAGATCAAACCCAAAATGACACTGTATCAGGCCTCAATATACAGAGGAGGAACGGACCTTATCCACATATAACTCACTGGACCACTGATAGGAAACCTGTCTTTTCAAGGGGTTCATTTTTATCTCAGCCATAAAATCTCAACCCTGTCTCAAAAGTGATATTTTCCCTTTCAATATAAGAGGCAATTTATTTTATTGTTACTTGAAACTAAAGGAATCCAATAAACTGGTTTGGAGCCAAAGAAGACCATAATGACAAAATGATTGATCTTTTTATAATGCATTGCATGCTATTCTCAAATTGGAGAAATGCAATATAAAAGATATTCATTGGTACCACTGACCAGTGTTCATCTCTGTAATAGAATACAACACTCCTTGTACTTATTAAGTACCTGTCACCACTAAAAATACAAAGTAAAAGGGCTTCAATGTTAATTCCCAGGATGGTCAAATATTAGTTGTTATACCTCACTGACATAGAGGATCTATATGAGAGCTTGAAGCAGAAATATCAGCTCCATTGCTTAGTTAGAAAAATAGAAGTGTTGTATCCAGGTTCCATTGGTAGAAATGGAAGTTAATTAAACAGATATTATTCAACAAGACAAAAAAAAAGTTTTTGAACAACCATACTATTCAACAATGGGTTCTGGCAAAATGGTGCTATGCCCAGTGGTCAGGTTCTCGGCTGGATGTGTTACATACTATCTTGCTAAATCCTTACAGAGCCTTTCTGGGACATATCTTATTACTCCAGCACACAGAGGAAAAGCATATACTTAAGAAAGTTAAACCTTTCTTCTTGGGCCATTGAGCTATCACATGTTTGAGCCAATACTTGAAATGCATTTTGACTGATTCTGAAGCCCATGCATTTTCATTATCACAGTGCATCTTCATAAACGAGTGAGATTTGATTGCCTGGTGGCCCAAAAAAGGCCTGCTGATGACAACAACATTCAATAATAAATATTTACTGACTTCTTAATATCTGATATCTATGTTCAAGTATAGTCTTGGACAAAGTTGAACTTGAACTGTGTGAGGTCTTCAAGAACACACCCCTCCCAAGTATTCTGCACTAATCTGGGGAAGGTGTGATGACTGAGAGTTGTCACAAGATCTTATGAATCCTGAGGATGAGTAGGCTTATCAGGGAAGGCAGCCTGGAGACGTAGGGAGGCAGAGGAAGGCCTAGCCCCTATACCATGAGTTGGTCACTATTCCAAACTGACACGTAAGCTCACTAAGATTCTGTGATTCTCCAGTTTTTCCCTGCTACCAACTGAGCTGATGTTGAGGAACCTTCTGTGATTTTCCTACAAGTGATCAAGCTTTTCTTGAATCCTTGCAATGAGAGATGGCTCCTTCTTCCCAAAACTTGGCTCACTAAATTTTGATCCATGACATGCTAACCTGCTATGTCTTTGTAACAGCTCTAATGCCTATTTTTACGACTTGTAATTTCCGTCCTTTAGTCCTTTTTGTCATTTAGAGTCAAATGAAACAAATTCACACAAGCCTTTAAAATACAGTTGTCCCTCCTTCCCCACAGTTTTGCTTTCACAGATTTAGTTACCTGTGGTCTACCATGGTTCAAAAACATTAAATTTCCCCATCCATTGACATTGTTTGCCCTTGACATCCAGCCATCGACCTTATCATGGCCTGATCTCCAGGCTCACCCTAAGCAGATGATCCCCCTGACATATTGCCATAAGGTCAATAGTAGTCTAATGCGACGTCACAATGCCGATATCACATCACCTCGCTTCATCTCATCACAGAGGCATTTTATCGTCTCATATCATCACAAGAAGGGTGACTACAGTGCAGTAAGATATTTTGAAAGAGAGAGAGGACACAGTCACATAACTTTTACTACAGTATATTGTTATAATTATTTTATTATTAATTGTTGTTAATCTCTCACTGTGTTTAATTTATAAATTAAACTTTATCATAGTATGTATATATAGGAAAAGATTGTATATGTGTGTGTGTGTGTGTGTGTGTATATATATATATATATATATATATATATATATATATATATATATGATATCTATATCTATACATCTATATCTAGAGAGTTTAGTGCTATTTGCAGTTTCAGGTCTTGGAACATATCTGTGATCCCCCCTGTGTAGAAGGGGGGACTAATGTACTTTAGAAAAAGAGAAACCTCCTAAAGGGTGTGATGATAAAGATGGCGAAGATGTCACCCAGAAGCTACAAGTTTACTCTTAGATTTGCTTCTCACTTGTGCTCTGAGCAATTGATCACAGGTAGGTTATTTCACTTCCCCCGTCCCTCTACCTCTCACTTCAGATTTCTCCTCTGAAAAATGAGTGAGTTGGATATGATTGATTTTTGAAGCTTCACCCAATTTAGATTCAAGGTGACTCTCTGATCCTTCAGGGAAAACACAGCTAGTCTTCCATGCCCTTCTCCTGCTGGTTTCCCTGGATTTCACTGGGAGAAGGGTTCAGTTTTAATACTCTTTTCCCCACATAACCCAAGGACCTTTCCATAAACCCCTTCCCATCCTGCTCTCACTATATGATCACAAGGATCCAAAGCAATGAAAACTGTCTTCTCTCCTTCCACAGAGATACAATATTCTCAACAGTTCTGGACCCTAAATACACACCATCACCATCACCACCACTATCACCAGCCTGAGCCTGCAACTTTCACAAATAGTTCCAAATATTTTCCTATCAGATTCCCTTTCAAAAATAAATCTTACAGTGAGATTCATATTTTTCAAAATATGATTCAAAAGATTTTTCTTATCGGACAAAATATATTTTTTATTTGGGTAATAATATTTAATTTCTTCATAACTATTTATATCAGTCAATGGTCCATGCCACTGCCCTTCAGAAATTCTGATCTTTTGGGAAGCTACTCAAACCTGGAAATTACTACAATTCCAACCACAAGCTGAGGCAACTGTTATGTCCATTGACCATTTTGACTTTGGTTCTGGCTAACATCTGATACCTGTATGGCTTTTTGGTGCATTCAGTGGTTAGCAAAACTTCACTGATCCCTTTCCGAGTGTTTAGAGGAATGAGGACCCCAGATAGAGAGGAGAGCTTCTAGTCAAAGCCCACCATGCCCCACGTAGCATTTCAAACTTACAGCCTTGTCTGATGAAGACTTGTGCGAATCACAGGAGGATTTGGGAGAGGGTGGGAAGGAGGTACTGTATGAGACAATTACTCACTTTAATAGAGTCATAAGGACAAAACACTTAATGTGGGTGTTGCCCTTTCAAGTTGGTAACTCTTTGGTGCCAAATCAGCAAAGATTGCACTTATCCTGACTGCCTATAAATGCAGAAAGTTGATGTAACTCCCAGGAAACACCAAGGTTGAGGAATCAACAGCTGGCACAGGGAACTGGCACTGACCGACATCTAGAAACAGTCTCAGAAGCTTGATTCTCCTTGTTCACGGTCTTTATGAGTCTGGGAGGGTAAGTTTGGCTTTCCAAAATTCAGACAGTCAGGGGCTACCTAGCACAGAGAAACCTGCTCCTTACAGCTGCAGACTTCTTATCCTCCCCTTCCCCTTTCATGTTTTTGTGTTGTTTTGTTTTGTTGCCTTTCATGTTTATTTGAAGCCAAATTCAGCTTCTACTCATAATTGTGCTGAATTTTTTTAACTTTACTTTTCTACGGTGTGATGAAAGAGATTATTTTCTCTCTTCCCATCCATTTTATGACTGCTAGAATGTTCCTGGGGTTTGCTATGGTAAATATGCCCCAGATTAACCAATAAATCATCCAAGATTTTGATTACATTGAGTAGCTGAGAATCACACTTTGAATTTTACCAAATCTTCCTGTGGTGGACATCTAATATTTTCATCTGACCACCACCCCGTTACTTACTTACTCTCGTGACAGATCTTCCTTCCCTTCCCCAGGTCTGCCCCCAAATAGTCACATAACCCAAGAGGGGTAATTATAGTACCTTACTTTCCAGGTAAAAGAATTAGTCCATGGAGTAGCCCCAACTCAGGCCATTCACCGTTTTCCCATGGTAAGGAAATGTCTCTTTCCTCTCAGATGGAGAAAATGTGACAAACATTTAGAAACTTCTAGAATTTGTAAGATTTATAAGTTCAGCCTTATAGAGAAAGGGTGTCTGCAAGAGGAAAGACTGATGCAAAGAGAAGCAAATGTGAATAGGAGAGCTCCCATTACAGCCTTGTACGTCTCCAACCCTGTCCTTCCCATTACAGGGGTCAATAAATGTCCCTATTTATTTCAACTAATTCAAGTTTGGTTTCTTTCTTGCTACTAACAAGAGTCCTAAATAGAACAGTTCTTGGGCAAGAAATGTTCTTGATACAAAGCAAAGGGGACAACTGTTGCTGACAGAGGCAGCCCACAGTAGATTGGGAAGAGTCCACCCATCTGAACTCTACTTTTTTTTGCTTTCTAGCTGCCTGAGCCTCATCAAGCCATTAAACCTCTACGAACCACATTTGCCTCCATGGAAAAATATGAATGAGCATCTCCCTGTATTAATCATGTAGTTTTATTTTCTGTATTGTTGATGATTTGACATCTTGGGGCCTTGGAAGGACCACTTCTCCCACACTAGCCAATTCCTAGAGATAGGAAAGGGCTGTGGCTTTCATAGGCAAACCAACGAATCAGAGTTCATTCCCCCAACCACCTCCTCTACCCACTGGAGTCTCACACTCTAGGCCACTATCTCCTTGCCCTAATAACCCCAGTGCCAAGTATCAGGCCAAAAGGGGCAGTCCTGGTTCCCCAGCGTGCCCTCAAATCATTCAAACTAATCCCAAACCCACTTGCTCTGCCTTGCCTGTTCCACAGAAACCATAATAAAGGCTCTTGCCCACACTTCCCCTCGTCCCTCTGCCTCCTGACTGACCGTGGTGCTGTGGGCTCCCCCACCCGCCATGGCATAATGGGCCCCCTCATCTTGGGAATTGTGAATAACAAACTATCTTTTCAATAGCGGTCATCTCCTGGCCTGTTGCCCACATCATACCCGAATAATAATTAAAAAAAAAAATAGAAACTATACCGGGGGGTGCAAAAAAATGTATACACATGACTTGTGTTCATCTTTTGTTATCGGGTATATATTGAGTATTACAATTTTAATACAGTTCTTTCCTTTCTTAAAATTTGTTTGGCACCCTCCGTATTTTAAAACTCCTCCCAAGGTGGGGTGGATGAAAGCATCTGGTGTGCTAGGCATGGTGAGCTTTGAACATTTAACTGTTCGGTAAATTTTAGAAAAGAATTGTTTGTTGACTTAAGATTTGAGGGTATTTTGAGGGAAACTAAAGTTGTTGTGCTTTGGATCACAGGTGTTGATACTCAGGCTTTCTTTACAAACCTCCAGAGAAGCAGATTCTATGACACATGTACGCAACCATTTTTTCATCTCATCAGCTCATTCTACGGTTATATAATAAACACCTATTCTCTGCTAGAGCAGTGAACACATCAGATATCGCCCTTGCCATCATGGAACTTAATCTCATGACAAAAGATACTGAACAAGGGTAAAGCTACAACAGTGACATACGAGTATACTGAGAGTACTAAATAAGTACTGGAAATGACAAGTGGAAATGTGCTTTCCACTTGCCTCTAGGGGAGACAGAAAAAAAATAATTAAGTTTAATCTTATATTTAAATAGCTTGTTTTCCTATTGATTCTATATGTTCCTATTAGATGACGAGGATGCCTACATAAATAATATAATCATCTAAGTAATAATAACCTAAATGTAATCTAAATAATAATACCTCAAATGTTCACAGTGCTTTACAGTTCAGCCTTTCTTTACAAACCTCCAGAGAGGTAACAACTCACATACGGTAACAACTATGCATGTGGACTCTTAGTTAACAAAGTGCTTTCTTCTGGCCCTCCTCTAACATCTTGGGACCCAGGTCTTAGCAAAAGAGCCAAGAGCTGGTTAGAGCTGAAACTCTGAGTGCCTCTGACCTCAAATACAGAGTGACTGAGGCTTGATGGGATTGTGCTGCTGCCATCGTCGAATTAGTAGATAATGAATCTCCAGGTCCTTGTTTAGATGCCTCCGAAAAAGAGACAGATGAAGGCTAAGGCCACGTGCAGTCCCCTTTCTCCCGCTCTTGGGATATTACACATCACACTTGTTCCACCAAGAATTAAGCCCACAAGATGCATGGGGAGCACCTCCAAGTGCAGGGTCTCTCCAGCTGTGATGGATGATGAGACAAGGGAATCGGAGTCTGCAGATGTTCAGGTCACACCGTCCTGAACCAGCTTCACTTCAGGGAGATGAACAGTCACATCGGCAGTTGCTATCTCTTGAAAATTACAGTCCTGGAAGATGAGAAATTCTCACTGTCAAACTCAGGTTCCTTTACAGGTTAGGGCTCATGGTGAAAATATGAAACTTTCTGCTAGAAACAGCACCCTTTTGAAAAGCCAACTGGAGTGGCCACCTAAAAGGAAATATTACCTGACCCCAAGCCGCCAGCACTACACAGGCTGCTCACTCTGAGAGCAGCACAGAACTGCACCACCAATCTTCAGGTGAGAATCCCTGAATGCTATCAGCCTAACACCTGACACCCGCCCACCCCTGACCTGGGAACCTGCGTCCCCCAGGGTTGATTCCGGCTGCTTCAATCTTGAGTCACAAGAACGCACTTACAGCTGAAAGGCGCAGGCTGACCTGCCAGCAGAACAGGGCCCAAGGGCTCACCATGGGAGGAAACCCCTGAAGTCACTCAGAACAAGAAAACGGGGACTTTGGAAAATCTTGATAACTGGCACATTTTCACACAGGTTTCTAAATGTCATGCACACCAAGTTCATAAGTTATCTGAAGAAAAGTGCTGATACCAAGCCACTTAAGCAATACTTGACAGTACCATGCTCAATTGAAAAATAAAATATAGCGCCCCCATGGACACACTGTGCTGACTTCACAAAATTACTGCAGCTGGAGGCCCAGGGAGCCTTGCAGCTCAGTGATCGGTGAATCTCCTGAGGTTTAGAGTTCAAGTTCAGTTCCTGTAATTGCTTAGCTGCTTTTATGCTTCCAGAAGCTTTATAGAGTCTGGGGGAGAAGAAAGGGAGTTGAAAAGAATTAAAAAGGGAATGGTTTTGAGCAGCTGATTGCAAATACACAGATCAGAAAAACAGGAGGATGACCGGGGATCATTGTCTGAGCTCAGGGATGGCACGTGGGAGATGCCAGGGGCCTTGAGCTTCCGTAAGTGACAACAGGAAAGAAAAGGTGTCTGCTCTCCTGTTTCTTATTCTAAGGCCTTTAGTCAAATTAAAAACATGAAGGTCACATGTACAGTTTCCTTTGACCCAGTCCACATCAGCTATAAATGTGCACATCCTTTCTACCTGCACAGTTCTTGGCTTATTTCTCTAGGATAGCATTGGCCTAGAGTGCTGTATCATTTATCCACTCAGCACGCATGTGTTTATGAACCAGCATGCGCCATGCGGGACTCTAGGTGCTGGCACAAGAGCAAGATTGTTTAAGGCTCAAATCCTGACCCCATCGCTTATTTCCCAGTGACCTTGGGCAGGTTAGTGAACCTCCCTGGGTCTAGGTTCCTCATCAGCAAAACAGAAATAATAATAGGATCTACCTCACAGGGTTGTTGGAAGAATTACATGAGTTACTATATGTACAGTGCGTAGAGTAGTGCTGAGCAGGTAATCAGGGCTACATTAATGGGGAAAAGAAACACGGATCAAAAGATCACCAAGAAAATGAATAATTATATAAACTGTGATCTGAATTATAAAAGAAAGGCATGTGGGTCTAGGAGACCTGGAGTACTCCTAGCGAGAGTACTCCTAGTACAAAGAAAGCTTCTCAAAAGTGATGATACTGGAAGTGAGAAATCAAGTTGAGGAAGAGTTTACTGGAAGGGAAAGACAGATTTGGGAGAGCTTACCCAGCTGTTCCATTATGATCTATCTTCCACTAGACCAGTGGTTGGCAATTTTTTTCTGTAAAGGGCCAGATCTCGTGGCCATGAAGTCTCTGTTGCAAGTTCTCAACTCTGTTGTTTTGTACAGAAGTGACCATAGGCCACATGGATCACCAAACCCTTCACTACACTGTAAGCTTCCCCAGAGCACAGATCTTGTCTTAATCACTGTTGTATCCACACTCCCTGACATTCAGAAGGTGCTCAGTAGATTCTTGTTGAAGGAATAAAAGAGTAAATAAGCAATATGAGTATCTACTCAGGAGAGCAACTTGTCCCTATGATTCTGCTCGGTATGTAGAGGGATCAAAATAAAATACAACTCAGGCCAGCCGAGTGGCACAGTGGTTGAGAGCTAGCTTGGGACGCCAGTGGCCCTGGTTTGTGTCCCACATATGAGGGCCAGTGACACTGCCCTCTTAAAAAATAAATAAATAAATAAAAATAAAATACAACTCGGGCCGGCCGAGTGGCGCGGTGGTTAAGCGCTGGCTTGGGAAGCCAGCGGCCCTGGTTCGGCCCCACATATGAGGGCCAGTGACACTGCCCTCAAAAAAAAAAAAATACAATACAACTCCACCCTCACCTGTTAGAGGATGCTTTCCCTGATAAATACCCTGTAGTGCTCATTTTTAGGATCCTGACTCCACATACAGTCAGATTATGAGGTACCAGGGTGAGGCTTCAACATATGATTTCGAGGGGAGGGGACACTTTGAGCCCATAACAGAGCAGAACATAACAAAGAAAACAATTGAGGTTACAGACACAGTGTGTGTCACGGCATAGCTTTGAGCCCAGGACTCTGATTCAAATCCCGTGCTCTTCAACATGACAGCACACTGGTCCAATCTGCAGGTGATTCCAATAGTGGACTCCATCCCTACTCTTTTGCATCTGTACAACCTGTAAGCAGTTTTACCTTTTGTCTGAAAAGCAGCTACAGGCCCAGTTGCTACTTCCCTCCTGCTGTCCGGAAGCCTTCCTGGAGAAGCTCCTGCTGGCCTGATCTTCCAGAAGGTTTCGCAGTAAAAGGTCTCTGGGGCATGCCCTTTGTGGGGTAATGCTCAGCCACTGGGGAAAAAAATTAGGGGCCAGCCAGTCCATGTAGTTTTCTCAGCAATGTCACTCTTAGAGAAGAGCAATGTGGAGGCTTTGATCAACTCACACAGAGGGTCTCAGAGTCACATCACAGAACCGGGCTGTGTGTCTTTTCCCTCAGTCACCTCAGAGTCATGTGTCTACTGCCATCCTCAGTTCCCTCTCCTAAATCTTGGAGCAGGACATATCGCCTCCATTTCTCCCTTAGCTCAAGATGAGCTGAAGCTACCCCAGGAATATAAGTCAAGGTGTCCCTCTCTTCTCCATCCCTGTGACCTCTGATCTCAGTAAGATCCTCAGCACTCAATGATTTCCAACTGAGTTCCTGGTCTACAGCCTCTCCCCTTCCAACCCACCCTCACTCAGGTCATCAGAACACTCAGTTTGCAACTTGAATCCCTCAATGTCATCCCCAAGCTTAATAGCGCACTCTTCTCTGTTACTGGAGGAGGTGAGGGTTATTATCTCCTCACCATGGCCTCAATGACTCCCATTCCCTGCTTCACAGCCCGACCCCTTTATAGCCTGAAGTTCCCATCCCACGGTTTTACACCTCCTTGTCTGTGCTTAGCTTTCACCTCTGCCTGTGATGCCTTTACTTATCTCCTCATGAATCTTTTGACTCAGTTTGGCATCATTTTCCAAGGAAGCCTTCCTTGTCCCTCCCATACTGGTTAAGTCCTGTCACAATCCGCTATGTAGGTCTCTGTCATTGTAATCACTAGATTGCATCATGTTTCTCTACTGTGTGTCCATCTTTTTCACAAGACACTTGAGCTTCTCCAAAACAGAAGCTGTGTGAGCCATTCTTAAAGCCCTGCTGCTTCAGGGAGTCCCTTCAATGAAGAAGAATCTCAACCCATGCTGAGCTGAGCTCATCATTCCCGAGCCCTTCACTCCCATGTCCCCAGCCCATAAACAGGGGACATTATCCTGCAAAACCATCACACGCTCTCAGCCATGTTCAAACCAAGATTCACAAGGAACATGCCAGTAGTCCCAAATCCATCTTCATTTGTGACATCTGTTGGCTCAGGGGCACAAATGCAAATCAGATCTTAAGAACCATTCCAGGTAGTTCATCATTCCTCAATGAAAGGACAGAAATTAAGCTCAAATAATATCTCTGGATTTTGCCAACCATGGAGTTCTGCTAAAAAGATAGAAGAGGGTATATAACTCTCTCTGCCTGCATGTTGCCTCCAGTGACAGTTAGTATGGATTCTAGAGAAGTCTCACTCCTCAGTCTCCCTTTCACCTGGAGGGCATCTTATTGACTGATTCTTGGCTTGGCCCCACCTGAGAAACAAAATAGAACTGGTCACCCAAACACAGCATGGACAGAGACCTTCTGTTCTCTCCCTCCTTATGAAACGCTGAGCTTTAAGAAGGGAAATCTCTCTTTTAGGCAGGAATTTACTGTGAAATGTTGCCTGTTGAGCATATCCAAATTATGACCACAAAAACATGAGGCATCCCCTTCTTAGCCAGTGCAGCTCAGTCATCCTGAGTGTTGATATTCTAGCTTTCCCTTGCTACTTGGGAAGTCTAGTTTCTTATACAGGAAAAATGGGATTGGAAAGTAAAAGGAGAAAGCATTTGTTTTTCAAGCACCCTGGACACATGAGGCATACTTCTCTGGAAGGCAACCAAGTCCGCCAAAACCTGCAACAAATGTTTTTCCAAAGAAATTTCTTTCCATAGACTGAATGTATATATCCTCCCAAAATTCATGTGTTAAAATCTTACCACTAATATGATAGTATTAGGAGATGGGATCTTTGGAGATGGCCCCCACTATTTGGAAATTAGCTCTTTAAAGAGGTAATAAAGTTAAAATAAAGTCATTAGGATGAACCCTCATCCAATCTGACTGTTGTTCTTCTAAGAGAAGATTAGAACACAGACATGTACAGAGGGAAGGCAAGATGAAGACATAAGGAGAAGACAGCCATCTGTAAGCCAAGGAGAGAGGCCTTAGAAGGAAGGAACCCTGCAGACACCTTGGTCTCAGACTTCCAGCATCCAAAATTAGGAAAGAATGCCTCTATGTTAACGCCCAGTGTGTGTGCTTTGTGAGTGCAGCCCTAGCAAACACAGACAGGCTTGATGTGGAAACTCATTTGGCATTTTTGGTGAAAAGCACACTGAGAGAGTGGAGTGGGCAAGGGGGAGGGTGGGTGGAGGTGAGGTCTGAGAAGGGGTCCTGGTAGCCATGAGGATGCTGTGCGCCCTGCCCATGTGCCTCTGTCTCAACTGTGTCCAGCGTTGGACGTACCATCTACAAGTGGATTTACCACCCATGCTGATAGCACCTCACTCCAAATGCTGCTTCTCTCCATTTGGTTGCCTGACACCAAGGGACATGCTTAGTACACACTCAGGGCAGCCTTCCTGTGCCAGGGACACAATGAAGAACAGACCTGGGCAGATAAATGCCCAGATTCGTCATCTCTAGGTGGGACAATTCTGAGGCATATTCCACAAGGTTCCTCAGAGTTCTGGAGAATAACTGGCACACTTGCCCACCGTGACTATCAGTCAGGAGGCTTCCTTGGTTTTCTCCATTCCCAGCCTCACATTCATCCCAATGCGTTGTATGAATCTTGTCAAATCTGCTTTGAGACAGTGCAAACAAAGATACTATTTTGGACTTACTTCTGAGTGTTTTTGGAGGTTCGTGAGCAGGAACATAATACAATGTGTCATTATTTAAGGATCTTTCTGGCTTCTCTTTGGAGTGACAATTCAGCTTGATTTGGAGCTTGAAAGATGTGTAACATTATTCTCTATAGGGACATTCCCAATCATAAAAATGTAGCATTTGAAAAAGTTCCCTTTGTCAAAGTTGGGCACATCTGGAGGAAGATCAGAGCTAGCTCCTGAGTCGGCCTGAGAAACAACTGAGTGTAGTGATAGTGTCATTTTCCCCACTAACCAATATCTTCCTTTGTCTCTCAAAGGGGCATTTAGATCTGATATCCAGTATCTGCTTCAGACCCCAGAAGGGAAAGAAAATCATAGCAGTTAGCCAAGAAAGGTGTTCTTACCCGCAATGTACAGATGAAGAAACTGAACCCCCTAAATTGGAAGTGTTCAAGGTTGATCACCACAAAATGAGGCAGTTTTTGAGCCATGTTTCTGCTCCAGTACCAACATATATACACACTAAGTACCAGAAATACTGATTATTGATTGGATGGATGGTTGGATGGGTAGATGAAGGAAGGAATGAGTAAGTTAGATCAAGGATCTTAGTTCACTCTCCATTTCTTGATGCCACGTTGATGCTAAAGCTCCAAATGTTTGTTCACTATGCCCTCTAGCTCTCCCTCCTCCCATTCTGAATCTGGAGCCCTCAAACCATGGAAATACCTCACAGAGGTTTTCTGAACCCAGCGTGGGAATAAGACTCACTGTACAGATAAACAGCGGGGCCTGGCACTGGTCCATGTCCCTTCCTTTGCCCTCCATATTATAGAGATAAGGAGGCAGCAATACAGTGAGGCTAAGTTACTTGCTCAAGGGCACAGAACAAATAGCAGAGCTTAGAACTGTGAACCAGTGTGTCTGACTACAAAGGTCATTAACTCCACACCAGCATGCACACGCTCACACACTCGCCGTCACACACACTGAGGGTATGACCCTCTGAACAAAATTTCAGCTAAACAGAGACGATAATGCCTGCATAGGACTGAAGTCGTATCCAAGAATCCAATAGCTAATAAGTGGGAAGGCAGGTCCATAGAGGGCAGAGGGCAGGACTAGAAGTGGGCAACCAGGGTTCCAGGTGCAGTGCCTCCAACTACCGGGGTATGACAAGAGAAAAGCTGCTTACGTTCTCTGAACCTTCGATTTCAATCTGTAAAATGGGAAATACAATACCTGCTTTAACCATATTGATCAAATGAGACAATGTATGGAAACTTCTTTGCTATTAATAAAGTGCTATTCAAATATGAAGAGAAAGGCAGAAAAGGTCTAATAGACTATTCATTTTAATTCTGTCTTCTTCCCTCACACATTTGCACATGCTTGCACATGCACACACAGCACTTCCCTACCAAGAAGTATGAGGCCCCTTGTGGCACAGCTGACACAGACCTCAGCCATTGTTTTAAAAGACCCCGTTTCCTCCTGAAATCACCCATTTCACAGAGGAATAGCTTAGTGCCTGTTCAGAAGGTCCTTCTACTATTGAGCTGGTTTGTCTCCCTTTATGATCTACCCACCCGTCCTTGATTTTTCTTATTTGTATTTAGACATAATTAGGTGTATCACCTTTGGGATATCCTTTAGCCTTTCTGTGCTTTGGTTTCCTCATGTGTATGAAGAGTGTTTATTTAGGTATTCTCTAGATGTCCTATCAGCTATAAAATTCTCTCGCTTTCCACACAAAGAGAAAAAGGGGAAAAGTTACCATTGAATGATAATATTGACCCTGCTGGTATCCGGCATTGGTCAGTGTGATCAGATGTGTACATGGCTTGCATGGTTGAGAAGCAGGATCATTATCAGTTAATGGCAGCGGATCCCAGCACTTGCTGAGAGGTAGCTCAGGGGTTTTGATATGATTAATAGAATTTCTGCTTCATAAAAGTCATAATGAACCAGAAACCAATTTATTAATATTTTGAACATAGTCTGGTCAAATCACAGCTTTCTTCCTGACAGTAGCCCAAGATTGTCAAGCAAAGGAGTTCTCCGTTGTCCCACAGTTACATGGAGAGAGAGTACCAGAAGAGGAAGGAACATCCAGGTTTCATTACTTCATTTACATAGTATCTGACACATAGTTGGTGCTGCATTCATCTCCCTGGGCTTCAGTTTAGTCATCTGTAAAATGGGCCCATGATTCTGCATGGCCCACCTCACACAAATGCTAGGAGGGCTATCATTGCCAGAGTTGCTCTGTACTTTACAGCCTACAATGCAAATAAAACCACCCCCAGCCTGTCCAATGGCGCATAGCCTTGGTGTGTATGGATGTGCTGGTGGACTGATGGGAAAGGGGAAAAATCTGCATTTGAAATCTTCATCAGTCATAGCCACTGTAGTAAGAATAAATTTCTGATCCTTCCCTACAGGAAGATGAGAGCACAGTAGCACCAGGTGAGGAGGTCTAATGGAGGGTGGGAGAAAAGGGAAGCACAGGTGAGATGCAGAGCAGAACCACCTTTCTCCAGGGAGCAGCCTTGCCTCATAGCGTTTTAGAGTTACACTAAATGTTGTTTGAGATGCCAGCTCCACCATGGCTGAGTGTGCATATAGGCAGGACTTTTGTCTCTTCTGAGACTCAGTGTCCTCATCTGTCACATGGATCTGATTTGTGGGCCGTTGAGAAGATGAAATTAGTTGATGAATGTGGAGTGTCACCCGGCTCTTGGTAGCATAGAGAGGTGCTGGCACAGTGCAGCTTGGCCCTCCTGCAAAGCTGCCAGGGCCTAACTGCATTACTATTGTTTCTAGATTGTTAGAAAGCTAGTCAGGCAGCAATTCCAAAATCACACACTTTTGTGCATAATTCTGGCACTGGGTTCAAAACCCGCATCCTGAATGCAGCTTTGCCCATAACTTGCTTTATGCTTTGCACATGTCCCATCCTCCTTCTGAGCCTCGATTTTCCCCTCCAAAGTCCCTTTTACTCATAACCACCACAGAAGACATCATGCATGTGTCACATTGACCTCATAAGGGCAGATGATTATTTGGTGTTTACTACACCATGCTCCAGCACCTGATATGTTTCACCTTACTTAGTCCTCACAACAGCCCTATAATGCAGGCCCTCTTACCCCTCTTTCACAGAAAGAAACAGAAGCAGAGAGGTTAAATAACAGGCTGAAGGTCACAGGAAAGCAAAACCTTCCCAAATCAAAGCCAGGCAACCTGGCTCCAGAGCTCAGAGCTCCTTTAGCATAAACGCTCCCTTTGGGATAAAGGTTTATACAGCCTCATTTCAAAGATAAGAAAACTGAGTCTCCGACATTCTCCTAGACCCTGGATTTTTACCCAAGACCTTTTGCTACTAACATGTGCTCTCTTGAATGCTGGGACAAGACTTCCCTGCCAAGCATTCTGCTCCAGCTGAGATCCCAGTGTCTTCTCCTTGGAGTCCGGCCTCTGATCTCCTGGCTTAGGTCTGTCCTAATGGGGTCTGTCTTGTTCTTCCACCTTCCTCTCCCACCCGACTCCTGAGCTGGCTCGCAGGAAGGGAGTCTATGGGTAAACCAGCAAATGCCTCCATTTTAGATTTATGAGATTCTGGATCAAGTCCCCAAAGAAGCAGATTAATCACAAGAAGTTATTTTCCTTTTAATTAAAAAATGTTATCTACAGTGACTCTGGCTCTGCTGGTTCACAGAACAGACAATACCAGTGAGCATAGCGAGTGAGCAATATTAATTTTCCCCAAATAATTTAAAGATAATATCCCTCACATGTGCCAATGCCTAACTGGTTTGTTTGTGCACCAGATTGTCGGCTACCCCTGGGCTCTGAGTTTTCTCTGTATTTTTGTTGACTTTGGAGGCATCTCTGAGGAAGGAGACACGCAGAATACCTGGTGAGGCACAGGACTATATACAACCCTCCTTTTTTAGGAAAGACAGCCATCTGGAAAGGAAAAGGGAAGCAATTTTCAGCTAAAAGCCAAGGGGCTACATGTTTTATGGAGAACCACTCAAGCTTCCAGATTCAACTCGGAATATGTGACCATGAGGTCTTTGGGTAAATTGTAACCCTCCCCAAAAATCCAAATGTTGAAGTCCTTACCATTTAGTACCTTAGAATGTTACTGTATTTGGGGATTGGGCTTTTAGACAGGTAATTAATTTAAAATGAAGCCATATGAGTGGGCCTTAATGCTACCTGACTGGTGTCCTTATAAAAAGAGGAGATTAGGGCACAGACAAGCACCGCATGAGGATACGGCAAGAAGGTAGCCATCTATCTACAAGCCGAGGAGAGAGGCCTCAGAAAACGCAACCACTGAGACTTTGATCTTGGGCTTCTGGCCTCCAGAACTGTGAGAAAATAAATTTGTTGTTTAAACCACCCGGTCTACAGGGTTTTGTTATGGGAGCCCTAGTTTCCTAGACAAATACACAAGGGCAAACCTATCTCATTCCCCATCTTCAAATCTAAGAAATGGGGAGACTGAGAGAAGTCATCTCCAGGCTCCCTGCTGGTTCTAGTTTGTTCAGCAGATAAATCAGGGTGACCATGCACCTTGCCTGACTGTCTGCTGACCCATAGCCAGAAATAAGAGATAAGGATCTTGAATACTTGGCACACCTCAAGGCAGGACCACTTGGGAAAAGAGCAGTCATTCCCTTCTAGTCTCCGGACAAGCTCAGAGGACCACCCATCCTGAAGAGCCACAGCTAAGTGAAGCATTCCCTGGTCCCTTATGATATTTCCCACTTCCTGTCCCTTCTAGATGCCCAGCTTCATTAAGTAACCCTCCTTTGCACCCCATAGCCCCTCATACTTGTCACACTGCATTGACATTGTTTGGTACGTTTGACAGATGGATTGCATACTGGCCAAAAATAATGGCTATTCTATATCCCCGTCCTTTGCAGTGTAACTTTGGACCTTCTCCCATCAGTTTAATAGTCTATTTCCTGACCTTTTGAATATCAGCTGGCCTGGTGACTTGCTTTTTCAAATAGAATGCAGCAGAAATGACATAGTGCCCGTTCCAAGGCTATGCCTCAACAGGCTTGCACAGCTTCTCTTATTCTCCTGGACTTCTATTTCTGCTACAAAAACAAGTTTAGGCCATTCTGCTGGTGAATGAACCATCATACAGGAGAGAGCCCAGACATCCCAGCCAAGGTTATTCTAGACTAGCCCAAAGCTAGCCAATCACCAAACAAGTAAGAAAGCACAGCCAAGATCAATAAAGCCCCCTACCAGACCAAAGCTGACCTGACTTTTGAGTAAGCATGACTGAAACTGAAACAACAACCGAGCAGGCCCCAACCTAAATCACCAATCCATAGTCATGAACCAAAGAAAAAGTTGCATTTACCCCACCAAGTTTTAAGGTGGTTTGCTACACAGTACAAATGGACTGAGAAACCACTTTTCTTGTCTCTCCTGCTAGAATGTTAGCACTGTAAGAGCAAGAAGTGTGCCTTGGTCACTTGAGTCATGCATGCATTATGGTAGGTGTGTGAAGAAAAATTTAATGAGTAAATGAAGGAAGAATTGTTCTCTTCAAACATGCAGCTGTTCTTATATGGTTTGTGGTGGATTGTATTTTCCAAATTGGATAAAACAGTATTTCCCTTCCAACATGTCCTTCAGTGATGCGGCTTTACCACACCCTCGTCAAAAGGTAGAGTCTGTTTTTCCAACCCTTTGAATATGAGTGAACCCTATATCTGCTTTGACCAATAAAATCCAGCAGCAATGACACTGTGCCAGATCTGAGTATAACCTTTAAATGCCCTGGTGCTACTTCTTGAGAGCTAGCTCAATGGAAGAAGAGATGCTACCAAGTTTTGATAAGCCCAGGGCAAGCTGAAAAGCCCTGGAGGACAAGATGACACACGGAGAGAGAGAGGCATCAAGGAGCCCTAAGGTACCAGGCGTAAGAGTAAGATGCCATTTTGCAAGTGAATCCTCCAGCCTTAACTGTCCTACCTGGTGCCCCGTGAGGCAGAGATGAGCTGCCTAGCCCATTCCTTCCCAACAACCTGACCCACATTTTGAGCAAAATAAATGGTTGTTTTAAGCCACTAAATTTTGTGATTGTTTATTATGCAACAATAACATCTTAGTCCATTCAGGCTGATGTAACAGAATACCATAGATTGAACAGCTTATGAACAACAAAAAATGTATTTCCCACAGTTCTGAAGGCTGGAAGTCTAAGATCAAGGCACCAGAATATTCAGTTGACAGATGGCTACTTTCTGGTTCCTAGATGGCCATCTTCTCACTATGTACTCACAATAACATAAGCTTGCAAGAGAGCTCTCTGGGGGCACTCTCATAAGGGTACTAATACATTCATGAGGGTTCTGCCCTGATAACCTGATCACTTCCCTAAGATTCCATCCTCTAATGCCATCACACTGGGGATTAGACTTCAACATATGAATTTGAAGGGGACTCAGACATTCGATACATAACAAATAGATCGACAAAACCTGAATGTATATTGCAGTAGAAAATTTAGCTCTAGAGCCATTATATATAGATTTATATCCTGACTTCTTACAATCATGTGATGATGATTAAGCTAACTTGAATGTTCTGATTCTCAGTGTTTTCGTCTATATGATAGGGATGCATTCATCATCCAATAAAACTTTACTGAGAACATCGAGGGAACGAGTGAATAATCCACAGTCTTTACTTTGAGGGAATTTACAGTCTGATTGACAAACAAGGCAAAAGGCCAGAAATTCACACAGCAGGGCTATCTGTTCTCCTATGGCAAACTCTGGAATACATGGGAGGGGTGAGAGAAGTATTGGATTCACCCCTAGAGAAAGTGGTAGATGAAGTAGACTCTAAACTGAAACAACAATGCAGGGGGTTAATCAAGTGAAGAATGGAGGATGAGGCAGAAAGAGGAAGTTTAAGAGAAGGGAGCAGCAGGGCAGCCAGGTGACTCAGTTAGTTAGAGCACGTGCTCTGAGCAACAGGGTTCGATTCCCACATGGGCCAGTGAGCTGCGCCCTCCACAACTACATTGGAGACTATGACTTGAGCTGAGCTGCAGCTGAGCTGCTGGTGGGTGGCCAGATGGCTCTGTTGGTTAGAATGCCTGCTCTTAACAACAAGGTTGCCAGTTTGACTCCCACATGGGACTGTGGGCTGCACCCCCTGCAACTAGATTGAAAATGCAACTGGACTTGGAATTGAGCTGAGCCCTTCACAACTAAGACTGAAGGACAACTTGACTTGGAGCTGATGGGTCCTGGAAAAAACACATTGTTCCCCAAAAAAACACATTGTCCCCCAGTAAAGTTTAGGAGCAGCATGTGCTTAGAGTTCAGAGCTAAAGAGAGAGCATGGGGCCTTAGAGAAGAAATCACCAGCTGGATTGGGAGTAGTTGTGAGTGTGTGTGGTGTGTATATCCATTTCAAGTTCATTATGAAAGTTTTGAACACTATAAGAGAACTTAAAAATGAACTTCTCAGAAATGAATTGTGTAGTCAATTTTAACCTTTATGTATGACACAACTTGATGAATGTGCCATGAAAAAGGGTTATTTTAAGGAATCCCGGGAGAGCAAAAAAAATTCCAATTCTAGAAGAGAAGATGGTTTTGCCATTCAAATAAGTGTTCGGAGAAGTGGTGGAGAATACATAGGGCAATTAATTAATACAAACTTTTCTTGTTTTGTTTTAAAAATGCAAAGCACAACACAAATCATGCTCAAAAGAAAGGTTTCTGTTTTGAGTTGGAAAAGTGTCACTTCCTAAAACAACTGTCAATGAGAATGAATATTACGTATGCTGTTTCAAGCTCTGTGCAAATTATATCAGCTTCTGGATCATACTTATTATATACAGGGACAGAGAACAGGACAGTGGAGCTTTAATAAAATCAGGGGTCAGGAGGTTACACGAAGTTCTGAGCACAAGAAGTCTGACAGTGTGATGCCCAAACCAAAAAAGGGGGATGAATGTCTCACATAGCAGAGGAAGATCAAGCTCCAGAAAAGTCCTCAACCCAAGGAAAGCAAGGTCTGAGGAAAACCATCCCCGCTTTACATGGAATCCTTGGGTCTGGCAGGTGGATGGGATTACTAGCATATCATTGAGCAGAGCTATGCTGGGACATTGCCTGGGCCCCTGCCTTGGGCCAACTAGAAACCTCTCAGAAGGACAAAATATCAAGAGCCTGAACATCCCAAGTGGAGGACCTCAAGGTAATCAGTGTTCCTATCCTGGGCATGCGGGGTCCCTGCCTGTAGGCTACCTTGTAGACCCCATTTTGGGTGCTGGGACCTGGGATTCCATCTCAAATGGTCTCAATCCACTCTCAGGGCTGGTACAGGCCTGTGGCTTAGATCTGTCCTAAGAAAAATTACTCAGGGATGGACAAAACATGCTTCACACTTACAGGTGCTTTAACCTCAGATCCTCTGGAATTGCATCATCTATTCTGACACAAGCCATTGACAAAGAAGAAAGTACAGGAAACTTCCCCTTTTCTCTCTGTGTCCTCCAAATATGGATTGGGCTCAGAATAATTCAGCAGCTTTTGTGACCCTAAGTATTACATAAGGAAAGTTGCTTTGTATGAAAGAACCAATGCAAAAAAATAATTAAACCTCTCTAGGTGAGAGAAGCTATTTAATTCTGCCTTTTCATGAGTGTGTGAGGAGCACAGAAGCAAAGATTAGCCAAGTGCATTAGGCACATAAACACACAGACAGTTATAACTAGTTTACCCTGTGCAAAGGGGCACCAGTGATGTCACTTCCCAAATGTTTAGGTCACTGTTTGAAATTACATTTGGGAAACTGCAATGGATGAGGCCATCTCTAGAAGTAACTGACTATTAACAGCCAGGTTCGCCAGGAGATTTAAGGAGTCTCAGATGGAAAGTTGGAGGAACCTGACTGGAATGTGATTGTCCCTGGGTAAAAGTAAACTTCACAAGGGAAAAAAAATCTGTTTTTAAATTAACAAACAAGCCAATAAAGAAGGGATGTTCAACCAAAGATGAGAAATGGAGAGATAAGGAGAAATAACATGCATAAGGCACCTATTACATGCTGAGCATTTAGCCCAACCACCCAAAAGTTCTGTGAAGTGGGCGATATGATTCCCATTTTATAGGAAGCAGGAGCTGAAGAAGTTTAAGACACTAGCCTAAGATCACACATCTAGTAGTTAGCATAATTGGGATTTTAACATAAATACCACAAAATAAGAGCTGGATATGTCTCATTCAGAGACAAGGATATCTGAATGAGAGCATTTGACAGCAAGGCGCCTGGGACAGGCATATGAAAAAGAAGGCTTTAAATTTGAAAGTCTAAAGATATTGGCCATTAGGGCTGGCCGAGTGGCGTGGTGGTTAAGCACTGGCTTGGGAAGCCAGCAGCCTTGGTTCGGTCCCACATAAGAGTGCCAGTGACACTGCCCTCAAAAAAAAAAAAAAAAGATATTGGCCATTATTATCAACCCATTCCCATCTTGGATCCCATGATTACTCAGCAAATAACAGCCTGGCTGCTTAGTGAAAATGAGTGTAGCAGACCCACCCGAACATGACCTTCAATGAGTCATGCCCTTGACTAGTGCCTATCCTCGTGTACCAGCTTATAGTCACCACCTGTGGCTTGCTTATAATGAATGGACTATGGCAAAGGTGATGTCGTTATCCTTCTGATTCTTCCCCAGTCAAGCCTGCAGATGAAACACAGGCTGGGCTGACATCTTGATTGCAGAGGCTGATGAGACCCTGGGGCAGAGGTCCCTCAGCCATTCCCAGATTCCTGACCCACAGAAACTAAGATAATAAATATGCATTGTATTAAGCTGCTAAGTGTTTGGTACTTTGTCATGCAGCAATATAAAACAAATACACTGGGTTTCAAATATCCTTGTTACAGCAAAGAGCAGGAAGCGTATGCTTTCTGTGTACTCAGAACATGGCAAGTATAGAGTGTGCGTGTGTGTGTGTGTGAGTGTGTGTGTGTGCGTGTGTGTATGCACGTGTGTGCTGACAAGCTTGGCACACAAACACAAATTGCATAAAGGCTAGTACTTAGAGAAGCTGATAGGGTGGGAAATGCATCTCAAGAAAGAAGAATAAGGTCAATGAAAGGGAGTCCTGGCATTCGTAAGTCTAAGATGCTTTCCACCCTGTTATTGCATGCATCCTAGAACAGTGGTTAAGAGCTTGGAGTTGGGTGTCAGAAGACTTGGTTTCAATTGTTTTTTCTACTCTGTGACTTTAGGACAATTACTGAAACTCTACTCCTCAGTTTTCTCATCTATAAAACGAGAATGATAATAGTACTTACATCACAGAGTTGACAAGCACATTAAATAAGCACACATTAACTGAGCACAAATAAGTTGACAAGTGCATTAAATAATACAGGTCAAATGCTTAGAAGCAGGCCTGGCTCAAAGTGAACCCTACATAAACACTTGTTATTGTGAATCCACAGCTAAAAGTTAAGGTGTCAATTATGAACCCAGAAGTAGGACATACGATCTCCATATCCAACCTCTATGTCCCAGTGCCTGTGAGAAAGCCCAGGAAAAGGTCCTACCTACATTATGGGTGGGAAAATAACTGGGTCCTTTGACTTTGCACCAACCCAGACATACAACCACACATCCATCACCATCGAGATCCATTTTCCAATTTGTTTACTGTGTACGTGCTAACAGCAAGTAAAAACAAAAGTAATATAAAACAACTCAGTCTCCCATGCATAATGGAATGTAATAAATCATTTATCAGCAGAAAAACAAGCAAGTGGTCATGCATTTCAGCCAATTAATCACCAACAATGTTTCTGGAAAACGAAACGAGAAACATCTGCAGGGAATGGAGCAAGCCTACCAAGATGGATAAGTCAGGTGACACCATAAGTCTGAATCAGAATCATGTCAATTTGAAGGCAGAGTCCATCTCCTTGCTGATGACTCCAACCTCAGGCGTTAATATAATTCGATCTTGTCCTGCTGAAATCAGAGTCCTAAGCAGTCTGTTTCCTGGCATGTAGGACAAATTTATAACTGGTATGAAAAAGCGAGCTTCCTGATCCTCAGCTAGGAAACTGGTATTTCAGAATCCATGTAGACCAGGTGTGCACTTCTGACATGTTTTAGATGTAAATTGAAAATCAAGGAGGTGATTCTGACAAACCAAACACACAGTTTTAATAATGAAAGCTCTCACCCTAAGGGAAAGATTTAAGAAATTTCCTATCAAAGAAAGTCATAAAATTTTGAAGCTGAGAAGGACCATAGAAATTAATGAGCTCAGTGTTGGTGCAATATGGTTAAGGTGGTTTCTCCCAAGGCCACAAAGCTACTGAGAGTCAAAGCTGGAAGTGGGGACCCAAGTCTTTCACTTCCCGGCCCAGACTAAAATGTGGGCCTACTCTTGCGTGTATAAGATGTAAAGCCCAATGAAAAGTAAGAAAACAGGCTCAGAGTGTTAGGTAACTTTCCCAAAGTCAAACTGAATAGGAGGAAGATTTATGGCTGCAACTTAAGTCTTTCAAATCTTAATAGTCTTGTTCTTAATATTTTCATTGTAATACCTCCATTGTGAGGATGAGTAATGATGTTCTCTGCTCAGGATGTGGCTTATGCATACAATTCAATAAATTCTACCTCATATTAAAATTATAAAAATGAGAAAGTAGGATCATTATATTTTTTTCAATACTGTTTAAAACATGGAACATCTGATAGACATAAAATCCAATACAACATATCATCTAACCAGGCTATTTACCTCTTTATGCTGAAAGAGATATGGGACTGGATCCAGGACCATGGCATCTACTGGTTGTAGTACTTGGATGTTGATCTTCTGGTAGAGTGTTGGAAGGGTGTGCTAAAGGCACAGCTGACACACCAGCTTGGAGACAATACCCTGAGGATAGATGTCATCCTCTTGTTTTTAGTACATTTATTGTATCAGAGACCTTTATTATGGTTCTGTGTCCTCAACAGGAAGAACACATGGATCCAGAGAGCAAGAGGTGGAAGAAGGGTTGGTCCCATGTATCATCATCCTCGGTGACGCGCTCGGGGAGTCGCACTTCCTTGGCATACAGCTCTGGGATCTGCAGTGTTAGAAGTCCCCTCTTCCAGAGGTACAAGGATGACAAGTGAACTCCAAGCCACTGCTGGCTTTTGTGTACTTTGGGTTCCTTATGTCCAGGACTCATCAAGCAAAAATGTGTCACTGTCTTGTCACAGGTAATTGACCCTGATCAAGAAGACGATGTAGGACTGCTATAACACAACAGAAGCAGAGAGGAACATTGGTGAATCTTAGGTGATCCACTTGGGCACCTCTTGTTACTCCCTTGACAAATGGTAACTATGATTGGAGAACTGGAGCAACCCTGGCTCGAGAAGGAAATGGTTATCAAGATCTGAGACCCCAAGAGGAATGAGGATTTCAGTCATAAACACAGGTAGGTCACCAAGACCAGCAATGGTTATTACTGGGGATGAGAGTGATTTAGAGTGGGTAGTGGAAGAGAGAGACAACTACCAGCTCTGGCCCCACAATCAACTGCAGCAAAGAGCCTGCAGTTCATCCCACTAGCCTTCCTATTATAAGTTTTTCCTCCAATAGAGAGGACCACCTTCTTATAAAATCAAAGAGTAGAATGATGGTTGCCAAAGGCTGGGGAGAGAGGGGAATGGAAGTTACTAATCAACAGCCATAAATTATCACTTAAGCAAGATGAATAAGTTCTAGAGATTTGCGGTACAACGTTGTGCCTACAGTGTAATACACTTGTACACTGGTACAGTAGTACAAATTCTAAGTACAGTAGTACATACACTTAAACATCTGTTAAGAGATCAACCTCATGTTAAGTGTTCTTACCACAATAAAATAAAATTTTAAAGGGGGATTTTATAGTCACACTAATAATTAAATATACTTGGGAGCTACAGAATATATTGTACTCTCGTATACTCTCGTATGCCAAAAAATGTATACATGTTGTAAGACAGGAAAAAACTGTATTAAAATTATAATACTCAATACATGCCAACAACAAAAGATGAATACAAGTCACGTGTATACATTTTTTGGCACCCCCAGTATATGAGAATGCTGTAGAAATGGAGCATTTAACCAACCATTACCATCATAAAATAACCAAAATAAAGTGGTCATGAGCTTCCTACTACTTCATGAGCACTTAATATGAAAGTTCATATCATATAATGGGTTATTGGGAAAACAATGATAATATGACAGAGTCTGTGACCTTAAATAGCTCGTAGGCCAGGAGAAAGAAAGAAGCATATAACACATTATTTCAGTTTACTAAACAGCTGATTTTGGTTTGAAACTATCAAGTTGTTGGGAGTTTCCAGTTTAGTTTTACGCACCCCTTTTTAGTTTCATATTCTAGTTATCCCTGTACAAGTGGAAGAGCTAAAGAAATCTAAATGCTAACTGTGAAATAAGCATTGCTGTCAGGCATAATTTAGCTGCCCATATTTTGCCCTCCTTTTCAGTCAAATATTTTAATTATCACTAACTCACACTTGTTCCAGCCCAGTGAGCTTCCAAGGGAGAGCCCTCTTTCCAGAATTATTTTTACTAGGCAGCAAAAAGTATCAATACTTAGATGAATAAACTCGATAGTTCACCAAAGCAAGATGGGGTGGAGATGGCCTAGGTTCAAGTTCCTGATTTTTAAAAAAGAAAACAATTGGCCTGAAACAGAAGAATGGGGACCAGAAAAGGTAAAAACACATTCTTGTGCAATGTGGAACATCTCTTTAAAAGGAGTATTTTGCATTATAAACAACAGGTTCCTCTGCGCCAACCCCATTCTCCTGGCGCAGGGGCTGAGAGTGGGTTTCAGTAAGCAATGAGTCAGCTGCATTCCAGGTGAGCCCATGGGTCCTGCTTGAGTCTGGCCCCACTTCGATTTTTCTGAGGCAGTAAGCTTGCCTCTGAAAGGTGAGTTACAGAAGCTCTGTTGCTTCTTCCAATTTGAGTGATCTCATGGGGTTGATAGGGGTTTGTTAGACTTGTTCTGTGACGTGCAAAGTGAAGCTCCTTTAGCAAGAGCCATCCTTTCCTGATAGAGTCAAATAAATAGTTTCCTAGTTTCTTTCTTCTCTCAACTTTGTAAATGAAGCACAGTTGCCTGGGGGAGGCATATAACATTGTTCATAAATTACCCACGCACTGCAATTTTTCAAAAAAAGGAAAGGGGGGAGAGAAGGGAAGAGGAAGAGGAAGAGGAAGAGAACGGAGGGAAAGAGAGGAGAGGGGATAGGTGTGGAGGGGAGGGGAGGGGAGGGCCGGGGAGGGGAGAGGAGAGGAGGGGCGGGGAGAGGAGCGGAGGGGAGTGGAGGGGAGGGGAGGGGAGAGGAGAGGAGGGGAGAGGAGAGGAGGGAAGGGGAGTGGAGGGGAGGGGAGGGAACCTGATGATGTTCATTCATTAGGCGTGTGAGTTTTGTTATTATCATTAGGACTCTACTATGTTTCTAAACAATTTTCTTTGGGAAAACATTTTCAGAATAACGCAATAAAGAATTTTGCAGTTCTTTAACTCTCAAATATGGGGTGCATATTTAGAGAATATGTAGGCAATCTATTAGTTTTTTATTCCAGTGAAATTTCCAGAAAAGCTTTATTAATAAATAGACATTTCTTAAACTTCCAAGCAATGTTATATCATGCAGATAAATAAATTTAAAAGAAAGCAATGTGATTGTTGTCCTTTTTTAAAAGTATACATCAAAATGTGAACATAAAAGCAATTCTTTTGCCCAGTGACTGGGCTAAGCAGAACTGAAGAAACTTTTGGGACAACAAGCATTGCAAAGGGGAAATGTTATCAGATAGTAATTAATTCCATTTTCTTATAAGCCAAGTGAAAAGCAGATTATAACCAAAACAGCTTAGTTTCAGTTTTGCTCTTACTGCACAACTTATGAATACAATTTTTTATTTCTCTGTCAAGAAGGAAACATAAATTATTTCCCAGTCACCATGTGGTCCATAGGCAGCTACAGTCATCGGCACCAATTTTCTGGCAAGTTTCAGAGATCCCAAGAAGAACTGCTCTAAAGCTGCACTTCATCAATTCTCCTGCCTCCAGCATCCCCTCAGGTAAGACTGGGATAGAAAGAAAATCTTTCTGATCTTCTCAAAAAAAAATAGGATGGGGAAAAGATGAAAAACAGATGAAGTTGTGTAATTTTTTATGTGAAGAAGGTCAAGAGGAGGCCAAAAGAAATAATGTGAAGAAAGTCAAGGGGTGGCCAAAAGAAATAACATGAAAACTCTCATAACTTGAGGACCTATCATGTGCAAGTCACCATTACAGGGGTATTTACATCGTGGAAATAAATGAAGACCACCACCCAAATGGCCAGCCATGTTCTCCAAATAAGAACAAAAAAGCTTATTTATTCAGAGCTTACTAAAGCAAGGAAGTCAGCCACTGTCACCTGCATTTTGGCAGAAATTCAAAAGCAAGCAGAGAAGTGGGAAAGCTTTGTAGTAGATAAAGGGTAGCATTCAAGTGTGCCCGATTGGAGCTGTGGGTACAGGAAGTTGGAGGCGGGATAACTGGAAGCAGAAA
This sequence comes from Aselliscus stoliczkanus, assembly GCA_033961575.1. Taxonomy (NCBI): domain Eukaryota; kingdom Metazoa; phylum Chordata; class Mammalia; order Chiroptera; family Hipposideridae; genus Aselliscus; species Aselliscus stoliczkanus. Next base: position 135,539,163 of record CM066734.1, read on the forward strand.
CATCCTGTGATTGGTTGGGGTGCATATTTGGCTTTCTCTGGTTTGTTCTCAGTTGGAAGCAGGACTAAAAATTAGGGAAATGGTCAGTTATTAATCAAATCTTGACCATTTGGGGTCAATTGGTATAGGGGTTACTGTATGGCTTCCTGGATTGTTACTAGAGTTAGCAGTCTGAATTTCTACACATCTGACTTCAAGAAGGCTGGCTTCCTGGGCTGGTTGTTTTATAAAGGATTCCTTTTCTGGGACACGGTCCTGCAGGTTATGGCTCTAAGCCCGATTTTATATGGTCTGGCCATTCATTCTCCATCTGCATATTCAGTCTCTTAAATATGTTTTCTCATTGCATTCTCACCTCCATTTTGTGAATTGGAGATTGTCTTCCATTTTATGAAAAAGAAAACCAAAGCTCAGAAGATGCCAAGATCTTGTCTATAATGATTTAGTTGTCAAGTTACTGAGTAACAAATTTAACTCAAGTTTGTCACCATATCAGTCATTGTGGAAACAGAAGCCTTCAGATTGGTCCACTGTTTTAAATCTTGACTTGTCAGGAAGCACAAGCTTTCTTACTGATAAGAGTCTGTAGGAAAGTGTTCCCACAGGCGTTCCTTAGGGCCAGCAGTTCTATGCACTGCACCCTAACTGCCTCCAAAGAAGCTTCTAGATCCAAGAAAAAAGCCTAACAGATGAGGAGCTGCCCCTTTCCATTAATGTGCACCTGTTGTCTGTCCATCCCTGCTGTCTGTGGTTTCATATGACAAATATTAACTGAGGACTTAAGTGCTAGGAGATATCAAAATGAATTCACAAGTGTAGTCTATGATCATTCCATATTGTAGTGGGCGGGAGGTATATTTAATTATACTATTATATATACTCAGCTGAGTGTCATGTAAAAGATGGGCATTGCAGGAGCTTGTGGTCAAGGCAGATTGTCCCTGGAAGACCGTGAAGTCAGTATCCAGGAAAGCTGATACACAAGGACAGCAGCTTCCAGGAGGGGGGAAGGCTTGTCCCTTTGTCCTGAGCTAGCATCCCTCAGAGCTGCTTACCACCTGTTGCTTAGGTAGCTCTCCCTCTTCCAAGGCTAAGCCGTGTCTTGTAAACTTCAGCATCTTCTTTTACCAGTATCTGTTTCCAGGCCTGCCCTGATATTTCTGCATGATCTCTTATCATTTTCATTGGCTGATGATGGGCAGGTTTCGGAGTACAGCTTTGGAGCCCCAGTCACATCACTTTCCCTGCTTTCAGGTTTCCCTGCCACAAAAGCCTCCTGAGAAAGGGGCAAGTATTCAATAATGGCAACGTATTGCAGGATTGTTAGAGTAAGTGGAAACCGAAAATCAACGTTTGCTAGGGGTCCCAGAACAAATTACCATGGACTGGACAGCTTTAAAACAACAGAAATCTATTTCTTCACAATTCTGGAGAATAGAAGTCCAAGATTAAGGTGTTGGCAGGTTTGGTTTCTTCTAAGGGCCCCTTTGTTTGGCTTACAGATGACCACCTTCTTCTTGTGTCCTCACATGGTCTTTCTTCAGTACACACCTGTGTCCTAATCTCCTCTTAAAGGGATATGAGTCAGATTGGATTAGGTTCCATCCTAATGACTTCATTTTAATTGTCCTATATCTATATTCCTTTAATGGCACTGTTCCATATACAGTCACATTCTGAGGTACTGGGGGTCAGGACCTCAACATAAGAATTTGGCGGGGAGACAATTCAGCCCACAACACAAGGCTTAGGCTTGAGTACCAAAGTGGGTCTCCTGGAATCTCCATCCCCACATCTCAACATTTGGATCTGCTTGGTGGACTCTGAGGGCTCTTAACAAGTCACCACCCCCATGGACCAGGAGCTGGCACTGAGAAAGCTGCAAGCTTGCTTCCACCTGCAAGACAAGTCATGCCCGACCTGGTGACCAATACAAATATGCCCAGGAAGTCAGAATGGGAAGCAAGGCAAGGCCACATGCCTTTTAAAGCATAACATCCTGCCCACTAGTTAAATGAAGGTGAATCAATCTCAATTTCTGAACAATCTGATGAACACCTTTGCCTCTGTGTAGGAAGAGTTGGAGACTAAAAGTGGGCTGGAAGACCAGGACAAAACTTAGGCAGAAGCTCCCGCTCCTGGGGCCGGAGGCTAAGCTAAAGTGGGGAGCAAGGCTGGACTCGCCCTGCTGGCTCTGCTCTTTGGTTCCTGTCCGTGACCCACATGCGCCATCAGCATCTTTGTCCTCCTGTCGCTACCTTGGCTGCCCTGCCTCAGCCCCTGCTGGAGCCTGGAGACCTTGCTCCCTGCCCAGCAGGACATTCTCTGTGTGTTTCACAATTTAGGAGCAAAACATCTTTATCAAGTCTTTAAGATCCAAACTCTGCCAGGAACTCGCTCTACATGAAATATATAGATCAAAACCCCAAGGAGTTTGACATTTATATTTTAATAGATTTTTTTTTTTTCCTTCTTAAAACAGCCACAGGCTTGACTGAAGTGGAAATGTGTTTGCTTTTAATTGCCGTGTGTGCTCCCTGGGCTCTAAGGACGCCGGTCCTGCCTCTCATAATGCTTGTATCAAACAGAGCTGAGAATGCGGAGAGGAACAAAAGGTCTGAAAGGCCATGTGATAGGAGAGATTCTCTTAAAACTCTTTCAAACAGGAATCTGGGGAGGGTTTAATTCATGGAGGAAGAAGACTCAGAGGCCAGGTCCTTTTAATAATTGTTTCTTGCAAACCCAAGCCCCCATCTGGAGAAGTTGGCATTCCTTCCACCCCCATCTAAAAGGTAAATATTGCCAAGTTTGTGGCAGAGGCTTTCTGTAACAAACACTTACCGAGTGCCCTGTAGGTTCTGTGGGACACACAAAAACTGAATGAGACGTGGCCGTTGCTTCAAATTGCTTAGAACCTGGTAGGTCTAAGATAATTCTCCAGTCAGCACAGATGCCCCAGAGAAGTGACACAAGGAAAACTGTCCCCACCTGAGTCAGGGTGGCCTCATGACCAAAGTTTTCTCCTTTCTCAAAAGTTTACTTAAAACATTTTTTAGGCAGCCTGTTCACACATCTGAATCTAATATTCTCCTCTGTGTTCAGAAACAGGATTAGTTACAAATATTAAGAACGTTGCCTTCTCAAATAAGAGGATTATAAGCATTCTTTAGAGGTCTCAGTGTGCAATTACTGACACCTCTGTATAATAAAAAGCACTATTCCTTCACCAGCAATATTTTCATCATGAGGAACAAGGGTGGATTGGAAGCTGCTCAGAAAATATCTATTTCCTGTCCCAACCACCTGCATCTAAATGGACTCTGAGCAGCACTTTTGAAAGGACTTCATGACAAGGAGCCAAGTGCACGCCAGAGAGCTCCCTCACCCCTATGCTTCCTCCCAGTTTCTGACCTTGGCATTCTTTCATCCTTCCTTCCTGATACCAGCATTAAACTACAGCATCTTTATACCAGAAAGACTGAGTATATATCCTCAGTCCAAGGTTGGCCCCAACTTTCATTCAGACTAACTAAGCCCTAACCTAAAGTAACACAACTATGCCTGATGGGCATAAGGGTTGGCACTTATTTTCACGCAAGGCATGGGGATTGGCACTTAATGTGCACTATAGCCTGTCTGTATCCTGCCTGAAATACAAGGTCTGTCTCCACTCAACAGCACCCTTGTACCATTGTCACACAGGGCACCTTGTCACACAGACACATCTTTTCTGGTGCAACTGCGTCCTTTTTTCTTGTGTGTGCCAATATCTGTGCCTTTCTACTCTACTCACCACCCCCATTTCCACCACCTGTGCCAGAGATGTGCTTTACTAATATAGATCACACATATAAAAGTATCATTTCCATTTTAGAGATAAAAAAAAAAACTGAGGCTCAGGGAATATAAGTGACACGTACTTATCACATGTATGGTGAGTAGTTGGAATACACTCAGTTATTCTAACTCCAAACTCGATGGTCTTTTCTCTGTGTGAAGAACTGATGATGTAAATAATATCTTGAAATTTAGAGCTTTGTAGGAAAGATACATTTTTTTAAAATATTGTTTTATTTTGCTGTCACCACCATAACTGTCTGGGAAAAGCATTATGGCCGCACACATTAGAGATATCCACGCATGGGCAATGGGCTCCCACATGCAGGGATTCTAATCTGGTCCATCCTCGACTAGCTTAGAAAACGTAGGCAATCCCTTATAACTCTTGAGACTTATTTTTCTGTTTATGTTTTTGTTTTTTTAATCCAAAATAGAGGGAGGTGGAGGCATAGTAATAATCCTCTTTTGAAATGCTGACATACACAATAAGTTAGAATGACAGTTAAGCACATTACCTGGCCCCATTGAGTTCAACTGTCTTTCACATGCCTTTAATTTCATACTAGTCTAGGTGGAATTAGGTCATCTATAAGGTTTCTTTCCAGGTTTAGAATTTTATTAAAATGTCCTTAGCCATTTCTTGTCCCCTTCCTGTTTGTATCTATGTGAATATTCTTTGTTCACAGATGAGTTCTTCAGGAAATTTGATCAAGACTGATAGATAGGCTGAGGTTTTAATCCAAGCATACATCCGTGGGCTGCAGTTCTGCTGATTCTAGGTGAGTCTAACTGGCAGCAGAGGGAACTCCCCTCTCGTTCTCCACCTCCACCTCCCAGGCTAATGTTATTAACATCAGCCAGAGGCAAGAAAGTGATAGGTACAAGCAACAGGCCCGGTAAATGAATTATCTCAAGCTACTTATTCCTTGGCAGCAAGGCAAGCCACCTAGCAATTTATCAGCAGTAAAACTCCAAGTTTTCCCGAATGAATTGGCATAGTGCCCCCACTGGCTTGCATTTTCAACCTAGTTTATAAAGGAAAAATAAGGACATTTTGTTTGTACTTTCTGCTTTCTTCTTTCTTCCCATTAAAAAAAAAAGTACTTATTAATTCCAGAGTTTAATTAAAGAGTAGACAGGAAGACAGATAGTTAGGAAACAGAGAGAATTGGAGGTTCAGAACAAGGTCTGTGCTACACCTGCTTTTAAATATTGAGCCAAAGTTACCCAAGGTTATTGGAGGCTAATGCTTGATGATGGAGCTGCTCAGTTCTCCCCAACTTGGAGATTAATTTTCCTCCTTTGCAAAGAACTCCACCTTTAGTCAGGGCTTCACTCCACTGAGCTTGTTTTCTCTCTTTTCATTAAATCTATTTTGCTGAACCAAATCCTTTGCACCAAAGCACCCCCATCGCCCACTCCCCAACTCCACAAAAAAGAAAAATCACAATAGTTGAAAAGTATATCCAATCAACCAGAAGCAAATGCATTTCTAATTAAAGATTATAAATATGGGTCACATTTTCAAACAAGCAAACACAAGTCAAGCATCATTCTTCTTTATTTGTTCTGGGTCATTGTTCTTCTCTGCCTGGCTGCAGAACACTAATGGATCATCTTGATAAAAACTCATTTTTTCATCCATCTGTTATATTGCACTTTTAATGTCAATTTCTCCTAATGTTTCTTGGTTTTGCCCCAGCTGCAAACACACTGCATTTTATTAAAATAAAGTCTCCTGTCTCCAACCCTCTAAATGAGGGAAGTAGCTGCAAGACTGTATTTTCCCCTGCATTTGCAGCTCTAAGTTTCAGCATGTGCTAGTGTAATGCTCTGATTCAATACCATTTCCAAGGGCAGAGACCCTTGTGAATCAATTTCTTGATTCAGAACCAGGTCAGATCAAATAAGCAGTTTATACACATAAAAAAAGTAGGATCCTAGAGCAGTCCATGTCAAAGGCAATAGAGAAGGCAATATTTCATTTGGGAAATGATTCTTAAAGCATAGAAGATTTTGCTCTGTCCTAATCAAATGGGAAAACGCAAGAGGCAAAAATCCTCTAATTCTTCCACAGCCATCTGACAAAATGGATAGAAGTTTTTAAAATGAGAAATGGGCACACAGATCACTTCCCAAACTCATAAATGAGTTATAAAGTTATATGCTACAAAGGTAGAAGTGGCTCAAAGCAAACCCAAACCTCAGCTTTCCTTCACTGACTGTAACTCCAGATGTTAGACCAGAAACTTGGCCAAGTTACAGAAGAAGGCATGACTCAAAAATCAAGGACACAAAGTCATATAATAGATGAGGCAGGGAAGGCAAAGTTAGACATGGCTTACAGATAAAGATACTGAGAAGCAGGGAATTTAAGTGATATTGCTCAAGATTAACATCGACAACAACAACAAAAAAATTGGACTGCTGGAGTTGTGTCATAATTTGTAGACTTTGGGACACATTGAAAGCATTATGAAAGAGTGCATCATGGGGACTGTGAAAATCAGTGTTTTAGGAAAATGAGGGAGTATATTGGTTGAGGTTCTCCAGAAAAACAGAATCAATAAGATAGGTGATAGATAGATAAATAGATAGATAGATATGATACATAAACAGATATGTAAATTTATTATAAAGATGTGGTTCACATGATTATGGAGGCTGAGAAGTCCAATAATCTGCACTCTGCAAGCTAGAGCCCCAGGAGAGCCAATTATAGAGTTCTAGTCCAAATCCAAAGACCTGGGAGCCAGGCGAGCCAATGGTATAAGTCCCAATCCACATCTAAAGAACTGAGAACCAAGAGTGCCTGCAGTGTAGGTTACAGTCCAAGTGCAGGAGCGACCTATGTCCCAGCTTGAGAACCATCAGGAAGGGTGAACTCTCCCTTACTTTACCTTTTGTTCTCTTCAGGCCTTTGATGCATTGGATGAGACCCACCCACTTGGGGAGAGCAATCTGCTTTACTTAGTCTACCAATTCAGTGTTAATCTCCTCTAGAAACACTCTCACAGACACTTGCAGAATAATGTTGAATCAAATTCCTAGCACCCCATATCCCAGTCAAGTTGACACACACAGTGAATCATCATGGTCTGTGTAGCACATTGGCTCTCCAGTACACCGAGTCATACCTGCTTATGGATTTAGAACAACCTATCAGTTTCTGTTCATTCTGGATAGAATTATCTTGGGGGCCCCAAAGATAATTATAAACCTAAAAAGAATTCCATTCTCCTCTTGCTTCCTGGAATATAGTCTCCGCTCATTCCTATTGTCCACAAAACGTGTGACATGTTGCTCCCTCTACTTCTTCTTTGCACTGCCCACCCCTTCAGCCATGCAATCCCACCAGTACTGGTGTTGTCCCCACCACAGGGCTGTAGCTATTCCATCAGCCTGGGAAACTTGACCCTGTATCTTTACATGGATGGTTTCTTTTCATCATTCACAGGTCTCCCTTCCAATGCTTCTTCCTCAAATATATCTACGCTGACCAACTTATGTAAAGTCTCCCTGTCCATCACTTTTTGCCTGGCAGTAATTCTTTGTATTGGGTTTAGTGCTAGCTGCTCCGTTCTTGTTTATCTGCTTACTGATCCTTGCTCCACACAAAAACACATGTATATCGCAACCTTCTAGAGCAGAAGATGTACACTGATACCTGGCACATAATAGAATCTTGATAAAGGTGTGCTGAATGAATGAAGGAACCCTTTAGAGGTAAAGCAAGTGAGCAACTGAACAGGGACAGCACAACCACAGACAAACGGATTGGAAGGAAGCATCCCCCTTGAGTGCTGGTGCGCATTCTGACATAAAAGAAAAGGGATGAAGGAAGCATCCCTCCCTAGCATCTTAGCACATTTCTCCTCTTCGATTATGTGCCCTCTCCCATCAATGTGTCCGATCAATTTAAAATGTTAATACTATAAAAATTTTTAGACATGCATTATTAGTAGTGTCACACAAGTTTTGCCATGTGCTGTTTTCATTACAAATTGTTTTCCAAGTATTTTAAAATTATCTTTATAATCCAAAATTATTTAGTGATATATTACTTATTTTGAACAATTATAATATTTTAAAACTATATTTACATTATTGATTTCTAATAGAACATAGTATATATAATATTGAGATTTCATTAGTGGCCTAATACTTGGTCCATTTTCGTTAGGATAAGACATGCTTACTGTGGTAAATTAACCTGACAGCTTATTGATTTAACAGACAGAAATTTATTTATTGTTCAAATCAACAGATGTTCTCCTGAATGTGATAATTAGGGAGTCCAGGCTTCCTCCACCTCATGGCTCTACCATCAATAAATGGCTTTGTGGACCACTTCAGTTCTTAAAGTCTACATATGCTTTGACTCTGAATCATTTTTTTAATCACCAGCCAACACATAGAGCTTTTGTTTAAAACCAGCTGTATAGGGCAATGTCTTTAATTTGGACTCAAGCAATCAGACATTTACGATGTCTCCCCTTTGATAAGATTACGTCTGGGATAATTCTTTATATTGTACAAAACATGTGTCTATTCTTCATCATGCCTTCTTCTGCATCTTAGTTCCCCAAACACTCTAATTCTCACAAATGTCCCAACTCACATTTTACTTCCCCCGTTGGACTCAACCAGCCTCAGGTTCTGATCCACCATGGATCTACTGTTTTGTGACCATCTAGGCACTCCCTCCTGCTCTTGTTGTCATTGCTGCCATTTAAGTCTTGACTTCTATCTACTTCCTGTTCCTATCATAGTTCTGAGACAGGAAACTCTGTGAGAAAAGTCTGTTAATATACTTGCCACACCTTGCCTAAACATGAGGGCTTCCTGTGTGCTCTCATTTTCTTCAAATCACTGGAGAGTCTAAATGCTGTTAATTGAACATTTGATCTCATTCCTCCCAGCCACCTCCCCACTTTTGATGTGATATGGAAATGGTCACATTGTATAACTAGGTGGATCAGAACCTGAGGCTGGCTGAGTCCAACAGGAGATTTAAAATGCGAGTTGGGACATTTATAGTGGACTTAGCAAAATTATATAATGGCACAGTGAATCATTCATTCAACCAACATTTTTTGTCTGCTTTATCCCTGGCCTTGGCAGAGGGAATTCAAAGAGGAATAAGATGCAATGTGAAGGAGCTCTCAATCTAGAAAAAAAAAAAAAGACCCAAAAACAGCCACCAATATTTAAAATATGTTGGTGGGATTACAAATACCACTGTGAAAAACAATTTGGATGTTCCTCAAAAAATGAAATATAGAACTACCTTATGACCCAGCAATTCCACTCCTGGGTATTTATCTGAAGAAATCTAAAACACTAATTTGAAAAGATATATATATATATATATATATATATATATATATATATATAACCCTAAGTTCACTGCAACATTATTTACAGTAGCCAAGACATGGAAGCAATGTTAAGTGTTCATCAATCAATAGACAACTGGATAAAGAAAATGTGGTAGATACATACAATGGAACATTACATGGCCATAACTAAACAATCTCACCATTTGCAACAACATGGATGGACCTAGAAGATATTATGCTAAGTGAAATAAATCAGAGTGAGAAAGACAAATACCATACAAATACCATATGATCTCACTTATATGTGGAATCTAAAAAAACAAAAACACAATAAATGAGCAAACAAAACAGAAATAGACTCATAGATCTAGAAAACAAATTGATGGCTGCTAGATGAGAGGGGGTTGGGAGCTGGATGAAAAAGGTTAAGAGATTAAGAAATACAAATTGGTAGATACAAAATAGGCATGAGGATGTAAAGTACAGCATAGGGAATAGTCACCAGTATTGTAACAACTATGTGCAGTGCCAAGTGGGTACCAGGCTTATCAGGAGAATCGCTTGGTAAATTATATACATTTCTAACCATTATGCTGTGCACCTGAAACTAATATAAAATCATACTGAATGTCAACTGTAATTGGTAAAAGAAAATTTAAATGAAGTGGCTTTTTGTAGACTACCTATACAAAAATATGTAAGACCAATGGTAGATGTATGCACAGGAAGTTACGAGAACCTAGATGAAGACACCTAATCTATAAGGAAAATGAGAAGCAAGATGGATCTTAAAGGTGGTTTTATTAGTGGTCAATTCCAGGAAGAGGGAAGAGCCTGAGCAAAGACATACAGACGAAAAACAGAATAATAGGTAGGAAGTCTCCAGAACTAGATAGTGTGTATTGTAAACGTGAAAGGAGCGATGGAAAAAGACACTGGAGGTGTCACACAGGCACGTGACTGGCGACCTTGAGTGCCTTGCTGAGGATGTTGGACTTCAACCAACATGTAGAGTGGAGCTCTTGTACAGAGTTAAGCAGAAGACTGGCCCCGACTAGAAGGGACTCAGACAAACCCTTTGCCCCTCACTCCCCTTTCTACACACGTGCAGGTTTATTACCAGGAACAGTGCTTTTCAGAAATCACCTTCTCAGTACCCCTCTGTGTTAAGGGTCATCTACTCATGTGCCTCAGGCAAACCAGGGAGGGGTTTCACTATGAATGAACAGGGAACAAGTGCCACCTGACTATAGAAAGACTGTCTGGGGCCTCCTCCTTAGACCTGTAGCACATCAGCCAGGCCACATCACCTGAGCAGAAGAGCAAAGCTCCCCTCCATCAGACTGCTCATGGCGAACCCAGCTCAGGAATTGAGATAAACATATCAGATCTACCATAGTAAAGGCAGGCACTTGGATATTGGCCAAGTGTCTATATCTGAATATGTTCTGAGATTCTCATTTGTGTAATCCATGAGCATTTGGTAAGCCCCAAATATGCCCGGGAAAAACCAAGATGAAAAAAAGAACACCGATCATCCTCACCTTCTGCAGGAGGAGACCCTGAGGCAGGGGTCCTGAGCATGTGATTCTTAGGGAAGGGCTCCCTGGGGAAACCAGGAAGCATACAGAACAAAAAGGGAAGCGAAGGGGAAGAAGCCAAGCAAGGTGTGATTTCAGGCAAAGTCCAAAGAAGATAGCTACATCGTGACCCTGCAGATCTCTGGAGCCGATGCCGGTTTAGAGCAAGGGAGCTGGTCTCTGACACAAAAAAGCCAGTGACTGACCAGGCCCTCCCCCGGGAGCTGTACAATCCCAGGGCTTCAGGCTCTCTGTGCAGCAAACAAACCAGCTCCAGCAACCTAGGGTCTCAAGTGTAGGTCCCTAGGGGCAAAGACACACAGAAGTTCGGTACAGATACAGAGAAAGGGTCAAAATGATTTGAGTGGACCTGGGCACAGCAGCCACAGGTCCAGTGGGGAAGAGAGATGTAATCATGAGTTTTAGATATTCAGAATAAAAATGAGTTCACTCCACCATGTGAATGAAGACTGAGCCATCAGATTTCCCTAGCATTTGAGGAAAGCCTTCATTATGGTAGAGATATTGGTTTGTTGTCTGTGTCACTAAGTTTTATCTTTCCACTCTTCTGCTCTCTCAAACCTGATCATTTTATTGACTACCTCTTCTGCTCTACAATCAGTCATGCTACTACAAAGGAAGCACTGGAATGTGGGTGATCTGGGATTGATCTGACTAGCAGGTGTTAATTCTCTCTCCTTTCTTCCCTTCGGACAGCCTTCCTATCACCACAAACCTTTAGATGCTACAAATGACAATTGGTCATAAACATTCAAGTTTATCTGCAAGACTACTTTGATTAATGTGACTGCAAGTGAAGATTTCAAAACTTCCAGTGGGACCAGGGCCTTCTTACTATATAGCACATGGTTAAAGGTGAAATTGTTTGCATGTTTTTTATGAACATCGCAGTAATGCTATTTTCCCCAGTTAATGGATTCTGTCCCAAATATAAACAGACAACATTAAGTGACTCTTCCCAAAATAGTACCCATGTTAATTATGTATCCTTTGACTTGAAAATTGTCTTATCCTTAAAGGACTTAAAATTGTATGAAATTTACTCATCACATATCTCAGAACAAAGGAATTTGTAGTCCTTCAGAATCTCTAGAAAATTTGAATGAGAAATTTAGATGAATATTTGTTACAATGAGGATTTAATATATCTCTGGAAAATATTACTCCTTCACATGGTGACTTCCCATGGACCTAGATAAGCATTAGGTGTATGCTTATCTTTATTTCCACAAATACCCAGAAAGATTTTGGGGCAACTTATAAGATATTTTAAGAGCTGACAAAATTGCAAACATTAAAAGTAGAGATAAAGAAATTTGGCAGGGACAAAGTGAAGATACTAAAATCACAAGAAATTATAATGGCCTACATAACTATTGAGGTAAGACTAACAATAAAACATAGTTTAAGTTAGAATGATTCTTTAGGAAAAGATGAACTGATTTGGGAGAAAACAGACTTATTGCAAAAGCAATAAAAGAAAAACCGAGTGGCTCAGTTGACTAAGAGCTCACTCAAGAGTCTAAGCTGAGCTCTGAGCAATAGCAGTTCGATGCCCAGCCCAAGCTGAGCTGCCGCTGAGCTGCCAACAGGTGGCAGGATGACTCAGCTTAAAAAAAAAAAAAAGAAAGAAAAACAATGATGCCTATAAGATATAAGAAAAAATAAACACTGGTTTATTTATATAACTTTCATCACACAAACATAACATGGTTGCACACCTTTGGAAGAAAACCAAATTTAGTTCAAGTTAGTGCTGAGTAAAGTTAGCTGATGACCCCAAAGCACTCTTGATCTTAAAAAGACATGGAAAAAAAATTTTTAAAGGCTAAAATAGGCAGTTTTGTGGAACCTGAGAAGATGGCACAAACTACCCTGAGGAAAGCTGAGTGGGGCCATAAAAGGAACCAAGAAAAGGAGGGATTTGGACTGGAAATAAATATGCTTATCTGAGCACGAGTGATTGGTGGCACTGGGTAGGTGACGAGGGAGTTAAAACATCAGGTTGTTGTAAATACCCACAAAGTGGCAGACTTTATAATGAGTAAACTTTGTTGCACAGGAAAAGATGGAGCCTCAGTCTTCTTTCTGGAGCCTAAAGTATTCACTCCATAAGTAAAACCTACTGTGAATAAATCATAAATTTAGTTCTAAGCTTTCTAGCATGCAACACAAAAACATAAACTTTCTGAAATAAAAAGAAGCCAATGGCTCTGGAGAATTGCCATGTTCCTTAATACTAAGATCCTCTAGAAATTTCTCCTATGGGGGTGGGGGGGAGAAAGGAAGGTAGGAAGGAAGGAAGGAAGCAAGGAAGGGAGAAAAAAAGTAGAAATCTCGTGATACAATGAATATAGTGGCCTATACAACGTGCTTATTCTAATCTCTTCTAAGGTTTCTGAAGGCTATTTATTATATCAAAATAGTCTGAACAGGTATTACAGCAAAATGAAATTCAGTTTAAAAAATATTTTTCCATGCAAGGTCTTGGACAAAGTTCTCTGATTATTCTATGTGATCCATGCACATATTTAAGGATAGCTGAAAGAGGATGGTCTGGTGTATCTCCTGCCATCCTCTCTGAATACCATTCCTCTTGGCTGATCTTTGCATAAACATGAAGCTTGGTCTAGAGAGGCCTTGAGTCCAACTTACCCATGTTTTCTGTAGCATACCGACCTGTGTGCCTGAGAGACCAGCAAGTCAAGGGCAGGGAGATAAGCTTTTGTGGGAACTGAGGAGACAGAATAAGTGCCTGAATGTAAGTAAGCCTAACCCACTTCCCCCCTAAATGAGGTGAGGAAGTGAAATAAGGGAGAACTGGTCTAGGGGTGGGATGCATTCAGGAGACTCTTGCTAATCTGCTTATTAAGAACATATATGTCATTAAGTAAGACCCCAATTTCACCTCTATCTGCATTGCTGAAAAAAGACAGAGCTAAGTTGACAAAAATAAACAAAGAAAGTTTTAAAACACTTTAGAAAGCACCAGCCATGTATCTAAATATTGGACTGTTCTGTTTTCTAAAAGGGTGTCGAAGATAAACTGTTTATCAGATGTGCAAACAGGTAACTCCATAAGGTGATTTACAGAAAGGAATTAGGATGTGTAAGCAATTTAATGAGCAGCCTAGAATTCCACACTGATTTACATCCCCACCATCAGTGGACGGTAGTGTCTACCTAGTTCATACCCTTGGCAGCACCTGGAGGATAATGGTGCCTTATCTTCCAAAAATAAAACAGACTTCGCTGTTTACTAAATAATTCCATTTCTAGGAATTTACTGTTCAAATATACATGTAGAATATACCAGCCGGAACATCTGCTTCGGCAAGAAGCTGGAAACAATTTTAATGTCTGTCCAGAGAGGACTGACTAAAGCTTATTGGCACAATGGAATTCTGTACTATCTTCAAAAGGGATAAGTCTATAAGGACTGATGTAAAAATACCTGTTAAATATTAAGTGACTAAGAAAGGTGCATAAGTGTGAATGATACAACTGTGTGTATGTGTGTACCTATGTGCGTGTGTTTATATGTATGTTGAAAAACCATTGCAGCAAACTGTTAATGTACATAGAGAGAGATGCTGATACATTGCAAACCAAACTCAAACAGCTCACCCAGGCCTCCCACCACTAAAATCTGTGCTTTTTTCACCACACGAAAGCGTAGACGTGTCTGGCATCCATTTCCATACTAATCATACAAGCTAGTAAACGGTACTTGACCAGTAGTAGTCAAATGGCAAGTTCTTCCCTCTCACATATTGTTTCCTACACCATTGTTTTATCTTAGAGCTTGTTGTCTTTGTTTAAAAAACAACCATAAAATCAAATCTCCGAAGGGGCCAGCCCAGGAATCTCCATTTCAAAGAAGCACCATCCCAAACTCTTTTCAGTCGTGCTTTTCTGACAAAGGACCTCACTTGTTGCTATTATTGCCTGAGTTTAAGATTTATCACCACACCCTGGGCAAGCACAACTGTTCAGGGAGAGCGCCCTCCCACTGGATGGATGGGCTGGCCTTTGATCCTAATGTAAACACCCCACTGCTGCCCTCCATTTTCTCACGGTTATCACTTACAAACCTAGACTAGAGTTCACCCAGTTAGCCTGTTTATTCACAATGGGCTTGCATTCATTCAATAAGCCTTTCACTCACTGATATCAAGCTTACCCTTTTTTTTGTATCACAGCCTTCCAAACTAATTAACTTATCACGTAATATTTGCATTTTTATAGCGATCATATACCAAAATCACTGGGTAAGTGTGAAAAATCAGAGGTGGTTCCAAGTACCCCAGCACAAGGTAAGGCTGTTGGCTAACTCTAGGAGACATGCTTTACAAAATGATAATACTAAATCTTAGAATCATACCAGAGGAGGAGCCCAGAGCTGACTGAAGGATGAGCTCATTCCCTGAGGGCACTTAGGTTGATTTCTTATTGTCCTTCAAAGGTTTAAATGTTTCTAAAATTCAGTTGCTAATAAGCAGCAAAGAGCAAACCTCTTTTAGCTGGGATGCTAATGTCTTTTTTTGTATTCACTATCAGCTTTGTCCAAAACACAATTGTAGTCTCTACTCTAAAAGCGATATTTCCTTTGTGTGTGTGTGTGTGTGTGTGTGTGTGTGTGTGTGTGTGTGTGTGTAAATCTTAACACCTAAAGCTTTTATTTTGATTAGTAGATAGCTTAGTCAGTTTAGGCTGCAGTAACAAAGTGCCATAAACTGAATGGTTTATAAACAACAGACATTTCTATCTCACAGTCCCAGAGGCCAGAAGTCGGAGATCAGGGTGGCCAGCATGGTCAGGAGCTGGTGAGAACCCTCTTCTGGGCTGCAAACTGCCATCTTCTCACTGTACCTTCACCTGGCAAAACAGGTAAGAGAGTTAGTTTTTGGGGTCCTTTTTATCAGAGCACTAATCCCATGAAATCTCCACTTTCATGTCCTGATTATCTCCCAAAGGCCCCACTTCCTATACCATTTGGGGGTTAAAACTTTAACATGTGAGTTTGGGGATGGGGTCACAACATCAATTGCAGTAGAATATTTAGGCTTGTTTGCATGCAATTATCTTTATATGTGCCCAATGACAATTCTATATTGATTGTTGATCTGTAGTTTTCTTAATTCACCAAGAACATTGCATATGCTATACTCCCATCAATATTTGTGCTCTGATTATCACTACAAACATAATTTTTCTTTTAATTGTATTTTCAGTAGCATTTATAATAATGTCAGATTTGTCATCTTTGACAGAATGAAATCCCCAAACTACCTTGATTTTTCTGAATAAATAAAAAAATTGATCAATAATCATGATGATCTTATCTGATTTTTTTTTTACTTGAAAAATCAGATAATATCATTTGACTGTCAACAAAGATCATTTTTATCCAAGGGAGCCAACACATTAACAACTCTGCTTTTTTTGGCTGGGAGGTACATACATAAGAAAACAAAATTAAAACAAGGAAAATAAATTTAGAACAGTATTCCACTGATCTAAATAAAAAAACCACATTGCATACCATCTTCAGTTGCAAGTGTTGATCTGTCGTGTCTAGGCAGAGTCTGCCATCAGCCATATCACTATGGCCCTCTTGGTGGATGGTTAAATGTGAAAAAGTATTTCGAGCAGGTTTCACAGTTATCAGCTTTCCACACAAATGACCATCCAGTGCTTAATTTCTCGTGAAACATGCACTTTTGCTTTTTGAGCTCATTCCTGGCCAAAAAAAAAAAAAAAAAGTTCCTTGTAAAACAAAGAAACAAACAAAAAGAGCATATCAAAGAATCAAATAAATACAGCTAAAGATGTGTGCCACAAAATCAATGACAAAGCCGATGTAACAAGGGAGACAAAGTATCTCTGGACGCTCTACGGCCAAGCGGCTCAGTCGCCACAGCCTGAAGGTCCTGAAGTAACCTGTGGTCTGTAATTTCCGGGGGTCCCCACTGCCCCTGCTGATGGGCAAACCAAGCGGCTGGCAGGAGAAGAATCAACAGATATTTCTCCCACCTCGATGGGAGAGCAGAACGAGTGAGCTCTTTCTACTAGCATTTCCCCAAACACTTCATTTGACCGAGGAGCGCGCCTGTATGCTGTCCTTGGAAGGGAGGTGTTGTTTTGAAAGTGGAAAACATCAGAAGAAGGACATTACCACTGGCTGTCATGCAAATGGAACCAAGTGTTAAAGAGAGAACTCTATTCACTGCAAGTAGCAGTAGACATCATGGCAGAAAATGTAATTGTTCACATAAATCCAGCATGATTATCTGGAGGTTCACACTGTGACTTATGTACTGAGATGTGGCCTCCTTTTTGGACCAAGGAACCTCCTTCAAATGGGATGCAGCAGTGAGAACAAATTCCTTCCATCCTTTTGCAGAAGCTGCTAATCTGATGCAGTGACTAGCTTCTTAAAGATAAACTTAATGCATCAGCTTAGAGGTGATAGCCTGAAAACATATGGCATATATGGTGTCAACTGTATATGGTGTCATGTTTTCCAGTCAGTGGAAGACTGTGGTCCAGGAACCTTGGCGTGGAAGGAGTGGTCTTACTTATCAGCATTCCCAGTGACCCAGTTGGGAATTTATGCTTCCTCTCCTCATGCATCCTGAGGTTCTTGTCCCAAAGAGCGTAGACTTTCACAGATTGTACAGGAAATATTCCACTCAATTTAGCCTCTCATCACCTTGGTCTCCTGATGCCTATACATAGCAGGCAAATAAAGGAACTTCCATACTGTCATGTTAATGGCCTCTAGCCATCCCAAGGAGGTAGGATCACTGGTAACTTAGATGAATAAGGGATAGAAACATTAGGTGGTCCACTGGCATCCCTATGCCCAGTTTTATTCTGATTGGGCAAATAGAGCAACCAGGATTAAAAACCCAGAGCATGGGCAGGGAGGGAATGAATAATTGTAATGTAATAATACCCATCTATCACAGCAAGTTAAACCAGAAGCCCATTTTGATTTGTTCTGGATTGCAGCAAGTTTCCTCCAGGTTCTACTTTGGGCTTTTAATTACTTTCCATTATCATTAATAGTTGCCTTACCAGAAGCATTAATTTTACATTTATCCTCTTATAATGCAGGACAATGCCAGATAACACTGCCCAGGCTCAACAGAACCTTGTAGAAGGAGATTAGAGAGCTGCACAGATTATTATTTTTTACAGAATTACTTTCAGGACAAATTGAATTTCATTGCCTGAAATGAATTTTTATGTTTTGTGGAGAAAGGACAAATGGGTGTCAGCCATTACAAAGCACATGACTATGACATAGCTGAAAGAAATCAAACTGATTTTTATACATGAGATTTTGTGCTATCTTTAAACAAGCTTTAGGAGGTTTGTGTCAAGGTCCAAATATATGATTCATCACTGCCGAGTACAAGTGACAAAATTAAGATTACTGTGTTTCAGTGGAGAAATACAGAGGCTAACTAATGCTCACGATCACAGATATTTTTCAAACTTAAATGCCAAGACTGCCTGAAGACAAGAGAATTGAGATGTCATCAACAGTGATTACACAGTGGAGTCCATATGTGTCCAACAATACTGCTTATTAACAATATTAAACTAGATTTTGAAAAAAAAATGTAATAAGATTCATGAAGACACACATCATAAAGAACAGGAAGTGTCTTTTCATAATGGAGGCTGAACAAGCCATTATGCTGGGCTGGTCCTCTCTGGAATGTGCCCATCTACAACCTGAGGGCCACCAAGGATGGTTGAATGTTTCTTATTAGGACATATCAGATTCTCGCGGCCTTACCACTGTTGGACTGGAGGAGGATTGGTTGTGGGTGGTGAAGGAAAAAAAAGAATCAAGACTATCTCTCAGGTTTTTGGCTCTGGCTACTGAGCAGATAAGATGTCATTCCCCTTGGGCTAGAAAAAAGATAAAATGGGCTAGGAAAGAAATCATAAACCCCTTTAAAGATCATCACAAATACACCATGCTATTTCTTACTCTGTTGAGAGCTAGAAGTTTTGCATTTTCGTCAGCTTTTGACAATGGACTGTCTGAAATCGTACTTGTCTTTCCTTCTGAAATTCTCTGGATGGGACCGTCTATCTGAAAAACTCCAGACAGTGATTCTGCAATTTGTTTTCTCCTTTCTCTGCATGCACCAGTGTCTCTCAGTCTTTTGTGCATTTAATTTTTTTTTCCTTTGAAGAAACTTGTAGTGATATTGTTGTCTCACTCAATTTCAACTGAGTCCTCACGCTGAAGTGGGAGCATCAATTTGCAAAATGGTGTTTCAATGGCTAACCTTACTGATGAGAAACAAAAGACAAAACAAGTTTTCTTTTCATCTAAGAGAAGTTATACAAATAGAGTTGACATATCCAGCACCAGAAGTGGCTTTATTTATGGCCAAGAAAAGGTAATATAATTCAAAGATAATTGCAACATCTAACTTTTTATTTCCAATATTAATCCTATTGCCTGTCCTTCACTTACTTCAGTTTTGTTCCTTTTGATCTTGAAAGTTGCTCTTCCATAGGGAATATAGTCAATAATATTGTAATATCTATGTGTGGTGTCGTAAGGTATATAAATGTCTAGTCACTATGTTGCACACCTGAAGCTAACACAATATTATGGTTCAATTGTAATTGGAAAGTAAATGAATTTTTTTTTTTAGGTTGCTCTTCAATAAATGGGATTTTCACTTCCTTGATAATCTGTTCAAAGACTATGGTCCAGGAAACTAAGTATATTTTTCCACAAGGATAAAAGAAGACCAGAAGATGTTATCTCACCTATTGTTGTTATTATCGAAAACAGTACCAGTGATGGGCCACTCAGAGTGAAAGCAAGATCAAGCAAACACGTACTATCATCTGACCATGAAGATATTACCGAAATTAGTCTGAAGAGATTTCTTTCTTCTCAGGAATTGGCAGCCCTTCACTTTATTCTCAGGACTGGCATCCCTTCAAACATAAGAAAAGGAGAGACGAAAACAAATATTACAGTATTCTAACAAAGCAAGTTTAATTCTAATAAAGCAAGGCTAATAGAAGGCTAATCTGGTTCACAAAGTGCTTTCATATATGTTACCTCATTTAAACTTGACAACAATCCTTGGAGGAAGGTATTAGAGAGACAGGAAATTGCAAAGACTAGAAAAGTCACACGCATAGTAGTGGGGTAGGCAAGATTCAGACCCGGATCTCTCAATATCGAAAAACTGTGGTCTTGTCATTGTCTCAAGAGGAGAAGAAATGAAGGAACTACAGCGGAAGTTCCTAAAAAAAATTTAAAATAGGAATACTGTTTGATCAATAAGTCTACTTCTGGGTATATACTCAAAAGAATTGAAAGCAGGTCTCAAGGAGATATTTGTACACCCAAATTTATAGCAGTGTTATTCATAATAGCTAAAATGTGGAAGCAACCCAAGTGTCCATCAACAAGTGAATGGGTAAGCAACATATATATTCACATATATGTGAATTCAGCCTTATAAAGGGAGGAGATTCTGGCACATGCTACAACATAGATGAACCTTGAGGATGTTATGCTAAGTGAAATAGCCAGTCACACACACAAAAAAAGTACTTTATGGTTCCACATATATGAGATACTCAGTTTAATAA
This sequence comes from Aselliscus stoliczkanus, assembly GCA_033961575.1. Taxonomy (NCBI): domain Eukaryota; kingdom Metazoa; phylum Chordata; class Mammalia; order Chiroptera; family Hipposideridae; genus Aselliscus; species Aselliscus stoliczkanus. The sequence goes on from CM066734.1 coordinate 135,559,594, forward strand.
AAATGTAGAGACAGAAAGTAGGAAGATGGTTACCAAGTATTGGGGAGTGTAAGAATGGGGAATTACTACTTGATGGATACAGTTTCTGTTTTGCAAGGTGGAATGAGCTCTGGAGATGGATGTTGTTGATGGTTGTACAATATTGTCAATGTACTTGACATTGCTGAACTGCACCCTTAAAAATAGTAGCTTAAACAAGACTAAAGTTTGTAGACCTGAGAGGTGTCATGGACAGGTAAAATAGTTGAAACATCCAAAATGATTCTTACTAAGTTGCCCTAAAAATACTTATTGAGGGCCTGGAACAGAACTGGGGATGCAAAGACAAGATGCTTTCAAGAAAGGAGCTCACAGACCAGTGCATAAATCCAGAATCACTGTGGGATGAGGATAATAAAGGAAGTTTGCACAAAGTACAAAAAAAAAAAAAAAACAGGAGAGGAGGGATAATTCTGATGTGGAGATGAGGAAAGGATGTCAAGAAAGTCCTCGTGGATGGGAAGCATGCAAGAGCTGAAATGAACTTGGGATTTCACAGAGAGGAATCAGTGAGAGGGGCATTCCAGGTCCAAAGAAGAGTCAATGCTAAAACTGAAACATCAAAGGTCAATTGTAGCTACATGCAACATAGAGAGAAGCCTAGCATGGCACAAACCCAGGTAATCCCACCTTGAGCGTTGAGTGCATTGTAGGGAAAGCCATTTAGTCTTTCTAAACCCTCCTCATTAGTAAAAGAAGCATAATAATCCCTACTTTACAAGGATACTGTGATAATTAAATGTGCTTAGGAATATTTATAATTTGGCACAGAGGCTGGCACATAGAAAGTGCCCATCAATTTATAGCTATTATAATCTGTATATTTCCTACAATATATACATCAGACCAGCCTCCTGGCTGAGCTTCACATGTCCATTGAACATTAGGACCACAGCTGACCCAAGGAGGCTGAAGTGGCCTGTCACAGCTGACCTCCTGACTTTCCAGGTGAAAAGTTAGAAAGCAGTGGAGGGCCAGCAAGGTGTGACACTGGGGACTTTTGCTCTCCCAACAGACTCTGTCAGAGCCATAAATCAACTCTCTCCACTCCAGCCTGGAAAACTTTACATTTCGGAGCCTGGAGGCTATTTTTCTCTCTCCAGACCAGTTTCCCCCTGACATGACAATAAATTACTCATTCCAACTGGGGCAGGGCCAGCTCAGATGACTTTCACATAGCAGGTGGCACCGGCCCGGAGGGGAATGTGCATCCATGGGAGAAATTCTTGGGTATGACAAGGACGTGGGCTAAAAAATCAAAATAAGAAAATAAAATAAACAAGATTGCCAGAGTTCAGGTTTCTCCGTAGAGATGGAAATCCCCTCCTGTACCAGCAAGCGTACAGTTTTGGTCCAACCTTGCAACCTTGCTGACCCACTCTGCTACGTCTCCCTTCCACAACAACCTTTTGAAACTACTTGCAGTGCCTCACATATTTATTTCTACTGCACATCTCCAAACGTTCACACTCAAGAATCCCTTGGCATGAAACACTTCCCCACCCCCTAATTAGCTTCTATGTACCCTTCCAAAAAATATGCAGCTCAAGTGTAATCTCTCCTCCCAGAAGTTTCCTTGGCCACTCCCTTCCCACTCAGATTCAGATTGCCCTACCTCTGAGCTTCATTTTCTCTCAACAAATAATTGGGGATGGCCCATCAATAGACAAGCCCTACCTTCTCAGGGTGCTCTGTGCATGTGAACTATCAAATAATATCACTCTGGTTGACAATCATTGATTTATCTGCCTTTCCCACTGGAAGGAATGGCCCTTAATGGCAGGGACCGATTCCATTTATCTCAGTCTCCTCAGCGCCTACTATAACGCATTCAGTGTATTTTTAATGGATAAATGAAGGGTGGAGAGATGGAAGGAAAGGAGGCAGGAAATAAGAAAGGGAGGGAGGAACAAAGGAAGGAAAGAAAAAAGAATGAATCTTTCCAATCTGCCCTCCCTCCCACCACCTACACGAAGGTGGACGTATCTAGTTTCCCAGACAGCTTCTTCTTATTGGAGTCATCGACACCTTGCTTATTGGTGGCGCTCCTCTGGAAACTTTTTCAAGCCTATAATTTGCGCTAAACAAGCACCTCTTTAGACCCCTTTTGATATGATACTGCAGAAAGAACATGTGTTTTGGACTCCTCCAGACATCTGTTTAATCTCTCTCTGCTACTTAAAATCTCTCTGATGTTAGGAAAATGATTTTATATCTTTGTCTCATTTTTCTCATCTGTGAAAACGTATTAATTATACCCAATTTGAAGGTAAGAGTAAAAGGCCATGAGGAATGTTTGAGTTGTGGGGATTTTATTAGGGCCTGCAGCAATCAACAGGGGATCGCTCAGTCCTTGGAGTTATTAGGAAGTTTTTCTCAGTTTCATTCAGTTTTTGAAAGCACAAAAAAGTTTTATAAGTAAACATTGTAAAAATGTCTCCTTCTGCTTCTTGAAATCACACACCTAGGACACTAATAAAATCAGACCTCCACTTGATTCAACATATGACTCCCTCAGAGTAAATATTTCCTGCTAAATGGATCTTTTAAAAGTCCTTGGGAAAAATATTTGTATTAAATATGCCAAGAAAATAAATACAAATGTATAGCACAACAGGGGAAAATTCAAATTAGTGAGAAAAACATCAAGTTCAGAATAAAGTAACAGGCAACACACGTGCAATTCTTGCCAGAGGACAGGTACTTTGCAGTGAGGTCCCATGGAGCAGAATTCCAAACATGGTGTCACCTTTGCTCTCTGACCTCTAGAAAAGTATTCAATTTCTCTCAGCCTCTGTTTCCTTGTCCATAAAATAGATTTAACAACAATACCTTTATAAGAAAGTAGGGTGAGGATTATAAAAATTCACACTAAACCCATGAACATAGTATGCCTAGAACATAGTAAACACCCAATAAATTTATAGCTTTTTATTTTTCATAAAGAATGATAAATTTTTCTCATATTTAAAGATGAAGGGAAATGCAAACAGTAATGAGATGCCATTTATACCTACTATATTAACAAAATGTATTCAAGTGACAATGCCCACTGTGGGCAGTGTAGTTGGGAAACTTCTCTGTTTATACTTTTCTGGGAGCAAAGCAAATGACCCCAATCCTTAAAAAAATTATGTAGGTTGAGAGTTATATAGATGTTTCAAGAAATACTTACAACCTTTGACCCAAAATTCTTCCCCTGGTTATTTATGGTAAGGCAGGAATTTCCAGCTTTCCTGAGAAACTCTAGGGCTGCCTCTTGAAGGTAGAGGGGCAAGTAGGCTTTATTTTTGCTCATTACATATATTTAGCCTGTGATATTTGGGGAGGAGAAAAGATTTTTCTTCCAACAATTAAAAAATGTTTCCTATGGAAAAGCATTCAAAGGCAATAATCCAAAAGAAAAGTTTATAAATACAATTGATTTTAATTAAGCAATAATTTGCATAGATTGAAAAAATGTTGACTATCCACCGGAGTGTAAAAACAATTTTTAAATGAATTGATCACTTGAAAAAATGGCTTATAATTTTAAAAAACAATCACTATGAGCATTATACTCTAACACAATATTAGAAATAGATAAGAGAAGAAGAAGTGGAAGGAAAGTTAACGTTTTACCATTTATTGTTGATTACATGTCAGACATGGAACTGAACACTTATATGGAATTTGGGGAAAGCCTATGGTACCCATTATGTGAAAGAAACAGAATTCACTTTACCACAAATCCATCATCATTATAACTTTAACTGTACTGTTTATGTTCATGGTCAGAGATAGTAAGAGAACTTAAAAATAAATAAACAAATAAAACCTCGATTTTTCTGAGATGGAGAAGTAAATTGTTTTATATCTTTTGCCTGTCATTTTTTGTTGTTTTAATATTGCTTTTGTAATGAAAGAAAATTACAACCTGTTCTGAGAAGAAATTTGTAATGAAGTGCCATAATTTTCAGTTTTAAAGAGAACAACCAAAGGGCTTTCCAGTTTTCCAAAAATGCCTCATAAACAGAATGCTGAAAATAAACCATTTTATATTAAAAAATCCTATTTGTTGTTGTTATTTTTCTAAATTAATAGAAGTGCAGCAACCCCAAGACTCCAAATAGAAACTGAGAATTACAACAGCCTACCATTGTCCACCCCGTCCTCCAATAATCAATTCTACTCAGCAGCCAGAGCAATCTTCTTAAAACATAAATCATCACTTTGTGAGGAGTATGAATGTCGAACTATTACATTGTTTTGTACACCTGAAACTAATAAAAAAAGAACAACATAAGTCAGGTAGTGCCACTCCCCTGAAGGAAATTTCCAAAGGCTTCCTTCCCACTGTACTTATAAAAGAACCCCAGCTCCTCAGGATGGCCAATGGCGCCCCACCTTACCTCATCCACATCTCTCTCTGGACTTCTCTCTTTCCATCTTACCTTGGGTCCCCACGTTCTAGCACATGGATCCGCATTCTTTTTCAATATGTCCGTTGTGTTCACCTCAGTTCACCTCAGAACCTTTGTACTTGCTTTCCCATTGCCTTGAACACTTCCTCCTCAGATTTTCTCTGAACTGGGTTCTTTTCATCTCTCACCTCTCCCCTACAAAGCATCATTGCACTGCTAAACTCTCATGATGGACCCGGCCCTGTATTCAGTGCTAGTGGGCAGTCATTTATAAGACCAGCTCAGCACTCAAGGAGCTCAAGATTTGATGGAGCACACAGGTGCGATCATGGTGACATAGGCTGTTGGGGCCTGAGCAAACAGAAGATATGGCCAGAGTCAGAGCTGCAGAACCACCTCTCGTAGGATCAGGGGGCAAACCCCAGAGGAAGGGACACCCAAGCTGAAAGATGAGCAAGAGTTAGCTAGAGAAATGGGGGGCAAATTGTTCCAGCCACAGGAACCAAGAAAGATTTGGGAACCACACGTGTTTTGCTCTAGCCGCAAGAAGCTAGTGGATTCATCCAGAATCCTACATACACAGGTAGGGAAACTCCTAATCATATTATTTAACAGGTAGAAGTTTGGGGTTCTCAATCAAGGGTGTGCATGAACACAAGGGTCAATTGCCAAAAAAACAATCATATGCTACTTTCCTCAGAGCTCTACAAACGCCCAATGCCCACCTCACTTCCTCCCTCTAGGTTTCTCAGGAAAGTGGTAGTGGATCCTCACCTCCCTGAATGGCATCTCAACAGGCTCCCTACTCCTAGACTACTCAAGAGTGTCCGGGTCACCCATCTCGCCTCAGGAATAAGGGAGCCCCAGATCCCCACTGGGATGTGATTTCGTGCTTAACAGCCAGGACCCCAAGGGGCAAAAGGACAAAGGCGTGACCATGAACTTTGAAAGGTCCTGCAGCCCACCCCACTCAGGTGCAGTTTCTGAGATGTGCAAGATGGAGATTGTATGTGGAAGAGCTGAATGTTTTCTTATGTTCTCATTCCTATCGGCTAATACCAAAATGAGGGGCCGGTTAGGATGAAGTGGAGGGCAGAAACAAGCCACACCCCTAAAATAAGCAGCCCTGGGAAGGGCATGATTCAGTCCACAGCACCTGCTGACAATAACTCTCTTGGCAGTTCTGTCTCTTTTCCATTCTTTCCATTTTTCTGCTAAATAAGCAATAACTGCAAAAACAACAACTGCTTGTAATTATGAAACACTCACAGTATGCCAGATACTGTTCTAAGAGCTTGACATCTATTAACTCTTTTACTCCTTACATTACCCAAAGAGTCAGGTACCAATACTTTCCTAGTTTTCCAGATCATAAAACTGAGACAGAGAGGTTAAGAAGCCTGCAAAAGGTCAACGAAATAACCCTGCCAGGAAAACAACCCTAAAGACGGAGAGGACGACCAGGTTTGAGGGACCCAGACTGAAGCAAGGAGGGCAGAGAAAAGGCAGGGCGAGGGGCGTGGCCGTGGGGAGGCGCCAGGTGAGCTTGGAGGAGAGTGAGCGTGGGCTGAAGGGTGCAGACCTCGCCTCCTCTGACCGCGCACACCTTCACAGGTGCCCTGGACGGGCTCAAGCACAGTCAGTGCGCAGGTGATGGGGTCAGCCGTTCTGAGACCCAAACTCAACAGTTTCAGAGCTCCTTCAGGGCGTCCAAGTTTCTGCGCTCCAAATATAATTTTTTACTCATATCACTTTTAAACTTTTGGAAAGAGAAACCTATAATATTAAGAAAACGGATACGGAGAAAGACAGGCCAAGTTGAAGTTAACATCCAAGAAAGCTATGTGCTTTCTCATTCAGCTTTTAAGAGGGAAAACCCACATTTGTGGACGAGAAATTTGGTGGCAGCGGTCCTAGGAATTGCTGCTGTTTTCTGAAACATGGTAATTAGCAAAATTGCATTTTGTGAACTCTGCTCGAAACAGGCCTGTCGATGGGGAACCCCACAATTATGGCTACTGTAGATAAAAGATTTATATTCAAAGACATCATTGTGAAGATTCGGGTGAAGGGGTAGAATTAGGGAAATAATAGAAGTTAATTTCTATTTTCCTCCATCTGAGCGAATGAGGCATATAATTAAGTCAGATCACCTTCACCCACTCACACATATGCAGAGCATGTGTGCACATGGCCACATACCTACACACACACACACACACACACACACACACACACACACACACACGGCCTCCTTCAATGTCTATAGTCACAGCCACTCATACCAGAAGAACATCGACACAGAAATAATCAGTTCTACATGGACAGTATCATACTTTATTTCATGCCACACTCACCACCATTTGGTGGCACTGGTCAGTTGCTTTATTAGGAACCCATTTGTTGTTACTGCTCAGCAGTGATTTAGACAGCGAGCGGAGATTCCAGTCTCAGACACAATGAAAGATGCTGCGTCACTAGGCCTGGTCCTGAATTCCCTCACCGCACACCTGCAATGATAATACGGAAAGGGTCAGTGTTTATTATAAGTATTGCTGCTAGTCTTACCTTAAGGATGTAGATTTTCCCAGTGAAGGACCTAACAGCTTATGTAAATGAAAACACCATATCTCCTTGCTGCAGAACTGCCCCTGGGGAAAATTTCCTTCTTGTCTGCACATTTGTTCAGCTGGACAGTCAGCCCCAGCACATTCCTGAATCAAAGCATCTGGCAAAGCTGCCATATCTTGAGCTCCAAGAGGCTGGTGAAGAGCACAACCTGTACCATGGGCAGCCCAAGCTTCTGTCTTTCTCAAGACTGGAACTAAGGTAAGGCAAGTGAGGCAGCTTGGGTGCATTGTTTAAGGTGGTACCCACTCTCAGGCCATGCAAATGCCCAGTCGGTATGTTTTAGACCCTGGCGCCTCACTGGCCCCACCCTAGCCTCAGCCCTAGATTTGCTCCATGTTTTCAAAGTTCCAGACCTTGAGTCATATTTCTTACTGCAACATCCCTGGCTGCTCTGAGAGGACACGTCACTCATATGCAATTTCCTTTTATCAGTGTCCCTTCTTCCGAAAGGTTCAATGAAGCTTCCATCATTTAACCCAGGTCTCAGGCAGGTCCCTGTTCTTCTCTTAAACTATCAGAGCTGGCACTGTTTGCTGGATATGAGTGTCTTCCTTTCTCTTTGTTGCTGACCTCAGAGCTTCCTGGGGCAGGGAACTAAACTGTGCACTTGTGGTCTCGTGGGTATATACATCAGAGTCAAGATTCGTATTAGGGCAGTGTTTCTTGACCTGCTTTTCATTATTACTATCATCTTCTGGACCAGCTCCCTAACATGCATTTTCAGCGGGGGCTCTATTGCTTCTCCTAGGAGCTTAACCGGCAGTTTTTGGTCCCACTTCATATTCTCCCCATGGAATTGTAACACCAAAGATATACTGTATATATTTTTATGTTGTCAGGTAGAGTTAAGCTTGGATAACTACAAACTATCAAAATCATTAAGATTTTTTTCACCCTCCTCACCCCAGGAATCAGCCTCAGGGGTGAGGTTGCCCCCACTGAGAATGAAAGTGTTAAAGAGCTGGCCCAGGAAGATGGTAGCCAGACTCTCCTAATGAGCTGTCAATCTCCCACAAGGGAGACAATGCAACCCTTGGTTGATTACAGGCTTAGTGGTTGAGCTAATAGGAGAAGAGAACTAAATATTTAGGAAGGTTTTAGAAGAAGTAGGGGGCCTTCACATTTTCTTCCTTTCCCCCAGTCTCAGGGTCTCATGTGGGAGGTTCCCTGGTTTATCCTCACAGCAGGTAGAGGGATCATGAGGGTTTAGTAGTCACTGATCCACATATCTTTCTTGGTGTAGCTAATCTATTAACCATCTGCAAGCTTTGGGTATTCATCCTCCCATTTCCTTTCTACCCAGATCTGGTGTGAGCATGGCTGTGTCTGCCTGGTGGACCTAAACTTTCCTTCAAGTGAACTGTCATAAAGTCTAGATATGTGGCAGAGCATATTAGCAACCCATCTGGCCACAGTTCTCAAGCCACATTCTCCAGTTATTCATCAGCAGTAAAACTGTCCATTTGATCACCTCTCTCCCATACCTTATTTCCCACTTGGTTCTAAATTCAAGAGAGGAAGAAGGAGATGTTATTTGTAGGTCCCCTAATACTCTAACATGTAACTTCCTCGTGTAGGTTGTAGGTTTTCAAGAGTACACATGTGAGCTATATTTCATCCATTCCTGGAATCTAGTAGAATATATTGCAGAGGATAAGTTCTTTTAAATATATTTGGATAATTGACAGATAGATGGATAAATCAAATGTTACTTTGACCCATCATTCAAAAATATTTATTTTAATCTTGACTTTGAGATAAATTTGCTGAGGGCCCTTGAATAAGGCACTTCGTTTCTGGTCCTCAGTTTCCCCATGTGAGAGATGGAGAGCAGAACTCTATGCTCTGAAGGTCCTGTCAGCTCTGCCCTTCTAGGATGCAGTGACACTGATGCATAGATGTGATATGACTTAAATGTTTAAGGAATGGGGAAACAGGCAAGGAGAGAAAGCCCATGGAATGTCCATGGTCCTGAACCATAACGTTCAGTTGGGCAATCTAGCTTCTTCTCAATTTCTCCAGCCCTGGGTGACAGCTGCTCAACCTTTTTCCAGGAATCCTGGAGCAACTAGGAGAGGAGGACTAGGTGGGAAAGAAAAAAATGAATGAGAGAGGGAGGAAGAGAGGAAGAATGTGGCCAAGAATGAGGGAGCTGGTCAGAGAGACAGGGCCAGAGAAAGCCACAGGGAGTCAGAGAGAGGGACGTAGACAGAAACACAGTCACAGAATGAGATAAAGGAAGAGAGAGAATCACAGAGAATGAGAAGGAGATAAACAGAGACAGAGACACATACAGAAACAGAAAGGAACATAACAAAACAAGAGTAACCAAATGACAGACTCAGAAAGAGAAAGAAGCAAGGAGAGTGTCACAGTAAAGAATCAGAGAAAGAGACAGAGATTCAGAGATAAAGACAAACAAAAGGAGAGAAGAATTCAAGAGCTGCATATGAGACATGGTCACCGAGAGATTGCCAGGGAGGAAAAACAAAAAGCAAACCCACACAAAAGGCATTTTCATAACCTTCCAATGATCACCTTACCAAGGTTTTTCCCTCTCAGGTACCTCGGCGGGGGCGGCCCTTGGCTGCCTCTCAGTTCTGTCCTCCCTCCTGCTTCAGCGCTCTGCTTATACACAATAGACAAAGTTATCTGAGTCCTGGGTGCTGTTAAATGCTCTCTTGCCTTCATTTACAATGTGCTGGACGGAACACGATGTTCCTCAGGAGATTTCGTGTAGGAGAGTCCCCGCAGCCAAGAATAGCAGGGACCGCCAGCCATCCTCCCGAAACCAAGGCACAGCCAAGAGTGGGAGTGTGTTCACACTTCAACTTCATGAGTTTGCAACTCCAATTTAATAGGCTCAACAGTGCCGACACCAAACAAACCCCTCCCAGGCCCAAAAGCAACCTGACTCCCAGGCTGAGCTCCCAAGAAAGTACTTGCTTGAAACGTGAAGCGGGAACCTGGCGATGGGTCCACTCACTGTGGGTGTTTGTTGGTTCTTGTGTTCTCCTCCAGGAGCCTATGAGTCCTTTATCCATTTCTGCTTCTCTGGATTGCAGAAGCTCACAGTCTGAATGGTACCGTCAGTGGTTTGACTCATCTGTCCACATATGACACCACTTTTCTTTGTTTGCCTTTATAGCCCCATCCTATTTCTCAATCTTTCCTCCACCATCAGGCATCCGCTCTCCTGTTTAGGGGAGATTAGAAAAACAAAACACGCACAAGCATCCTCCATGCATTGATGTTCATACGGACACATACATGACCAAGGATTGCATCATTCTGGGTGTGCTGCCATATTTTGACCTAAGTGGCATTGGGCATGCATTCCCTTCTATCTTGTACTCATTGCATTTCTGTAGGAAACGTGGTATCTGCCGCTTAGAAGGTGCCACAAATATTTTGAATGAAGTAATAAGCTTTGACCTCCATTTTATCTCTCTTCCTTACAATATATGGCCAACGAGTGAGATTCACATTGGGGCTTCAGTGGGGTTCCTACAGGAAGTGGGAAGGTATAAAATCCCCTCCTGACTTTCTAGGTACACCGCAGGAGGGGCTGAATCAACGTGGGACCACCCAGGGAAACAGGAAAAGACTGTGGGAATTGAAATCTGGAGATCTGAGATAAACTCCTGGTTCTACACATGTGTTACTTGAACGATCGCCATTTCATCATTTCTCAACTACGGGTAACAAAACCTATCTTTCTTGACTCTCATGAGGATCAAATGAAATCAACCATGGAACGGTTTTTGTAAATGGTAAGAACTTAAACCTTTACACTCACGTTAGGTTGTCTACAATGTCATTAACTCAAAGGCCAATGGAAAGGAGTTCATTTATTTTTAGCTCCATGGGGAGCAGTGCCTGGTTAGTAGGTACTTAATATTTATTGGAAAGGGGAATGTTCTTGGTCCCTTCCCTCAACTTGTCCCATTCTAATAACTCCCTGACTTCCAGAGTTCACCTTCATCTTCTGTTTTGAGCCAGGCCTTGTGTCCATGGCCTACGGGAGAGGTGAGTTTCTCCCTTCTCATGGCCTTCAATGCGCCATTGGACACGAACGGTACTTGCTCTCCGACCTCCCCAGCATCACTGTCTCTAGAACTCAGGTGTTTTGAGTGGGGGAGGGGACTTTGACCACAGGATGTCCCTTGCTTCAGACTCACATTTTCATCTCAAAACAATAGCCCAAATTAAAAAATAAAAATAAAATAAAATAAAATAAAAACATTTCTCTGCACCACAGACCATGAAGAGAAGAAGGCGTTTCTAACCCATGTTGGTACCAGGGATTGCAAAGGAAACACTCTGCCCCTAGGATATTACAGGGGTGGGAGGAGAAGGAGTTAGGGGGCTGGCCCCTTGAAGAAGGGACAGCTAAAGTCACCCGATCAGTCTCCCACTGCAGCCAATAGCATCCCTTCCAGGCCTTTTACACTCACACCTGGGGCTCAGGTGTCAGTTCTATGGAGACCAGCAGAGCTTCACCTGTGAGGATGAAGAGACCTCCTAAATATCTGGAAAATTCCTGAGGAGAAACAGCGCTGCTTTTGTGTCCTCTGAGCACTTCCCGGGCATAGCTTGCTAATTACAGCCTCAAAATTCAGGCTACATCTTAAGTCCACATTTTCAAGCTTTCACTGTTAATCCTTTTTTAATTGACATGAAATGTATTCCCAATTATTAATGGAAAGTGTACTTTCTGGAGTCTAATTAAATGCTCTAATCGTATTGCTACCATTAAAAATGGTTTTAGGTTTTTGTTGCCACTGTTTTCTAATGAGCTGTTTACTCTGCTGATAACTGCAGTGTGGACAAAAGTGGAGATTCAAAAACAGCTCCAAATACTCCAAAAGAAATAGCTTTGCTATTGATAAAAATAATAGCCTCATGTACAGCAGGGGGTGGTAAGAAAGCCTAAATTTATTGCTACCGTGACGAATGCACAAATGTCACTTCCTTAAAGAGAGAAAATTAGTTTTTAAGCGTGGTTTAGCAGCCAAAATCTCTGGCTGTCTGCATAATATTGGATTTTTCAAGCCTTCTATGATGCCCCAGGGGAGGGTGCTTTGCATGCAAATTGCATATTATATAATGCTAAAGAAGTTATATAAGGAAAAAAATGAAGACTGGGATTTCATCCCTTTTTTTTTTTTTTTTTTTTTCCAGTCTCCTCTACAACTTTTTCCGGTCCTTTGACTTCACCAACGTTTATCGAGCACATGTTGTGTCTTAGGTGCTTTTAGGTCATTTGACATTGTGACAATGATTTGCAAAAGGTAGAAATATTCCACTTTTGTGGATGAAGAAGTTGGGGCTCAGACACTTGAAATGACTCAGCCAGGCTTATAGGAAGAGGTCTTGCTCAATGCCCTACCCTAGGATTTGTCAGACCAGGGCAGGCAGCAGAATTCCCGGGAGGGCTTATTAAACCCAGAGTGCTGGGCCTCACTGTAGAGATTCCAATACAAGAAGTCTGGGGCGGGGCCCAACAATGTGCACGTCCAACCCTTTCCCAGGCGCTGCTGGTGTTGCCCATCAGGGTACCCCACTTTGAAAAACACTCTCTCCAACATGCTACCTTTTCCTGAGACTCATCCACCTTAGAGCAGGAAGGGATGCCAAGGGGTCATTCAATTCGTGTCTCTGTTTTAGATACATAAGATATTAGTTACACCTATTTTATAGATCATTAGAGAATTGTTAGGGGCAGAGAAGGAATATTCCATCCCAAGTCAACCAGGTAGCACCAGGTTACTATCATTTACCATTAGGTTGACATTTAGCAGATAAAACACCTTCAAAGTAGGAACTCATCTAATGAGCTAATTTCCCACTCTAACCCCTGTCCTGTGAGCTAAACCCCTATTGGAAGTCAGCTGGGTAAGAACCAGTCCCTTACGGAAACCAGGATCAAGGACCATCACCCATGCTGGGGGTAGGTGGCAGGGAGTGAGACGCACGACAGGTCCCTTAGGCCAGGCCTGGGCCTCAGCTTCATCAAGACCCTCACCCAGTCTAGAAGGGGTTATTGAGGTAACTTGCACAGTCCCCGCAAGAGACCATCCAGGTTGAAGAAAAGCATTCATCATTTTATCTTAAACTTGCTTATACCCCTGGTAATACACTATGAATCATGATTTTGTTTTCAGTAATTTAGTAAGATACTGTCTTCCTTTGTACTTTTACACCTGCAAAAAGCATGTGTAAAAATAGCTTAAATATTTCAATATAAACATTTCAAATATGATTTTGATAACCCTTGATAACCCTATTATCATACTTATTCTTTTTTTTTTTTTTTTTCAATTTAAAGGGAGTTTCAAAAGAGTGACCTGGGCCTTTCTCTCTCAAGTCTAAGAGACTCTAATCATGGGACCCATGGGTGTGCAGCAATCACACTTCACATAGCAGCATTTATCAACGTGCAAAGGAGAGGGGCCTTGCAGAGGAACGCTGGGCATGTGTTCTGGCCCACAGGTCTCTGGGCAGCGCCACCTGCCCAGGTGGGTAGGGGGAGCCCGGCCCTGTACCTTGTCTGGGTCTGAGGTCAGGGACGTCTCTGTCTGCAGAGCCTCCCACCAGCCTCCCAGCCTATCTCCCCACCCGCCTGAAACCTGTGCTCACCTGCACCAGGATCGCTGCAGTAAACCCCAGATCTAAGCATTCCATCCTCCTTGTAGTGCCTTCCTCTCTGACACTGGTGCAGGACAAAGCCCACATCCCTGAGCACATGCGCAGGAGCTGAGGCCAAGTTTCTCTTCTAATTGTCATTGATGGATGGCTCTGGATTTAGTTGAAAGCATATCAAGGTTTGTAATGAAAATAATTAATGTAAATTCATAATAAAAAAAATAAGACATTACCATTTAGGATCTTACATCCATTGCTTGAATATGGTTGCAATGAAGAAAGGGAGCGTTCAATTGCTACAGAAAGATAAGCACATTTTTCATCCTACTTGTTAAAGTCCCAGTATTCATCCTTATATGTTCACTGAATTTGAACTTGGACCTTTACATGCTAGCATATCTCTAGATTTGAGAATGCCGACTCCAAAGACATGAGCAGAAAACAGACGATCCAGAAAACAGCAGTAGAGATATTTGTCAGAAAATACACAGCTGGGAAGGTTAAGGACTGGGATCTGCTGAGTTCATGATCTCAGGATCTGTGAGCTTGACTGCCACGCTACATGTCTACACAAAGTGGAGCAGGGGACAGTGATGGCAAGGCATCTCCAAAAAGCCAGAACCTGGGCAGAAGCCCCCACCGTGTATAATAAGTCCAGTGTTCTGAACTCACTCTATGAACTTGGTCAATCTTTTTATCCAGTTTGGGCCTCAAACTCCAAACCCTTGGTTTCCTTCCAGCTCTGATATTCTGACTCAGTAAAAACCATTTATCTTTCTCTATCCTTATACACTTCAAAGTGTAAAGAAAAATGTACTTTTTAAGATTCTTGCAGATCTAAAATTCAGCTTGATCCCTCTAAAGTTGCCTCCCTTTTCTGTCTCTCTGTTGTTCTCTGTCGTTCTCTTTCTCTGTCCTTTTTCCCGTTTTCTTTCCTCCTCTCTTTTCCCTTCTACTCCCCATTCCCTCTCCTTTGCATTGGGTGGCCGGCCAGCACCCCCCGCTGCTCACTGCCCCTCAGGCTGCTAAATGGGCAGAACTACTTGGGCAAACGTCGCAAGTCTGGTGGGTGATCTAGGAGAAGCCAGGCACCTTTCTGGGCCACTTATCCTTATATGTCAGTTGGGAACTTTGGGCCAAATAACAGTTCAGATTCTTTTCTCTGTATAATAGTTCAGTATGTCCTTCCCCAACGCTCTCAGGAAACAACGTTGCCTGCGCCCCTGGGCCCTGCCCATCTTCCCTCAGGTCGCCTTCTCTTTTGTCTTCCATATTGCTCTGCAGGAGAGATGAGTAGAAGGCCTGAGCGCTCCGACTCGGCCTGCGATGAAGGCCCCAGACACTGTTTGGCAAATGAGCAGACCAGCTAATGGTGCCAACAGTGACTGATGAGCAA
The DNA here is from genome assembly GCA_033961575.1 of Aselliscus stoliczkanus. Taxonomy (NCBI): domain Eukaryota; kingdom Metazoa; phylum Chordata; class Mammalia; order Chiroptera; family Hipposideridae; genus Aselliscus; species Aselliscus stoliczkanus. The sequence goes on from CM066734.1 coordinate 135,574,711, forward strand.
GTTCTGATCCAGCAACCAGAGGAGCTTAAGGGCACTTCAGTACTTCTCAGATGAGGGACTCGAGAGCAATGAGCAATATGAATCTATTAATGACAAACCGCGTCATGGAAAATGGATGAGACTTGGGATGAGCTTTATAAATGAGGGCATGAAAGGGACAGAGTGGCTTTGATGATGTGGACCTGAGGGACACTTCTGACCAAGACTGGAGAAATCATGGGAATGGCAGGCGGCAGCTTAAAGGAGAACACAGTTAAAACTGAAGACAAGAGTTGTGCACAGAATGAAATTAACCATAAGCTCAGAAGCACTGCGCGCTGAAGTCTATATCACTGCTTTCATAGTGAATAGTTTTGGGTGACCATGTCGCCCCCCCTTACGGTTTTGTTAAGTTCTTTGCTCGCCAACAACTCTGTTCAAGGTAGAAACGGCAGGTGGTGGTCATTCTGACGCAGTGCGGGTGGGATATGAAATGTGAGGTCTCAGAACACCACGTGAACCCTTCTGTGTCTGGTCTTTGTTTGCTCCTCAGGACTCATCTCCACGCAGAGTAAATACTAAGCGAATACGCACTGGTTCAGCCATACCAGTTGACAGAAGATTAAAATGCTTCTAGGCTATCTGCTAAACTGTGATGGCCCCCACTCCCCGAGTGTCCACCACTTGCCTGGCTCTTCCCCTAAAACTCCCCAACGTTTCCCAAGATCCATTAACCAGAGAGATATGCCTGGTTCTGCTGGACATCTCCTACTCCTGCGTTATGTCTGCCTTTGCTTGTGCTGTTCTAGTTGGTTGGAGTTTGTGACAGAGATGGGCTGCCTAGAGCCTCCATCAGTGAAGGACTTACCATTCCACTGCAAGGAATCCAGCCAGCAGAAGACACTATCCAGGATTTGATTGAGCTGCCAAGCGCTGGGGCCATGCTCTTCTACATCAAATACATGAATAAGATGGGGTTTAAGGGCCTGGCCACTTCAGCTCAACGGTGACTCTCCCAACAGGCAATATTTTCTCAAGACCTCCCTATGGGACTGGCCAAAGCTTGGTTGGACACGTATTTTGGTGGGACATCTCTCCCTGCTCAACCTGATCTCCTCCTTCTTCTGGCCACAAGCCAACTCCTAATAAACCTTCGGCACACCTAACTCTATCTCAGCATCTTCCTCTAGATAACCCACACTGGCACAACGTAGGTTTTATGGGATGTTAGATATTTTTACAACCAGCTCTGTTAACATAAGCCAAGTTGTTTTAGTTCCCAGTACTCTTCATTGTCTCTCCTGCTTCTAGCCTTAGCACTTGCTGTCTCTTCACCTTGGTCCTCCATGCCAGCACTCGTCACCTGCATCTACTTATTCCTTCAGATCCGATCTTCATAGTCAGAGATACATTAGTCCTAAGAAGCCTCTTATGACTGTGTTTGAGTTCTGTTGCTGTGTAACAAACTATCACAAACTTAGTAGCTTAAAACAGCACAAACTGACTATCTCAGAGTTCCTCAGGGGCATGGGTTAGCTGGGTGCTCTGGTCAGAATTGCAGGGGGATGCAATAAAAGTGTTGACCACCCACAATGAGATATCCCCTTCACATCTGTTGGAATGGCCATCATCAATAAATCAGCAAATAACAAGTGCTGGCGAAGATGTGGTGGAAAGGGAACTCCCGGGAAGTATTGTTGAGATTATAAATTAGTACAGCCACTGTGGAAAACAGTATGGAGATTTCTCAAACAATTGAGAGTGGAGATGACACATGATCCAGCAATTCTACTTCTGGGTCTTTATTTGAAGAAAACAAAAACACTAATTAGAAAAGATATATGAGTATGCACCCCTATGTTCATTGCAGCATACTACAGTAGAAATAGCCAAGATATGGAAGCAACCTAGATGTCCATTAATAGATGAATGGATAAAGAAGAGATGGTATGTGTAGACAATAGAATATTACTCAACAATGTAAAGAATGAAATCATCCCATTAGTGATAACATGGATGGACCTAAAGGGTATTATGCTTAGTGAAATAAGTCAGTCGGAGAAAGACAAATACCATATCATCTCACTTACATGTGGAATCAAAAACAAACAAAAAAAAATGAATAAACAAAACAAAACAGAAACAGATGTATAAATATAGAGAACAAGCTGATGAATGTCAAAGAGGAGGGAGTGGGGGAATGGGAATTTTAGAAAAAGGTATTGACCATGGCTGCAATGTCATTCAAGTCTTAGGGCCCTCTTCCAAGCCCATTCAAATTTTTTGGAAGAATTCAGCAACCTGTGATTGGTTGATTACAGTTCTCATTATCGTGTTTGCTTTCTTCCCAGCCAGGAGAAGGATATATCTTTGGTGCTTCACTTTCTTTGACAGGGCTCACCTGATTAGTCCAGGCCCACCCAGGATAATCTCCCTTTTCATGAACTCAAAGTGAATTAGTAATGTGATCACAGGAGTGATATCTCATTGTATTCATAGGTTCCACCTATACTCAAAGGGAGCAGACTCTATCTGCAGCACAGCCAGCCTCCAAGGCAAAGAAGAATGAAGAGTTTTGCTCTCACAATAGAATGCTCTAGCCTAGAATAGACACCAGTATTTTGCTCACAACTCATTTGCCAAAACTAGCCATATAACCAACTCAAACACAGAGCAGCCAGGGAGTACTTAGAAAGGCCTCTGGGTCCCTAGTACTTACCCAGTGACTAAACCACAGCCAACAAACATGGGCTTCAAGAAATAGCATTTCCAAGGTATCTTCATGGACCTTCTTTTCCTCCCTTCTTCTACCATCCTGAAACTCAGAAAATGACAACTTATTCACCTGTTTTCATGACTATATTGTATTTATTACTGGCTTGACAAAAGTATTGTTATTAAAATTACAAAACACAAATATCCATATTTTAGAAAAAGAATAGCATTTTGATGCTATTATTTGTAAGTTAAATATAGATTTCTAATATGCATATAACCTTATCAATTTTTTTACATCCTTAGGGATCTTCAAGATCTTTCCCTTTGTTCATGTGTTGAGGGTAGCTATTCCTTCTGCAACACTGTAAAACAGATGTTAAATTAGAAATTAAGTGTGGCATGACTTAAAAATATTCATAGGAACCATTTTCATTGTCCCTGTAAGAAAAAGTCCCTGAAAAAGCAAAATCAGAAGATTTCCTACATTGTAGTATTTTTAATCTTGTTATCCGTATGACACAGACAACCTTCAGAGCAGTGATGCCCAAAGGTTCATTCAAGCAGCCAGAGCAGGAGAAGATGCATTTGGGAGAAGCAATTAGCCAACCGAATCTGCACCAACCTTTCCCCAAACCACTGCTTTAAAATAGAGCACTGGAGTTCATCCAACATTTGGTCTGCCTAAAATATGTCTAAAGAATCATTATCGGGACTCCGAGTGGCACGGTGGTTAAGCGCTGGCTTGGGAAGCCAGCAGCCCCGGTTCGGGTCCCACATATGAGGGCCAGTGACACTGCCCTCAAAAAAAAAAAAATCATCATCAGTGACTTTACTTTGATTCTTCTTGTCTAGTTAGGGTTTTTTGTATAGTTAGCAAAGTAATGAGTTTTAATACCCTGTAGAGAAGGACAAAGTGAAGTGGTAGATAAATAGATATGGAAAACGTGGCCCCTTCTAGTACTAATAGCTAATGGTCCCAGTCTGTCGTCAGACAAGTCTAATTTTTGTCTCATAAAATGGATGCCAGACATGGGGACAGAAATAAAGGTTAAGAGGCTATTAAAAAAAAAAAAACCTGTCTGACCTGTGTCCATCCCTTGGTATTGAGACAACAGAAAGAAATGTCGTCACCCAAAGCTCCATGTGTCATAAGAGTCAGGGCGCCTCAAGCATTCGGATTCTAAAACTTGAAGATCTCAGATGCAGGCTGAGAAGAGCAGGGAGAGATGAATCAAGTCAGGAAGCACAAAGCGTCTGGGTGTGTAACCCAAAGCTAGGCTTATAGGAGCTACATGTAATATGCCTGCAGTAGGTGCTCACTTAACACTCCATGTACAAGACCAAACTGCATGTATGCAGGCTAGGCCATCAGATCTGGGCAGATGTAGGGAGAGGAAGACAGATGATGGGGACAGGAATAACCCAGTGTCGAGCTAGGGCTCAGCACCTGGAAGCAGAAAAAGAAAGAAACAGAAATAGTCTGACAACCCAGGGTTAATGCTAAAAGGAATGATAAACAAGCCAGGTATGCCACAGGACCTAGGCTTCAGGTGGAAGGAAATCCGAGTCATCCATTCCCTGCAATAGCACATTCCCCTATGGCTCTTTTTAAAGATTTAGGGACTCTTTGTCCTTTTTGTTTGTTTGTTTTTGTTTTTGCTTTTTGCCTTAAAGCTAAAGATCATATCTAAAATTTGTGCAGGAAGCAGTGCACGGGTGCCAACACCATAGAGTCTGCACCTAGACTACTTAGCTGCATGAGAAATGTAAGCATGGTGCCAATAAAAACAAGTCAGAAGAGTAAGGATGCCTGAGAAGGGCTAGCACTCCGTGCATGTTGCTAGCAATGTTTTTGAGCCTCGCTTTGGGGGTATGCCCTGTGCGAAGTGCCAAAAAGACAAATTCAAGGCAGATAGTAGGTGCTCAATAAATGCTTTTTGAATGAAAACCTAGCCAGTTTTTGCCCTCATGGAGCTTGCACGCCAATAGAACAGAAAATGGAGCATGTCTATACAGCATTCGATGCCTGTTCCACCTGACACAGAAAGCAAGATAGAAACCATTTCAGTAGGTTCTCTCAGCTTCCTGGCTAGAAGCAGGAGCCACTTGGCAATTGTCAGTAAGATCCATACGTAGCCCTGTTGTAATGACGAGAAGATTGCTGACAGAAGTATAGAAGTTTCTTAAAAGATGGCTAAGTCCGTGTGATGCTTAGGGGGCTCTCAGGAAGGCACTGGAACTGCTCATCCTGAGAAGCACAACCGCGTCCCAGGCATCGTTCAATTTCACATGGAAGAAACCCTCAGCACAGCAGCAACCGTTTGGTCAAGAGGAGGACAGAGGCACTGTGGCTGACCCAGCAAACATTTGAGCAGGTGGTCAAATGAGCTGTGTGAATCTGGTGGGCTGTTTAGCAGACAGTTATCTAAAGGGAGAAAAGGGGATCAATGAACTTGAGAATAAAGGACCCCTTTCCATTTTTCCTCCCTTGAAAGAAAATCCATTTGTTACCCAAAACAGGCTATGCAAGGTTTCCTTTGTTCTGAGTTTTTCAAAGGGCCCAAGGGGCTTTGGAGGGGTATTATCAATTATTAAGGCTGATAGAAGAGTTCACAGCTCCATCTGATATTGGTCCCTTGACCCCAAATTCAAGTTACCTGCACTTTACTGGTGGCTAGCATGGATGTGAAAACAAACCATTACTGAGGACTCTGTGAAGTCAAGACTCTATCCTATCCAGATGACCTGACCTGTGGAGCATGCTGGGAGCTCTGGACAAGAAAGGGGGTAAGCTGAAGTCAGGGATGAGAGTGCCTGGCTGATAGGAGAGTCCGTCATTCATGCCATCAAGTCCTTGAGAGGTAAAGCCACCTCAAGTCCCATCTGGCCTAGCATTGCCACTTTACGGTAATTATCTGAAGGTGAACTTAGGGTTGATGAAGGAGAATTATTTCAGTAATAGTGACTCTCAACATCAAGATAAGGATGGAGGGCGCGACACCATAGAGTAGTCAGTAAACACCCAAGCTCGTTACTTGGGATGATGCCAGTGCAAAACATGAATCAAGTTCAAGCAGCTCAGGGAATTAGGAAAGCAAAAAAGAAAGTTGCCTTGAATCCCCATCATAGGCTATAGACAATTAAAATCTGGGATAGCAGCAGGCCTTTCCCAAAGCTGGTACTACAGACAAGTAGAAAAGCAACACTGGCTGGCTATCATCCCTTTGGAGTCTGACTCTCATCTAAGGAGACTGACTCTAAGGAGGATGGGCCCACAGGTGTCTTTTGATGGTGATGCCCTTGACCTACATTTCTTGCCTTTCCCCTGGCACTCCAGTACCTGACTTGGCTCTGGCCATAAGGAACTTGCTTGATGACTAACCCAGGTTTCTTTGCTTATGCTGCTTTTGGTTTTCAAATCTTTCTACCTGGGTTACTCCTGGGTATCCTTCAATATTCAGCCTGAGAGTTTCCTCTTCTCGTTACACTTCCACAGCCCTCCAACATGACAATGCGTCCCTCCCCTGTTTTCCAGAGCACCTTGGACTTACGCTTCTGCACACATTTTTGGTCCTTTATTATTGATGTCAGCTTGTCTGTTCCACTAAGCTGTCCTACGACATCTATCTTCGAGCCAGTGTTAGGATTCATGCCTAACACATTAACAAGAGCTGAATAAATATTCCTTGGTTGTGCAAATGAAAGAACGCATAAAAAGTTACTGAGGCTGAGATCTTGGGAACATCATGGAATTTTGGACCCAGCAAGATATTCTAAAATCTTTCATTCTGTAACTGTAGGGAAACTCTCTATATTTTAGATTTGAATGTAGTTCAACAAAGTTGTCCCCACTGACTAGGACCTGTTTCTCAGGACAACCACATGGAAGAATGACTTTGACTTGGATGCTTGTGTTTGCTAAAACCCCTCTTATTGTTTAGATGCTTTCTCTATCGGTGAGTTTGTTTTGTTTCAAATACTATAAAAGTTGTAATAGAATCTGAGATCTCCAAAATTACAGAACCACAGATCACTAGGGATGGGCTCTGGTGAGCGAAGTGAGAGAATCCACAGCCAAAGACATTGCCCTAAGATGCCTATCTCATCACGATTTTTGTGTCAGTATATACTTTGAACTTTCTAAAGTGATGTATAAGCAACATAGAGGGGCAAATCACATGGATACCATGCTGTATATAACTTCTATAAAGCTCTTTCAACCATTTCCTCATCAAAGAGTCCATTGCCTTTTGGGTCTAGCCAATCTTGCAGACACCCCAGGAGACCTAAGTTTCATCATGGAAACAGTCAATAATGTGTCCCAGGGTTCAAAACCTCAATTTTTACCCAAGATCCCAGGAACAATTTCTTGTGACTCCCATGACTTCCATTTACTGGTAGAATCAGAGAAGCAAGTTTAAGTTCTTTCTAAATTTATACTCTCAGAATATTTTCCTGACACATCCAGATCCAAATCCCAAATTCTTCCTTTAAAATAAATTGTCCTTCTCATATTAAATTTTGAAACTTAAAAAATTATTTCCTGATTAACCATGTTATTAGAAGGGTGTAATTGAGAAAATAATATAAAAGAGCAGTAAACCCCCAAATTAATTTCATTTTCTTCCCTTTTTTTTTCCCTGGTAACCTTCATATTTATATTTGGCCAACACTTACTTGACAATGAGTTTATATTTAACGACTGCATGATACTCTAGGGCACGAAAATGGGAAAGAGGTTTCAAAAAATATTCACACGGGTAATGACGATGCAGTACGTTTAAATAGATTTCAGAATTCATAACATGGTTTCATTTTCTTTAATTCTCACAACAGCCCTGTAAGGGTTGGCTAGTTAAATAAGCAAGATCATTTCCTGGAAAGAGCAAAAGTTATAAAATTAAACAATCTAGCCTCCAATTCCAACATGCCATGTATTAGCTCTGTGGTCTTTATTTGGTGCCTTGATGTGTCCCAGCATCAATTTCTTTATAGCTGAGATTAATGGTACCAACCTCATGCCTGCATCACACCCTCTGTCAGCACGTACTGAGCACATGCCACATTCCAGGTACCTGTAGATATTTGGGGATACAATCATAAAAAGACACATTCATAAAAAATAAATACACTAATATGAAGTACCTGGCATATGGCAGATGCTCAATAAACATGATGTTCCCACAGCTCTATTTTATAGGTGAAGATAGTAAGTTCAGAATAGTTACGTGACTTGCAGTCACCTAGTAAGTGACAAAAAGCAACATTTATAACTAGACATATCAGCCAAGGTCCTGGCAGGAAACCGAACCCTCAGGTGGGATTCTGGAAGAGCTTTGTAAGGATGAAATTATTAACAGAAGTGTGGGTTAGGTTAAGGGAACATGCAAAAGGCATGTTGACATACCAAGAGACTAACATCAGCTGGAAGACCTTAATAGCCCCTGGTCCTAGAGGGGAAAGGGGGCGAGGGGGCAGTGTGGAACAGAAGGTGCCTTTGCAGCTATGGAAGAAGACAGCCCCTGCCAAAGCAGGGAGGAAGTAGGAAGAAGCAGCCTTAGCATTGCTTTCCTCCTACTTTCTGATCTCCTATGGGCACCCTTCATGGGCTTCTGAGCTCATGGCATAAGTAACTATACTTACTAATGGATTTATAAATCCCACAGGTCCTTTGTTCCACCAGCTCAGTGATGGCCTCGCACTGAGCAGTGTGTGTGTGTGTCTGTGTGTGTACACATGCTTGCACATGTGTGGTATATCGCCAACACCTATCACAAGGTCTGGCATAAACCAAGCAGTCAAAAAATGTTTTAAATTGAATTACATTGAATTGAATTGCTTAAAAATGTTTGAGCCCATGGAATAGTGGAAGATGCATGAGCTTTTGCCTTGGGGTATTTTCATCAGGTATCAATTCTGTGCCCTCTGCAAAATTGATGCCAAGTACATGGTATAAGGTATGTACACTATAGTACCAGGCTATTTGGATTTGACTCCCAATTCACCATTTACTAGTTATTTCACATTGGTCAAGTTTCTTAGACGCTTCTGCTTCATTTCTTCATCTATTAAATAGTGTTAAAATGTACCCATCTCTAAAGCTGTTATGAGGATTGAGTAGTTTAGATCTAAAAAGTGCTTAGAAGAGCGAGTGAATATTCAATGAGTGTGTGTGTAAGTTATATAACTACCCTCTCCATCAGTTTCTTCATCTGTAAAAGTGGTAAGCATTATATCATTCTCCCAGGGCTGCAAAAATTGCAGAGAAAATGTGTGCAAAGATCTTAGTACAAGGTGCAACTCACAAAAAACTTTCATCATTTCTTTTCTTTTTTTCTTTCCTCTATTCTCCTTTCATTCTCCTCTAACAATACAAGCCTGAGAGCCCCTTGGCCCCACAACCAAGAAAAGTCCATTCATATTAAGGTTATGTGAGGATCAAATGAATATATATATATATATATATATATATATATATATATATATATATATATTTCTAAAGGAACTATGACATCAGGTGGTTCTGGATGAATTTGATTGGGATGAATATCAGCAAACTAAAAATGAGAAAGGGAACGAAGACGTTAAGCTCTGATCTTGTCACTCTTCTGCCCCCACTCCCTCAGCGTGCCCTCAGTAAGGGCAGGAGACAAACTCCTTAAAGCCCGCCTTCAAATGCTTTCTATAATCTAGAAAAGCTACATGATCAGTCCAAGCTCTTTCCAAACTACTACATCCTTCATCAGCGTTAGATGTGACCTGGACTTCCTGTTCCAGGCCTTGGCTCATGTCTCATTTTACTCCCTGAAAACTCTTCCCTGAGATTTTCCTTCTGTTGAAAAATCTCACATTGAAATCTTCCCAGTACCCCACTCTCCTATTTTCTTCTCCCATTATTACTGGTTTGTGCCACCATCTTAAAGCTAATTATACTTAGGGCCGGCCGAGTGGCTCAGTTGGTTAAGAGCTCACTCAAGAGTGCGAGCTGAGCACTGAGCAATGGCGGTTCAATGCCAGCCTGAGCTGAGCAGCCGCTAAGCTGCCAACAGGTGGCAGGATGGCTCAGCTAAAAAAACAAAAAACAAAACAAAACAAAACAAAAAAAGCTAATTATACTCCATTTAGGATTAACTTGCAAGGGAAGATCTTCCCTGCTTGCCCATGTATTCTGTGACAGCAAATGGTTATCTTATCATTTTTGACACTCCTCATTGCAGTTAGCCTTATTGTCTTGCGTATATTCTGTTTGATAAACATTTATCTATGACTAGATGAACGAATGAATGAGTTCAAAGAGTGATCTCACATGTAAGAAGTAGTTATATTTCAAGGGTAAAAAAAAATTTAAGTCATAAGCAAGTTCAAAACTCGTTCTAAAAGAACTAAGATCTAGAACCTGTACCTAATCCAGTTATAGAAAAATGAATGCAATTTAAAAATGATAAATAATAAAGTGAGGAATTTAATTTTCATTTTAGGTTGTCTGATCACAGCTTGACTGCTGTGGACAAATACAACAAATAATTACTGTCAGCTTGGTAAGGTGTAAACGCTAACTACATACAGCAATTTGAATGGGATTGCACTATGTAAATAGTATTGATTTTGTTTTCTGCTTCTGTAGAGTAAATCATTGTGAGAAAATAGCATTTCAAGTCAATGGTTTCAATTTAAACCTAATTATTTTAATTATTCCCCAAAGCAATCACATTATATTCTATCCATGTATCATCCCAGGAGACTAAAACTGAGCAGGAGACTAAACATACACGTGCCCACCTGAATCTCAGACAGACACAGAGTTTGCAGCTCTTCATCTGACCCCCTCATGCCACGCCCCCCATCCCTCCCCACTCATGTTCTCTTATGGCACACTTCCTGTCATCACCATAGTTTGGACACAGTATCTGTGTTTGCATCATCATTCGATTCATGTGTACTACTTGCTGGTTCAAGTAAGGTGAGAATATGCGATGGTGATGGACCTGGAAAGCATGTTCTGTGTTTTTAGGGGTCCCAACTGGAGCCCAGACTGGGACAAATATATATGAGTAGATGGGCGGGGCAACAAGAAGCAAGCCCTATGCACAAAATAAGGAAAATATTTTTGCAGGGGCAAGAAGGAGTGTCCTTTGCAGTATTTCTTCTTGAGCCCCATTAGAGTTTCAGCCGTGAAGAGAAGGGAGGCTGCCTCCAGTCAGCCCTGAGATACCAGGACACAGCATCACTGCTTTGGTGCCTCCACTAGAAGCTCAAAGGTTTTTGCTGCCCTGAGGTGAGAGCAAATGCCCCATAAACCCTGCAATGCTGGCAGCTTCCAGAGAAGCAGCAGCCTTTGCAGAGCTGTCAGCTCTGGTAGAAGGGAGCATGGTCTCCGGTGCTTTATCCACAGTGGGGCATTGACGAGGGACATCCGGAACAGATGAATGATAAAGGAAGAGCTGGAGAGATCATGTGACACAAAAATGCATGGGGACACCAAGAATGCAGGCGTGGGTAAAAATAGTCAAGGGGATGCAAAGTACAGCATAGGGAATACAGTCGATAATATGATAATAACAATGTATAGTGCTCGGTGGGTACTACACTAGTCAGGAGGATCATTTCATAAATTATATAAATGTCCAACCACTACGTTATACACCTGAAACTGATACAAAATAATACTGAATGTTAATTGTAATCAAAAAAAATGCAGGGGTGCGAATGAGATAAAGAAATTGTCATTACTATTTCTTTGGCTTTATTTAAACAGACCAAATGATGAATCCTAAAGAAATTTTTCACATAAGGAGCAGTTGAAAGAACCATTGGCCTGCAGAAGACAAGAGGGATGCTTCTCTTTTATGACCTGAAAGCCCATTTGGAGGAGGGGAGTTGGGATTTTAAGCAACTCTAGGGAAACCAGTGGGTGCAAGTATAGCACAGGACAGTGAGTTTGGCTGCAGGAAGAATTTTTAGTCATCAGAGCTGACTGACAACCAGACAAGCTGCCTGGTTGGTAGTGAGCTCACTCTCACTGGGAGTATGCAAGCACAGAGACTAGCTCCCGTCAATACAGTTGAGCTCATTTGTGGAGCGGTTAGAAGACTAGCTGCCATAGGGAGGTAAGAGGCAAATTCAGCACCATTCCAGAGGGAAGGAAAAGGGCTAGTCGGCTGAAGCTACACAGAAATGGATTTTCTCTCATTAGCAAGAGCATATTGCCAACAAAGCAGGCAGCCGTACGAGCTAGTGAAATAGCTCTTTGTCACCAGGCATGTTCAAGCAGGGTTTAACTGACTGCATAATAAGGTTGCTTTTCCCTGGATAAAATTAAGAAAATAGAAGTGTGTGTGTGTGTGTGTGTGTGTGTGTGTGTGTGTACACGCGCATGTGTGTTATTTTCTTAACAGCTAAATCTTTTCATCGACTGAACCATGTGTAGAATTTCAGTAATGATGATGACGTAGATACTATTAATAACAGAAAAGACTTACATAGCACATATCATAAGCCTTCCACTATTCAAGGCACTTTAAATGTATGAGTATTAACCCCTTTGATTCTCACCAGCCCTATAAGGTAAGCATTATTATTATTATTATTATTATTATTATCATTATTATTATTATTCCCATTTTACAGATGAGTAATTGGGGCACTCAGAGGTTAAGTAAGTTGTCCTAGATGTCTCATAGCTAATAACCAGGATGATACCCAGTGAGCCCAGCTCCACTATCCATCTCTGAACCAACATACTATTATATATTAAAATGGGTTTGTAAGACTCAGCGATTATTGAGGGTACCTCAAGGCCTCAGCAACCTTGAGGCACCTCCAATAATCTACTTCACCTTGAAGCTCAATTTAGAAAATCATTGAACTAAAAAATCTGTAAAGTCTCTTCTGACTCCAATTTCTACATGCAGAAATTCACAAATGCAAAGCTCAGAGCACGGACTCTGCCGAGCAAAATGAATTTGTTCCCTTCTTTACATGAACAGTGTACCCCAGGAGGGGCCGTCTCTTAGGAGAGGACAGGCTCTGGCCTGGCTACAGAGAAAATTACGCTGCCTGCGGCCTCTCTTCCTTTCAAGGCTTTCCAGTAAACAGAAATATGTCTCACAGAAAAACCTCTCTTCATCTGTGGGTCACAGATTACCCACAAGGAACTCATTAGCAAAATATAAAGGAGGCAAGAAGGGAGGGAGGAAGGGAAGGAGGAAGAGAAGGAAGGAGGGAAGAAGGAAGGAAGAGAAGGAGGGAGGAAGTGGGAAGAGAGGGAGAGAGGGAGGGACGGAGGGACGGAGGAAGGGCAAGAGGGAAGGAAGGAAAGGAGGAAGGAAGGAAGGAAGGAAGGAAGGAAGGAAGGAAGGAAGGAAGGAAGGAAGGAAGGAAGGAAGGGAGGAAGGAAGGAAGGAAGGAAGGAAGGGAGGAAGGCAGGAAGGAGAAAAAACAAAGGCACAAAGAAAGATGCAAAACCAGACAGATACAAAGAAAAGGATATAATATGATGCAAGCTCCTGAACGTTAAATGTCACCCCCTCAGCAGGTGGAGAAAAGCAGACTTCACTTATGTAATATCCCTAACTAGAATAGTCCTCTCATTCTACTCTCTCTTCTGTTGTTTGCTGAAACCAGGAAGACACATGAGCCAAAAATCTTAACAAGAATTCAAACTCTATTCCAAAGCCACCATGTGCTAGGCTTGAAAGCAAACTCTCTAGCATATGTGACCAACTGAATGAGAATAATTACACTGAAACATGGAGCAAAATGTCTTCATGCATTTGCCTTAGGGAATTCCCGGAACCTTTCTAAGCATGGAAATCCTACCAGCTTGCCTTGGTCCTCTTTGGGTCATATCTCAGGTCATTGATTCTGGGGCTAAAAACACTTTAAACTCTCTAGGCATTCTTCATAAATTACAAAAGCCCACCCAGTTTACCAACATTAAACACATACATTAGAAAGAATAGAGCAGGATGTGAGAGATGAAAGGGGGGGATCTCAGAGGCCATCAAAATAATAGTGTTATTTTTCAGATGAGGAAACTAAGCCCCAAGGATAGTCAGGACCAGGATTTGAATTTCTGGTCACTCGCCTAGCATTTTGAGTTGTGGCTTTTCTCCCCACTCATTACTGCACATGATACATAATTCTTTCCAGAGCATTGAATATCTCTTATTTTCTTTACTCCCTCCCTTCGTTATAATCTCACAAGAGAGATTCAGTCAGTGTTGCTGGTCAGCCCTGTGGTCTCTATATTTTGAAAAAGGGCAAAACCTATCAAAGAGATTCATTTGATCCAATTTCATCATAAAGGAAACCTCAATTATTGCTCATTTGTGTGTGTTACCAATTTTGCTGAAAGTCTAAGCACTCTTCTTCAGGATGAATGGGTCATTCCTCGTTCTAACTACTCCAAGATAGCCACACGTGTCTCTGATGCCTGCCTCTACCCAGTAAGCGGGTCTAAATAGAGCTGACCACATTCTTCTCTCCGCTTCAGCTTCCATGTGGCCTTGGGTGCTCTCAATCTCTCTCTCTCTCTCTCTCGCTCTCTCTCTCGCTCTCGCTCTCGCTCTTGCTCTCACTCTCCCTTTCATGTTCTTATGTTCTATGCTCTATTTCAGTATCCACAAGCAGACCTAAATATGCTGATATAAAGTTTTCAATGCATAATGCAAGAGAAGGTTTAAACTGAGCCTCCAATCATCCAATCATCTTTTCCAATGTTCTTTCCCATGCAATCGAGGCAACTGTAAAGAGTGCTGCATTTCCAAAATAAATAATGATAGTATTAGATTTTAATCCATAGAATTGCATAAATACCCATGAATTTTACTGACATAATAAAAGCAAATATAAATGAATAGATAGATAGATAGATAGATAGATAGATAGATAGATAGATCTCTTCCTCATTTGAATGACTCCTTACTAAAGTGGTTGTTATGTATTTTTGCCAAGAATGCCACAAAAATGGTGTAGTGTCTTCCATACAGAATATCAAGGGGTTTGTGATATCAGTGGATTCCAATCAGTGGATTCCAAATAATAAATGTAGAAATAAAGAAGGAAATCTAGAATCACCAGTAGGCAACCATCACAGTAAAATGTATTATAGACGAGATCCACAATTTAAAGGGTGAGAGTTTGAGGAGAAACAAGATTTGCATAGTGTCACAATGTGTCACCCAAAATGTTCATCAACAACAAAAGCAAAGATAATAATTTTGCAATGAGGGCTCAGCCCGGTGGTGCAGTTGGTTAAAAACGGGAACACTGAGCAACAGGGTTGAAGGTTCGATTCCCACATGGGCCAGTGAGCTGCGCCCGAGCTGAGGTGCCGCTGAGCTGCCAACAGCGGTCAGATGGCTCAGCTGGTGAGAGTGCGTGTTGTTAACAACAAGGTTGCCGGTTTGACACCCACATGGGATGGTGGGCTGCGCCCCACCCCCGGCCACCTGCAACTAGATTGAAAGTGGCACCTGGACTTGGAGCTGAGCTTGCATCCTCCACAACTAAGATTGAAGGAAAACAACTTGATGTGGAGCTGATGGGTCCTAGAAAAACACAATGTTCCCTTTCCCCAATTCCCCAACATTGTTCCCTTTCCAATTCCCCAATAAAAAATCTAAAAAAGTAATAATAATAATTTTACAATGCAAAATCTTGACAGATTCCAATTTAACCCAATGATCAAGGTAAGCATTACCAGTGATAAAACATATTAACATCATAAACCCCTTGATATTCTGTATGGAAGACACTACACCATTTTTGTGGCATTCTTGGCAAAAATACATAACAACCACTTTTGTAAGGAGTCATTCAAATTGTTCACCCAAACTGCTATCTATAGAAGCCAAGAAGGAAGATGAATCAACTAACAAACCTACACTTTGCCTCTCAACATCTCAGTGTCCTCATCAATGTGTTTATGATAACAGCAATGTTTGTGTAAGGAATAGTAAGAAATTAATCTTGACAAACCATTGTGTTCAGGAGTTCAATATCCTCTATGACATTTATTTGCTTTTAAAATATGTGTGATGATATTTTTATTGTTTGTCCCTTAAAACCCATATTTTTTTTATACCTTTATTTCACTAGCAACCATCTTTACCAAGGATAAGTTTCCAGGAATGTAATCCTTATGGTTGGCAAGAGTTATTAATTCCAGAAAGATGAAGTAACATGTGCAGATGAGCTGTTTCTATGATGAGCTACATTT
Organism: Aselliscus stoliczkanus; assembly: GCA_033961575.1. Taxonomy (NCBI): domain Eukaryota; kingdom Metazoa; phylum Chordata; class Mammalia; order Chiroptera; family Hipposideridae; genus Aselliscus; species Aselliscus stoliczkanus. Next base: position 135,590,630 of record CM066734.1, read on the forward strand.
AGGGCCAATTTATATAAAGAGGTTTTATGTGTGCATAATGGGAAGTGAACTGCCGTTTCTTAACAAGGAGCTCCAGCCAGCATGTCTTATAAGGATAGAGAGAACCTTTGATAAGTACTGTTCATTGAGTGTCTTCTGGATCCCAGGGACATGCTTCATACTTGATCTACATTATCATAGTTAATCTCATGTCAAGGTAGCTATCATTATACTCATTTCTAAAAATGATCAAATTAGAATTTATAATTCACACAGCTAGTAGGCAGTAGGAACCAAGGGCCAAATGCTGATGCCTCTGCCTCTACAGCCACATAATTCTTTCTTGTAACAGAAAACCCAAATATCAAGGATCTACCAACGTTAGAGATAGGATCAAGATGACTTAATCGGATCAGGTACCCAGAGACCTTTGGTCTGAGAGTGTTGGTGATGTTGTTTGTGCTAGCTGTGTCAGGGTTACCTGAGCACCTGCTGTTCTCTAGCTGATGTCACACTGAACAGCTCTATTTCCTGTCCAAGGAACCCCAAGAGGATCAAGAAGACAAATGGCACAAACTCTGCATGGGCAAAAGCAGCTCCTTTCCAGAGGAGGTGACAATTAAGCTTAGACTTGAGAAATGAGTCCTTAGACAAGTGTGGTAACTGGGTTCCAGACAGAGAAGAAGACATGTACAGAGGTACAGATGCATGAACCGGGGAGGAATGCTAATAAAACAGTAAAAGGATACTTTCCATGGTGCCTATGTGCACATAAGAAACATAGAGTTCAATCACAATCAGTACCTTTAAAAAACTTATACTCTAACCAGAGAGACCCAAATTCCACCAGGAAGCCAGTGAGTTTTAAAGCAAGTAGTAAAACTCATCACTGGATACACTGTAAAATGCCTCTCTGACACCTTACCTTCTCCTGTTCCTTCTCCTCACTCTTTCAACCTCTACAGAACTTGACAATTCAATTTGAAAAATAAGAGAAAAAATACCGGACCACTTCTCAATATTTATTAGCTTGAAAACCCAATGGTAGAGTTTATATTTTTTAGTAAAGATAGCATATAAAATTCTTATGTCTGGCAACCAAATCCCTTAATATAGAAGGCTGATTCAGGGCAGTGGAATTTCCAATTTTACTCTGGAAAAAAAAAACAAAAAGAAAAAAAAAACTACCAGGGCATCTTAAGCAGTGACAGAATACCAAACAGTGGAAAACGGTATTGCTATTTATTGTCAATTGTGATGTCTAGGCACTAAACATAGGAGCAGTGAATAGCTATTGAATGCTCACTTTGTGTCGGGCATAGAGCTAACTGTTTTACAGGGATCTTCTGCTTTGATCCTAGCAACTACCCCAAGATGAAAGTTCTAGAACTATTATCCTCAGTTTGGAAGAAGAAACTGAGGCACAGAATGGTTAAGTAAGCTGTCCAAGAATATCAATGAGTAAGTAGCAGATCCAAGAAGTGACCCCAACTGTACCTGACACCACAGAGCTCATGCAATCTGTCTGAAAGCCCTGCAATGTAGTGCATGATTACCCAAGATGTGTGCCCCTTGACTCCCCGACCTCACTAGTTTTAGGCAACATTGAGGATCCCTGCTATAAAATGTACCATACTCTAGTCCCCATCCAATTTTGTTATGACTCCTTCAACTTCCTGTATGAAGTAATGTGATCAGTCAGGAATAGCCATGAGTCATTGAGCATTCATGTAAGGGGAAATTGGTGTTCCAGTGGCACATCTTTCCAACACGCAGAGGCCATCTGGCTGGTGGAGCTAACTCTGTAGAACTCGGGTCTCTCCCCATGCTGGGAAAGGAAGCAACATCTCATGCCTTCCAAGGATATCACAAGAGGCAAGCTGTGAGAAAGAAAACTGAATGTGGGGCAGGAGAGACATTTCAAGTAAAGACCCTCAATTCTAGTTTTCTTCCACTGAATCCACTGAGTGTTCAGTCTTTACACTCCAGCACTCACTCGGGGATGTCTAAGACTTAAAGAATTTGAATAACTTTGCCAGGACACACAGTGGGTAAGCAGCAGAACAAATGATCCAAAAAGCCTTCTCTATCCTAGTCTTTTGTTCCAATACCTGAATTTGCTGCCTTTCAATGTGCCCTCCTGGGAAAGATGGCAGTGATGCTTAGGTGTCACCGTGCTGTGAGCAAATCCCATCATGCTCCAATCCTCATTTTTCTCTCCCCTCCTCTTCCTTGTAATAGGGACATCATAATCTCTACTTCCAAAAGGTTTGAGGAGACTAAACTAGGTGATGTGTGTGTTAGCATAATAAACAGCCCAGAGCAAGTTTGGGGCAAAGAAAGCTCAAGCTGATGTTTAGATTTAAGTTTAAGATATTAAGCCAAATATCCCTCACTTACCTTCTACTTGGAGAAAATACAAAAGGGCAGGGATAGAAAAATAAGAAAAAAGAAGAGAAGAGAAGGTGGGGTAAATAACAAGGAGAAAAGAAAGAAAGAAATTAAGTACATTGATCAAGGGACACACAACCCGCTGAAGCCCAGGACCTTTCATTCTCCTTCAGATTGATTATGCCATCCTCTCCTCCCTGGCATGAATCTACAACCAGCTTGCTAGAGAGTATCAAGAGCTAGTTTTATTAATTGCATGAAATAGTTAAAGCCTTGTTGAGATAACGTTTTAGCAAAAGCATGGAATGTACAAGTTGTACTTCGATAACCCATGGTTTTAAAGAAGGAGAATTGGCCAGAACTAGGCTACTTGAAGAAATGCTATGCATCAGCTGGCTTTGCACATGGTGCTGCTGAAATACTGTATCAGTCAGAATTCTCAGCTAAAAGAGCAGAACCTGACTCTGATCAATTTAAGTGAAAAACAAATTTCTTAAAAGGTTATTTGGAAAAGCCTAGAATTGCCAGGAGGCTAGACAACCAGAGTTTGAAAATGGGCAACAACAGAGGATGGCAGTTCTCATCACCGCCATCAAAAGTCTGGTAAGTGAGAACCTTGCTGCCCAAGAAGCCATGGGGGCTTGGCAAGAGAGACTGGCGAAGGCGGAATATCACATGCAGACCAGTTTTTAGCCTTATGTCCTTTAGATCAGCTTGAAACTAGAAATGGCATCTACCACCGTGACCTCCTTTATGCTCTAAAACACAGGTCACAAAGCTTTAGTTGTGAATCAGAAGTCCTGAGTTCCAGGGGCATCTCAGCCACTAACCAGTTGGCTGGTGAGAATCATGTAACCTCCCTTCAGTCCAAGCTCTGCATTTGCCAGTTGAAGATAGTAACTCCCCGACCTGTCCATACACAAGGCTGCTGTGACAAGTAAATGGGAAGAAAGATATATAAACGATGTTGAAAACTCTTAAATCCCTGCAAAATGAGTCCTCTTCACAGTCATTACTTTTTAATTATTACAGGAAGGTGCTACCACACATGTAAAAAACAGTGTCTAGAGACAACCATCCTAAGGACAAACACCAGTTCTAGCTCTGACCACCTTGATGGCTTTGGAAAAGACTGGTTGACTCTCTGAGTCTCAGTTTCCTAATTTTAAGATGGGCATAAGGTTGCCTATCTCACAGAATTAGTGTAAAGATCAAACAACATAGCATATGCAATACAGAGTGCCTGGAACTCAGAAAAAAAAGTGGTAGATAATCAAAATAAGCACTAATCATAGTAATAATGATAGATCATGACTCTTCTTCCGCTAGCAACTACTGATTCTTTCATCACTATAGCAGTTAATCACATATAATTTTATAACACTCTTGAATTACTGTTTGGAACTGATAATTAAAATTTTATCTACATTCTGTCTCTGTTGTTGTTGCTTACATGCCATCTCTTAAAGGTCTATTTGATTGAACTCATTTTAAGCCCAGTCAAGAAAGCTAAACATCCTTCAAGAATCCCTGTCTCTCTCTGTGTCAGTCACAGCAAGGAAGGGGTTACTGGGGATTCGGAATGCACGCTGAAGCATTAGGCATCCAACCTTGTCAGGAGCCCTCTGGCTTTTGCCAGCACTCCTGCTCTTCTCTGCACATAGCCTTCAGTGGAAAAGTACTGCCCATACTCTGTGAATTATTCATCTCATCATGACATCAAATACACACTAGATAAAAAGAACCAGTGACCTCCACAGTAAGGATCTTAGAGAAAACCAGGAACCAGCGATATCCTTTAGACACAGGATTGTCCCTGCTCCCCTGTGGGGTGAGGGACACCCTCACTCATCCTCAGTTTCCTCATACACATAATTCAAGTGGCATCAGGTTAAATAAAACACTACTGATCCTTTCAGGAGGCTGACATGGAGGGGAAGGCTGTAAATAACCCTCCCTTAAGTTGACGATACGACACCAGCTTTAAATGAGTTTATGTTTTCAATTCATGAGAACTGGAGCCCAAGGAAAGGTTCAAGGTCTTTTCAGTTTCTTATTTTACCTTCAAGGACCAGTCGCTGAATCCAACCAGCTCAAAATCACTGGAGGGTAGAAAATTATTGACACATGGAAAATTCCAGTAGTAAAAGGTCCATAGGAAATACATCTGTCATATTCCACATTACTTGAGAAAAATAAGACTTTGAGCCAAGTTCTTAGTAAGGCTAACCTCTGAAAGAATGGATTTATTTTTAAGTCAGAGAGACAAAATGACAGGACACAAAAATCATGGCTCAACAAATTTGAGCTCTGTAGCCTTGAGTTTTCCTCAGAAGCATTTCCTGAACACAGGTATTCTGGAGTCTGCAGACATACCCACCAGCGAAGCACCATCTACATTTTTGTAGTACCTAGTATATATCATATACTCTGCCAGGTGGTTCACTCGTAATATCTAATTTACCCTCACAACAGCCAAAGGAATATCATTTCGTGTCCCTATTGTTTTTGAGGAAATTGATGATTAATAAGATATGCATTGACTAAGGTCAGCAGAGTTGATATTCAAACCCAGATTCATCTGGCTCTAAAATTCTTATGAAACAAATCATTTAGCAGAAGAACCTGATGAGTAAACAGCTAATGTCAGGGCAATACAGGGTTAAATCTGTAATTGCTGGAGAGTATCTAAAGCCATAAGGACATAGTAGGATGACCAACTGCCCTGGTTTGTCCAGGACTGAAGGGTTTCTCAGGATGCAAAAATCTCAGTGCGAAACTGGGACTATTTGGAACAAACTGAGACAGTCACTCCAACGGAAGTGGGAGTCGGATACTGAAGGACAATTGGTGCTAAGTTGAGAAGTTTGACCTTAGTCCTATAGAAGACAACATGACTAATATGGACACATGACTGTTCTAGAAGGCAGGGGGGAGGGGGTGACAGAAAGAGAACTGTGGCTCCTGGGTGAATAATGGATTAGAGGTGGTAAGAATGGTGGCTAGGAGGCTTACAATAAAGAGAGAAGACAGGGAAATGGGGCATAAAGATAAAAAAGTGAAAGAAACAACATATTTCCTTTTAGCTCTAAGGCTGTGATTCTAAGATTAGGTTTTTTAAAAATGAATCTAACCTGTTCACAACAGAAGTCTATATTATAGCATCTCAAAATATGACCTTATTTGGAAATAAGGTTGTTGCAGATGTAATTAGTTAAGATGAGGTCAAGCTGGTATAGGATAGACCCTAATTCAATATGATAAGGTCTTTATAGGAAGATTGCTGTGTGAAGACAGGAAGTCATGTGTCAAGAAAAGCAGAGGTTGGAGTTATGTAGCTGTGAGGCAAGGAACACCAAGGACTGCCAGCAAGCCACAGGAAGCTAGGAAGAGGCATTCCCCTGCAGGTGACACAATGAGCATGACCCTGCGGACACCTTGATTAAGGGCTCCTGGTCTACAGAACTCGAGAACAATCCATTTCTGTTGTTTTAAAATACCCGTTTTGTAGTACTTTGTTATGACAGCCTTAGGAAGCTAACTCACTAGTCAAACTATATCCAACAAGAGACAGGATGGAGATAGAGCACACTCTAAATACACTGCTAAGAAACTTCTAGGAAGTTGCACCAAGCGGAATGCTTTCTTGGGACACAGTGAATTTTCTCAACAGTCCTGTAATAACCCAGTCACAGATGAGAAACCGAGACTTAGACAGAGGCTACAGCTAGGAGGGGCAGACCCAAGGTTTGAACTCATATCTATCTAAATTCGAAACATAGATTTTTCATGTTTCCTCCTTGGATTTCCTAAAAGGAGTGATGGGGAGCCAAGGCAGAGGGCCAGATGAAACTGAAGAAGCTGGCAGTGCTCTAAGCAATTTCTAAAACCTGAGAAAAACAATCTGGAGGATACCGGGGTTGGGGTGGTGGGAGGACAGGCAGAAGAAAGGCTTCTTGCCACACAGCCTGAGTCATCGAACTGTGATTGCATGCTTATCAGCGGGCCTTACCTCTCATATTCATTCCCTTTGGCTCTGGAACACAGAGGGAGGCAAAGGCAAAGCTTGGCCAGAGAAAGTTGCGAGTTAGGAAGTCTTTTTAGAAGCCTCTAGGGACTGAGATGGAAGATACTTGCCTAAAGTTAATTACTTTCTGGATGACCAGCTGATTAGAAATATCGTTTGCAAGCTCCACCTGCTATGGATGTCTCCTGTTTTTAAAGTGGATATTCAAAGAATGTTGAAATCCTAATATACATCTTCATCTCCCATGGAAAACAGAACAGTGATTATTTTGAGCCTCGGGAAGCTGGGATCCAGTCACAGAATTCATCATTACTCTTATGCAACCTTGGAGAACAGGGAACAGATCGGATGAGAAATTTCAGAGGAAAACATGCCACCTGCAAAATTAGTGTGAGTCATTCTTCTAAGTGAGAGGCTGGGTTTAAATCAGGAATTTTTCTTTTTCTTTTTTTTAATTTCAACCAGTGACCCCTTCCTCCTGATGATGAGGCTTCTACCTATGGAAATGAGCCTGAACGGTTTCGTCTGTGTGTTCAAACACATACATGCCGCAAAACTCATGATCTAGAGAAAAGACACATGGCCAGAGGCCAGGAAACAGGTCAGTTTCCTCATCTATACAATGAAGTTTTTCATTATAATGTGTTTCTCTCTCTGCTTGTCATTCTCTCCCTCGTCCATTTATTTTCCTTCTCAACTCTCCACTTTCCCATTGCCATGATGAAGAGAGAATGTAAGTGGAGGAGTTGGTGAATGGGTTTGGACAAGATGTATATGATACTATACAGAGCTTTATATGAGAAAATGCAGAAAGGGAGAAACGGGTTGAGATTTGGTTATTGCAAAATTCATTCATTCATTCATTCATTCATTCATTTCACTAAGTACCCACTTTATGTCTCAGTCAAGTGCTAGGCTTTGGGTCTTATAGGGTAGAATCTCACTCCTGACCACTAGGATTCCACAGTCCTGATGAAGAGAAAGAGACATAAATGGCTGATTACAATTAAATGGTATGGCAAAGAAACACTCAACGTGCAATGGAAGCAGGTCTTAGAGGGCCGTACCGAGTCCTTTTAGGTCATGGAAAGCTTTCCAGAGGAGGTAAATCTAGGGAAGAGAGTGGGAATGAGAACGTTCTAGAAACAAGGAGCACCAAGCATAAACAAAAGATCCGAAAGTTGAGTCATAAGTTAAGTATATCTGCAGTTTTAGGACATGTGGCTGAAGCAGAGAACAAAGGGTCAAATGATGAAATGCCTTACAGGCCTTGTTCAGTAAAACAATTGACTTTTCAGTAATCGTCTGCATGCAGGGCTGAGAGTGGCCGTCATCACTTTGTTGGTGCTGGCATATATAGCAGTGAGGCCACAATTGTCATTTCACTATGTACGAAGGACATCACTTCCAAGCGTGAGGGAACCATTGTGTGGTGCTCCAGAGGACTTGAACTGAAGGGCAGAAACTAGAGAAAAGTGGAAACTTTTAACAGTCAGTGCTATTAACTTGAAAGAGGATGCCTAGGGCAGCAGTAAATTCCCCATCAATCATTGGTCCACTACTGGCTAGAAATGTATCATAGTTGAACAATGTAAGCTTTAAAGTCTCCTCCAAACCAGGGAAGCTTAATTGGTGTTCACTTTTCCTCTCAGTGGACATCCATTTAGACATCTATAAAAAAAAAAAAAGTACGCAAGACCAAATTGGTGATATTTCTGAAAGTTTTTACCAGCAAACTTTTTAATAAATCCTTTCCTCCTCACTTACAGCCATATGGACCCAATCTTGTAAAATTTTCAATTATAAAAATTGCATTTATCACAGAATAATTGTTTAACTTGATATTTTAGTAGTACAAACCAAACAGCAGTGTTGTCATTTAACAAGACGTTTCTGAATATTGAACCTGACTTGAAGTCTGCCATGTAGGGACTCAAGTTTGGAAACCTCCAGAGAAAACAATCTCCATGGTCCCCACCAGCAAAGACAGTCCATGACTCTAGGAATTAGAATGACACAAAAGAGGGAATAGTTGTATGCACTCAAGATTTGGAAGACATGCTCTGAGGAAAGAAAGCAAAAGTGAGCATGCATGTACCTCAGAGGAGGGAAGTTTGAGAGCCTTGTCAAGAATAGCCTCTAGTAACAGGAAAGTACAAAATAATGTGGATGGAGCATGGGGTGTATGGGTGTGCCCATTGCCTTCGAGGGCTAATGGCTACTCATTTAACTTTGACTAGAGACAATTACTTCAGCACTCTGAGTCTCATTTCCTCTCCTGTGTATCGGGCCAATGATTCTTAGCTTTCAAGTGTTGTTACAAAGATTAAATGAAATGTTGTATGTAAAGCAACTATCCTTGGCACACAGTAGGTTTGCAAAGGATACTAGTAATCATAACACAATGATAACGATGCTTTAATCAAGAGGTTTAGACACCAAGGAGCAGTTTAATTTGTTTACTGTGCTGAAAGTTGTGAGTCTTGATTGCTCTAATGACAGTTAGATGACTTTAGACGCTGCCTAGGGGTAGTGTGCAGTTGTCATTGTAGATAATAAAAGCAGGAATAAGAGGAGAATTAATGAGGAAACCAGACAAATTCAGAATGCTGGGCCATCATCTGTCTGGACTGCATCAATGCAGGGGAGAGAAGGGATGACGTAAGTGTTTATTTCTAACTCTCCCTCTCTGAGAATGCTGAGTGTTTTCAGTCTGGCTTCTGTTTTTAGAGCTCCCAACACACCTGGTCTCAAAACAGCATTCTTTTAAAATCTTTTGTTGCTGTTGTTGTTGATGTGCATCCGTAAAGCACCTGTGTGCATGACTGTGTTCTTGGTACATAGGTAGGAAGGTAATAGTGATATGCTTCCCCAAAACTAGGAAATGTGGCAAAGAGATGGTCCTCCTAAGAGTTAAAATGAGATATGCAAAGTTACCTCCCCCAGACAGAGTCGGCCCCAGGCCAGCAGGACAGGGGGCTAACCTCAGTGAAGGCTATCTATAGAAAAATGGTTTTCATCAGAATGCAAACCACAGAGGCAATAGGTGCACTGCGATCCAAGCCACATCCAAGGTCATGCAGCTTATTCAATGCATTGAAATCTGTCATAGATGCTGATCAACTTGAAGAAAAACCCCCAAACTCTGCACATGGTGCATGAGACTCTATGCAATTTAGCCCCAGCACATCTTATCCCCCACCTTTCTCCATCCCACTTAGTCCACTGTCACCCTGGCCTTCTTGGTACTTATACAATGGCTGTTCTCTTGGCCTGGGATTCTCTTTCCCCAAAATTTGTGTGGCGCCCTCCCTTACTATCTTGCTTAAAGTGCACTCCACACAGAAGTCTTTTCTCACCATCCTATCTGAAGTCCATTCAACAGAGAGCCAGGGCCCAACAATATCTGTCTAACTTTTGACCTTGTGACATGACCAGACACTGTCCTGAGACCTACAAAAATAATGCAAAAAATAAGAAAAAAGAAAAAAAAATCAAGTATAAAAGCCAACAAATATCATGCCAGGAAGAGCTGTTTCAAAAAGTGGAAAGAGAGATACACTCTATACAACATAAAGTTGGTGAAATATCTGGTCTCACAGATTGCAATGCTGCAGCAATATTTTCTGAACAAGGAGGAAAAATCATCCAGAGGAAACTTATTTATTGGAGCAGGGTTTTATAGTCATAAATCTGGTTTACTAACACAAGTGAATATTTTCTAGAATAACTATTGACTCCTTTATTTATATGTATTAAGTAAAATTTTTAGCTTTTCCCCAACCCCTCATTTTCTAAGACCTTGATCTTACCAACTGAGATTTACGAAAGCATGGACCTTTGAGAAAGAGAAAACAATAACTCTGTTCCTTTCCAATTTGGCAAAAGCATCCCAAATGAAAGATGGAGACATCAGACTATCCTATGACATCACTACACTCTCAAATCCAGTAACTGTTCTTTGCTATAATTGCATTCTTATTAAGCAAGGTTATAATTATGACTTGGCTTTTCATGTAGGTCTGCAAGGAAATGAAAGAACTAGAAATGTGGACCTAAACTTTCTGTCTTTCTGTGTCAATTCTATTCACTGTTAATACAATACAAATGGTCAATTGAGCATTTAACTTATGCTTTTGTATTTGTGTGAGCATATCTTTAGTATTGTAGGAAAAAGCTACATCAAAGCTTCCTTGAGCACTCTGATGGGGGTGGGAGAGACAGGTATAAGGGGCAGGGAAGAATGGAAGACAAGGAAAGGATAAGGATAAGGCCTCTTGATTACCAGCCTCTAGGCCTTTTTTCATGTTTACCTGATTCTACATGGATCATCCATCTACATGGATTCTACATGGAAGAATGTGGGTGTGTGTATATTCCAGAATTTTCTTTGAGAAAACAGAGATGGGAGGAAAATGTGGTTGACCTTCTGCTAGATACCTTGAGACTTAGAGAAGGACAAGAGTAATCCATGTTTCAACATGGTGTGTCTGAGGGAGTGGGTTTGGAGAAGAATAGCCCCCTGGGCACTGATGCTGAGAGCCAAAGTCCAGAGCACCTGCGGTCGAGCTTGGTGCAGAAGGAAGAAAGCCATCCTCCTCTAACAGGCCCTGAGAGTCTGAGTAAGGAACTGAATAAGTGAAACAATCCGGTGGGTAAACCTTGAGTCAATTCTAATAACCTGAAGATCAAAAATGGATGATGATGCAAGCACTCTGAGAAGGTAAAGACCTTTACAAATGAATTGGCATCTTGTGTACCATTCAGAAAAAGCAGGATTGTGACCTTTCACAGTGCAAGACCAACCCTATGGTGACAAACACCATGGGGAGGTTATCCTGCCAACTGCTATCCAGCCTCAGAGAGTAAGACCCACTGCTCTGTAGTCTCTTCTTTGAAACTTCAACTAAAGACCAAGGCTGGTCTTAGAACTTACACAAATAGATATAGTTTCTGGGAATGTCCCCAAAGTTGACTCCCTATTTGTCCTGGAAATGCTTTTATTGGGGGAAAGGTGTCCCTAATAAAAAATAAAATAGACTATAAAGCAGTTGTTATTGACTCTACTTTATAAGTGAGCAAACTGAAGCTCAGAAGAAAATCACCACTGCTACTCAGCTAATAGATGACAGCAACTCAGGCCTGAGTCCCTAAGTCTAATGATGTTTCTACAAAACTAAATCAGTTGCAGTCATGAGAAGACTTGACTGTTACACCAAGACATAAGCCATTTACTCTTTTAAAACTAGTGCCTACTGGGTGCCAAACATCACGTTAGGTCCTGGTGATTTAATCCCAATTCTGAGAATGGAACTGTTCTGAAGTGGAGGTCATGGGTTTACTCATGGCAGGTGCTTACAGTTTCTTTCAGGGGCAGAGTAATGCAGGGAGAGGATGGGAAGCTTCTTCAAATGAAGAATATGGGTTTCAGACAAAAAAGTTCAAAGCAGAGAGAGGCATAGAGCTTTGAAACAGGCTGTGAGCAAGATCAGAAAAACAAGCTGCTCATTCTACATAAAGAATAGGGGGCAAATTTCAGGAGTGGAGAAATAGGAGGCTATAACAAGAGAATGTCAAGTCCTTGGGAACATCCCAGAAGGAAGACAGGATCTAAAGTCCAATAACTGAGCTCTAAGAGCTCTAAGATTCTAAAACCTTAGTGGCATACTTCCTTGTAGAAAGTGAAATTAAAACCCTTATTTCAGAAAAAAAGTCTGAGCTTATGCCTGACAGGACAAAAATACACGGGGAGCTGGATAGATCTCACTGATTTTGAAAACAACCTGTGTGCATGGTGGAGGCCATTTTGGAAAAGATTAGGAAGAAACGGAAGCTCTGGACCCTGTGATGAAAGAACCCAAGGTGAGCACAGGAAGTAGATCTGGTTTGAGAGGGAACATGCACAATGGACAAATCCTCTCTGAGCTCTGGGCTGAGGACGCGGGCATCCAGCCACGAAAGTCCTACCTTGGAATGCTTGTGCTGTGTTTTCTAATTCACCATTCCTAAAGCCTTCCATCTGCATTTCTGGATTCAGCCTATTACCGTGGCAGAACCTGTTTGCTGTTTAATGGTAGCCCAGTTAAGTCTCAGAGTATCCTAAAGGAGGCCTTTTGGCCTCCAGCTTTCCCTTTAAAAAGGGGACTTTGAATCTGTGTCTGCATTAAGTATGAATCAAGCTTTCTGTCTGCGTCTGGTGCACACATGAGTGAAATCCACCTCCATATCATCCATTCCTGGAGGGGATTTTCTGTCTGCATTACACCTGCAGAGAGCCGCCGCTTTTCTCTGGCAAGCCTGGATACACGATTAATATTTTAAGCCTCCCGGGTTCTGCTTTCCCTACTTTCAAAAGTGCCTGAATGTTGGACTTTTAAAAAATGTATTTATCTCCCCATCCAGACTGCTGAGGAAGAAATGCAAGTAGAAGGCACAGCCACTGGGGCCGAAACAAACCCGGGCAAATCTTTAAATTGCTTCTGCAGTCATCTGGGTGTTCTTTCATTAGCATCTCAGATGCTACTTCTCTCCCCTGCTGACCTTCATTTTGGAAAGGAAGAGAGAGTTTTAAGAGGGCAATATATCTTTTCCTTCCAAATGTAGGCTTGAAATGTATGTCGAGTGTTCTCAGTTCAGTTCAGAGGGAAATCTGCCTGGCTTCCCCTCCTGGCCGCCACTACCCTCCCCAGCTTAGCTCTCAAGAGACTCCTCTAATTTCTCCCCCTCCTGACCTCTTTCCATCTCTCCCTGAAGCACGAATGAGGTTTCTCCTCACAAGACTTCTTGCTTTCACCTCACTGGTGGCTGCAAGCACCTAGTTGTCTCCCCATCCACAGTCCCTTTACAGCATGGCTCCTATGCTCAAAAAGCAGAAAGAGCCTTAGAAATGGAGGCAGGAAGGGCTGGCTGCACACCACAGCACCTGGGATCTGAGTGTCTACGTGAAAATGCAGCTCTAATATGAGTTCCTAAGCTGGGGCACGTCTCCCGATCATGTTAAGCTTCAATGTCTTTACGTGCAAAATTGGAGATGGTAATCAGAGGAAGTGAATAATAAAGAGAAAATAGATAACAAATGAGATAAAGGCAAGGCTCAAATGTCACAAAACATGGGCGAACTATTCCACAGATCCCGTTGTGCACATCTACTGCACAGATGACTGGCATTTGGGAAACTAGTCTGCAAAGATGCTCACTGAGTTTGCTTCCATCTCTAAATTCCTAAGCATTGATCCATTTAATAGATAACTATTTGTTGAGTGACCAGGCCTGCGTTGGGTAGTAAAGACACAAAGAAAAATGAGGAACAGCATTTGCTTTTGTGGTGTCCAGTCTAGCGAATCAGATAAAACCACAAACAGCTATAGTAGAAATTCTGGTCACCGCCTTCCGCTTAGCCAAGAAGCCCAGACAAAGGAAGGTTGTCCTCCAGTGGGGACAGCCGACTGACTCATTCCCAAAACACACTGAGTGTCTGCTACCAGCAGATACCTGTCTATCACACCATGTGCTTCTGCCCCCACCAGCCTTTGATTGTACACCACTTATCCTGATTGCATTGAATCAAAGATCTCTATGTATTGACAGTGAAAACAGCTACAACATAGCAGAGACACCTGTCTTCAAAGAGCAGTGCTGCAGAGCAGGGCAGTGGCAGTCCTTGGAAGCCCAGGACCCAGTGTGAGGGGTGGTACTCCCTGGTTCTGTGAATTTGGGAGATGTATTTGATCTCTTTGAGCCCATGTCTCCCTCCATTTGTGAGATGGAGATAAGCCTACCTGTCTGTCAACAACGTTGTGGGAAATAAATGATAATGGACATGCAAATGCTAAGATACACACAGGTGGCAGTTTTAAAAGCTATAAAATAGGGGACCATCTGCGAAGGGCTGATAGGCTGTATGTATTCAGAGTTGGAAGAAATGACAGAAGGGTGATAGGATCAGGTTTGCATTTTAGTATTAATTTTAAATCACTCTAATAATGTAAATAAGGCAGATTTGTGAAAGGTGATAGCAGAGATAAAAAGATCAGTTAAAAAGGTAGTCAGTAATAATAAACCAAGGCAGTGTCAACTGGGATGGGCTGAATATATTGGAACTCAATATATGAGGAGTAAGGGTGTTAGGAATAATTTCCAGATTTCTCACTGGGACAGCTGACTGGGTGAGTGCATCATTTAACTAGGACAGGGAATATCTGAGACAAAGAAGGTTTGGGGAGGGGATGGCAAATTCAGTTATGGACACATTGAATGGAAGCTTCTATAGGGCAGCCAGCTAATGACGTCAGCAGGTAGCTGGATACGGAGCTCTGAAGCTGGAATCATAGATGTGGGATTGATGTAATGGACATGATCTCAGTCCTCCCTGGAAACTGTCTGAGAATAATAACAATGGGCTTAAGACAGGCCTGTGGGAGCTCCAATATTTTTATATCGTTCTAAAAGGTTGTCATCAAAGTTAGACAAGTCATATGCAAGTATCAATGATAGTTTAAAAACACCGAATCTAGGGCCGGCCGAGTGGCGCATTGGTTAAGAGCTGGTTTTGGGATGCCAGCGGCCCCGGTTCGGATCCCACATGAGGGCCAGTGACACTGCCCTCTACAGCTAACAACAGTTCCACCTGGAGCTGGGCTGTGCGAGCCCCGGTGATGGTGTGGGCTGCAGCCCCTGATGCAGTGGGCTGCCATAGGCTGCAGTGAGTGGCCCGCAGCCAGCGTGAGCGGCTGGCAGCCAAGAGTGAGCTGCCAATAGCCGCAGTGAGCGACATCCAGAGGCCAGTGACCGATCTGCCTCATCCGGGAGGAGCACAATGACGATACCAACAGTGAAGCAACACCCTCCGCAACTAAACTGAAGAACAAAAAGACAGCAACTTGTCTGTTCCCCTTCCCCGATTCCCCAATGCTGTTCCCCTCCACCAACTCCCCAATAAAATCTTTAAAAAAAAAAAAAAAAAAACACCGAATCTAGAGTCTGATTGACAGGTCCCATTCCCAGCTCCAGCACTCATTAGCTTAGAGAAATCAGTTCCACTCTCTGAACCTCAGTTTTCCCATATGTAAAATGGAAATACAAAAAAAAGCACCTGTTGAGGGGGCTACATGAGATAATGTGAGTAAAGTGTTTATCCCAGTACCTAATTCGTAAACACATAAATATATGATAAATGTTAGATGTTTTAAGGGACTTTGGAGCTAAGGATTTTATTTGTGTTTTAAGATTTTCTTTTTTCTATTCTCTGAATCAGAGTTGTTTCCCTGGTCACCAATCTAGAAAAGGGCCACTTAAAGGACTTTGCCATTTCCTCCTGGATTGGCCATGGAGCAGCCTCCAGCACCCACCTAACGTTCCCCTCCCGTGGCAAGCCTGCACCCCACCTCTGGCATCAACATGTGTTCTCTTTGTAGGAACTGTCAGTGCACATGGCCTCTGTGCATGCTGGTCCTGAAGGCCTGTGGTGGTGCCACTGGGGACCCCAGGAAGAAGCCCCTGCTGCCTGCCACAGAGGGGACCCCTGCTGAGGCCTAAACCACCCCAGACTCCTGGTCCTGGCGAGTCAGACTGTCCAGCCTTCTCTGGCACTTGCTGCTGCTGCTGCCCCCACTGCCACTTCCTGCAAGCTGTGGCCCCATTAGCATTGTCTCTGGGATTTGGGGGTTCATTCATTCATTCACAATTCAAGAAATATTTACTGAGTTCCCATTATAAGCCAGATACTGAGCTAGGCATTGTACAGGCATTGAAGTGGCTAAGACCTGTCCTCAACGCGTTTACGACCTGGGGAAAATATTGTAATCAACCAAAATCATAAGTCAAAACAATAGTTTCAAATAGTGATGCATATGATGAAGGAAATAAACATGAGGTGCGATAGGATAGGTTAGGACAGGACAGATCTGAAATGGATCTTTGACACTGTGACATTTAATTGAAATCTGAACCCTAAAAATACTGTGAGCGTGAATGTTAAGTAAATTGTGGAGGGGAGTCGATGGAGGCTAGATTTTCTTATTTGAGCAATTATTAAAGCCAGGCACGTTGCTGGATATCTCCTAACATTTGCATTTCTCATTTGCAACTCTCTTGCTCCCTCTTGAATTAAGCAAGCTTAATAAAAGAAAAGCTCTCCCTTTTCCAATGAGCTACAGAGAGGAGGATGCTTTGAATTATGTGATATATTTTTCTGTTTCTGCCACCCTAGGTGCCTCCATATTTTAAGGTGTTTGATGAGTGAGAACATGAGGTTCAAAGATGCTACCACATAGAACAGGAACTAGAATTTCTTTTCACCAACTAAATCCACAGGATCAGTGATGAGTTGGAACTAATATAACAGCCTCTCAAACCTGTGCAGGACTTGACAGTTTGCAAAGTGCTTTTGCTGATTTGATTATATTGAAGATCCACAGTCACCATGTGAAATATAATGGTATTTCCTCAGATTTACAGATGAGGAAACTGAGGCCTAGAGAAATCTGGTGATGCTCCAAATATGATACTCATAAGTGACGAAGCTGAGATTTGAAGCCATTGCCTGTCTTTGGATACATTTTCCACCTCTGTTTTTCTGGGGCTTCTGAAATTTATGACATTGGGTCTCTCCTAAATTGCTATCTTGGCTTTTATTCAGCCATAATTTTTGTGGTCTGTGTTTCCTGTGGTTTTGCTGCCCTGAGAGTAAAAATAGACTCCACTGTTTTTCTGGTCACTCACCAGACTGAAAGATAGGACTTTAAGTGTCTCCCTTACTCTCCTGGCAGTCCTGGGAAGGTGTGAAGCGGCCCCCATGCAACACCTCTGCTGCCCTTGACACTCCTATGGGCACTCTCTCCTCTCATGTGCAAAAGCTGGCTTCATCAGCCCCTTCCCCTGCTGCCCGGGAGAGTGCAGCAGCTGCTGAGGGCATTGCCACCCCTAGTGGTTCTGGCACTGTCCACTGGACCCTCCCTTCCATGCCCACAGAGTCAATGCAAGTTACCCTGGAATGGGGAAAATCCTGCTCCTCCTTACATCACTTCATTTAGGTTTGCAGCTGCTCTGTGGTATGGTCCCTCTCTGAGCATCTTTGTGTTGCAGGTGAGGAAGTTAAGACACAGACACATGATGGCATTTTTTCAAACCCACATGGGTAGAAAGCAGTAGAAGGGTGATATGAGCCCTAGCATGCTGGACTGCAGAGCCCATAAAATTAACCCCTATTCTCCCCCGTCCCCCTAAGACAAAGTACTCAGCCTCAGGGGCAGATACAGGCAAGCAAGCTTTGTCCAGCAATGGTGCCTCGGCATATCACTCAGACGTGCCCCTTGCCCACCTTCATGGACTTAGGTCAAAATGAATGCCTGGGATAAAGAAGGCTGCAGACAATTGGACAAAACAAAAGAAACGCACTTGGTCGTGAAAACATGAGGGATCTGTCTTCTCACCACACACCACACACCACACACCACACACACACACACACACACACACACACACACACACACCCATGGGATGTTTGAACACAAAGCAGCAGCATGTTAGCCCTCAGCCCCACCCTGGCCACCTGACCTGACCCTGTGTCCAGCCCCCAGCACATGTGTGGTAGACAGCAGTCCCTCAAAAAATTCTTCTGAGTGAATGAAAAGAGTCTGGAGTGTCTAGATATTAGTGTCTTATTATTGAAGCTTTCAAACGAATTATTTTTTCATTATACTTATTCTAATAAAGGAGCAGCAAGTTTTAAAGGAAAAGCTATGTTTAGTATAGACCTGGGTTTGAATGTGACCTTTTTCAAGCTGCTGAATTTTCTGAGCTGCCACAAACCAAACTTCAGTAAAGGGCTGGGAATGTGATGAGGATTCCGAATGCAGCTAAACCTCCCAGCACAGCGGACCCTGGAGAAATGCTCGAAATGCTCGTTTCCTCTTTCAGCTTCTTTATTGGTAACTCTGATCTGGGGGACTGCTTCTTATCAGACCCTTCAAGGTGTGAACCAAAGGAAATGGTCTTAGGAGTCAGGAAAGTCAGTTGCTCTGTTCAGAATTGCCTCTAATGTTCCTACTCAATAAAATAAGACCAGAACAGGTAACTTCAGAAAAAAGTTAGGCCATACCTTGAAAAGGAAATATTAGAAATCCCGTTTGTCAACCTCAGAACTATTGACATTTGGAGCTGGAAAATTTTTTGTTGCAGGGGCTGACCTGTGTATTGTAGGGTGTCAAGAAGCATCCTGGTCTGTACCCACTAGATACCAGTAGCACCTCCCCTCCCAGTTGTGACAACCAAAAATGTCTCCAGACCTTGTCAAAATGCCCCTGGTTGAGAACTATGAGCCCAAACTGATGGGCATTATTCCTCTCTGCGTGGGCCTTCCTTGACCTTTAAAATGGAGAGGAAGTTTTATCCTCTCCATTTCTTTCTATCTACATCTCACCAGGAGGTAAGACATATCTTACTAGAGGAATAAGGCAACAGGTGTCCCCCTCCTCTTCTCTCTTTCCTGATTCCTAACTCTATCTCCATCTTCCTCTGGTCACACTTGCTCTATTTCCTACATCTTGTTCAGTAGGATATGATTTTTCCAGCATTGTGTAGCTTAGTTCATTTCAGCTACCTGAGTCAACTTTTAGTGTCTAATTCAAGTTGTACCTGCAACAAAGCTGACTTCTTTTTAATCATTATCTAGCTTCAGGGGCTATTTTTCAATTGGTTCAAAATCCAAAGAGGAGGGGCTGTGATTAATTAGTGCCCTCAAACTCAATTCAAAGGCCTAGAAAGTCTTAGATCATTTTCTCTTTGTTTTGTGTCAACCTTGAATAAAATGAAACAATGGTTCATATTTGATCCCCAAATTACATGGCATGTTTCACTAGGTAAGGCTATATATATATATATATATATATATATATATATATATATATTGCCCTTATTCAATAAATCTGCAGGTAGTTACCTATTATCTTAGCATCATTGGAAGCTGTTACCTCACTGAAAGCATCGAAAGTCCCCTTTGCAGCTCCAAAATCTGAGTAAGGTGCAATGCAGATGGGAGCTCCTGCCTCTTTGCTGATTGACGGATTGTTCTTACGATACAAAAGAGAAATGACACTCTAAACACTGCCCATTTGGGTCATTCTTGACTTGGACAGGTGTCACTCTTGATAGTTGGCAGCATGAGAGGGTTAAAAGAATGAACAACTGGGGATAAGGAATGCCTCATCTAACTGATTCAGATGTGACATTCATCTAAATTTGATGAACTTAAGCATCAAATTGCTTGGCAAATTTCTCACCCTTTTGAGTCTCCATTTCCTTATCTATAAAATTGCAGTGTTTGCATTATGTCTAAACTCCCTTCTATTTCAAACATACTCTTCACTCTATGGTTCAATTGTATTCTCAGAGCAGTGTGAAGAGATGAAGGCAAGAACACCCCACCTTTCGCCTCCCCACTGACTGGCTAGCAGTAGTGTCCAGCAAGCATTTTCCTTTCTGGAGTTGCTGGCAGATCAGCAGCTGTTGAACCACAATATCAAACTCCAGTCAGATGATCCCCACTGGGTTTTTAAATCAGCATGAAATGGTTCTGACCCAGTGTGAGGGCGGCTGAAATTGACAATCCAAGGGTGGCCGTGGGAGGTGGCCAAGGAACATGCTTGATAATCAAAATGAACAAAGATGTTCCTTTCATCAAGGCATCAAAAATAAATCTAAGCCATGGGTTGTTTTCGGAGGAACACCATCCAACGCTAATCTTATTCAATCCCACATTCCACTGTTCTTCCCTCCCTGGCTTGGCAGCTTGCCACAAGGGAAAGTGAGCTGCCTTGGGTTATAAGCTGTCAGGCTCTGCATTTAAATATGACTCACCCAGCTCAGTTCAAGGTACAGGTCAGCCCACAGCATTAAGTTAAGTACAGTGGGAAATACATTATCTTTTGGGTCACAGGGGTACAATTCAGTGCACAGCAACAGGATTTCCTGGTTGATAGATGATTCCACCAAAGGTTATAGCTTGCCTGCCCTAGAAATAATAGCAATAATCCTCTACATTCATATTCCACTCTGGAGTCTATGAAAGATTTTCACATCCATTATCTTCTAGAACACGCTAAGGGGAGTCGGCTGAGCACAGGAGACGGTTATCCATGGGCTCAAGCACTTATTTCCCTCTGCCCAAGCTGGGTTACCTTGGGTAAGTCATGTCACCTCTCAGAGCCTTATTAATTATGATCAGAAATGTCATGGGCCTGCCAAGTGGCATGTTGGTGAAGAGCTGGCTTGGGACGCCAGCGGCCCAGGCTCAGATCCCAGATATGAGGGCCAGTGACACTGCCCTCTACAGCTAAGATGGTGAACAACACTGGAGCTGGGCTGCTGTGAATTCCCAGGATGGCATAGCTGCAGCCCCTGCTGCAGTGGGCTGCCATAGGCTACAGTGAGTGGCTGGCAGCTGGTGTGAGCCGTCCAGTGGCCGGCGACCGATCTGCCTCACCCGAGAAGAACACAATAATAATACCAACATGGGCCAGTGAAGCAACGTCCTCCACAACTAGATTGAAGAACAAAAGGACAGCAACTTTTCTGTTCCCCTTCCCTGGTTCCCCAATGCTGTTCCTCTGCCCCAACTCCCCAATAAAAATCTTAAAAAAAAAAGAAATATCAATGATATCTGCCTTTTAGGGGAATCAAGGAGATCAAATGAGGTGACGTTTGTGCATACTTTTTTTAATTAAATATCATAGGAAAGAACCTGTTAGACGTGCTCTGTAGAAGCAAAATTTAAAAATCATAAAAATGGGTCCTAATTTTTCTTTGAAACCCTTAAAAATTATAAACAGTGAGCTAAAATAGTTTTTGAATGGTCTTCTTTATTTTTTCTTTTGATTGGCATTCATTCATTGGGTACTTTTGCACAATAGCTATAAGGCTTGATCTCTGCCTCCCAGGAACTTAAAAAATTAAGACATATGAAGATATAGCTGACTTTGGGTGGTGAGCACACAATGCAATATACAAGTGATGTATTATAGAACTGTACACCTGAAACCTATATAATTTTATTAACCAATGTTACCCAAATGAATTTAATAAATAAATAAGAAATAAGAAAAAAAAGACTAACAAAAAGATATATAGCTACATCTATGACGTTAGGTAGAGAACAGAAATGGAGAAGAAAAGTCAAAGGCTGGAGTTAATGGCTACAACTGATACGATTCCATTAAAGGAATCCCAAGTAATGAGATTATACTGGACTGAAGTACTGATATAAAAGAGCTATCCACTGTCAGTGTCCTAGGATTGGCAGCTGCTAGACATATTTTCTCTCTAATTCTGACCACCACCTCGAAAGGTATTATTATTATCATCAACATCATCCCCATTTTGGGGAAGGGATAGCTGAGGCTCAGGAAGGTTAAGTAATGTCTTCACAGCTGGTAAAGTCTTACACACAGGCTCACAACCATGTGTGTCTGAACCCAAAGCCTCTGTTTGTTGCCTTGCACTGTGTAACATGTCTTCTCAGAAATCAGAGAATAGGAGAGGGCTGAAATAGATTTTTTTTTTTTTGCTGGACCCTGAAATACCAAGAGAGAGAGGGAGTATTAAAAAAAAAAATTTTCAGACGGAGACACATGAATACATTATGAATATACATCTTTGGCTATATTGAAGAGTCCGTCTAGAGAGGCATTTGGTAGTTGGCTGATCATTACCAAAACTTTTAACACAGTTTGAGTTCAGATCTTCTAAAGGTCAAATGGACTGATGACTTCTTAGGATCCCCTCCTAAAAGAATGCCAGCTCCCTACCCCTACGGCCCTCACTGCAATCACTTCAGTCGCTCTCTTGCTTCCAATTGCCCTTACCTGCTCCAGACTGAGCCCTAAGGCAGGTTACATATTTAGAATATGTTCTCAATTATTTATTAAATGGTGAATGAGACCATCTTAAAGTATACCAGCATCGTGTTTCAGTTTGTTCTGGTTCCCATCTCTATTTCTAGGGTAGAAGTAGCAACCTCAAAAGCTATGTTGACAGACCCCTATGACAGAGAGAGAAAGAGAGAGAGAGAGAAGGAGAGAGAGAGAGAGAGAGAGAGAGAGAGAGAGAGAGAGAGAGAGAGAAATACTAAATAGAGCATTGTGCTTCCAAGCTAACTCCAGCTAGAAACCAGAGGCCTATTCTTTTTCAATCTCACCCCAATAAATTTAATAACTTTTTCTAAAAAAAGAAATTGACTCTGCCTAATTTAATGGAAGTATTATAGTTGCCCAGAGACTCAAAGGAAGATTTGAATCATCAGGCTTTGGTCAATACATGACCCTGAGAAACTGAGCATTCATTCATTTGTTCATTCCACAAATGTTTTTGAACACCCACTTTACCTGGAATTGTTCTAGGTGCTGAAAATGTAGTGGAGATGGAGTCCAAGAGGTGGTTGCAAAAATTAATGGGCACATTTTCAATGACACAGCTATAGATGCCCACCTCCTGGTGCCTGCCATCAAATGTGAGGCTTTGTTTACGTTTCAATTCCCATGAAAGAATCTAAATGTCCTGGCTTAGATTAAGTGCCCACCTCCATGGCCAGTGTTGGAGAGGAAGGGGAAGAGGGAGGTTTTTTTGTTTGGTTGTTTGGTTGGTTGGTTGGTTGGTTGGTTGGTTGGTTGGTTAAGATTTTATTGGGGAATTGGGGGAGGGGAACAGTATTGGGGAATCTTCAGTCTAGTTGTGGAGGACATTTCTTCACTGGCCCATGTTGGTATTATCATTGTTCTCTTCCACATAAGGCAGATGGGTCCCCGGCCTCTGGATGGCTGCTAACGGTGGCTCACGGCAGCTCACACTGGCTGCCAGCTGCTCACGCTGGCTGCCGGCCACTCACGGTAGCTCATGGCAGCCCACTGTAGCAGGGGCTGCAGCCTACGCCACCACCGGCGACTCACAGAGCCCAGCTCCAGGTGGAGCTGCTGCTCACCATCTTAGCTGCAGAGGGCGTAGTGTCACTGACCCTCAAATGGGATCCAAACTGGGACCCTGCTGCTCAGAGCTGGCGTCCCAAGCCAGCTCTTAACCAATGCACCACTCAGCCGGCCCGGGGGATTTTTTGAAGAACCTGAATGAATGACCTCACTGTGAACACTGCCACAATGAGGAAGAATTATTATCCTCCACAATGAGAAAAGGAAATGTGTTTTCACCAAAAGAAGGGAAATGAATGCTGAGAAGGGTAAAAAAAAATTCTTGTCTACTCTCCAACCTCAGAAGATAGGATGAGGTCATGTATACAAAGACATTGACATAGTCTCAGGCACAAAATAAGTGCATGTTCAATAAATATGTAAATAACAAGAAAAATAAATTTAAAATCCATATTCTATGCAACTATGCATCAGAGCATATAAAGTAAATAGGCTGGTTTTTTGTTTTTTGTGTTTTTTTTTTGTAGCCTACAGATGTACAGTCAGCATGTCAAAATTAAGACATCAGATTTAAATTATTTATGAAGTTTGGAGAACATTAATAAAAGCATTAAAATAAGGAAGTTTCAGTCCTCTTTTTCCCTGTGCTGGTTAGACTTCACTTTAATTGGTTGAATATTTAATTAAGCAGATGCCACATACCAAATCTTTGGAGTGATACACACAGATTTATTTAAGAGAGATCTTAGCACACAATATCCTAGAGTGGAAACAAGTGGATTAGGAACAGGTCTAAAAACTAGGACACATGTGAAGTGGTTAAAAAAGATGGGGGCCTGAAGTTACAGCATTATTCACATCTAATTATATGCAACTCTAGTTGGGAGAGAGCCATCCTCCTGAAAAGAAAGGAACATTTCAGGCCAATATTTTGTGGCTTTTCTGGAAGAAAAGTCTTTGAGACCAAGACAAGAGAATGACTTGAGCATAGCTAGCTTTACCATTAGCTAAAATATCAACTGTGTTGTTTTTCATAAAAGAACCCCAATGTATCTCATCTTTAAAATGGGAAGATGGAAAATTTTGCCTAGTATGTCTGATTCTTCCCAAGAACTAAGGAGTGAGTTTTCTTCTGAGCTTGAGAGAGAGTGAGAGTACAAAGAATGAATGTGGACAAAAGACACACTCAAGTCTCTTTCATGTGGTCTGGGTTTCCTTCCAACATGGCAGCTGGATGCCAAGTGAAAGCCAGGAATACATAGCCTTTTATGACTAATTTTGGAAGCCTTGGAGGGTCACTGCCCCCACATTTTATTCATTGGGACAGAGACACTAAGTCCAGCCCATATTCAAGGAGAGGGGAATCAGAATCCATTCCTCAATGAGATAAATGCCAAAGAATTTGCAGACCTCTTGTAAAAACCACCACGGTCCAGCCTTTAGCTGTACATATTTACATCCCTCCCACATGAAAATTACCTTCATCCTCTCCTGAGACAGCCCTGTCTTCCAAGCAGTTTTATTTATTATTGTATCAAGCCCAAGATCTAATCACCAAATTTCTACAAAATGGAAATTACACTTTCTCCAACAACATCACAATGTTACACTAAGGATCACATTAAGTATATGTGCGTGCACACACACATACACATATATACACACACATACCATTAATCACATGCATAAAATCATGATGACTTTTTCAAAATAGAAACTGTTAGTTATACTCATACATAAAGTACCTCTTCATGCAATTTTTATGTCTCATTCTAGGTAATTAATTTTATGAAAATTTGCAATCTTTGTTCTGCTTGCACCCTTCCCCATACCAACTATACTCCTAGTTCCTTGGGAATACTGGGCAAATATTTTCACCAAGAAATTATATTAACAAGTTCATTAATATTAAACATTATATAACATACGCATCAAACAAGAAGTATTGCTTTTAGCTGTTGAGATTTTCTAGGCAACCTCCAAGTGCTAATATGTTTAACCTCAGCCATTGATTTCTTGTTCTGAGATGGCATTGAAAACATTCAGATATGCCTCCTTCTGAATTTGCTCTCCCAGCACTTCTAAAACTTCATTGTATTTTGCTGAGTTTGGGCAGTAGCCAGGAAAATGTCACCTGTGAGACAAAGATGGCTGGTTATTTCCTCAATATCTATTTTTCCATTCTCCTGAATAATAAAGATTTCATCTGGGCATAGGGCCACATAGCAAAAGATATCATTTCCCAATTTTCTTTGAAGCTAAATGTATCC
This sequence comes from Aselliscus stoliczkanus, assembly GCA_033961575.1. NCBI lineage: Eukaryota > Metazoa > Chordata > Mammalia > Chiroptera > Hipposideridae > Aselliscus > Aselliscus stoliczkanus. The sequence goes on from CM066734.1 coordinate 135,616,210, forward strand.
ATGTGACTATATTCTGGTCAATAGTATGAGTGTGGAAGTGCTGAGTTGTAACAGGTCAGGTTCTAAACATACAATGAGCATATCCTTCCTTTCTTGTCTCCATTTTCTATGGTAGAATATGGATGTGATAGTGGGGGCTACAACAGCCATCTTAGACCATGAGGTGGAAACTATACGTTGAGGATGGCAGAGCAACAAGAAAGGCCATTATCAGATTGATTTGATATGGGCGACTGCTTATCCCCAGAGAGTGACCTGAGAAAGAGTTTTTATCTGACTTGACTGTGTTATAGCAGGAAAAGGGAATGTTAACTAATAGACCTTCTCAGTCCTAGGCCCACAATCATCTCAGATATGCTCAGTATTGGCCTTACCTCCATTCCTTGCCTCCATTTCTTATTTTCCTGCCCTCCAGGAAGTCATGGGCCACTTAGCAGCTGTTGCCTACACTCTATCTGGCCCGCATTTGCCACCAAACCTCCCTCGGATTCCCCAGAGGGAAGGGGCTTTAACAACTCTGTTGACTGACACTTTTTTTTCTAGTCTTTCTGTGTATCTAATGGATACTCCAAAGTCCCGTTGACAGGAATAAGAGTGAAAATACTTACAACTGGAAAGATCCAGGCAACAAACAATCGGAATGGACACCACCCATAAACCACCACCTAAGCAGCAGCAAGCCATCGGGCCCACCTGCTGATTCCTGCCTCCTGGGCTGCTCAGCTCTTCCACGCCCACCCCTTCCTATAGCACAGCAATGTGGTAGAAGGGGGAAAAGAAATCCCAGAAAAAAGTGACATTACAATGAGAAGATGGGTATCATCCTTAAGTACAAATCCAAAAGACTATAAGACCGAATATCCCTTCTGGGTGTCCATGTCTACCTGGCACCCCCAGACACACTTGAGCATTTGTATATACACAGACTTGCTACAGACCACTAACGATAGCCCTTGCACTTTTGGTTTTAACTTGTGATGGGCATGTCAAGAAACAACATGCTGTGGCCATATGCAATCCTGCAATTAGCAAAATACTTCAACACTCAAGTGGAAATACAGCATTTGCACAAATGCGGCATGCTGGTGCACCAAGCAGTAATAGTAACAGCAGGACAAAGAGGCCAGCATCACAAGGAATGGATATTTCAACCTTGATGACATGTTAGCTGTTTTGACAATCTCATTTTAATCCAAGTAAATATTCACCGAGTGCTTACCCTGTACCAGGTGCCAACTCCACCAGGTGTCAGGGAGACAAAGGTGGCAAAGACGAGGTCCTGACTCTCAAATAAACAAATTCATAAACAAAAAGCCTGTAATTCTCTGTTAGTCCTGTGATAGGAAATGTCTAGAAAGTGTTATGGGAATACAGGTAAGGCAAGAACCATGTCTGCCTGACACCCTGGAAATGTGCACGAAGGTCACACCTGAGTCAGGTTATAAAGGGTAAATGGGGGCTCACCAGGCAAAGACAGGTGAGCACACAGGTAGTGGGATCAACAGAGGCAACATCTACACCGACAGGAAGAGGCATGTGTCTGGAGGAGGGCACAGGTGAAGCTGCCAGGTATCAGTCTTGAACACTGGTGCGGATCAGAACCCCCAAGGAGCGTATAGAAGTACCATGCCAGCGCCCATCAAGAATATCAAATCACAATTTCCAGAGGTGGATCTAGGCATGAAGATATGTGAATGCTCCCCCAGGGGTGGTGATGTACAGTCACGGTGAGGAACCACTGCCCTGGTTCAGACCCAGAGGGCTCCCATGTCACCCTGAAGAATCACCATGCTGCTCCCTACCCCCCGCCCCAGGCAGCCCCATCTTCAGCGTCTGCAGATTTTAGATGACAAACATCTATGTAAAGTTGTGTAATGTCATACTGCCATGGGGTGGCAGGTGGGTGACCAAGGAATTCATTTCCTGGAGAAAATCCAGGCATCTCAGTGATAGTGAGAGCCAAGCTTCCCTAGGAAGGATGGACGCCCCACCCCAGTCCTGTGACACTGCCCTACTTGCATGTCAGAATCCAAGTACCTTAGATGGGCCTAAAACATGCATTACCTTTCTGTTTGTTAGTTCAATTGCTTACCTTCTCCTAAGATGGAGAACCTTTGTGGGTGGGAAGCATTAAGATGAATAGTTAGCACTTTGATAGTGCATTGGAAGGGGCTGCGCATGAGGATGACGTAACTGTAATTCTCATAACCTCAGAAGGTAGATACTGAATCTAATGCCTTTGAAATAGAGACAGGGCTGGGACCAGAGCACCTCACTTGCCTGGCCTTACTCCCTGCCTTACCTAGGAAGGACCTGAGAGCAAGAAAGTAGAGGAGGCAAGAGTCAACGCAAGGAATCGAACTCAGAACTTCCACTCATAACCACCCACCATGCTGCCTCTTCTGTGCTTTTTGTCTTTGAGAAACCTGGCACAATCCCAGGCACATGGCTTAAATGGTATAGGTAGGAAAGCTGAGAAGAGAATGGTAGAAGACAAATGGAAGAGAGGAGTGGGGAGGAAGGATAAGAGAGAGAGATGCTGCAAAGTTTTTAATTTGACAGAAAACCCTGTTCACTGCTCCGGCATGTGCCACAGCAGAAAGTATCTAGGTCCGATGTGTTAAGACTGATTCTCAAGGACACATGGTGAAGAGATCTCTCAGGGTGCACCCTGCTACCAGTGGGACAAAGAAAAGGGGCAGGATGTGCTGGCCGCTGAACCAAGCTCCCTTTCCTCTTAGAAAGCCCCCTCTGCCTCAGCCCACGCCACTTGATCACCGTCCACAGCCTCTTAGTCTTGCCTGCTTTGGTGTCTGGGCAGTAATGCCCCCCCGTCATTAATCCTTCTTGTTGACCACCCCAGTGCTACAGAGAGAAGCTGTAGGAACTTGCAAGCTCAGAAGGTTCCAAGAGAACCATCAGGTTCAATAACTCACTAGAAGGACAAGCGGAACCCAGCAAATCTGTTATACTCACGGTTATGATTTATGATAGCAAAAGGATACCTATTAAAGTCAGAAACAGGAAGAAGCATATACAGCAGCATCCAGGAGAGTTCCACTGAACTCACAGACAGAGCTTACTTCTCCCAGCAACGATATGTGGCAACACACATGGAGTGTTGCCACCCAGGGAAGTTCACCTGAGCCTTTGTGTAGGGCTTTTATTAGGAGTTGGTCACATAGACATGGCTGCTACCCACATGGATGACCTTAGCCTTCAGTCCCTCCAAGAGGTCAAGTTCATATTGCATGGCCAAAGGCAACTCCAACTGTTAGAAAAGGCTACCTGTTGTGACCCAAGGCCTCCAAGTAAACAGAAAGAACGTTCCAAGAGCTGAGAGGTTAACTCCCATTAACCCGTCATGGACCCCGTCATGGACCAAACCTTTCTTTCGGCAAGGTTAGTAGTCCTTTACTGCGCAGACCCACTCCCATCCTAATGCTACAATTTCCTGGCTGAATGGCCTCAGAAAGATTCCTCAAGCTTTCTGGGTCTCTTCTGATTCACTTGTAACCTGGATATAATAACTTAGATGACTTAAATAATATGAGGTTAAGTGTCAACAGGATGTGATAAACTATACAAGTAGTGAAAACTGGTTACATCCGGCCTCAATCCAAAATGAACCAGAGATTGTTCTTGGGAAAAGGTCATAGAAATCACAATACCTGGGGCCATGCCTCAGCCAAGGGAAACACCATTTCTACAGGAACATGATCAGCATTTTACCCGACGAGCATTTCACTCAACAAGCATTTCTCGGGTGCTTCTATGGGCCAAGGCCTGGAGCAACAGAATGAGAAGTTTATATTTCTGGGCAAGTTGCTATGATTTGGGAAGCTACAGAAGAAAGGGTGTTAGTTAACATGCAGATTAGCTCAGGTTCAAGGAGATGAGACGTCATGTGACTCCCCCAAGTCCCACGGTCAGCTTCTGTCACTCAAGCATACCTCATTGTTGGGCCCCATGTGCTGGGACAACCTATGAGATAGGAATGCTTTTTCTCTCCTTAACTACAGCTTTTGTTTAAAAATACTCTAAATAGAGTAACAGCAACACACACACACACACATACACACACACACACACACACACCCTCTTTTTGATACACTTAAGACACTGCCTTCACTTTAGTATACTTCAGCTCGGCATAAGACAACTTGGAGGAGTTGTTTTGAATACACTATGTTCCCTTGCAGATATTTTGAAAGCTGCTGGATTCCAAAATTGAAAAGAAGCAGGTTTTTCTTTGATGTTTTATATTTTGTTGAACTCAGACATCCCTAGTATTCAAGCCTGAAGGCCTGTATGGGTCAGTGGTATTAATTCACTGATCCAACCAATTTTCATCAAGCACCTACTATGTGCCATCAGTGTTGTAGGCACATAGAAAGATAAATCAATGAGCAAACAGATTCTTACAGTCCCTACCTTTGTGGAACTAATATCAGCTTTGGAAGGCCATGAACTGCGCACAAATCACTTACCAACTGTGGGACCCTGGGCGCCTGACCAAACCCATCTGAGCATTTCATCATTTGGAAATGGAGCTAATAATGCCAACCTTCTGGGGTTATTGTGAAAATAAATTAAGCAACCACAATAAAGCACCTAGAATAATTTTGGCTTATAGAAGCTGCGGGACAAGCGTTAGGTCCCATTTTCCTTCTGCCATTTATTTCCAGTACCCCATACCATCTCAATTATAAAACTAACGGACAGGAAGGCACTATTAGCTATTAGGTTAATTAGAGACACAAAATGCTCATCACTGGGCAAACTCAAAAATTAGAGCCAAGTGTGGTATTTTGACCAGGTTACCTGCTACTTTACCCTTCTGCATACAAACTTCAAGAAGGCAGTGTGAGTTAGAGGAAAATACTCCAGGCCATGGCCAAGAGACCGGACTTTAACTCGAGCTCCTCCAACAATAGCTGTGTGGCTTTGGACCACTTGCCTTCCCTCTCTGAGTCTCCATTCCCTGAGCTGCTAAATGAGGGGCTGCACGAGACCAGTGTTCTGGGTCTGGGCTACACATGAGAATCCCCCAGGGAACACGTATAACACACTGATGCCCAGAAAATTAAACCAGAATCCCTGGAAAATTTTTGCTAACTACCCTGATACAAAACCAGGACTGAGAACGTCTGGGCTCCACCTTAAGTTCTAACATCCTGGGACAAATGCCTACAGGGACAAAGCAGGTCATGAAGCCAGGTAGGAAATGAAGCCAGGTGAGGGTGGCGGGGCTGTGACCACAGCTGGATGCCCTGTGGCAAAGACCCTGCTTGCATGTGGGGAGATCCCTGCTTGCATGTGGGGAGATCCCTGCTTGCATGTGGGGAGATCCCTGCTTGCATGTGGGGAGATCCCTGCTTGCATGTGGGGAGATCCCTGCTTGCATGTGGGGAGATCCCTGCTTGCATGTGGGGAGATCCCTGCTTGCATGTGGGGAGATCCCTGCTTGCATGTGGGGAGATCCCTGCTTGCATGTGGGGAGCTGCAGGTAGGGATGGGGCTGGGGAGTCAGGGCTGCCAAATATTCCTTCTTCACAAGAAGGTGGATATTTGGGGGATGGGACAGATATATACACAAACTCTCCAAAAATGGCCCAGCTGCGATTTTTTTTCAACTTCCTTTTAATGTTGTAGTATAAGCAAAAACAAAAATCAAAAAATAAACCCAAAATAAAAAGCACTGTGTACCCTGGCTAATCCTAAGGGCCACCAGTCGCTGACTCCTATTCTTTGACTACAGATAGTATCAATTCTTGGAACATGGAGGCCATACTGAGAATGTGAGGCTTAATGATTCTTTTTCTCCCTTTCTATATATTTTCTTATACCTTTGCTTCTTTACTGCTCCTTCTCCAAGGGCCATTGTAAATATTTTTTCCTATAATAACCCCCATGAACTTAGAATACCACAGGTGTGCTATGTATCTGCTTATGTACTCTATGTGTTTTAGATATTAAAAGTATATATTTCTTCATCCACACCCCCCAAAAAATCAATTTTTGCAAATGTACACAAATTGAGGCATCTTGCCCTGTCTACAGATCTAACTAAAATCTGTTCCTGTTCCTGTGTTCACCATGCACAGCCCCACCCCCACACTTCCACACACACACCCCTCCCCTTCTACAGGACAGACTGAGGCAGGGGAACCGTGGAGGGGTGCAGCCGTCAGTGAGCCTCTTATCCTCCCCAGGCCGATTCTCACCCCACATGGACCTCACAGAGCTGTTTTAAACATGAAATGAAACCAGGGCTGGGACAGAGACTGGGGGTTGGTGAATGCCACGAGGTGCCATCCAGACCCTCCTTCTGTGAAGACCGTGTTGCTGGAAGGAGACAGCCTGCAGCTGTCAGCCCCTTGCGGTCAGCCTCAGGTTGCCCGTATCCAATGATCACTCCAGGATGTCCCTTGGGTCTGGCCAAAGTTGTCATCGTTCTGGCATCCTACCTCAACTTGTCCCTCTACTGACTCCTGCTTTAGTCTCCCTCTTTCACAGATTTAGAGCCCAGACACGCACATGTATAAATATCTTACACACAATACCTGCCTTGGAATCTGCTTCCCAGGAAACTCAAACTACCACAAGTGGTAATACAAAGGAATGAAATGCTACTGTTGACATTGTTCAATGATAAGCTTCTGAAGCTTTAAGCATTTATACATGGAGTCATAACTGAATTTGCAGCTGGAGTTTTGACTAGCCCATTCTGGGTGCGCTTGACACTTGCATTCCTGACCAAAGAGCTCCAGTCTGGAGCTAATGAGAGACCTGGCTCAGAACAGGGCCTTATTTAGTGCACTTCCTCCATTTTTTGTGATATGGCCAACCCTTTCTGTTTCTGGACTGGGAGATTTGCATAACTCCCACCTAAGTAATTATCTCTCGCTCGACAGGCAAGTGAACAAATTCAACTTTGTTTTGGATCACTGTTTGGTGAACTTTGTTTCTTACTACTGAACATCAGCCTCACATGCCCATTGCTTCCAGCCACCCTTGGCTTCTCTAGGGCCTCTTCTGAGAACTAGTGAAACCTCCCTATCCTGCACCCCAGACATTCTATCTTGCCTACATAATAATCACAATCAGAATAATAATAGTTATTGTTTAAAATAATTATAAGGATTTGTAGGTTCTTTGCATATATCATCTTATTCAATCCTCAAAATAAACTCATGATGTAGGAATTATTGTTCTTAGGAAAAGAGAGGTGCTTTAAGACATTCAATAGAAAAAAAAATCCAATTAAAAATAGGCAGAAAATCTGATTAGACATTTTTCCAAAGAAAGTATATGAATGGCCAACAGATACATGAAAATGTGTTCAACATCACTAATCATCAGGAAAATGCAAATCAAAGCCACAGTGGGAAATCACTTCACCAGTTAGAATGGTTATCATCAAAAAGACAAGAGATGACCAAGTGTTGGCGAGGGTGTGGAGGAAAGAGAAACCTTGTGCACTGTTGGTGGGAATGTAAATTGGTGCAGCCACTATGGAAAACAGTATGGAGGGTCCTCAAAAAATTAAAACTAAAATTCCCATATGATCCATCTTCTGAGTATATATCCAAAAGAAAAGGAGAGAAAAAAAGGTTCTTAAAGAGATATGTGCACTCCCATGTTCATTGCAGCATTATTCACAATAGCCAAAATAAATAAATGACCTAAGTGTCCATCAATTGATGAATGGATTTAAAAAATGTGGCATATATAAGGTTGCACAATTAAGTTCATGAATTCATCCTAGAAAAAGTGCTACATGACTCATTGCTGAATATCACTATGGGCACCTTTGAAGCACTCCCCTTGGGAAGCTATGCACCGAGGCCAGAGCCTAGTCCATCCTTCAAAGCATTTTTGGAACTCGTTTTCTGGACTGGCCATCAGTGCTGTCATCATATTACTCTTGATGTCCTGAATGTCATCAAAATGTCTTCCTTTCAATATTTCCTTTATCTTCAGGTAAAGAAAGAAGTCATTGGGGGCCAGATCAGGTGAGTAGGGAGGGTGTTTCAAAACAGTTATTTGTTTACTGGCTAAAACCTCCCTCAAAGACAGTGCCATGTGAGCTGGTGCATTGTCGTGATGCAAGAGCCATGAATTGTTGGCAAAAAGTTCAGGTCGTTTTCGTCTAACTTTTTAATGAAGCCGTTTCAGCACTTCCAGATAGTAAACTTCATTAATTGTTTGTCCAGTTGGCACAAATTCATAATGAATAATCCCTCTGATATCAAAAAAGGTTAGCAACATTATTGCAACCAGTTCACGGATGTAATTATCAGATGTTGTATACACAATAGAATATTATTCAGTTTTGAGAAAGACATCCTGCCATATCCTCCCCACAAAGAAAAAAAAAGATAATTATGTGACATGATGCAGGTGTTAGCAGATGTTTTGGTGGTAATAATTTTGCAATATGTAAGTGCTTCAAATCAACACATTGTACATCTTAAAGTTACACAATGTTATATGTAATTATATCTTAATAAAGAGGGAAAAGAAAGGACACACCTAGTAACTAGTAGAGCTAGAATTAGAACACTTTAGGACCCAAGGGAAGGATCCATTACACCACAAATCATCTCTACGATGGTTCCCATGCCTCAGCTGCTACTCTCAAGACATTTTCTATAAATAATTACAGACCAGGTCATGCGAGCACACATTTGAACAGGCATGACTTACAACAGTCTCAGAGATCCAGGTATAGCTGGTCAACAGCAGCAACTGCAGCCTGCATGGCATGGTGTATGTAGCTCTGTTTTAGGATGAACTGTCCTCTGTGCATTCTGACACTGGCCATCCGTTCTAACCAATTTGACTTTCTGACTTAGTTCCCAGTACCTCTACACCACATTTCATAATTTAACCTTGGGGACTAGGTTATTCTTTATTGTGGGGGCTGTCCTGTGAATTGTAGGATTTTTAGCAACATCCTGGCTTCTATCTACAAGATGCCAGTAGCACACCCACCCCTCCACCTCTCCTCGGCCCCATGATCACAATCAAGCTGTCCCCAGACATTTCCAAAGTCCCCTAGAAAAGGTAAAATTGTCCCAGGTTGAGAACCACAGGGCTAGTGCTAACCTCACACACACACACACACACACACACACACACACACACACACACACGACTGGGCATTTCCCATCACTTCTGGACCAAGTTAGACTTCAGTCTGATGACTCAGTACCCTTATTGCATTATGCTCTGCCTCTTGTGTGACTGTCCATCTCAGCATCTTCCTCAGAAGACTGGCCTCCTGACATCCCAGAAACAAGCCATTTTCAGCTAAGGGGCTCCTGGCTCCTGGTGGAAGAGTGTTTGGCCCTGCCCAGGCCAGCCCTGTATTTTCACTGATGCCTCATACCCAGTGCTGGTCAGTGGGAATTCCCCCGCTTCTCAGAAAAACCTGGTTACAGTATGGAACAAAACACGCACCATTTTCCTTTAATGCTTAGTGTTTCCCATTGCCAAACCCACTACTTTTTGTCTGCGAAGTTTCTCAGAGCAACTCTTCATTTTTAAGAAAGCACCCAGCATACGGAAGTTCATTATTTTATTCCTACTGTGTCTGTCAAGTGCTTTAGTAGTAGCAGTAGTAGTAGTACTAGTTTCAGGGGTACAAAACAACGTAATAGTTAAGCATTTACACCCCTCACAAAGTGACAACTCCCCCTCCCCCAATCTACTATCCTTCTGACATTGTATAAAGCTGTTACACTTCCATTGGCTCAGGTGTTGTTGTTTGTTTGTTTTTAAAGCTAACAGAAGGGCCAAATAGTAGCTTTAACTTTGTAAAGGGTCATGTAAATGGCTCAGGTACATCCACTCGTACGGTGAGCAATAATAGAAGGGAACGTGCGCTTGGCAATCACATCAATCTCTGTTTCACTTTTGCAGTGTGTTCTCAGCAAATTTCTTGACTTCTCAAAAGTTTCGTTTCTCTTCTATTTGTTGGAATATTGATAATATCTGGGGGTTTCGTGTGTCATTGAAAAGACTAAATAAGTTAACACAAAGTGTCTAAAAGTTTCTGGGGTGCAGGTGGTGGTGCTGGGATGAAACCAGCAATGGAAATATTAATGTGTGTGAGTTCCTTTCCCCCTTGGAGAGAGAATATACCCTAACTCTCTGAATCAATTCTGACCCTGGACAACTAGGACAGCCTAAAAGGAAATGTACTCATTCGTTAGCTTTTCCTCTTGAGATTAGAGGTTTTCTGAGTCAATATTGAGTTTTTCTTTTGAGTCAAGTTTTGTGCATCTGGTTCCCTATGCCTTCATGCCTGGGATGACCTGACAATATTACAGGAAGTCCCCAAGAAGAACGTACTCCAAACAGCACCCAGATATTAAACATAAAAAGCTGCTGCCATGACCTTGAAACTGCCTTCTAAAATGTTACACACACACACACACACACACACACACACACACACAAACCCACAAAAAAATGAATAAATAGTTCCACTCCTTTCTGACTCCTGAAAGGTTTAGCTTCTGCTTTGGGACTAGGGGAGGGGATTAACGTAATTTTTTATCTTCTCTAAGTACCATCAACATTGTTTTAAACTTGTCTGAAAGCAAGAAATAAAACATTAACTGAGAACCTTTTACTGTCAGTGCTGGCCAATATGTACGATTGGCCATACATCCTTTAGTCTACATGAAAACCATATGAGGTAAAAATTATTATTATTCTCATCTAATTTCATATTGAAAAACTAATGCCCAGAGCAATAAAGTAAATACCCCCAAAGGGCTGTCAACATGTTTATTTCAATCTCAGCCCCTAATTTAAAATCCAGTATTGCTTCTGTGATATTACATTGCTTCTCAACTTGTTTCTCTCAAATCTATTTAACACTGATTTAATAGGGTTTGAAAGTGGGGATCACAGCTTGGTGCAATGGGCCAGACATCGTCATTCACTGGGTGGGGACTTTGGTGCTAAGTATTGTGGTCTGGGCAAGATGGCAGCATAGGGAAACACTGTGCCCGCCTTCTACCACAACCACGTCAAAATTACAACTCAACTACAAAACAACCATCACTGAGAACCGCCTGAAGACGAGATGAACAGAAGTCCTGTAACTAAGGATATAAAGAAGAGACCAAGTTAAGATGGTAGGAGAGGCAGAGGCAAAACAGGCTGGCCCCACACCCACATATGGCAGTTGAGAATTGGGAGGGGTCTCCCTTGAGGGGCAAGGAGTCCCAGCCCCACACTGGGCTCCCCAGGTCAAAACATCAGTGCCAGAAAGAGAGGCTCCCCCACAACATCTGGCTATGAAAATTGGCAGGGATTCCAACCCTCTGGGTGGAAAGGAAAGTTGCTGGAAACCAAGATGTCCTTTTAAAGGGCCCCCGTACAGACTCACTTGCTTACAGTCACCCTGGGCTCCGAGGAGAGATGATGACTTGGGAGGTGTCAGAGACATACAGGGAGAAGCTGAGTTGTATGGCTCCAGACAAGAGCTAGAGGGACAGCCATTGTCCCTGTGTTGAGCTCTTCTACCACACAGCCAGTGGGCAGGTGCCATCTTTCCTGTGTTGAGCCCTCCCACACACAGTCAAATATGAATCAGCATTGGCCTTGAGAACTCCATCACCCCACCCTCATGACTTTCTGAGATCCCCTCCTCCACCCAACTTGCACACCACCTGAAGCTCGTTCGATAGCAGGTAGGCAGCCTGAACTGCAGTCTGTACTAAAAAAATAAAATATCCAGGAATAAATTTAACCAAGGAGGTAAAAGAACTGTACTCAGAAAATTGTTTAAGACATTGAAACAAAAAAGAAGATACAAACAAATGGAAGCATATACCCTGCTCATGGATAGGAAGAATTACATTAAAAAAAAAAAAATGAGTGGTGCGGTGGTTAAGCGCTGGCTTGGGAAGCCAGCAGCCCCGGTTCAGTCCCACATAGGGCCAGTGACACTGCTATCAAAAAAAAAAAAAAAAAAACAAAACAAAAAAAAAAACCTCTTAAAGGTCTACATACCTGTAGGCAGTAACTCTACCCAGAGAGATGAGATTGAAGGACGTGTTCCCCAAAGGAATCAGAAGGTTCAGGATAGGAAAGTATGCTGGATACACACATACACACACAAATATATATATATATATATATATATATATATATATATATATACTATCATGGTCTCTGCTACAATAATAAAGTAGAACAATTTCAAGATCTTTACACCTTACCTAAGCCCTCTAAAACTCTCAAACGTGTTGCTACTTGTGGGACACAAAAATGTTTGCCGTATAGTACAAAGCTGTCCTGATATTTTGGTGACACTCTGCACCTGGCAGTTCTTCCTGCCTCCACCAACCTCACTGCTATCTGTGAACATCTGGAAGCCTGGGACACCCTAATGCCTCATTCCCACAGTCAATAAGCAAGGTGCTGGCAGGTATTATCCCCTAGTGGGTCCCCCCTCCTGTGGCCCCATGTCAGTCTATAGGACACGGATTTTAGGGGATGCTGCTGCTTACTCATGATGCTTCTATGGAGGGCTCTCTGGATGCTGAGACACAGCAAACTTCTGTTTCTATGCCTCGATTTCATTTCCTGGTTGAAGATAATCACAAAAGGTGAATCTGCAATCCTTTGCTCAGAGCAAGTTGAGCTGATGCTGAATCATAAACTACAAAAATCGGAGGAGTGATGCTACATAAACTTCATTCTTTTAGAGCTGGTTCCGGTGGAGATAGACTAGTGAGAGTTATTTTAATCATTTTAATATGCATTGTGGTGAGCAGGATATGGGAACTAAAATGAGGTGATGAAGAAAGTTCTATTATTGTGGAATAATAGAATTACTGAAGGAAGAGTTACTTCTACTGCTTCAAGGAAGGAGTGATAGTTAATGAAACTGTACAAAAGAAGCACCCAGCCCTTTGCTATTGACCCAGAGAGAGCAACTCATCAACTAAGCTTCTCAGGTATGTTGAATGTGCCATACTAAAATACAATCCCTGGATAACATGAAAGAATCATTAAGTTCAGGTTCAGTTACATTGTGAAACTTGACCTGCTCAACTTAGTTTTTCAAAATACATATTAAAGTCCCACTGATAATACCAATTTCTCCATGTATGGTCTTAGCACTAAAGAAAGTCCCAGAACCAGTAAAAGAAAACTGAATAGTTCATTGTCCCCTTCTCTGCTTTGACTACCAGAGGGCTAAATTTTTTCCTCAATTGTTAAACTTCACATACATGTGCTTTTTCATTCATCATCTTAATCTTCACCAGAAAGGCAAGAGCATGTGTGCGTTTATCCAGAATGTATAGATGTAGAACTGAGGTTCCGAGGGATGAAGGTTCTTTGGTGACAGACCTGCAGCCTCACTTTTGTCTCTAGACTCCACTTTCAGTGAACTTTCCCTAGAACCTCTACTCTGAGCCTACTTTCAGTTGGCGTGTGCCTTAGCAGCCCCAGACTGGCTGACATGCTCTACCGGCTATCACATTGAGGAATATCCGAGGGTACCACATTGAGCCAGTATTTTTAGAGTGTTTTAGCATCACTGATGTACAGAGTTATTCAAGTAAGAAGCAACACTTCAAATGTTATAAAGGCTGTATGCTTCGATTCATTCAGTCTCTCAAACATTCATTGCATCTGGGTGAATAGGCAGAACTCGTGTTTTTTCTGGAACATGGGTTTTATGTTACTAATATTGGAGGCTCACAGGCAGCTCCAAAATTAGTGCTGAGGGGAGGTCAAAGAAAAGACTCTTTGGACACTGTGCCAATTGCATGCTCATTACCATACTTATGCCGCCCCTGCAAAGCCTTTAGTGACATCCTTCTATATATGCAAATATGCACTGGGAAAAATGGAAATGTATGTAAATGACACAGAGGTTACCCTGGCCTATTAACATCACAAATCCCCGTTTACAGCCCACTTTTAATTTAAGTGATCTTTCTATTAGGAGGACCACTTATGAAGTTAATCTGGAACAAAATCACAGCATGTCAATTAAAATGGTGTGACAGTGAGACCACCATCAGTTGGTAACTCCTAGCAGATGTCTTAATTAATCTACGCAGTGGCAGGTTGACCAATGACACTGTGAAAGTCGTTTTCAAGTTTGCATCTGAGGGCACTCTTCAAACTTTTTCTCTTTTTTTTTCTTTCAGTTTAAATCTTAGATATTATAAGGTTTTCCTTTGTGCATTTTCCCCCAAAGAGTTCTTTTTCTTTTCTTCTCACTGTAAGAATATTCCAGAAAGAATATTCCACCCCTAAGGGTTGTAGCACTGCAAGCCTTAATTTATTTGAAGTCTTTCGTTTTATCTTAAATATTCATTTGAAATTTACATTCTTCTCCTTAAAATAGCCAAGCTTATTTTAACATAAAAGTTTGTTTATGGGCTGGCCAAGTAACCCGTTAGTTAGGAATTGGCTTGGGATGCCAGCTCTGAGCAGCAGGGCCCCGGTTCGGATTCCACATGAGGGCCAGTGACATTGCGCCCTCTACAGTTAAGATGGTGAACAACAGCTCAACCTGGAGCTGGGCTGCAGTGTCACCGGTGATGGCATAGGCTGCAGTGGGGCTGGCTGGCAGCTGGTGTGTGTTTTCGTGAGCCTCCGTGAGCAGCCTTCCAACGGCCTGGGACCCACTGCCTCAGTCAGGAAGAGCGCAATGACGATACCAACATGGGCCAGTGAAGTGACGTCCTCCACAACTAGACTGAGGAACAAAAGGAGAGCAACTTGTCTGTTCCCCTCCCCCAATTCCTCAATAAAATCTTAAAACAAAACAAAACAAAAAAAACTATAGACCGTCTAGTAAAATCAAAGCCATGTAATTCTGTATCTTTGTGTATTCTTGGTTCATGCTACATGGGAGTGTTAGGGGTAGGGCCCCACATTTCTCAGTTTGCAAAGCATAAGTTTGATGTAAAGAGAACTTTGGAACCATTCAGACCTTAGCTGAAGACTTGACACTGCTATTATTTAGTGTATGACTTGAGGGCAAGTTATGTAACCCAAGCTCTGAGACTAGGCTTCGCTCCCCCTGTTTTATTGAGATATAACTGACATATAATGCTGTATAAATTTAAGGTACACATTGTGTTGATTTGATATGCTTATATACTGCAAAATGATTACCACTGTAGTGTTAGCTAATACCTCCTTCACATCAATTTAAGATGTGTTCTCTTAACAACTATCATTACAGTATAGTTAACCATGCTGTCTGTTAGATTCCCAGAACTTGTCCCTCTTGTAACTGGAAGTTTGTAAGCTTTTACCAATATCTCTCCATTTCTCCCAACTTTCAGCCCCTGGTAACCACCATTCTACTCTCTGTTTCTATGAGTACATGAGTACATCTTGGTTTTTGTTTTGTTTTATTTTTTAAGGTTTCACACATAAGTGATATCATACAGTGTTTGTCTTTCTCCATCAGAGTTATTTCACTTAGCATAATGGCCTCCAGTTTCATCCATGTTGTCACAAATGGCAGGATGTTCTTTCTCACAGCTGAATAATATCCCATTGTACATACACATCTTCTTTGTCAATTCATCTGTTCACAGACACTTAGGTAGTTTCTACCTCTTAGCTATTGTGAATAATATTGCAATGAAAATTGGGGTGCAGATATCTTTTTGAGATCCTGTTTTCATTTCCTTTGTATATATACAGAGAGTGAGATTGTTGAATTATATAGTAGTTCCATGTTTTTAATTTTTGAGGAACCTCCATACTGTTTTTCATACTGGCTGCACCAAATTACAATCAAACCAACAGTGCATAAGGCTTCCATTTTTTTCACATCCTCACTAGCACTTGTTATCTCTTGCTGTCTTGATATAGCCTTTCTAGTAGCCGTGAGTGGCATCTCTTGTGGTTGTGTTGCATTTTCCTGATGATCAGTGATGTTCAGCATCTTTTCATTGGCCATTTGTACCTCTTTTTTGGAAAAAAAAGTCTGTTTAGTTTCTCTGCCTATTTTTAAATTTGAATTTTGTTTTGTTTTTTTGCTATTGAGTTGTATGAGTTATTTATATTTTGTACATTAACCAATTATTAGATATATGATTTTTTAATATTTTCTTCCAGTCTGTATTTTGTTTATAGTTTATTTTGCTGTACAGAAATTTTTAGTTCAACGTAGTATCACTGAATAACTTTTCATTTGCTTTTTGTGCTTTAATTGTCATATCCAAAACATTATTGCCAAAACCAATACCAAGGAGGATTTTCCCTGTTTTCTTCTAGGAGTTTTACTCTTTCAGGTCTGACATTTAAGTCTTTAATCCATTTCAAGTTAATTCCTGTGAGTGGTGTAAGATAGAGATTCAATTTCATTTTTCTGCATGTGATTAGCCAGTGTTTCCAGCACATTTGTTTTTTTTAAAGGTTGTCTTTTTCCCAGTGAATATTCTTGGCTCCCTTGTTAAATATCAGCTGACCATATATGCAAGAGTTTATTTCTGGGCTCTCAATTCTGTTCCATTGATTTATGGGTCTGTTTTTATGCCAGTACCATACTGTTTTGATTACTTTAGGGATTCTGAGTCCCCTGCTCCCTTTTCATCCCTATCACCTGGTTCAGAACCTGACATCATAATAGACACCCAGACATTGTTGGGGGTTTTTTTGAAAAATGAATGTAGTCTCTATGCCTAAATGTGTTTTCATTCTAAATGGAGATAACAACATCACAGTGTTTTGATGAGCATTTTAAAGAAATGTTTCCCCTTCTTTAGAGAAATATAATTTCCCTGGAGAAGTAAATAAGTATTTTGTGATGAAGAAATGCCTACTGAAATTGAGATGTCATCAACTAGACAAGTGTTTTATGGTTTCTCTTGAAAGAGACAGGATGAAATGCCATGTATAGAACCTAATTAGAAAGGCAAGATTGAATTATCATCTGTTATCATAGACCATGAGTCAGAAACCATTTATCGAAAAGGGTCAGACAACAAATATTTTCAGCTTTGCCAGCCATGCCGTTTGTCACAGCTACTCAACCCTGCCATGTGTCACAAAAATGGCCACAGAAAATTCTGAAGGAATAGGTATAGGCAGCTGTATTCCAATAAAACTTTACTTACAAACATAGATGGTAGGTTGGATTTGGCCCAAGGCCATACTGACTGAATAGACCTTGGTACAGGCAAACCTTATTTTATTGCACTTCACTTTATTATACTTCATAGATATTGCACTTTTTAAAAATTGAAGGTTTGTGGCAACCACCAGCCAAAAGATTATGACTCACTGAAGGCTCAGATGATGGATAGCATTTTTTAGAACAAAGTATTTTTAATTAAGATATGTACATTTTTTTAGACATAATGCTATTGCATACCTAATAGACTACGGTATAGTGTACACATAACTTTCACATGCACTGGAAAACCAAAATATTTATGTGACTCACTTTATTGCAATATTCATTTTATTGTGGTGGCCTGGAACGAAAGTCACAATATCTCTGAGGTAAGCCTTGGGAGACTATGCAAATGTTATGACCTTGAATTTGTATCAGACATAACTTAACTTTTGGTTTTTTAATTTTTGAAATAAAGATAGTAGATGAAATTAACTTAAGCCCAAAACATAAGTGTAAAGCATAAAGTACAATTCAGAACAATAGTAAGTCATCTCTAATTTTGATGACAATATTTTCCATCTACCTGGTATTCAACCTCCTTCTTTAAATAAATTTGATCCCAGACTATTTTGTGCTGACTTCAGTAATGTCTATATGAGATTACAAGACTGTTTTTATGTAGATGGGAAGCCCATCCAAAATAAGCTGCAGGATGTGAAACTGTTACCTAATGGTGCAGAGAGACAACCAGATTAAGCAAAGGCTTGGCTCACCAGTGACCTTGGTTAAATCACTAACCCATTGCCCCAAAGCGAAAATGATAACAATGACAGAATCAAAAATGTTTCTCTAGGGTCTTCAGAGACCCAAGGTAGAAAGTGCTCTATCAGGAGAAAAAGCAGTGGTCTTAATTTTCCTGAAATGATGTATTGTTCCAATACAAACCTCAGGTAGCAATTTGGTGAAATATAAAAAGCATGGGCTTTGAAAAAAAAAATCCAAATTCAAATTTCATTCTTGCCACTTAACTGCTGATGAGAACAAAGTACCTTAATCTTTCTAAGCCTCAGTTTCTTCATCTGTGAAGTGCAGATGATAAAACCAATCCTTAAAGGGTGTGATTGGTTGAGAGGTTCCAAATGAGCTGGATACATGAGCTAATATATGTCCTCAGCACGGTTGATGATGCATAGCATAAGCTCCATAAATGTTAATTCTTTGCTTTCCCATCTCCTTTCCCCAAAAACACATAAAATAGGACCTTTCCACAGCTCTCAATCAAGCCATCCATTTCCCCTGCTAATAAATGAGGGTTTTATCACTTCTTCCCAGATGTGGAATTAGACTATTGGTATCATGCCTACTGTATCTTAATCCCTTTGCTAATGTACCATTTTACTTTGAATTGTTACACAATGTTCTATCCCTCCTACTTCTCTCACAGCTTGCTGCAAAGTCATGAGTCAATTCTTTTCAAATATTATTGTTCTAATTATAGCATCCTCTTCAAAACATCTCAATCACCCTCACCTCATTATATTGTACTGTTTTTAAATCATCTATCTGTTTAAATTGTTCCTTTCTTTACATAGTTGTATGAATCCATACAAAAGCCTCAGTGCAATATGTGTATGTACACACACACACACACACACACACACCTTTTTTTGGCAAATACATTATTAGCCAAACAAGATTTTAGAGAATGTATTAACATATTTAAGAAATTGCAAACTTTTGAGGCATGGTGAAAGCAATATCCACATGCATTGTATTGCTGCTTTAAATTCCAATTGCTTCTTGTATATTTGTTAAAGCAGATCAACTACAACTTGTTTTTAGCAAATTCTGACTTTCCTACTTTGTTTACAACATGAGATAAAAGCTTGATGTCTGACGATTTCATCTTCAAGGTTGATGTCATATATAAACATGAATTTGAATCTGTTGAGGTGAAGGTCTGATATGCCAAAAAGAATCCCTCAGCTGGAATATGAGATGAGTTGAGTGAATATTTAATTTTGAATAGTTGGGAACTCACACAGAATATCTGGAGTGTGTTTCAAGAGCGCACTGAATTCTTAGAAATGATAATTATCCCAAGCAGGACTAAAAGAGATTGGAGATGAGCAGGCCTCAACAAAACGGTTATTTCTACAAAACAAAAACAAAAACAAAAAAAAAACATTTTTCTCTAGATTCTCCTCTTCCCACATTACAATCGAATGAGATTTGGGAAATCTAGGATGAGAGATTTCTTGTTTAAGGGTAAGGCCCAAGGTGGGGGAGAGTCCTAGTCTCACATTGCTTAAATGCAATAAAATGGATGCAAAAATGTATGTCTTGCAATATCTCCTCCTGGAAACATCAGCTTGGAGAATGGCAGAATGATTGACCTGGCCATTCAAACCAGAAACAAGGGTGGGTGGAATTCTCAAGTTCCTTGTTGGTCTCATTCCCACATGCAACCTCTTCTCAATATTTGTCAAGTGATTATGTTAATGCCATCTCTCCAACCCATGACCACCTAAGTCAGTACCTCGCTGGTCCCACTGCCTCTGATTCCGTGCTCTCAAACATTGTTTTCACCATGGCCAGAAGTATCTTTGCAAATTTCAAATCTAATCTTGTTTTTTTTCTGTGTAACATATCTCAGTGGCTCCCTATTAGAGGTAGCAAGTCATTCAAACTCCTTAGGATGATCTACAAAATTTTATTATCCCTGCCTATACTTCTAACCTCATTTCCTAATATTCCTTACATGTAGGGTTGCTAGACTTAGCAAAAAGGGCAGGGCGGGGGGAACTCCCACTTAATAATTTTTGGTATGTGTAGGTCCCGTGCAATATCTAAACATAACTATATTATATTTTCTTTGTTTATTTGAAATTTAAATTGAACTAAATATTCTGAATTTTATCTAGCAACCTCACGTACATAGATACCAAAATCCAGCCAAACAAAATACTCTTTCACTTTCTTGAATGTGCTCTTTATGTCATTCAACTATAAGCACTGTGAGAGCAGGACCATGTACTCAATCACAAATGCTTTCCATATAATTTATATAAAAACTCAATAAGTATTTGTTAAATGAAGGAAGACAGAAGAAGGAAAGGCAAACAGGAGAGGGAACGGGAGAGTGAGGAAATTACCTTTAAATATGACAGACATATTCTTCCTAACATAAAACAAAAACTTCTATTTTTAAATTTCTCTGGAAATCCTTCCTTAACCCTGCTTAATGGAGTTAAATGTTTCTTCTTATGGGTTCCTGTAGCATCACAGACATACAGCTGTAAAAGCATGCATTATAGTTCTGCTATTATTTGGTCATATGAGTCCCCTACTAGAATGTGAGTTTATCTATAGCAGAGAGTAAATTTCCTTATTGCTCACCCTTCCCGTGGTGCGTGGAACATTGGAGGCATTCAATAAATGTTTAGTTAGATGTCTGGTTAAGTGAAAAGTGTGTTAAAACAACTTTAAAAAGCTGTGATTTTTAAAAACAGATCCAGAAAAACAATCTCAGGCTATTTTTAAGAAAAATCCAGTGATAATTGAGAGGCTTTGCCTGCAAAGATCCTTCGAAGTCACGATGGAGCATCAATAGTCTTCCTGGTCCTATCCCATGGGAAGGCAGATGCTTCTGGAGGTTAGTACCAAGGATCCTGGCAAGCCTGGCATGACCTTGAGTGATTCTCCACTAGAGGATCAATTCAAGGCCACCAGATACCACTTATAGTTGACGTACTTATGTCAACAACATCCAGGTGCGTTTCATGGCATGTGGCCAATAAGACATGGAGACTGCCATCTGGAAATGCAACTAGATTTCCCATGAGAGACTTCCTGTATCGTCAAGTACCTCTTCCTGATATGTTGGGAGTGTCCCCATTACTGAGGCTTCTCCTCCCCTGAGCCACGCTGCATATCCAGTTTATGGCCCATCTGGAGTCCCAAGGCCGGTGTCATCTGATCTAGCCTGAAGCTGAGGGACAGGGAGGACTTCATGATCTACACGTGCAACAGGGATGACAGCACAGGGTCCTAAGGGAGCATCTGCCGGGCTGATGTGGTGAACACGTGAGTCCATCTTGCCTCCGTTTTGTGCAACACCCTCCCAATAAGTCAAAGTCCTTGACATGGACCTTGAGCAATACATGACCTGGCACCCTGCTACCTCTTCACATCCTGTCCTCTTGCTGTTTCTGACACTCTCTGGCATCTCTAGCACATGCCTGTCTTGAACTGGGCTCTTAAAATGACTGTTCCCTGGCCTGGGACATTCCCTCCAAGAAGTTCATATGGCTGGTTCCCTTCCTCTATCAGATCTTTCTTCAAATGTCACCTTTTCGGTGAAGTCTCTTCCTGGACGCTTCCCTCTTTATTTTTCATCAGAGCCATTATTACTTCCTATCATACTGTATCATATTATAATGTAGTTTGTTTATTTCAATCTCTTCCTTTAGAGAGTCAGTTCCATGAGGGTGGGATTTTTGTTAGCTATATTTACTTCTGAATACCCAGAGCTTTGAAGGATACCTGGCAATAAACTCACTTAACATTTGTTGAATAAAAAAGTGTTTGTATTCGTTTTGCCGATTGGTCTGAATTATCAACACCAAAAGTATGGAGAAGTAAAAAAAACAAAACACAAAAGGTGAAAGACCAGGTCTGCTTAGCTTTGCCTCTCAAGTTGGGTCTCCAGAGTTTGTGAGTCTCAATTCCCTCCTCAGTGAAATGGAAATACTTCTGTTCTATCCACCTTGATTACAGCTCTGCTTGTCCCAGCCCTCAAGCTGTAGGTACTGGCAATTCTCCAGCCTAGATTCTGAAGCAGCCCTGAATCGTGGAGCGGGGTCTTTGCAACAGATAGAATCTACACTTGATCTGGCAGTCGCTAGCACAGTGACTGATATGACCGAAGTGACATGCTAGGAGCCACTAGAGTAAAACCTTTCTCAATGGCCCCTTAGCACATGCTCAGTTTGTAGGATTTGGCACTGGTCATAGTGAATATACTTAAGGCCTATGCCAGCTCCAATCCCAAAATCCCATTTACCTGTGTCAAGCTCTTTTCTCTACAAACTAAATCCTGATCCCACAAATCCAGTTACCTGGCAATTTCAACCCCAAAAGCATCAAGGTGACACCCTACTCCTAGGAAGAGGTACAATATGAGATGGAGTCAGATGCCCTTCTTTCAAGCTTTGGACTCTTCCTTTCTCACCAGGGTCATCCTGAACTTGTCACCTGTCTAAGTCTTTGTTTCCTCCATTGTCAGTGGAAGACTTGCCCAGGTCTCGGGGTAATTGCAAGGACTAATTAAAGTACTAGAAGTAAATCTCTCACTGCCAGCACAGAGAGGGCATTCGGCAAACGCAAGTTCCTCTTCCTCCTTTTAGAAAAGCTGAGCTACTCTTCCCTGCCTGTCTTCCTCCACCCCCTCCGGGATGACTCCTGGTCATCAGTCCCCACCTTGCACTATGCACAGTTTAACATGCTCCATTGAACCCTGAGATTGAGCCTGCTTGTCATCCCTCATGGGATCCCACTCTGCATCCTACTGAGCTGGCTTACGATCTCATCAACCCTCCTGACACACTCCTGATACCTGAGGAATGCTGTGAGAAATAAGGATAGGGTATGTGAGATTGGGTTGCAGATTTTACTAGACTGAATATGAGGGACATCATATAAATTTTAATATAAATTAATATAAATTTTTAATCCTGCAGATACAGGCAAAGAGAGAAATTCCCAGGTATCAGGGACCCCCACTCAGTCATTGTGGTATGCACTTTCTCATACTTCAGTTGATTCACAATGACTTAGCCAGTTCAATATTAGTCTCAGCATTTTAAAAATGGGGAAACTGAGGCCCAGATAATGTAATGACTCGTTTACATGGCACACCTAGAATGAAGAGAAATTCAAATCCAAATAGGTCCAACTCTATGGATCATGCTTTCTGAACTTGACCATGCTTCCTGCTAGCATATATTAAAAGATCGAATATTATTCTAGGCCAATTCAAACTGACCAACAAGCCCATCACTGATGTTCTCCATCACTGAGAAATGATTTCTCTCTTTCTTTATGCGAACAGCTAAGAAAGCAATAGATCATGAGAATGGGAACTCCTGGATTAAGATGCCATGCCTCACTCATATTTATTACCCAGTAATCCTATCACACAATAGGTTACCATAAAATTCTTGTTTAGGCACTCTTTATATTTAAAGTTTTAAATTGCTTTTCATAATTAAAAATAGTAACATATGAAGAAAGAAAAGAAAAAAACCACCCCTATTTTCACTATCAAGGTAAAACTACTGTTAATATTTTAGGGTATTTGGGAATCACTGCATAAATTATATGACTGACTAACCGCTATGCTGTACACCTGAAACTAATATAAAATAATATTGAACGTCAACCGTAACTGAAAAAGGGAAATAAATAAATACTTTTTAAAATATTTATTTTAAGGTATTTTCTTCTAGTATGAATGATATGCATGTTTTAAATTATGATGCTTTTGCATATTAAAATTAAATATAGTTATTTGTAATACTGTTTAGTTTCTTTTCATTTTAAAGGGGCAAATTTCATTCTGTAGAACATCTGAAAATTTTTTAAAGTACAAAGAAAGAATAAGATACACCATGTGACTTTTTGAAAATAATAATAATCAAGTATATAACTACAGATAACCATAGATAGCTACTTTTGTTTATGTCTTCCACTTCTTCTATGTTTTTAATGTGCTTGAAATAATGGCATACATACTGCTTTTAAGCATAAAGAACTCACTCATGTTCATAGATCCTAAATGAAAAATAAAGACTGGCTTAATGACAGATAATATCAGTCAGTGGTTGGTATACTTCTTTCCAAAAACTCAGACTCCTCAAATAAATTTTAAAGATGCAGAAAATCAGTATTCAGTTTCTATGGTACTGAAAATGGTCATATGTCACTCACTGCAACTTTACTTTTATAGAGATGAAACAGGTTTTTTGTTGTTTATTAATCCTCTCAGAGGTGTTCTAAACATTTCAGTATTTTAGCAATTGTCGCATCCTGCACGACAGAGCAGGTGGGAGTGGAAAAGGGACGGCAAAAGGTTAAGGAAAAGAGAGAGAGACACAAAATAGGAGAGAAAACAGTTCGGGGCCAGGGGACCCCAGCCTTGTGGACTGGAGCCCCGAATCGGGCCTGACTGTTCCTTTTATTATCTTACACATAAGCCAGGGCCAATGTAGCTTCCTTGGGTCTGTGAGTCTCACATCCAAGAATTAACCTCCAGGCCTAATTTCCCAAACCTGCAAACTGCCACTACTGGAGGCCCCATGAGGTTATTGTCATGCACCTCTAAGAGACTGAAGCTTCCTCTGCCAAGGCTTACTGATAAGAATGCAGGGAGGACAGGTATTATCACATCAATAGGTCATTTCACAGGCAGGCTGCCAGAACATGAAGCAAGGGGTTTATGCCCCTTTTCTCCTCTCCCTGATTTCTCCCACCCACTGGCACCCACGGGCACCCACTCGATGTGTCTGGTTTGGGTTGTCCCTCTCATGGGAACTTACCCATATCTGACTAACCGGCCATCCTTTGGTGCCAAACAGGGATATATACAGTAAACATAATATTGAAGTTATGATCAGTGGGTGAAAGACACAGGTGTGCGACATGGCACAGCCTTGCCAGGTGTCTTAGACACGTAACGAAGGAGACCCACAGAGAGACAGAGATCAAGTTGTGAAGGCCTTTCTATGCTAAGGTGAAGAGCTTGAACGTCATTGGCCAGGTAAGCAAGCTAGTGAAGGTTTTCAAAACAAGAGTGTGACATAGATCCAATCTGTGTTTTAGAAAAATACGTCTGTAAAGTAATGCCTTCGAATTCAAATACCACCCCGCAAGGTTCAGGTGGATAACAAAAATGAAGGGTATGAAACAGTAAAGGGGAGCGATTATGACCCACTGGAAAAAAATTGGATGCCTAACTTAAAGAAATGCCACTATTAAGCTTCACCCAGCTGTTGCTTGACTTGGACCAGTGAAGTCAGATACTTGGAGTTTTTAAGAAAAACTGGAAATGTGGATTTTTATGTAAAATTATTTGATTTTTCAATTTGGACAACTTATTCCAAAAGGTGTTTTAGACAAAAAAAGAAAAATGAAATGCATCAGTGGGATGCTTTTAACCAACAAGCCATCATTTTGTCACTTGACCTAAGGCAGAGCCAGTGAAGAATAAAAAAAAAAGGTGATGACTGATTGTCAGAATATAAAATCTAAAAGAAGCCACCTGGGGTATCAGGAGCAATCTGACCAGGTGTTTGGACTCTGCTTTGTGATTTAGTCTTGGAGTAATTGTTACGATGGCAGATGTAAGTTGTACTTTTTCGCTGCTGTTGATGTTAACATAGAAAGAAGGAACAAAGAATGGAAAAACAAGCTTCCAGTACCATCCAGAATCGACTTCCCTTGAGCCCTCCAGATTCAAAATGGCACACATCATCTCCAGTTTGAATTCAGAGCAAAGATGAGAAGGAAAACCAGTGTTCTCTTTGTCTCTTTGCTTCAGCCTCTGAGGTATTCAGTTAATGTTCTCTACCATAAAAAATGAAATGGTTGGTCTCCTTTCCCTAACTATGCTGTCTCTCTGATTTAAGTACTTTTCACCTGTGAATGTCCTTGGTTACTCCTGAACTATATTCTTTCCTATAACAGGCACTAAATTAAAGGCTGCTTTGGCTCTTTGTTTCGGTGAAGTGATTTTTTAAAAAGCTATAAGATTTCTCCTCCCTTCAGAGAGCCAGTAAAGTTCACCTTGAATGTCACTTCCTTTCTGCAACTTACCCTAAAAACCCACCCCTTGAAGACTCAGCTCAGGTGACCTCTCCGCCAGCATGCCCCTGCAACCCCAGATTGGGTCAGTGCACCTTGACTGCATAAAGCACCATCATCTGTCACCATCTAATTCATTTCCATTCTTGAAAACCTGTACTCATGCCCCAGGTAGCAGCGAGAGTGGTCTTCTTACAATATAAGTCAGGTCAGCCCACTGCCCAACTTAAACACTCCACTGGCTTTCCTTTACAGTTAGTTAGTCAGAAGAAATCTAAACTCCTTAAAATTAATTACAAAGCCCTGGATTATCTGCGCCTGTCTGAAGTCCTGCCACTCTTCTCTTTTTCTGATTACATTCCAGCCTCACGCGGGCTTTCTGTGGGACCCTTGGATGCCACCTCAGAGCCTTTGCACCTGCTGTGCTCCCTACTTACAAGGCTTTTCCCAGTCTTTTCACATGGCTGGATCTGTAGCATCCTCTGGCCTTAGATTAAATGTCCCCTGCCCAGAAAGACCATCTATCCTGATCTAAATGCTCTCTTTCCCAGGTTATTTTCTGTCAGCATCTGGATACTTACTTTATAGCTGTGGCAGCTTTAAGAATCTCCTTGCAGGGCCTGCTGAGTGGCGCGTTGGTTAAGAGCCGGCTTGGGACACCGGCTCTGAGCAGCAGGGCCCTGGTTCAGATCCCACATATGAGGGCCAGTGACACTGCCCTCTACAGCTGAGATGGTGAACAACAGCTCCTCCTGGAGCTGGGCTGCTGTGAGTCCCCGGGACGGCATAGCTGCAGCCCCTGCTGCAGTGGGCTGCCATAGGCTACAGTGAGTGGCCGGCAGCCAGCATTAGTGGCCAAGAGCCACTGTGAGTCACCACCCAGAGGCTGGGGACCCATCTGCCTCACCTGGGAAGAGCGCAATGATAATACCAACATGGGCCAGTGAAGCAATGTCCTCCACAACTAGACTGAAGAACAAAAGGATAGCAACTTCTCTGTTCCCCTGCCCCAGTTCCCCAACGTTATTCCCCTCCCCCAATTTCCCAATGAAATCTTAAAAAAAAAGAATCTCCTTGCAGACTTCCAAATGCTGGGTTATAGCTAACTAAGGGCCTCAGCTGTTAGTCTCTGAAATCCACCCATAGCATGCTCTGAGGGCACACGTGGGATGCTCTCCCCCACTAGCTGAGCAGAGCAGGAACACCAAGGCAATGAACTCCTGGGGGACACAAAATCCTCTGACCAGAGACTGGGGCTTGGGGACCCACCATCGGCTTTGTTTAAACTTTCTTGGGCTGCGTGGCAGTCTAAGACTTTTCCTGCCCAACCTTCCTTCCTTCCTTTTTCCCCTCTCTCCTCCACAGGGTCAGACCAGCATCATGATCTGACAGCTCCTCTGCGGCACCTTCCCCATGTTCCCTCCCAGGTCCTCCTCCAGTGGCTTCTCTCAGAACCCAAACTAACACAAAAGTTCTTCACTGATTTTTTGTCTATGTTAGTTAGTTAGTTGGTTAGTTAGTTAGTTAGTTAGTTAGTTAGTTAGTTAGTTAACGTCAATAAAACACCTCCTCCTGGAAGGAAAATTCTTGTTAGACTCCCTGCCTGCCATGTCAACAGCACTAGCACCAACCTGGCACAAGTAGATGCCCACCCATATCTGTGCAATTTTGTGCATAGGTTCATCAGCACACTGACACTTTATATTGAAATTATGTGTCCACTTGCATCTCTCACTAGACTGTAGAATTTCTTAAGAACATTCTATTTATGGTGTTTGATCCCAACATATTCATATAAGCCAGAGCCTGAGGCCTAGTAGCAGCTCAATCAATGTTTGTTGAATTGAGATAACATTTCTTCCTTCCTACTCACTGCCTCCTACCCAATACTCCACACACACCCCAGGCAACGCCTGTTGCATTCTTATCTGCCTTCCACAATGCTGTTTATTTTAGTCCTAGCAGTTCTTTCTCCTGTGTCCTATATCGTGGTGAATGTCCCCACCATTTTCCCAATTTTTCATAAATTCTGCTTATCTGTCATGGGACTTCTACCTCCCTTCAGCATCTCACGTTGTCCAAAGAATCACTAAGTCCCTTTCTTTTCACCTCATTTAATGAACTTTTCTCTACATTTCTAAGGCAACCACCTGGTCTAGGCCACCATCATTGCTTCCCTTGACCAATGTAAAACACCACCTTCATAGGTCTCTCTTCCTCCACATTTTCATTGCTCCCACACAATCCCTATTCAACAAGAAAATTCTTTCTAGAAGGCAAATAAGATCAGGCCACACACCCCGCTTAAAGCCCTTCAAGTCTCAATAGTTTGTAGAAGTGGCCTCTCAGATCCTACTGTGCAGAGTCGCCCAGCCCTGCCTAGCTTCCCCCCTCTTTCTACACACGTCTCACCCCATCTTCTAGCCACACAGAAAAGTTTTCTGTGCCCCAAACTATCTCCCACTTTTTGGAGAACTGTGTTCCTCTAACTCACCCCTACCTCTGTTATTATCTGCTGATTTCTGCTGAGCGCACTTCTTCCAAGAAGTCTTCTGCAGACAAGCCTGGTCTGAATAAGTTGATTTTCCTTTGAGTTCCTATAGAAACCCTAACTATTCCCACCATGATACCTGTCTTAGCTAGCTCTACCAAAAATACCATAGACTGGATGGCTTAAACAACAAACATTTATAATCATAGTTCTAGAGACTGAAAAGTCCAAAATTAAGGCACAAGCAGATTTGGTATCTGATAAGATCCACTTCCTAGTTCATAGACAATGTTCTTCTCGCTGTGTCTTTACATGACAGAAAGAGAACAAGAGAGCTCTCTGGTGTCTCCTTCACAAGGCACTAAACCCACTCCTGAGAGCTCCACTCTCATGACATAATTTTCTCCCAAAGGTCCTACCTCCTATAACATCATATTAGTGGTTAGGATTTCAACAGATTAATTTGAACAAGGACACAAAACATTCAGTCCATAACAGCATTTATTACACTGGATTGTTTAATTATGCCTTAACTAAACTGTGGGATGCTTCTCTCTAAAATGAAGATTTGAGCAACTTATCCCCATTTCATCCAATCCTTTAAAGATTCCCTCATTGCCTCCATATGGGGACCTGTCCAGCTACCTTTCTAGTCTTCTCTCTCCATGCCCTCCACCAAGGTCTTACCATTCAGAGCTCTAAACAGAGTGTCCCTCAAAAATCTTTACATATATTGCTTTTTGTTGGCCTGGACTACCCTTCCTCATCTTCCCTCTGGTCAATTAGTCTCCATCCTTCAATATCCATCTTAAGTATTATCTCTTCCATGAAGTCTTTCTGATCCCTCTCTCCTCCAGGTCATTTGACCATGGACTCATGTAATTTGTACAAATTCCTGTTATTTATCTTATGGCATTTCTTGGTTTATAATTCTAATTCTGTGTCTGCCACTGGACTACAAACTTTAAAAGGCCTAATTCAGCTTTTTTCCCCCCAGTGCTTGCTACATAGAAAGAAGGCGTTCAATACACATTCATTGAATAAATGAGTGAATGTCTCCATCCATTCTTCAGAGCTCTACAATTGTTACCTCGGCAGTTGTTCTGTCTCCTGTGGACTACAATAGGTCACACTTCCTTATATTCTGAACTCTATGTGTACATAGCTATACAATCTTGCTTAATAGGGTCTAAGCATCTAAAGAACAGGGACAAAGTTTTTCATTCTCTTTGTCTCTACCTCCATGCCTTGAACACAGAAGAGCTCAATGTATTTTACTGATTGACTGTTATTATTGCTCCATCGACTATTCCTTTCTGATTCAGCAACTTACACACACAAAAAAAAAAAATGAAAAAAGAAAGCCCTTTCAGAAATCAAACAACTAAAATTACAAAATGTTCTTTTCTAAAAATAACCCAGCTCCAAAACACTCAAGGCAGGAACCATGTGTTTTCTCCTCTTCCATTAATGAGAGAGAGATGCAACTTCCTCCGTTTTCATTTTGTCTGTGGCATGTCTGCATTGCCTGGAGATTTCTGGCTGTTGTTTCAAGAAAGGTCAAATGACAACGGGAGATGGATAGCCTCCTTGATTAAAAAGTGGCACTCAGATATATCAGCTTCCTCAAATTCAAGGAGGAGAGGGTTATTTCCCAGCTAGTGCCTACTTCAGAGGCACAAATCCCTAAGAGCAGCTGAGGCTGGCCATCCCCCATTTGTATCTACTCATAGGACCTTTAATGCACTGGCATGTAGGACAGAATCACGAGGGCTTCGAATTTGCCATTGATTGACTCAAGAGTACCTTTCAGGAGACAAAGAACTGGCATGGCATGTCAGACCAACCTGCATTAGAATCCCAGCCCTGGAAGGTACTAGCTGTGCGACCCTGGGTAAGTTCCTTAGCCTCTCTAAGCTTCAATTTCATTATTTGGAGAATGAAGGTGATAATAACATACCTAGTGGAACTGCTGATATGATTGAATGAGATAACACAAAGTGTTTGAAGTTGCCTGTTCCTTAGCGCTCATTAATGGTGACCATTATCACTAAGTAGCCAGAACTACATCTGTCATAATAGCTACCAATTGTTGAACACTTACTATGTGCTATACACATGTTAGATGTTTTTATATCTTTTTTACTAATAAATTTCTTAATAGCCCACAAAGCAGGTATTACCCTCATTTTATAGTTGGAGAAATGAGATTTCTGGGAAGCTAAGTAACTTCTCCAACTGTTGAGGTGGCCTTTGCAGTAGAATGAGTTGCACCATTTTCCACAGTCACATGTCTCTGTTTTTTAAAAAGGGTGAGAGGTAGACAGGACCCTGAATCCCATCCAACTCCAACGACGTCCAGAGGAATTTCTGACACAGGGGTTGGCTAGCCCAGTGGTTCTCATTAATGCTACCAATTTAGGCTTTAGGCCCACAGTCCAGCACTGGACCCACATTTGTGCTGCAGTGGGCCCTTTAATCGCTTTAACTCAGGAACATTCATCCTCAGATTTTTCCATTTCAAGGGAGGGAAAACTGAGCAGAAACTCCTCCCTGACCATCACCAACAACCTAGAATGGAAGTGGCCTTTCCATACCCTCAGCTGCCCTCTCCATACCCCTCTTCCCATGGACAACATCCTGCCCATAGGTTTCCAGGGGCAAAAGCTCCTGCAAGCAAGAAAGACGCCTAGATCCTGTCTTATCTCGACTGGATTCATAGATAGAGTGAACCTCTAGCCCAGCATCGTCAAAAAATCTAACCCTTCCTTTCCCTTCCCACCACCTATTCCCATCCTCCTAGCACAGCAGCATTTTTTTTGTTTATCATTCAACCCATCCATCCGAGCATCTTCCTTAGGCACTAGTTGTGGGAGACGGAAACAGGCCTTGAGCTCCCCCTAGAGGTTGCAATCATGGGACCAACACGCAGCCGTTGATGAACCTGCAGGTAGAATGTGCTAAGAACCTTAACGGAATGGATACAAACAAGCATACTCTCCCCTGGAAAAGCGAGCCAAGGCCAAGGTGGAAATCCCAGCAACTCCTCCAGGTGAGCAGATGCAGAGACAACTGCCCTCTCCAATGAAGAGACAGGTTCCTTTGGCCCCTGGAGCCTGCTGCACTTCAGCAGAAAGATGGGAAGCAAGAGAGGGGCCAGCCAGCCCCTAGATTCTGAGCTCTGAGGCCCTACAGAGACCAAAAAAAAAAAAAAAAAATGAAAGGGAGAGAGACGTGGAGAGAGAGAGAGAGAGAGAGAGAATTGATTTTTCTCCTGGCACCAAATACTGACCAGGAAGAGGCCCCCAAGCCTGCCCAGAGCCAAGCCCTGGAGGTGGACAGAGTCTGCCTGCTGCACACAAACAGAAAACCAGCCACAGGACAAAAGAAGCTAGTGTCTGAGCAATCACCGCCTGCATTGCCTATCCTTGTGCCCAGCCCATGCATGGGAAATATTCAGTACTTGGAGGAATGAATGAGTACATACCTAATAGCTATCTAGAGTCTGCCAAACTAGGGACCGCTCCCTCTATCAAGTACAGAGTACACTTACTGTGGGTAGGGTTGTGTCCCTGCAGAAAACTACATTCCATTCTTAACTCATTTGAAAGTAGAGACTGTGACCTCATTTGAAAGTGACCTCATTTGAAAGTAAAGACTTCGTAGATATAATCAAGTTAAAAAAAGGTCATAATGGATTAAGATGAGCTTTGATGCAATGATAGGTGTCCTTATAAGAAGAGGAAAATTTAGATACAATCACACAGAGGCACAGGGGACAACACTATGTGACAACAGCAGCAAAGATGGGAGTGATATGTCTAAAAGCCAGAGAACACCAGGGACTGCTGCCAACCACTAGAAGCAAGGAGAGAGGCATGGAAGGGTCTTTCTCTAGAGTCTTCAGAGGGATCACGGCCCTGCTGACACCGTGACTTCAGATTTCTAGCCTCCATCACCATAAGAGAATAAATATCTCTTATTTAAGTCATCCAGCTTATGGTAACTTGATACGGCAGCCTTAGCCAACTAATATAACACTGTTCTTTTTTTAGCACAGTAAAATAAATATATCATGACACCCACAGAGAGGGTTGAGCACCCCTTATTCCCTACCAAAAAAGCCAAACAACACCCAGTTATTATTTGTACTGTTCCCAGTTCTCTGCCTGAAGATAAGCCTTCTCAATCAGGCAAATAATTCTGGACCTCGGAATTCAAGGACACACCGTGGTTGATGATGGCCAAGCACTGCGTCCCCCCGGGCCTCCTGAACCAAGCAATAGGTGAGAGCAGAAAACAATCAGAAATTATCAGCACACTCGATTCCTTGTGTGGAACACTCAGCAGTAGCTTTCTCCCTAATCTCTTTGTAAAAGTATGTTTTGAAAAAGTAGGCACATCTCCCAACAGCACAGGGAATTTCAGACGTTGCATGCTTGCTTGCCTAGTTGCAGAAACAGCTAATTCTCTCCTAAGGACAATAAACATAAATAGTCATTAATCCTCTCTGTTTCCCAGAAGAAGGGAAAGTCATCACAGGGAAGTGACAGAGGGTCTCAACCTCTTCCTCCTGCCCCCAGAAAGGGGGTTGTTCTCAGACTCCTCCATTCCAAGGACCCTGGCCCATAGACAGGAGCTTCACACAATAGCAACAGACCTTTTTGTCTTTAAATCCACAGTATCCAGCAGCAGCTCAGGCATCTTGCAGATTCATGAAAAAGTCTGGGGGTAGGAAGGATGGAGATGGAAAGGGTCCTCCCAGTTGGTGGGATGTGAGACCTCCAAGGTGCCCTGCTTGATTGTCCTCCTACCAAAGTCTAAAGACATGAGGGGACCTTTTGTCTGAATTTTTTTTTATCAGCTAACAGTGATTGTGAATTAAATCCTCCATAAAAGCCCATTCGTACAATGACTGAGCTTCAATACAATTCAGGTATGTTACCCAGGACCACATATTTAAAACTCCTTTCCTTTTAGGGAAAAACGGTCAGGTGAACACAGAGCATTGCTCAAACCTACTTAATTCCACTACAGTTGCTGCTAATCAGCCTGTCTCCTTGCAATCTTTTCTGGTGGCATTGACCTTGGATCTCTGTATTTGCTGACTCTCTAGGCAGCCTACTATGTTTTCTTCCCAACAGGTCTCCTGGAAAGCCCCAATTTGGCCCACGCCCCCAAATTCCCTCCGATCAGCAAATCTCCTGCAGAGTATGATAACTGCTGAGTGGGATGGCTTCCCCGACCCTCATCCTGATTCTGGAAACTGAAGTCTGTATGACTGAACAGAGAATAGATCCTGAGAGAACAGCTTTCTCTAACCTATGGGTTCTCCAGAGGTCCCCTTGGATGATGTCTTGGACCAGCCATGCAAGCAGTGATGCTCAGGGAACTGCTCAGAAACATCTCCATTCATTGCATCATTTAGGTTTCCAAAGGCATCAGAGCCTTCAAGAGAACTGCCCCTAGAGAAACATTTTGTATTATCCTGGTGAAATTTGGTGATGGTTAGAAGAGAGAATCAGAATGAAGAGGAAAATTGGATGGGGATATAGGAGCAGCTGCCTTTACAAATCAGCCTTAGAAAAGAACTAGGCAATACATTTCTACCTATTGGGAAGACAGAAGTTGAGATACCAGCAGGAAGAGGTGCAGGGGGCAGCATAAGCAAATACCCTGAAGTGCTAAAAAAAGTTAATAAAGATACACACACACACACACACACACACACACACACACACACACACACACTTTTTCCTATAGCTCAAGCATCCAGGTTATTTGGATCTTTGGATCTCTGGGCAGATCTTTGGATCTCAAGATGCCAGTCAGCCTAATGATTTGGAAGTAGACCTGAGATTAGTTGTAGGAATACAGTTGGAACAAATGCAGATGGAATTGGTGAAGACAGCGTATGAGGGCAAGTGAGAGTGTCAGTAGAGTTTACTAATAGCACATGTTGTTCTGTCACCATGGTGATGACCTCAAGGTCCCTTGAGGGTACTAGGGAAGGCCATTCCTGAATCTAACTCAATTCGCCTGTGAAACGGGTTGATAATGACAACTTCTCCATGCACTGAGAAGACACTTGGCAGGGTTATATGAGACAATGGTTGTTAAGAAGCTTTGAAAAGATAAACTTAAATCAATTTTAAAGTGATGACTGACATTGGTATAACATGTACAACATTTGCTTTGTACCACTGGGCCATGAAGAAAACACCTACATTTCTTTTTTTCCAGACAGAACTTTTTCTTTTTTTTAATTTTTTTTCAGTTACAGTTGACATTCAGTATCTTTACTGGATAAAAATTGATATGTTGTTGATTTCAAATAATTTTTAAATATGAAAATTCTTTGATACTATATTACTTGGGATGTATTTAAAGTACATGCTCTAGTCTTGCAACACACAAAAGAAACAAGCTTTGAAAAGTACCAATTTAAAACAAACAGGAAGGGTTATAATATTTTCATGACTAAGTCCCCCTCACCACAAAGATTGTTTAAGGGAGGAAATGGGGCATTGAAAATTTTAGGTGTGGGCTGATTAACTGAGGTGTTTGCAGAGTGAATCACCTCACGATCAGGTGAACTTGTTATACAATTTCAGGTGAAATTGTATTTGGTGACATTGGGTGGAATTTTCCTTGAACTGTGGGACTGTAAGCAAGAAAAGCACGCAGTAAAAGCTGAGTCACAGTGGGGTCAGGTGAAGAGCCCTCAATAGGAAGTCAGGAAAATTGGATTCTCGTGTCAGGTATGGCAAAGCATGGGCCTGTGTCATCGACTGGCATTGTGTCTATTTGCACACTTTTAAATCAAAGTGTCATTTCTTAGTCTTTTCCACTTATAATACTTTGTATGTGCACATGCATTGTAATGCTTATGAGAGCAGGGCCTAATTAGTGCTAAGCCCTGGATTTTGCTTTACTCCTTCTCATAACACATTTTCATGAAATTCTTAGAGTTTGTTGTCTTCTTTGGGGGTTCCAAGAGCGACTCAAGTCAAATGAAGGGCAACTCTGTTTGCATGTCTTTGTTCATGTGGTTGAGTTGTCATTGACACACATTGATTGATTATCCCTTTGACCTTATCCAGATCCACTGGCATCTCAACCATACATTCTCTGGCCAACCAGGAGAAAGTGTACACGTGAGGCCCAGAGTCCTGCATCAGGGCAAAGCATGGCCTCCATTTGATTCCCAGCAACATCCAAGCGGCTAATGTGAGACCAAAGCTAGGAGCTCTCGGGCTAGTCTTGATCTTCCCTGGAAGGTGGATGTTTGAGGGGTTGGTGGGGTGCAGGGTTGGTCCCTTGGAGAAAAGGCTGTGAAGATACAGAAGTCATTGAGAGCATTTAGGCTTCTGGTCTTTAGTGGTTTAGGAAGAAGCCACAGTGGATTGGGAAGGAGATGGGTTCAGCTAGACATGACGGGACTACTTGAAACTTCTTTAGATCCAAACCTTGTTTATTTCTCCCCAGAAAAGATTTTATAGTCATATTCCACAGCAAAGGCAGCTGGAAACAAGATAAATCACAAGGAGGGTGTGTGTGTGTGTGTGTGTGTGTGTGTGTGCGCGCGCGCGCGCACAAGGCCCTGCCTATGCTGGTGCAATGCCTTGGAAGAGATTAATTTTCCTTCCACAACATATGCTGGACTCGTTCCATTCCCTAACTCTGCAGCTCCCAGGTACACTCAAAGGGATGTGAAGCCTGCAGATATCATGCTGATTCCTCAAAGCTTGATAGCAAACTGTTTACCCCATACTTCACCAGTCAGGGCTGTGTAACCTTGGAGACATTATTTGCCCTCTCTGGGCCTCGGTTTCATCATTTGTAAAACAAAGATGGTAACTTCACTTCTCTACAGAGCTGGGGTGAGAATTCAATAAGATACTTCATGTAAATCATTTAGTGCCGTGCCTGAGTTTTTTTAAAAGATGCAAAAACGATGTTATCCCTGCAATCAATAGTATGATTATTATTATTGTTGCTGTTTATACTGTCATAGCATGTCATACTCCCACATCAAGACACACCCCAGTAATTGCAGTTGTGTATTTATTTACCTGCTGGAATCTCCCGCTAAATGGAGAACTCCAGGAAGGTGAGGGCTGGCCCAACTTGTTCATCACTTTATCCCCAGCCCTTTGCTGGGCACCTGACTTACCACATGTGCTTGGTACATGCCCGCTGGATGAGGGAAGTGTCTGAAGCAGTGGTCCTCCACCCTGGCTGCCCATCAGAGTCACCTGGTCACCTATAAAAATCTTGAGGTCCCATCCATCTCCAGAAACTCTGATTTAATTGATCAAGGTTAAAGCCCCAGTATGAATAGCTTTTAAAGCTCCCCAGGGACTCTCGTAGACATGAGAAGTGGAAGACAACTTCAGAGTATCAAAGATCGGCCAAGCCAATAATTTCCAAACTTTGTCTTGTAGAGTAAAACCATTTTTTCTTCTCACTACAAAATCGTAGGCTGAAACCTTTATATGAAAGAAGATGAAGCAGGATCTTCCTGGAGGAGGTGGGCCCTGAGGCTCTCCCTCCAGCCACTTAGCTCCCAGGTGGATTGCACAGCCCACCAGCCCGTAGGGACACAATCTGCTGGGATTAGAGGCTCCTGCTCTGCATTGTAACTGGTACCTCCGCACTGCACTGTCAACCTCGCTGCTGCTCCCCATGGAACATCACGCAATCACCC
This sequence comes from Aselliscus stoliczkanus, assembly GCA_033961575.1. Lineage (NCBI taxonomy): Eukaryota > Metazoa > Chordata > Mammalia > Chiroptera > Hipposideridae > Aselliscus > Aselliscus stoliczkanus. The sequence continues at coordinate 135,653,401 of CM066734.1, forward strand.
TGAACCTTGGCTCAAGATGAATTGCAACTGTTTTTCCTTTACAGCCAAATTCAGACACTCTCAGCTCTCAGTGAAAAATCATTCCCAGGCCTTGCAGGATAGAGGAGAGAAAATAGTGCCTAAAATATATAAATAATTCAAGGCTGAGTTTATTCATGATGCTGTGTTTTCACCAGGTGGTGGTTTGTATAATCTCTCTTACACTGCCAGTCAGGCTGGCTCTGTAGCATCTATTACTGCATACAATGCATTAGAAGCTGTTCTGATTTATGCATCTCCATTCTATTATGGAGGTAAGTTTATAGCACACTGCAGTTTCTGCTGCTGACATCATAAGTAGAAGAGGGGGGAAAAAAGACTGAAGGAAAGAAGAGGGAACAGTCATTCTGCCAGTCTAAGGAGGGCAAGAGAAATGGACCTATGGACCTTTATGAAATATTTAATTAGTTATCTGGTACACACTCACAGGAGCACTCACTCACTCATATACCTGCATAAGACAAAGAAAATGTTTATCAAACACCTACTAAGCGCCAGCTTACTCTTCTAGGTGACGGAAATACATTGGTGAATACACTGGACAGAATCCCTGATCTCATAACATATTCTTGATCCTGCCAATACGTTTCTGGTGAAAATGCTGCTACCGCCACCTGTGCCCTCCACCCCAACAACTCCTAATACAGAGTTGACACTCGGTAGACACTCTATATCTGTCGAATGAATAAATGAATCCAAGGTGAGGAATAAAATGAGTTATGTTACCAAGGTCACTTTCCACTTCCCTCTCTTCACAGTAACGCTGCATAAGAAACACCATACAAAACCTCACATAACAATAAGCATTGATTGCTTGTATCTCAAGGACATTATTCTGGATGGCTCCACTCCTCTTGGCTTGGCTCACTCACATAGCTTAGAGATGGCCAACTGTCCACTGACCAGGGCAGCCTCCGCTGCGATAAATGGGGTGACTCAGCTCTACTCCAGTAAATGTCAGCATGTCTTTATGGCCACGGCAGATGGACAGAATCAGTGGAAACACACAGGCCTTTGGATGTCTAGGCTTGGAGGTGGGAAAACATGACAGTCCGTGGATTGTACTGGCTGAAACACGTCAAAAGGCCAGCCAGACTCAAGGAGGAAAAGATTCCATCCTTAGTAAGAGGATCTGCAAAGTCACAGAGAAGAGAACAAAGCAAATGGTGAAGTCACCATTACCATCTGCCACAGGTACCCAGCAAATTAGCAGAAATCTAAGTGGAGTCAACCTCTTAAGTGCACTGTCCTTTCCAGTAGCAACCACGCTCATTCCCACCCAGGCTTTGAAGAGGCCTCCTGGTAAGTTTAGGAAGTGTGCTTGTGCGTGCATGTGCGCGTGTGTACGTGCGCGCGCGTGTGTGCGTGTGCATGTGTGCGTGCGTGTGTGCGCGTCTGTGTGCGTGTGTGTCTGAAAATAGTTCAGTGTGTCCTAAGTGACCTTCTGCCCTGGCCTGATCTTCTCACCTGGGCCCCGCCTACAATTGGCACCTGCCTCTGATCCCTTATCCCTGCTCCCACTAGTTCTTGCTCCCTTCTCAACCCATCACCTTAGGAAACAGGGTATGCTGATAGTAAAATAATGAGGCAGAATTTTAGCTACAAGGTAATGAGGGTTTCCCAGGCCCCAGGCCCTGAGATAAAGGACTTTGCACATGCTATCTCACTTAATCCTTACAATGATCCTATGAGTTAGTTATAATTATTTCTCATCTTACCACTGTGCTCATCTACTGGAAGAAAGACAAAGAATACTAAGAGAGATTAGGTCCTTTGTCCATGGTTTTACAGCTAGTAAGTTAAGCAAATCAGGTTTCAAACCTAGTTTTTCTGCATCAGAGCCCATGTTCCTAACCACTATGTTACATTCCTCTCTTGAACTCAGAGGGGGTTCCCCTTCACTAAATCATGACACCCACCTTGGTAAAGAATTACCACTTTCTTAAAGCAAAATGACCATGATCTTCTGCCCTGTCCCTTCTTATCAGACAGTGGAAAGGACGGATCCAAGTTCATACAACATCTTGGATTATTTTCTCCTGGTGACAAGGTGTTGGGGGACATGAAGTGCAGATTGTTAAACTTTCTATCCTATATAATTTCCACCAGCTCCCACCAGACTATTCGAGACTTTGTTAGACAGAGTGACTGCAAATAAGGTCATAGATTCCATTCCTCTTTGGGTCAGTTGGAATCAACATAAGGCATGATGTAATTTGCTCACCCACGCAAATACCAATAATTCTCTGTGTAATTTCCTGTCGTTGGTTGGGAGGAAGGCTGAGTCTGAGGGAACTTATGAGAATCCCATCCACGTTATTTTCAAATCATTGAGTTCCTACTAAAGGAACTCAATGTGGACCAGTGGGGCAGTGTGGCCAAGGGAACACGTGGCAGCTCACTCCAAAGTTGAGCTGTGGAAGGGCAATAAGTTCACCATAAGTGGACTGTCTGTGCCATCCCCACCCTCCATAGGGGTATTCAGCCTCCTTTCTCACCTCCATTTGACCCAAAAAACAATGGAAAAATGGAAACCTACTATTTGACCCATGGGTTTCCAGGCTTGTGACAGTTTCAACATAAAACCCTGGTGAAAGCTGGACTCAAGATCAAGTCCTAGGTTTGAAGCCCTGAGAGGAGCTTCAAACGATGCTCAGCGATGCTGGAGAAGAAAGACATAACTGGTCTCCCACAGGACACTTGGTGTTGTTAGCCAGCCAGCTGCACAGTGAGAATGACAGAGGGCTTCGCTGCATTGCTCAAAGGAGAGTTCACTGGGCACCAGTTTTCACTGGGGAGGAAAGAGTGAATGCTCAATAAGGGCTGCTTAGTACATTAAAGAAAATGGTGGAAGAGAGACTTCTAGACTCAAACACAAGGAAGGATAGAGACTGGAACAGTCTTTAATGCACGGTGACCTCATCTACTAGTAAACATGTTTCCATGAGTGTTAAGCTTGGACCAATCACACTGGCCACTCCTCTTCCCTTGGGAAAGAGTGAGTGAGGGATTAGGGAGAGAGGCACATTCTCATTCCTTTGCATTTACCACATGTGGAAAATGGACAGAAGTCATCACCTAATCTTTGAAAAGATACTAGCATACAAAGAAATGAGCATCAGCCTCTCTCAGTGAGGCCAAGTGGAGGGTTGCTAACTTTGAAGACTAGTCAAAAAACCAGTGAGGAGTGTGAGAACGTGCCCAGGGAGAAGCTGAAAGGATTGAGGACCAGCCCATTTATTGTAGCCATTGCCTCCTGGGAAACGAACCTGTGCCTTAGGCACAGCTCTGATGTGTGGGGCAGTTGTGTCCATGAGAGAATGCAGAGACATCACCAGAGGAGCAGATGCTAAATGCTTCTTAGCATGAGACTAGAGATGTGAGCCAAATGGGAGGCAGGGAACCAGAAAAAGAAGGGAGGAGACCACCAGCGGGGACAAAAGGGAGGTGGGTGGCAGCAACTCACTCTAGACATGGCTGCGTTCCCTCGCAGGTGGACTGCTGTCTCCCCAGAGGGCTCAGGCTATGGTGGGTGGACGCTGTCCAAGGGAGGCTTAATGACCTCCTCATTTGGGTTTCTTTGTTCTATAAAGGCATGTGCGACCGCATTAGTATGCTCAGCGCAGGGCCTCCTTTTGTTGTGGCAGGTGCTGTAGGAATTCAGAACAGCTGATGTGTCATAAAATCATGAGCCTGCGGAGAGCCCTGGGAGGTCAGAAAGCTCAGGCCCCTGCCCCTCACATCTGGTCCATCAGTTGAAAGATGCAACAGCTTAGAAATATTTTTTTAATTGTGTTTATTGTACTTCATCTTCTTATTTCAAGAGTGATACACGTTCATTGGAGAAAATGTGGAGTATGCAATAAAGCACACAAAAGAAAACAAAAATAATTTCTAACCTTATCACCACCCAAGGAGAGCTGCTGTTAACTTTTTGGTGGAGAACCTACTTCTCTTTCTATCTCTCACCTGTGTGGTATGGGGTGTGTGTGTGTGTGTGTTGTAAATATATAAAAAGTAAGCAGACTTTTTCTATTACTCCAGAATTAGCAAATAAAAACATGACCAGAGGCATTAAATGCCACACACTCTAAATAGAGCTAAACACCTTTCTCGAGCCTTGCCAAGTAGTGGATACACTGGCACTGCTACCTTCAACCCGCACCCAGCACCACCAGCACCATTTTTTTCCATCTATAAGAGAAGACTAGGGAGAGGAGAAAGAGGCACTCCATGACTGTCGAATGGAAATGCTGGGCTATAGCATATCCAAGAGTTAAACAGGGGGTCTATGAAAGATGGAAGGAGCTTTCTAAGAAAATAACTCCTAAATGTTGGGAACATTTCCTGCAAAATGGACATACTGACGCTGCCATCCCTGGATGGCCACCTGATGAGAGAAGCCTTGCTGATTTACTCTGTTTCTACCTAAATAGGTAAATAGAACATCAGAGCTTGAGCAGGACAGAGAGAGGGCATCGTGGAGCAGCCTGTTCCTTCAGTTGTCATGGCAAAGAGGCATCAACTTTCTGGAGGTCAAGGGGACACCGCAGAAGATAGTCTTGACCCATCTTTCTCACCCTCCATGTAAGAGAGTGGGTTGCCACGGCAGAGGGCCTGAGAAGCTGGAGGCTCTGGGTGAACTCCCAAGGGGACGCCTGAAGGACATCGGGAAGTTGTCAGCCAGGTCTTCTGCACTTAGGAGGTCCCTGAGGAGCAACCTGAGAAAACTGACAATGTACCCACCAAGAGAGAGCCACAGAGAGGGGACTCAGCCATGGACAGGGCCCTGAGGTCCCATCAGTGTGAACAAAAGAAACAATGACAACTAGCAGAGGGGAGCGCAATGGCAGTCAGCTCAGTAAGCAATGCTCGTCCCTGCCCTCTTTCTCCTCCTCTCTTCAACGCACCAGAGGACCTGTCGCTTTATATGAGGGAGCGAAGAGGACTGTTTCCAGGGAAAGGAAGAGGGAGGAAGAGGAAAGGGTGGGCTAGGTTCTTCCCATTCATGTTCTCCAAGCCTCACACCTGGATAGAATGGAAGGAGAGGAGAAGATGAGGTTGGCCTTTTAAACTGAAAGAACGTATTATACTTAAGGCAAAGAGGAAGTTCCGGAATCTGCTACATGATGGGTAAGAGATAGTTAACACAATGTCATCGGGAACAGGAGATGTTTTTAAATGACGTTTTTTTTTCTCTCTCTCTCAACAAAATAGCTAAAGCAATAAAGAAAAACTTACTCCAAATGATTAGAAGCTTACCTCCTTCCCACCGCACCAAGCCTTTACGTCTCCAAAGGGAAAAAAGTGAACAACACAAGTTATATGACAAATGATTTATTTTGCTAATAATTTTTTGCAAAATTATTTTGAGATGAATTTAGATCTTTAAAGGGCATTATAAATGAAGTTATTATATTTCCATTTTCCCCAAAATTTCACTCTATCAAACCCACCAAAGAAAAACACTAGCCTTGAAGCTTTTCTGAAATGTCCTCTCTCCCTATCTTGGTCCTTGTTTTCCTTCAACCATGCAAAGCTCCTCAGGTTCAGGAGCAGCTACATAAGAATGCATGGCTATCCTTGAAGAACCTACCTTGTGTGGTGCTTGGTACATCTTCATACATTCAATGTGGATTTACTCCACACTAGCATATAAGAAATAGCATATCAATGTATTTTCTAAATCAGGTAAGCCTACCTGTGAGTGCCTGATGGACAGAGCTGCAGGAAAGCTCAACAGCAGTCATTATGGGACGGTCCCTCTTCTTCTCCAATGTTGTACAAGTACCCCATCCTACTTCCTGGTCTAAAACATTTGGGCACAGGCCCTCTAGTCTTCACTCTGTCCATGTCATCCCTCAAATGTGCCTCCTGGTGTCTAACCTCCCTAGCTTTGTAACTGATCACACCCCACCCAGGATAAAACATCAAACAGCCCTCAGGCCCTTGCCATTTGCAGAAGCCCTGAAACTCTTTTCTTCTCCAAGTCAGAGAAATACCCAGCGCCAGTGTATAAGCCAGTGTTTGGGGATCATTCTTCTGGGGGTTGTACTTAAGAACAAATACTTTCCACCCTAAAGATCTCAAAGATCTGTTTTAGGAGGCTGGACACACCAGGCAATCTTCAGTCCGCCATGGGTAGAGATAGCAAAAAAAAGTGCACCGAGCAGCCACACGGTGCCAGGCACTTTGTCGTATCATCTCCTATGTCCCCGACCAAACTGCAAGGTAGAAATTGTGATTTGAAGATGAATAAACAAAAGACCAGGGACATTTTTTTAAGAAGTCCCCAAGTCGTACAGCTATTTCACACTTCAAGGATGGCCTGGTGAAAACCTGCAGTTCATCTTAATAAGAATTACCATTTCTTGAGCTCTGCCCTGTACTTAGGCACTGCACTGAGCACTTTAGATCCATTCGTTTCCATACCAACTCTATAACGTATTGTCTTTATCTCTACCTAAGAGATGAGATCCACTGCAGCTCAGAGAAGCCAAGTTCTTTGCCCAAACTCACACATCTGGGGAATGATGGAGCCTGGATGCTAAACTGCTATTTAAATCCAAAAGTCTGATTGTTAATCGGTGCACAGCACAGCCTCTACCCAAGTCTGTAAAATGGAGGTCTAGCCCCAGTGGGACTGGGACATGGTTGGGGAGGGAAGTGAGTAAAGTGAGCAGGGAGAGAAGAGAGAGGAGCACGGACTGGTATTCCTGGTGCTGTCTCGGCCTCACCACTGAGTATTTTACAGGAATGAATCACAGAACAAAAGGGCAGAGGCCTTGTTTACTTTGTTTGACAAACCACACACTGTAGAATGAGAATAATTATTAGTCATCTGTGAGCCTTGTGATGCTAGTGGCTTAGTCATTCAATAAGTATTATAGATCACACGTTTCTAACCCTCTGGGTAGTGCTTCAAGCCACCTACTGAATCCTCAAACAGCCCTCAAGGTCTCAAATCCTATGGGGCAGAGGGTGGCTACAGACGCTCTGCAGGAGCTATGCATTCTTCTTACTAAGATATGGAAACTTTTCGGTCAATGACCATCAAGAGGTCATTGAGCGGAATGAACAGGAAACCCCTCTCCTGCTTCCAAGGAATTTCCTTTCAAGCAAGGGAAGATACTCCAAGCAGTTTTAAGTCTCCCTTAGGGCAGAGGAGCTTCATCTCGACTGTATGTACTTGACATTTATGAGAGATGCTATAAGTGCAAAAGAGATATGAGAGAAAAAATACAACAGGTGTACAAATGGGTAAGGATACCCCAAAAAGCATTGAAGTTGGTTTTATAATGGAAGAGCTGAAAAGGACATGTGACTTTTAATTTAGCAGCACCACTCCTGGAAATTCATCCTATAGAAACCATTTAACTATCATAAAATCTTTAAGTACAAAGATGGTCATCAAGGTGTTACTTATCAAAATGTTACAAAACACTTACATATCCAATTCTGAAGTGCGGTATGTTCAATGAGTGGATTGTAGTAGATTGTAGTCATTGAAGTATATAATTTTAAAGGCTTTATAACATAAAAAAATGTTATATTATGTATTAAGTGGAAAATAGTACTAAATTTATGTAGAATATAATTATAATTATGAAAACCAAACAACCAAATTGTTTGACGGGAAAGAGAAAAGACTGAAAGGAAGTAAACATAACTATGCATAGCAGTTGCTTTGAGAAGTGATTGAAATGTTAATTCTTCTTTTTTTTTTTTTGCATTTTCCAAAATGTTTATAATGAACACATGTTGCTCTTATAATAGAGAAAAACAATAAACAATAAATATCACTGATGGGTTATTTGATTGATTATCTGTATTAACTCAGTTCTACTATAATTAATCCATATATGTTACTGGACAAAAGCAATGAGTTTGATGCCCATCATGCACAGAGAAACCAAAAGTCTGAGATTACAGGTTTTTGCAGAGAAAAAGAGATTTATTCATTAGGCCAGTTGAATGAGAAGACCAGAGATGAAATTCAAATTAGTCTCACCAAACAAAGGCTTAGGGTGAGTTTTAAGAGGTGAGGATAAAGAGAGGTTATACATGTTTATTAATTCTAATTCAAGGAGTCTAATTGGGTAGTCTTGGAACTAAGTCCTCTAAGATTAGATACCTGGAAGGGGCAAGAGAGAACAAAGAAATTCCAACCTGGCAGAGTTTGATTTATCAGTCCTATGTGTTTCCTCATTTGGTCCCTGCACTGGCTCTTCATTAGTGACAGATGCCGTGCTTCTTAATGGGCTCTGGGTATAAAAGTAGCATACCTGGTACTTAAGTACTATGAATCTTGGTTCCGCTGTGTCCTTGAGGTCAGTTTAGGGTTATTGAGCTATTCACTGTGCCATCTCAAACCTCTGGCGGGACCTGGTGGTCTCTGGAGCACTCTGAGGAGGCCTGCTCTTTCTCCAAAATTGGAGGAAGAAAAGTATTAGGGTCTGGTTTCAGTGCTATGGCCCAGTTTCATATACTGTTGGTGACAGCAATAATCCAAGGTTTAAGAATGGACCCCTGTGCCGGCTGAGTGGCTCGTTGATTAAGAGTTGGCTTGGGAGCGTGAGCTCTGAGCAGCAGGGCCAAATGTTCAGATCCCACAGGGGCCAGTGACACAGCAGCCTCTACAGCTAAAACAGCTCGAACTGCAGCTGGGCTGCCGTGAGTCGCCGGCGACAGAGTAGGCTGCAGTCAGGCTACAGTGGGCTGCCATGAGCTACTGTGAGTGGCCGGCAGCCAGCATGAGTGGCCAGCAGCCGGTGTGAGCCGCCGTGAGAGGCCATCCAACGGCTGGTGACTGACTGATCTGCCTCAGCTGGGAAGACTGCAATGATAATACCAACATGGGCCAGTGAAGCGACATCCTCCACAACTAGAGTGAAGAACAAAAGGAGGGCAACTTGTCTGTTCCCCTTCCCCGATTCCCCAACACTGTTCCCTCCCCCAATTCCCCAATAAAATCTTTAAAGAGAAGAAGAAGAAGAAGAAGAAGAAGAAGAAGAAGAAGAAGAAGAAGAAGAAGAAGAAGAAGAGGAAGAAGAAGAAGAAGAATGAACCTCCCTGGCACAGCTTGGTGTTCCAAGCCTTGCTTCATCTTATAAAGCCTACCTCCAATCCAAACTTCTCCCTCATTGTGGTCCAAAAGATGATGCACAAATCTGCACAATTTGATCCGGCTTTCCTGTTCCCTGCTTTTGTCCTAATGATTCTGCTTCCCAATGTGCCTTTCCTCCTTACACCACCTCTCTCCAGAAGCCAATGTTGAAAAACTCACCCCATACACTTCATACCTTCCTGAGTGATCTAAGGCAAATTATTTCACTTCTCAGAGTTTCCATTTCTACATTTCTCTAAAATGGAAACAATTTCTGATGAAGCAAAAAAAGGGTTAATATAAGTGAGCCTGAAGGGGGACTGCCTGCATCCCCTCCCCAGAAACCACCCAGGCTCATCCCTTAGAAATAAATCAAGGGTGTCCAAGCACTCCTATAAAGGGGAGATAAAACCCTAACTGGAGTAATCTGTTTTTGAAGCCTGCACAAACTGCTGGAACTTGTCCATTTTTTGAACTCTAGCCTCATTATAATACAACCAAAATAAAATGAATATTAAGGTTTGCCCACCCACACTTGGGTTATACTATATGCATTCCAGGTAAGAGTATGCGCAGAAAGAAACTAGGTATCTAACCAACATATGTCGATCAAATGACCTCAGTCTATACATCACATCTCCTGCTATAAAAAAATTAACCTACCTTTTCCTATATTAGAAAAAGCTAACCTAAAGTTAGGGGCAGATGTCTGCCCTAGCAACTTCTATGCCGGCATATTCCTTCTTGAATAAACCTCCTTGCTTTCCTCATTTCAGGCTGAGTTTGTGAATTCCTTCACCTTTTGTGAATGCCTAGGGGTTAATTCCAATGACACAACAATTTCTACCTTGCTTTTTCTCATTATTACACAAAAGTATCTATGTCAAGTGCCTGGCATATAGTAGGCACACAAAAAATATATATTAATGGTAACTATTATTTTTGTCTGTTCTCCCTCTGAATCCTATTCCTAACCTGCAACTACCTCAGCACCTGGCACATAGAAATGACTTCATTCATGTTTGTTGCATTAGTAGATGCCTCTGGTGATGAAAGCCGACCCTGGCAGATAAGGACCTATGACAACTTGTCTCCACACCAAAGCACAAATTAAGAAGCCAGTCACAAAAGAGAACATTCTTCCTACATAGGGGAAGAGCTTTATCAGCTTTGATCAGAAAGAGGCTTTGGAAAATTGCCTGCAGGCATCACTGGTAGAATTTGCACACAAAGCAAAGAATTTGAGAAAATAAGATGGAAAGTTTCCTCCTCTTTCTCCCCACACCCACATCAGGCCCCCAGCTCACAAGGATTTGGGTTGTGTTTTTAAATGGGCTTCTGCACTTTTCCAGAAATCAGCTAGATACCGGTGCATCCCCACAGCTGAGTAAGCACAATTCAGATGAAAGATGTATCCTGGGGGCAGGATAAACTGAGACCCAGCTGTCCCTAGAGCTTGCGCAACTTTTCTTGTCTGGTGAGAACAAGAGAGTGAATTGAGTGTTCCATGTCCTACGTCATGCAGGGTTAGCAGTCTCAAAGTTCATTTTGAAGGGATAGCCACTATGCCTGGGGATCTCACTGAACTTCCTCTGGATCTCATGTACTCAGAAAATCCATGGTTAGAGAGTGGCAGGGATTCTTCTGCTTGGCGTTTACAGAGAAACCAGCCCTACTCACAAGCAAGCAAAGTAATCCTTTTCAATCTGCAAAAACTCAAAGCAGCTCTATTGCATAAAGCAGTCACTCTTTAAATGAAAATTAAATATTGTACAAGCTGTGTCATCTGTTGATAGATGGTTCTAAGGAGGGGTGCTTACGGGGAGGAGGAGTTGATGAGCGATCCAGAAGTTTGAACATAACATTTGTACACCAGCTTTTGGTTCACAGTGAAAAGCAGTCTGCTTGACAAATTGTCTTCCAGGTCCATTAAATTATTCATTAATTCAACAAACACTCAACAACAAACTACTTTTCATTTGCTTTTTCATTTATTCATTCAATAAATATTTACTGAGCACAGAATGGATACCAGGCACTGTCCTGTGTTATGAGGAATATAAACAGTAAATGCTCATACATATTTGTTGAGTGAACAGAATATGCTAAAAATTGCCTAAGGTCACACAGTGGGTTAGTACTAGAGCTCCGTGTGTATCCATGATCCTGACCTAGAACCCATCCCTTTGACCTCATGCTATATTACCTCCCAAAGATGTAAGATATGCAGATGTTAAGATGCAACCTTGGCCTCAAGGAGTTTAGATTTTAGGAGAGCTAAGACATGTCAGTACATTAAGAGAGGTTCAAAAGAAAGTATCAGGGATACTTGGAGAAAGAAAAAAGAAAAAAATGATTTCCTCTTTCCTGGAGAAAGCGAGAAGCGTCCTTAGAAATGACAGAATTTGAGGTGACTCTTATTGGACAAGGAGAATTTGAACAAGCATCACTGGGCAGACATGGTATTCTAAGTTAAAGAAACAGCATCAGTAAATTACAAAGGAATGCAAGCAGGAGGTATGGAAAGGGCAAGTGGCTCAGACTGGCTGGAGCATCAGTGATTATGAAGAGTGACAGAGGGGAAAGGGCTGGCAGCCGGCCAAGGCAAGTGTGCCCGTGAAACTTACTACCTTTGTAGGGATACCTTCCCAGGTCATATTCATTCTGCTAAAACATATCCTGCCAGCAGCTACTGAGCCCTGATGAGGGCATTTGCTCTCCTTAGAGTGAGAGATATGGCATTACTCTAAAAAAAAATCCATGAGAACGATTTCCATTTTAAAGAACAGACTCAAGCAAGACAGTCATTCTGGAGTTTCTAAGTCATTCTGTCCATCTTGTGAAACTGTTGATATGATAACAGCTCTCTTTCACACACACAACAAATTGCCTCTAGGGTCTGACCCAGGGTAAGTACCTGTTGGGTGCATTCCTGGAGCAGAGAAGGAAAACAATGCTGCTTACCATGGGTACCCAGCCCACTTCTTCTTTGGGCTCATCAGGCAATATTCTGAGATCTATTTGACCCCTTCTGGAGCCTCTACATGGGGCAGGGGAGACCTGTTCAGAGGACCGGTGTTCTGTTTACCAACATACATGAGAGAACTGGCTTTGGAATGTGCTCCACACAGGTCAATTCCACCTGGAGCCATGTTATCCAGTCTGTGCTCCTACCTTAAGGGAGGGGGACTTGAGGTGGGGAGGAAATGCACATCCGGTTATATGATCAATAATTGATGTCCAGCCTGCATAAGAGAAGACTAAGAGGTTTGGGGGTAGGGGGCAAGAAGTATCTTCAAATGTTTAAAACATAATCATATATAAAGGAATATGTGACTCTAAAGGACAGAATTTAAATTCATATGATTATGTAGTAAGCATTGTGTTAAATAATTATATATGTAATCTTACCTAATTCCCAGAAAAGCACTATTATGGGCATTCATATTCTCATTTTTCAGCTAAAAATTCACATTATTCAGGGGTCTCAAAAGGACAGAAACTCTCTTGAGGTTCTACAGACAACAGGTGATGGAGTTGGACCGCAAACCCATACCAGCCTAACTCTATCTTCTAGTTCCCCAGGTTGCATCCTCACTATACCATGCCTTACGGTTCTTTTCTGGTAACTACTATAGATACAAAATGGGAGGAACTACAAGGAGACAAATTTTAGCTCAATATAAGTAATCCTGTCACATTTAACGAAATGACTTGAGGAAGAAATATACCTATCCTCTAGACTTCATACTCCCTTCCAAACAAATGAAGTAGCAAAAATAAGCCCATTACTTTATTTCTTGCAATAGGTCTCCACAGTCTGTAAGATGCTGTTGAATAGAGACCTACCTCCCTAGTAGCTGTCCATGGGCTATAAGACTGGGACCAATAGAAACTTCTCAGCAAGGCTTTTAACCCAAGCCCCTCATGATCCAGCTCCTACCCATCTCTCCTCCCTGACTTTCCACCTACCCTCAACTCATATCCTCTCTTGCAGCCTCACCAAACCACCTGCTGGTCTCCAAATAGAGGGCCACACCTCAGGGGCTTTCCACACCCTATTTCCTCCTCATCAATAAAACTAGGCAGCCGCCTTCCTACAAGCTGATATTCTTAAACACTTTTCACTATTTATTTGGTGTCAATGGAGAGAAAATACATTTTTTCTGTTAATTAAAATGTTAAGTACATTCTTCTTAAGGCCAGTAAATAATGTGTCATTTACCATTTCATCTTCTTCTTTCACTGCCTTTTAAAACAAAATGCCACTTCTATAAGCATATGAGTGACCAAGGAGAATCTACTCAACATCTCCTAGAGAAGATGCGGGTGGGCATTTATATCACATGAAATATGGCACGTTATAGAAAATAGCACCTTCTGCAAGTCTTTTCTTACAGGCATCTTTTCTCAGCCACGCTGGGTCTTCTCCCAGCTTTCCCCCTGGTCACGGTCCCCACCACCACATAGCACTTCGACCCCCAAATGTACTTACCCCCTACTGCTTAATACTCCTTAATGCATTTTTTTATTTACTTAATAATCTTCCAGGGTGCAAAGCTATTATGTAAATAATTAAAGTTATGTTTATGAGTAGCAAAAAGGAATTCTAATTTTTCATAATATATTAAATTCAACACGAGTGTTTTATTATGTGTACCAAGTAAGAGGAGGTTACAGTCCTCAACACATAGTAGGAACTACATGTAAACTCCTAAGTCAGCTGGCACCTTATTCCAATTTATTCTAGAGATATTTTGTGCGCCTCATAGAGTAGGGCCCTGGATAGTCGCCTTGTATCTTTATCCAGATCTCTCCCTGGGAAACTCCTGCTTACACCACAAGATTTAGCTGAATGAAGATTTATGTGAATGAAACCTATCCTGACTCTACCCGCCCCTAACCACTGCCCAGTCTCCCTTCAATGTTCTAGAAATTTCATGTAAACTTCAATACTATGATTATTTTATAGGATCTACAAATATTGAGGCATTTATCAAAGTATCTGCTATCTGCCCTCACTAACCTGTGAGTTCCTACGACAAAGATTTTCTCTAATTTATCTCTGATTCTGCATAATCTCAGAATAGAGACTAAAACAGTCTGTTTTACAAAACAACAAAAAAAGTTTCTTATATTAAATTGAACACTTACATCTCTTCCAACTTCTATTTAAACAAATGCATGTATAAAATAATTATGTACATATATACATACATATCCATGTATGTATATTTATGTACACAAACACACACACACACATACCGATCTTGATTCCAAGCCAAGTTGACAGAAAACTGATTTTGAAGGCAAAGCCAACCCAGTATTCCCCACCTTTAATCCAGTAAAAAGAAAGCTGGTCGTGATACAGTCCCAAGCACAGAATTTTCTGTAGGAGGAAGAAATATGAAGGCAAGGAAACAGGAGGTAATTTGTAAGGGAAAATGAAGCACACGGCAAGTTAGATTCCCCAAGGTTCCTAAACTGGTAGTTAATTGAATCCAGTGTTCCAAGACCTTAATTTTAAACAAGGTCTTTGGGAGAAACAGTCAGTCACTCTCCCTCAGGCAAAATGAAAACCCTTTTCCTTAACTCTGAGACCTAACAAAGCTCCCAGCTTCCGCCTTAATCCTTGTGCCCACGGTGGGAGGCTGCACTCTAGGGGACTTTCGCAGGCAGGCTTTGAGCTCACTTCCTCCTGCCCCTCCCGCACCCCAGTTTATCTGCAAACCCCTATAGGTATTCTTTAATTCAAAGCTCTCTGCCTGAAAACATCAGGCTTCCCAGATGTGAGCTCTCGCCAACTTGAGCCAGGCCATATGTGGCCTCCAATTCTTGATTTGGAGCCAGGAGCCAGAATGAATCTCTCCATCTCTTCTAGCAATTTGCTCTGTCTTCATTATCATTCCCTTGTTCCCTCTTGATTTAGAGTAACCTCATTCATTTGTTTGTTAATTCAGATTCATTCATTCATTCATTCATTCATTCATTCATTCATAAGTAGATAGTTATTGAATGTTTACTACATGTTTGGGCTGAAGATACACATAATAATAGTAGGAGTAGTAACAGTAGGCTTAGTAGCCAACATGTGTTGAAATTACTGTTCATTGTAACAAAAATCACATGAAGAGAAAACAAAATCTGGGTCATTCTTTATCTCATTTAATCCCCACAAAAACCCCATGGCGTGGGGAATATTAGCATTGGCACTTTAGAAATGAGGGGCAGAGAGATTGAATGACTTGTTGAATCAGTTTAGAAGAGTTTCATCTGTAAGTAACAGAAAAATCAGCGCAGTGTGGCCTAAACCATGAGAGAAACGTCTTATCTAATAAATGCAACAGGGAAAACAGACGGAAGCAGCTCTAGAGCTGGGGAATTCAGAAACTTCACGTCTGGGTTATTTCCAGCCTTTCACTCTGCCAGGCCCTGTGTCCTCAGCTGGGGTCTCCTCAGAACTGCAACAAGCTTACAGCAGTTTCAAGAGGTTTATCCAGGCCCAATAATCCATAGGAAAAGACTGAAAACATAATTCTTTGTGTTCCTGTTAGTTTCCTGTCGCTGCTTAACTAAGTGCCACAAATTGGGTGGCTTCAAACAACAGAAACTGGTCTCTCACTGTCCTGGAGGCTCCAAGTCTGAAATCAAGCTGTTAGCAGAGTCACCCCCTATCACTGAAAGCTCTAGAAAAGGTTACTTTTCCACCTCTTCCCAGGCGCCCGTGGCTCCTGCCATCCTTGGCGCTCCTTGGTTTGTAGACTCCTTGTTCCTATCTCTGCTCCTGAGAGATTGTTTTCTCAGTGAGTGTGTCCCTCGGTCTCCCTCTGTCTCCTCTCTTCTTATAAGGACACTAGTTGTGTTGATTTAGGGCCCATTCTAAACCAGTCTGACCTCATCTTAACTTGATGACATCTGCAAAGACCCTATTTCCAAATAAGGTCACATTCATAGGTATGTGTGTGACTGGGGGTGGTGGGTGGTATTAGGATTAAATAAAATACATCTTTTTGTTTTTCCCAAAATCGTAGGACATTTTTGTTTGGTTGGTTTAATTTTTAATTAAATTTATTGGGGTGACATTGGTTAATAAAATTATATAGGTTTTAAGCATAAAATTCTGTAATACATCATCCATTATTTATATCGCATTGTGTGTTTTCCAACCAAAAAGACATCTTTTGATGACAAAATCCAACCCACATCAGTATCTTATTTTAAAAGCTAGAAAACTTTCCATGGAAGACCCCTAATCAACTCCTTATATCTCATTTTTCAGAACTACCTCACATGCCAAGGCAAAAACAACACTGCCTAGGGAAATGTGAACCACCGTGATCAGTTTAGACCAACCAGGACCCACTCTAGGGCCTGGGAAAGAAATGCAAGCAACCTTCCTAATGCGGTATGTGGCTAGAAGTGGAGAGTAGATGTCTAAACATCTTTTAGGAATAAGGAAGTGAAAAATTGATGAAATTGATGTCTTTGGGAAGAGCAACCAACAGTGTCTGCTATCCTTGTCCATGTGCCACATGGGTGTCAGATTCCAGAATCTGAGGTCTATGAGCTCTCAAACCTCCATCTAAACATTTGCTATGCACCATTCCTTATATTCTGCAAAGTGTTGTACTGTGGGCTTTACAGGTATCTTCTCCTTTAACTCACACCACAGTCCAATGAAGTACGTACCATTATTATAGAATATTATATTATAGAATATAATAGAATATTATATTATAGAATAAACTGAGGCATCAAACCCAAGTTTGCACAGCTTTCTTGGCAGTAGATATTTATTCAATTCAGCATCTACCCCCAGACTGTGAGCAAATCAAGGTAAAAAACTACATCAAACTCATTTTTGTGAACCCATCACCCAGTACCATCCCTAGTATAGGGAAAATATTTTCCTACATTTTTTGCTACATGAAGATACTGGTGAATGTTTGCTATGTGAAGATACCGGCTATCCCTCCCAGAGAATTATTTGTCAATTTTAAAGAGGACATTTGAATTCTAATTTCTTCAAAGCATTCATTTTCTTTTTATTAGGTCCACCATTATGACTAAGAAATCCTCCTTTGCACACCTAAATGGCACTTGGTTCTTTTGGTCAGTGGAAATTAACATATAAGGTAAGATCCTTTGCTTCTCTTGGCCTGCTTGAGCCTCAGAAATGCCCCCAGCCTCAGAAATGGGCATCCCGTTGTTTTTCCCCAAGGGAAGGAATGCCCACCATGTAATTCATTCCCCAAATTCTTTTTGTTTGTTTGTTTGTTTGTTTGCAGTGTCACTGGCCCTCATATGTGGGACTGAACCGGGGCCGCTGGCTTCCCAAGCCAACGCTTAACCACCACGCCACTCGGCCGGCCCTCATTCATCAAATTCTTTATGAGTGCTCTGACTGGAAAATCATGTGTTCCATGATCGGGAAGAGGCAGGAAAAGCATGGGAGGACAGAACCTGGAAAGGAAGATTCAGGGGCTTCTTTTGCGAAGTAAGTTAGGAGAAAGGGAACTGGTCTAGACTCAGCCTGGGACCCTCCCTCAGCTCGGCCGCTGAACAGCCTGGCTCATGAAGCTGGACAAGCGGCTTCCTGCTTTATGGCTCAGTTTCCTCATCTAAGAAATGAAGGGGTTAAACTAGATTATGTTTCAAATCTCTTCGGTCATGACATTCAAAACTTGGAAATCATGTCTCCCTGGGTTTACTGTGAGCATTTCAACTCTGCTTCTGTCTGCCATTCCTCCCATTCCATTTGCTAATTCATGAATCTGGTTGGTGACAATAATGTGAAGGATAATAAGTTAAAATTATGCTTCCACTGAACAATTTGGTTTAAAACTTCTTTCATATTCACAATCTTGATTCTTTCTTATGACAGCCCTGTGAGAGCACTAATTTTCCCACTTTTAAAACTCAAATAATTGGAAAATGATGGGGCTTGCCCAAAGTTACTCAGCTTATAAGTATCAAATCCAGACTTGAACTCAGGTGTTCCGCTCCAAGGTACCCTGGAGTCTAACTCCTCAGCACACAGAATCTCACAGCACACAGGAACCCGCTGCTTCACACCCCTAGGAGAACCCTAACTTAACATTTATCCTAAGGAGATGAAAGAGCACAGATTAAATTGTTAATTTGGATCACAAATGCCTTTGTTATTTTAGAATCAAACTATAACTCATGACAAGGAATTCAATAGAAGGAGAAACTGTCTAAAAACAAAGTTGTCTGAGAGACAGTGAGTTGCTTGGAGACATGGTAAACTGTCCATTGTAGACAATATTCAAGTATAGGATAAGTGAACACCTGATGGGATTATAGTAATTAGGCTTTGAAATAAAAACTGCATTAGGCTTTGGAATAAAAACTGCATCACTTGTGAGATATCACTTGCGGTGAGATAATTTGGAGACTTTTGAGCTTGTCTGGAGGTTTTTTTCTATAAAAAAATTTATGAATCAGCAATGAACAATTGGAATTTGAAGTTAAAAACACAATACTATTCATACTAATATCAAAAATATGAAATTCTTTAAGTACAAATATAACAAAATATGTATAAAATCCATAGCAGGACAACTTCAAATTTCTCATACAAAAAAAAAAAAATCTAAATAAATGGAGAAATATTCCATGTTCATAGATAGGAAGACTCAGTATTGTCAAGGTGGCAGTTCTACCCAGCTTGACTTATAGAATCAACACAATCCCAATCAAAATCTCAGAAAGTAATTTTGTGGGTATCAAATTGATTCTAAGCTTCATGTGGAAAGCCATAAGACCCAGGATAGCCAACAAAATATTGAAGAATAGCAAAGCTGGAGGACTCACAGCACTTGACTTCAAAGTTTAGTAACCAAGATAGTGTGATTTTAACAAGAGAATTGACAAAAAGATTAATAAAACAGAACAGACAGCATAGAAGTAGACCCAAAAAATTATATTTAACTGACCTTTGACAAAGGAGCCAAAGCAATTCATAGGAGGAAAGACAGTATTTTCAACAAATGATGCTGGAACAAAAAATAAATATAAATACAGAACTTTGACCTTTTTAAAAAAAATTAACTCAAAGTGAATCATAGATCTAAATGTAAAATGTAAAGCTATAGAAGATAACATAGGAGAATACCTAGGTGACGTTGGGCTTGGTTGATGACTTTTAAGAATCTACACCAACAGAACAATCCATGAAAGAACAAATTGACAAGTTGGACTTCATTAAAATTAAAAATATTCTGCTCTGTGAAAGATACTGTAAAGAGAATAAAGAGATTAGATGCACACTGAGAGAAAATATTTACAAAATACATAACTGATAAAATACTTGTAGCTAAAATATACAAGAAAACCTTTAAACCTCAAGTATAAGAAAACAAATTACACAATTTAAAAATGAACAGAACCAGGCCAGCCGAGAGGCGCATCAGTTAAGAGCTGGTTTTGGGAAGCCAGCAGCCCCGGTTCGGATCCCACATATGAGGGCCAGTGACACTGCCCTCTACAGCTAACAACAGCTCCACCTGAAGCTGGGCTGTGCAAGCCCCGGTGATGGTGTGGGCTGCAGCCCCTGCTGCAGTGGGCTGCCATAGGCTACAGTGAGTGGCCGGCAGCCAGCGTGAGCAGTCGGCAGCCGGTGTGAGCTGCCAAGAGCTGCCGTGAGCAGCTGTCCAGAGGCCAGCGACCAATCTGCCTCACCCAGGAAGAGAGTAATGGCGATATCAACATGGGCCAGTGAAGCAATCCACAACTAGACTGAAAAACAAAAGGACAGCAACTTCTCTATTCCCCTTCCCTGGTTCCCCAACACTGTTCCCCTCCCCCAATTCCTCAATAAAATCTGTATAAAAAAAAAAAAATCAGTGACTGTCATAGGTTCAGGGAGAGGAGAAAGAGATGAATAGGTGGACCACAGAATTTTTACAGTGCTGATACAATAATGGTGAAAATGATATGATGTATGATATGATATGTGTGATAGGATATATATGATACTATAATGGTAGATACATAACAATATGCATTTGTCAAAACCCATAGAATATACAATAGCAAGAATAAATCTGAATGTAAACTATGAGCTTCAGTCAATAAAAATGTATCAATATCAGTTCATCAATTTTAACAAATGTACCATACCAATGCAAGATGTCAATTACAAAGGTGACTGTAGAGGCAGAAGAGGGAGAAGACAGGTAACACGCTCTAGCTGAAGCACGCATGTTTTGAAACCTTGACAGCTAGAAGCATGCCCCTGGCATTTGCAAGCTGCCAGCAATCCGGCTTCTTCATATGGGGAGGCTCAATTCCTCTGAGGGAAGATGGCACCTTTATTGAGGGGGGGACAACAAACACTTACAGCGCATTTTAATTAGAAAAACCTAAAGGAAGATCCTCTTCTAAAATGGAGAAACCCAAATCAAGAAGCAACCATTCACATCTATGAGCCGTGTTACCGGGCCAAGGGTTTAGAGGGAGCCTTACTGATTCTCTCTTGAGGCCTCCAGAGAAATCTGTTCAGGGCACTCCTCTCAGGGTGGTGACCACGGCCTCCTCGCAATGTGGAGATGGGTAAGGTCTAGGGAGAACACGGTAGCCTAGGGCCCTCAGGGCAGGGACTTGGGCTAAGGGCTCTGGGATATGCATTCCAGTGCATATTCACCTGCACTGGAATTCCTTTCTCATTCCACAGGCCTTCCGTAATGTTTTAGATACTGTACTGTAGAGAATTAAAGGACAGACCCCCCAGCTGATGCTTAAGGAAAAGCAGCATGGAAGGAGTCTCAGCTCTGAAAAAAGGCAGACTTAAAAAAGCCAGAGGCAACCTGAAAATACTCAAAACCTGAGGAAGGCAGGGCAGTTTGTGTCTGGTTAAACGGCACAGACGATCAGGGATCTGGGGGCTCTGAAAAGGAGGAGAAGGCTGTGTGGTGAAGGGATCACTGAAGATGTCCTGGCTGCACCCTGAAATGTGTAAAATCGGGGTACTGGTGGGAGAGAGGGCTTTCCTGGCACTAGCATGTGAGCAAATGGGCCACAGGGTGACCCGTTTCATAAAAAAAGTAAGTTCTATGCAGAAACGTCATTTTCCAGCCAATATGGTAGCAAAGAAATCGCTTCCTTGTACAAATTTTGGAAGCAGTTTGTGAGCTGGATCACACCCACACCCACATACACACACACACACACACACACACACACACACACACTCATACACACACATGCTGAGTAGTTGCTAAAAGAATCACAAAGCATGTCTGGCTCACTCTGAAGTTATTTTTCCTTCCCAGGCTTGAACACAAAATTGTGTTTTCACATCTCTTTCAATCCAAATCTCGTAGAACTGCTTAATAAGATTCAGACTTTCATTCCTTCCATCTCAGGAACTAAAGAAAAAGAAGTCTCCTGGGGTCTGCCCTGCTTGAATTCTCAGCAGACTCGACAATGGAAAAGTTCAAACATTATGGCCTCCAGTCATTTTCTAAAACAAACAAAACCAAAGCAAACCTCACAGGCTCCTTCATGGCTTACATGACTAAAATTCTCTTTCTCTCTCTCTCTCTCTCTCTCTCTCTCTCTCTCTCTCTCTCTCTCTCTCTCTCCCCCTCTCATTTTTTCTTGGTTTATTTTTTTTCCCCCCTCCTCCACATATTCTTCAAAAACATGTGAGTCATTAAAACTCGACTGATGATTCTCCACATATCAGTGTGAAATGTCAGTAAGCAAATTAAGCAAAAGTTCTGGCTGGGGAGATAACTCCAGTGGATTGCTGCAGAAGCTGCCTTTTCAGATCTGGCTGTCCCAGAGGAGGGAGGACGGGCAGGAGGCCAGGACAGAGAGATGAGGCAGATGTCAAGAACAAAGCTCATGGCTGAAAGACAATCTGAGAAGATACAGGAAGTTGGGGCAAAGCCAAAACCATCAACACTCCCATGAAGCTTGCACAGACCTTGGGGGTAAAGGAAGAAGAGAGATGAGATGATACAGGCAGCCATCCTGGGAACTGATCTGTCTGTGCAGTGTTTGCAGTGTGGGTAACCAACCACCACACACCCACAATTTCTTCCCTGAGTATCCTAATTGCCTCCTTGCCTTAACTAAGAAGGCTACCCCTCACCCCCTGGTCATCTCAGATGGAATCTGCCCATTCTCAATGTGTCCCTCCACTTGCCTCAGAGCTGTGTCAGCATGCTGGCTCTGTGCCACCTCTAGCTAGCTGTCTATGGTCTCAAGTCAAAGTCCTCTCCTCTTGAGGCTCACATCTTCCAGCTGCTTCAGCCTCTGCCCCCACCTTACCTGCTGTCCTTAGCCACCACTTGGCCATTCCTCATTCTGCCAGTGGTTTAAATGATGGTTTGATGATGATGGTGGTATCTGGCCCACATCATCCCCTTCATCTTATCTCCCTAGGTGATCTCAACATTCACAATGGTCATTCTATACACTCAGCAGACTTCGCAGGCCCATGGCTCCCTTATCTCACAGTCTCTCCTCTTTCTCCATGCAGCACTCACTTCTATTCATCATTCAACAGAAAGTGATGAATTCAACAAATTCACTGCACTGGGCATGGTGCTGCGGATACTGAAGTAAACACAGTCCCTGCCCTCAAGGAGTCTAATGGGAGAGAGAGTCACATAGGAGAAGGACACATAGAATCTCAATCTGGCAGGAAGGATTTGGCAACAGGGCCTCTCAGCAGAAAGGCAGGACCTAGAGTATAGAGATGGTAATAACCCATCTGGGCTACAGCAGGACCGCATCAGAGGGATCCAACTCCAGAAGATAAGGGGAGATTTGTATTAGCTACATAGTGTCTCAAACCTTGTGGAGGTTTAGGTTAAGTTTTCAAATGAGGAAGAAAAAGCTGATTACCAACCAGAAATCCATCAGCAGTGCAGTCATAAGCACAGGATCCTATTCCTGTGTATAACCTGGCATTGAATTCTATGCTAGTTCATGGAAGGTGCTCAGTAAATGTTGTTTAGGCAGAACTCATCCATGATGAATATAATAAGCATGATAAGGCCTGGAGGAAAAAAAGAAAAGCTACAGAACAATCCACAGGGCACCAAGAAGGCAGGATGGATACCTAAGCAAGACCAATTCTAGATCCCCTTTACTCTTGTGGATGGAGCTCCTAAAATACTCCACAATTGGTTTTTGGGGACCACTGGGACCAGGTGGAAGGTGATCAGCCTCAGGAGGTGGATGGGCATAGGACAATCAGTGCTAACTCTGAATCAACTGAGCTCAGAAACAATATGTGACACCCAGGGGAACCTGAAGCCAAAGCAAATCCATGTTCCAGCTTCTATACCTGCAGTCATGGTGGGAAGCAGCCAACGTCTGGAATGTGGACCACCGGACTCCAGATCAGAGACTTCCCATCAGGGTGACCAGCGAGTCCCCAGATCCACAGGAGTCTTCAAAGGTGACCAAGGGCTTCATGGGACATTTCTATTATCCTTAAAACCACAAAATTTAAGGCTATAGAAGCTAACAAAAGTATCTTCGTTTTTCACTGAAATTAGAACCAATTCAGTGTGCTAACACTGGTCATGTAAATCAGAAACTATGATTAGAGGTTGTATGTGCATTTGATTAAATTTAAATGGGGAAGTGAATAAAATATTTATTATTAAGTACTGTTTGCTTGACAAAATCTTTCAAAACATGTACTTTGCAGGGAGTTAATAAAAGAGGCCTCTTTGGGGTAGAAATGTAGGAAATCATTTGACAATAAGCAAGGAAAAGCTTGTATATTTATCAGCTCATTACATGGGGCCAGAGAGTCTCATTCCCTGCGTGAGGAGATGCTGAAGATGTGTTTTAATCCCGGGCTCTTCTTCAGAGGACCACATGGCCTTGAACAGGACTCTGCTTCATAAATCAAGCATACATCCTGCCTCTCCTCTACAAAGCTCCCTGAGAGTTATCAACAAGTTCATAAGGGGGCCTAGCCATAGAAGCATTCAATCTATTCCTTGCCCATGGTTCTTCACATTATTTAATAAGAGAATACAAGCTTTAGATATTAACAAACCTGGACTTGAAACCAAGCTTTCCCACTTATCATGTACAGACTGTGGACAAATGTGTCACAGACGACATGCAGCTGCAAATATCAAAAATGACAATAAATAGTGGCCTAAAAATTTGGGGGTTGCTTTTCCCATAGAACAGGAAATTAGCAACAGTAATCTCACAATGAAGTAATCTCAGCAATCCCCTAAGGGCGTCATCAAGGAACTGGGTTCCAATACAACTTCCACTTTTAGCCAAGTATACCTATAAGTGCTCATCTTCTTTGTGGCATGATCACTGTAACCCCTCCAGCCATTACATCCGCATCCCAAGTAGGAAGAAGAGGGAAGGGAAAGGGCAGGAAGTGAACCAACTGAATCTGTCTACTTTTATCAAGAAAACATTAGCCTATTTGGGAGCCTCATTCAGTAGATTTTTGCTTATGTATCTTCATTGTCATTTGCAGGGAGAGTCTGAATAATAATCAGACTCTCAGAGTTGACATTTAAAGAAAGTATGTAAATCAAGAATATAAATGTAAAGATTTTCTTCAAATAGAAATAGAGACTTTAAAATTAAAAAGTACAAATCCCATTGAAACCCATCAAGTTTTTTAAAATTAGTTAAGATATTTTAGTAATAAATATAGTACCAATATGTTCAAATGAGTTAATAATAGGGAAGGAAGGAAGAGAGAGAAGGAGGGAGGCAGGGAGGATGGTAATGAGAAAATATCACCTATCACTTGCTATTTTGAAAATTGGTAAATAAAAGTCAAAGCAATGAAGCATGTATCCTGCCTTTTCTGTACAAAGCTTATCTGAGGTTATTCAAAGGATTAATGAGAAGATTCTCTTTATGACATATTCCAACTTAAAAGAAAAATGAAGAATAAAATTAGAAACTCATATTTTGTGAACCCTAGTGGAAGAGTGGATCTAGGCAATAATCATGACTGGCTGCTAACATCGCAGAAAGGGGGTCCATCTCAATGGAAAGATACACCATCATCTAAAAAGTGTGGCACTCTTGCCCAAAATTCCGACCTGAAACTATCAAGCTTCAAGACCTAACTACCAAGTTACAGGAAACAGAAGAGCATAGGAACATGGTAAATGATGCCACAGGGATTCAATCAGCAAAATCCAGAACACAGGAAAGGTTACAGACCGAACAAGTGGTTTTCAACAAATAAATCACTAGGGGGAAAAAAGACTAGGGGAGGAGAGAAAAGAGATTTTAAAAAGACTTGAGGCATATCCCACAATTGCAATGTATGAAACTGAGTTGACTACTAATAGAATAAAAACTGTAAGAAGGACCTCAAATAACTGGAGAAACATGAACACTGACTCAATATTTCATTATTATAAGTAATTATTTTGAGTGATATAGGTGTAAAAATATTTGTTTTTATGTTTCCTTAAAATGTACTTACCTATTGAATACATGCTGAAATCCATGTGGATTAAATTATATCATGTCTGGGATTTGCTCCAAAGTAATGAAGGGGGAAAGGGGAAGCGAATGGAAGCACAGATGAAATAATATCAGCCATGAGTTAGTAATTGTTAAAATTGCATCATGGGATGTAAGTATAGCATGGAGAATATAGTTGATAATGTTGCAACAACTCTGTATAGTGCCTAGACTAATCAGGGGGAAATCACTACATAAATTGCATAAATGTCTAACCATTATGCTGTACACCTGAAATTAATATAAAATAATATTGACTGTCAACTGTAACTCAAAGAAATATATAAAGTAAAAATTTTTTAAATAGAAATTATATCATGAGTATGTATATGGAATAATTTATAATACTTTGCTCTCTATTTTTTATATGTTTGAAATTTTCCATAAAAATTTGTTAAATACTAACCAACCTCAGAATGAATAGAATTAAAGTTACCATGAACATAGGCCAAAGTGAAGAAGACAGTATAGCAAAATGTTTCACTTTCATGGAAGTCTTTGGATCATCTTAACAAAATTCTGAGGGCTGGCCAAATGGCTCAGTTGGTTAAGAGCTCACTCAAGAGTGAGAGCTGTGAGCAATAGTGGTTTGAGGCCAGCCCGAGCTGAGCTGCCAACAGGTGGCAGGATGGCTCAGCTAAAAAAAAAAAAAAAAAAAAAAAAATTCTGAGTTAAAAATATCTCTTCAGATTTTATTATAAATACCTGAACTCTATGATCCTATTTTACCATAAAAATCAATATATGAATGCCCCCAAATAATCAAAAGCAGGCAAATAGCCCACTGGTAGAGTATTTTGAAGTAGCAAAGCTTCTTGTTTTATTCCCCAGGTATGCTCCCAGTTATATATTCACATATATTTTCACACAATTATGAGTTTTTAAAGAGAAGAAAATGTAACTATGGAGAACTAAGATAACTTTCAAGATATCCCAAATAAATCTGTCTATTCATTTAGTCAACAAATATTTGTGTGCCTCCCCTCCACTGAACATTATAGTGGTTTCTGAAGAGATCATGCTAAGGAGAAAAAAGAGCGGTAGTCTTTACCTGGTGGAGCTCACAACACGGGGCGACCTGGGGAGAGCGTATACCACAGACGCCCATGAATAACTGTAAATGACAACCTAAGTTCATGGCAGCATTATTTTCAATAGCCAAAAGATGGAAGCAACCCAAATGTCCATCAGTAGATGAATATATAAACAAAATGTGGTAACTACATACAATGGATATTATTCAGCCTTAAAAAGAATGGACAAGGATATTCTGGCACATGCTACAACATGGATGAACCTAGAGGACATTATGTTAAGTGAAATAAGCCAGTCACAACAGGACAAATACTGAATGAGTCCACTTATGTGGTATCTAGAATAGTCGAGTGAATACAGACAGAAAGTACAGTGGTTGCCAGGGGCAGGGGGAGGGAAATGGGGACTTAGTGTTTAATAGATATTTGGTTTTGCAAGGTGCAAAGAATTCAGTGGATGCATGGTGGTGATGATGACAGCACAATAATGTGAATGTACTCAATGCCACTGACAGGTGTACTTAAAAAAGTTAAGATGGGCAATTTTATGTTATGTGCATTTTACCACCATTAAATTTTTTTCTTTTTAATTACAGCCTAGGGTAAATGCCATGAAGGAGAGTTATACAACTGTTCAAGTAGACACTATTGGCTGCCTCCCAGCATCTATTCCCCACTCTTTCCAATATAACCCATACTTGTTTAGGGATCCATTTTTCCCCCCATAAAGTCATGTAACTCAGGAGGCACAAACACCTTTTCTGCTTCTATTGGTGGGTCCTAATTAGTCCAAGCCAATCACACCATACCACTCTGACAACTATTAATAATATTGTTCTGAGGAGTGCTTTGGCACATGAAAAACGATGGTCCAATGATATTGACATAAAGCATTTATATTCCATGGTTGAAGGAAATGGCAAAAAGAAGCATCCTGGCTCCATTGCTGCGGGCAGTCATTTTGTGAACATGAAGGAAACCTGCTTTAGGCTGAAGGTCATTTAGGAAACAAATCATGGAAAACCTCAAAGAACCTGGTCACACAGAGAAGTTACTGACATTAGTGAGCAACCAAAACAACCAACTCTGTAGCCCTTCCTATGTCTGCACTTACTATTATTAGAGGTAGTGCATATTCTTATATAAGTCAGCTTAAGTTGGGTTTCTGATAATTCAGCCCAAGTCATCTTATCTGAAGTAACAATACCAGAAGCAATGAGTAAGAGTAACTCTCGTAGTTGTAGAGGTCTGGACAAGGAGCATCCAGGCCAAGGCAACAGCACATGCAAAGGTCATGTGGCAAAGGGACTGTCCGGCATTTCCAGGAAGTAAGAGAAGTCCAGGCAGAAGCTCAGAAGGAGAGGGTGGGAGGTGAGCTATGTTGCAAGATGAGAATGAGAGAGGGCGGAGCCAGATCCTATATGGAGGTCCTACCGAGATTTGGGTCTTGGTCCTAATGTCAGAAGCCACTGGAGTTTTTTATAACACAATGAGGGCATGATCAGATTTGCTTTCAAGTAGATCCTTCCATGTGGAGAACTGACTGGAAGAAGGTCAAAATGGAGGCAGAAAAGTGAGTATTTCAGGCAAAAGAGATAGTAGCTTAGACTTTGCCGGTAGCTGTGGAGACAGAAAAAAAGTGGATCATTTGGGAGATTTTGAAAGGCAATATCAGTGGAACTTGGTGCTGTGTCAAATATATGTTTTAAATGAAGAAGGAGGTGTCAGGGATGATTTCTAAAGGTCTGGATATAATAGGATGAATAATGATGTTTTTTGTGTAGAAAGGGGCACTTGAAAGAACCAGGGAGGAAGATCTTGAACTGTAAGTAAGGATGGAACTAATGCCTCATTTAAACTTGATTTAGGTGGCGTTCAATTATAATTAATAGAAATGGTAACAGTTGCCACTTACTGAGCATTTATTATGTGACAGAATCTGTGCAATGCACTGCACTTTATATCCATCACTGCAACAACCTATGTTTTCCCAAATGCACCACGACAGCTTCTACAATATTGCCTTGCCCCAGCTCCCATCCAGGAGTAGTTCTATGTCCCCACCTTGAATCTGGGCAGCCCTGTAACTGCCTCAACCAATAGAACGTGTCACAAGTGACATTATTTGATTTCCGAGGTTAACTCATAAAATGCCATATAGCTTCTGACAATTCTCTTGGGACACTCTTCTGGGACAGGCCAGACCATGGAAGTGGCCCAACTCTCCTGAGACCACAAAGCGGGGAGGTCACATATAAGCACTGTAGGCATCAGCCTGAGTTGAACTCCGGACCAACAGTCAGTGCCGACTTCCCAGGCAGGTAGGTGGGCCACCTTGGAAATTCCCCCCAACTCCAATGTGGTCACTGCAGCTATTGCCAAAGGGCACAGAAACAAGCCATCCCCACTGAGTCCTGCCCAAAGGAAAGGATAACTGATTGAGTAAAATTACGGGTTGTTGTTGCTTTCTTATGGCACTAAGTTTGGGGAATGATTTGTTATACACCCCCACCACTATATAGGTGAAGAAGTGAAGACTGGCAGAGATTAATGTCACTTGCCCAGGATCACAAAGCTAGTGAGCACAAGAGCCAGAATTCCAGCAAAATCTCTCTGGCCCAGAACCTGTGCTATTTCTTAAATCTCATTGCTGTCACCCTTTTGGTCACATCCCAAAATTAAATTACTATTTCTATTCAAAATCTTTCACCTTATCCCAAAATATGTCTTCAAACCCTAACCTCAAACACATGTATTTTGAAAGTAATCTATTCCACTTGAAAACAGCAACCTGTGAGTAAAACATGGACAATCACAAGTGCTTGAAAAAGTTTCTTTGTGTGTCTCCCATCTTTCTTCCCAGGCAGTGGGGAATTGATATGAAATTAAAACAGACAACTTCCATTTTCTTTCAAGAGAGATTTATGACCACTGTCTACAGAATTTCAAGCTGCGAAGTGAACTGTAACACAAAATGTTTTAAAATAATATGTTTAAAGCAAAGCAGTGTTGTGTACAATTAATATAAAAATGATCAGAAGTGATAGCTGCTGAGTGAAAGTTAAAATAGAGAAATATGAGCTATAAGGGTAACAGCATTTCATGAAGCATTAATCTACCAGCAAGGAGCACAAATCAAGGGAATAATCAGGTATATTAATGACTTCAGAATAACCTTCTCTTACTAATCAGGCCTCTTAAAGTGGAACTCAATCCCTTTGCCACTGCCTTAGTCCAGGCTCTCAGGATTTCGCCCTTATGCCCCTGCAGCCTCTCTTAGCTGGTCATTCTATCCCTCAGCTTCATCTCCAATATTACACCAACATCCCGCACCCAACCCACCTCTTCCTCTTTCCCTGGTCCACTCCCTCTACCAAGAGCGCCCACTATCTGCCCTTTGTCAGGATAAAGCTTGCTTGTGTTACAAGCTTTCACTCACTTGCCAGCTCCCCAGAGTTGCTTCTCCTGGGGTGTTTTCCAGTCAGAGATGGGAACTCTTCTGAGTTCCCACAAATCAGTAAACTCTCTGTAACAGCTCTTCAGCCAATTGGTCAACCCACATTTACTAGCACATACCATGTAAGCACATTAGTCTAGGTACAGGAGATACAATAGAGAACATGAAAGACAATGCTCCTGCTTCAAGAGACATGCCTGAAATCAGTGCTTCTCCACTGGGGGCAGTCCCCACCCCTCCAAACACCCCCCCCCCCAGGGTACATTTGGCAGTGTCTGGAAACACACCCTATTGTCATGCCTGGGAGAGTGCTGCTGGCATCTAGCGGGTAGAGTCCGGGGATACTACTAAACATCCTGTAACTCACGTGACAGCCCCTCAGCAAAGAATGACTGGCTCCAAATGCCCATAGTGCCAAGGTTGAGAAGGCCTACTCTAAACACACAGATAAATAATTAAGATCATTTCAATGACTGCCAGGGGCCATGAAGAAAATAAATAGGAAACTGTGATGGAGCACACGGGCAGGAGAGGGGGAAAGCCACTCCAGAGAGACAGCAGTCAAGACTGGAGAAGCTGAGTCTTCGCCACCAGTCTGGTTTGACTCCGTGGGTCATGCACTGCCTTTCTCCGGGTTACTCACAGTAACACTTTCTGGTACCAAGTGCCTACCAGGTGCTGAGACCTGGCCCAGAGACGCATTCTGTTCAGCACCTCATCTCATGAAATCCGTCCAAATGCCTCCATCCTGCGTGGGCATCTCACATGTGCTCCTGCTTGACTGACTGCTGTTCTCTCTCTACATCTCTTCACTCAAAGCACCAACAGAGCTGTCTCCCCTTGATTCCTCAAAGCATCCTAGCACAGTGATGCTCTGTGAGACAGATTTACCTGAAAGCTTTAGCAACATGGAAAGGAATTGCAGCAGGAGATAGAAAAGGGATTACCTCAGTCATCACTGCTTCTGAAGTCCATCAGCAAGGCCTCTCAGGCCATCTCTCTCGGGTATTCACCCCCTGTCCTGCTGCTAGGACCTGCATTGTCCCACCAGAGCATCTCTCTCATCACCTATCCCCTCCCCCAATAACCAGCTGCCAACCATCGTCCTCACCTAGCTCACTGACTCCCACCCTCCAAGTCTCTAAGATCCACAGAAAGAATCTGAAAATACCTTACTATGGTATTATATAGGACCAACTTAGGTCCCTTTGATCACCCCCAAAAAGGCTCAGGGGCCTTATCTTTTATAGTCAAAGGGCCCGTTAAATAATTTTAAAAGTATGAATTTTGCCACTGTCCCCTGTACTTCCAGAATGCAGAAATGACTATAGCCTGATTTTATATAGAAATTCTTCCTTCACACTACAAGAAGTAAGTTCTTACTATATACCAGTTTCTCATTTTATAAATTGGGAAACTAAAAATACAGAGGTTGGTTGATTTGCTAAAGAACTGTTCAGTTGAACAAACATGAAATATCCACCTACCTGGAGCAAAGCTCAGTTAAGAGGCTCACCTGGATCAGGACCTAGGCCTGATGACTCAGCATGACTTCAGCTGTATGTGCCTGGAAATCCCAACTCAGCAAAGTGCTCTCAGGATTGAGGGGAAACTGCTGTGCTAGGTAAATGTCTTTTTCTGGTCTTAATATGTTCATTCAAATGACAAACTCCCACCTTATTCTCCCATGCCAAGGTTTACCTTCATTGAACCTTCTTTGAAGTGACCTTACTGCTTGTCACTGCATAATGTATTCCTCAGAGTTCTGAGATGCCAGCAACAAAAACAGAGACTGGCCACTTTAGACACAAAAGGGATGCATGAAAGGGTATCATTAGCTGGCAGAATCTTAGGACATGCTGGAGATCCATGCTTAGAGCTACACAGCCAAAGCTATACCCCCAAAAGCAGACTCCTAAGGAAACCTAGAGTTACTTGATCAAACAGGGTGCCGGGAAGAACTAATGGAGTAGGGAACAATAGCAGAAGCCTGAGAGACAGGTGTGACAGCCTAAGAAAGAGATGATGTGGGTCTGGACTCAGGCAGTTGTTATTGAGATGGAGTGAGCAGACAGAATCAAGAAACAGTTGGTGGGCTGGCGGAGTGGCGCGGTGGTTAAGCGCTGGCTTGGGAAGCCAGCGGCCTCGGTTTGGGTCCCACCTGTGAGGGCCAGTGACACTGCCCTGAAAAAAAAAAAAAAAAAACATTTGGAAGGACAGATTGGCAATACCTGCAGACCACTATGTTGGAGGCGAGGGATCAGAGCATCCTAAGACCACTCCCTAGATGCTATTTAGATAATGGGCTTGACAGTAGTGCCACTGAAAGTAATAGGGAATGCACTTGGAAAAGTGGGTGTGGGGATGGATGGCAGAGGGAGGGGATGAGAGCAGACTTGGACATGCCGAGGTAGGGATAACTGTGATACATTTTAGTAAGTATACCCATCAGACAGATGGACTGAAGCTAAGGGGAATGACACACAGGATAGATGACTAAGCACTTGCTGTTTGAAATCAGTGGAATACATGAGGCTGCCCAGGGAGAGATAGTAGAGAATAAAAACGGATCAATGCCAGAACTGAAGTGGCCAACTCATCCCAGTTTACTTGGGATTCTCTAGGTTTTAGAACCAAAAGTCTCATGTCATAGAAAACCCCTCAGCCCCAGGCAAGGTAAAACCCACTGTGTAGGAAAAAAAGAAGTAACAGCGAGAGAAATGACTGGCCCACGGTTATCTCACTGGTTCATTGCAAAACCATGGCTAGAACCCAGAATCCCTCTCCCCCAGCCACTTTTTTCACCCTCTGCCAGACAAAACCTAAATTGCATGAAATGAATAGGAGAACCAAGTACTAAGGTCCAGATCCTAGATTCCTGGCTCACTGGGTATATAACTTCAGGCCAACCAGTTAGTCTCTCTGAGCCTTACTTCCCTCACATAAAAGACATACTCCCTAATCCCAGGGGGGAAAATTGTAAATCAAGTAAAAACATAGAGGTGGTGAAAGATACAGATTCTACCAGGAAGCTGACAAGAGAGGGAAAGAACCATGGACAAATAGACCTGTCCCCTGACTTTGGAATCCAACCCCAAGGGTGTCTCCTGGCCCTGTCTGCACACTGGTTTGAAAGGTCTAACCCTCACAGAAGTGTCATCACCATTCCTTTGAAAAATATGGTCCTACTACTAAAACTGTCAGAGTAAAATATATTTCTCCAGAAAACGCTAGTGGATTTATCACTGCTGGGCCTTTCATCTATTAAAAAGCAGAATGGCACTTACTTATTGCCAATTGCTCCCTTTATGGGAGAAAAGAAACAGGGAGCCTAATAAGCTTGGTTAATTTTTTTCTTTTATGGCTCCAGCAACTGCACTAAATATTGTGTCTGCTTATGCAGTTTGGAGTCGGCTCTGAACTTCGGAAGTGTTACGAGGAAGATTCCAGCAGAGGCACGAGCTGCTCTCAGGAGGTGACACTGGGTACAAAGAGGCTCTGAGAACTGACCCCAGGAAATGTCCCTGCTAGGGCTTCACATGATCACTGATCAGTTTACAACATCAAGGTGTAACTAAAATAATCCACTAGTCCATGACCAGTTATCCACAGGGATTCGGCTGAAATGATTTGGAAATACACTGCGTTTTTCGGTCACGTACAGAAGCAGAGCAGGCTTCTGAAGGGAAGGGCGCTGGGGTAGACCCAGGTCTGAGCCCCGACCCTGGTGTCCTGTGTGAAGGTGGCTAACCTCTAGGGACATCCAGAAAGCCTATTTTAAATGCTCACGCCCCACCCTCCCACAGCACTCACATATCCACCCTGAAGTTCCAGTTAATTCCATTCATCTCTGACTTGAGGTGTTTGAGAGCATCTCCTATGGATCACACACTGCTTTTCTGGAGCACAACTTTGCACAAAGAACATCAAAAGCTGGTTGCTTGACCCCAGATCTACCATTTCAATGACCTTCAGGCCAGCACTGCCCAAAAGAACTTCCTGTGACAATGGGAATGTTCTAAAATGCACCATCCAATATGGTAGCCACTAGCTAGCTGTGCCAAATGAGCACTTGCAATGTGACTGGGGCAACTGGAGAACTGAATTTTTGTTTATTTAATTTTAATTAATGTAAATGTAAATCTAAATAGCCACAGCTCAGATCTAACCTGTTTGAGCCTCAGCTTCCTCCTCAGTAACCTGGCATCTGTGAAATACATTCTGAGCAAGGTTTCTTGGAGGATCATATGTCATAATGCATGGGAAGCCCCAAGCCCTGTGTCCAGCATGGAATCAAGGCTTGGTGAAACAATAAGATGGGATTCTTCGTGGATATGTCTTCACTTGGCCCTAGAATCAGTGACTCCAGGCTTGACATTAACTGGGGGTGTCGGGCAGCACAAAGACTCTGACCAGCAGTTGTCCTAAGGCCACAGGAAAGCAATTCACCTTTTTTTTTTTTTTTAATTAGTTTCAGGTGTACAACACAGTGCACTAGTTATACTTTTAACCCCTCAAAGTGACAGCCCCACTCCTCCCCCGCATATCATATGTACCTATTAGACTTCCTCTGACTCCCTTCCACAGTATGATCCACATCCCGTGACTATCTATATATTCAATTACAGTTGGTATACAATATTATACAACATCAGCTTCAAGTGTACAGTGCAGTCAGTGATCAAGCCTCTACTCCATCCATGAAATGGTCTCCCCAACAAGACATATGACCATCTGACACCCCACAAAATATTTACAACATTATTAATTATATTCCCGAACTGTCTTTCATATCCCTGTGGCAATATTGTAGTTACCTATTTATGCTGTCTAATCCCTTCCCCTTCTCCCTCATCCCCACCCCTTCCCAACTAGCAACCCTCAGTTTTTTTCTCTTTATCTATGAGACTGTTTCTGTTTACTTTGCTCATTCATTCAGTTTTTCAGATTCCACATATAAGTGAGATCATATGGTGTTTGTCTTTCTCCAACTGATTTATTTCACTTAACATAATAATCTCTACGTCCATCCATATCATTGCAAATGGTACGATTTCATTCTTCTTTATAGCAGAGTAATACTCCATTGTATAAATGTACCACGTTTCTTAATCCAGTCATCTACTGATGGGCATTTCAGTTGTTTCCAAGTCTTGGCTATTGTAAATAGCGCTGCAATGAACATAGGAGTGCATATACTTTTTGGAATTAGTGTCTTGGGTTTTTCAGAATAAATACCTAGGAGTGGAATTTCTGGGTCAAAAGGTAGCTCTATTTCCATTTCTTTGAGATACCTCCATACTGACTTCCATAGTGGCTGCACCAATTTGCAGTCCCACCAACAGTGCAGCAGGGTCCCCTTTTCCCCACAGCCCCGCCAGCACTTGTTGTTTGTTGATTTACTGATGATAGCCATTCTGACCAGAGTGAGGTGGTATCTCATTGTGGTTTTTATTTGGAAAGTAGTCCATCTTTTAGAGAACTTGCCATTGGTGGCCAAGAATGTTCTGCATGAGGAAAACTATTAACTGCTTGGTGGGAGCGAATATTTACAGGAAGTTAGAAAATGCTGACCTTAGCTAAGGACAAAGCTCCTCTGGAGTTTCACGGCCAATTAATGCACTGGAGTTTCATTGAGGGGGGTTATAGATAAAGGTTACTAACTAACTACACAAGTGCATTTGGAAGCATGCCCTCACAAACAGGAGGTTCTGGTCAAGGTTTCCAATGGCAACGAAGAGCACGTGTAATATGGTCCCAAAGAAAAACAAAACAGTGACACTCCAAGGTTGGCAGCCATGGGCAACATTTCACGAAGGCTTGGACTCTCAGCCTCAGAAGAACCTTAAAGACCCCAGCCCTCCTTGAATGCTTCAATCCTGGCAACACATGGGCTTCAGTTTGAACAGCTCCCGGGATAGGATCTCCCTGTGACTAAGAGTGGTGGGGGGGGTGGGGGGGGAGGGGAAGGAAAACAAGGCCAGTATCCATTGGAGATAACAAAAAGTCCTAGCACATTTCCAAAATGCTAGAAAATCAAGCCGGTGGACAAGGGAACTCAAATGCTTTTAAAAAGAAAAAAATTCAAAACTAAACATATTTCTACCATGCAGTCCATCATTCATGCTCCTTAGTATGTACCCAAAGGAACTGAAAACTTGTGCCCACACAAAAACCCGCACACAAGGATTTATAGTTTAATGCATAACTGCTAAATCTTGGAAGCAACCAAGATGTCCTTTAGTAGATGAATGGATAAATAAACTGTGATACATTCAGACAATGGATTATTATTCAGAGATAAAAAGAAATGAGCTATTAAGCCGTGAAAAAGAAGAACCTTAAATCTTTATTTGTTAAGTGAGCCCTAGATGCATATTGCTGAAAAGAGTGCATACTGTGTGATTCCAACTATACAATATTCTAGAAAAGGCAAAACTATAGAGCTGAAAAGATCAGTGACTGTTGGGTCGCAGGGGGGAGGGGAATGATAGGCAGAGCATGAAGAAATTTTAGGGCTGTGGAAATACTCTCTATGATAGTATAATGATGGGTATATGTCATTATACCTTTGTCCAAACCCACAAAATGAATATATGGCACCAAGAAGGAAACTTAAGTTAAGTTATGGATTTTGGGTGAATATAATGTGTCAATATAAGTTTATCCTCAGTAAAAAAAAAAAAAGCAAAAAAACCCACCCAAACAAACAAATAAAAAAAAAACACACCTTTGTGGAGAGTGATGTTGATAACAGAGCAGACTATGCATGTGTGGGAAAGGGGGTATACGGGAAATCTTTGTCGTAAACCTACAATTGCTCTAAAAATTAAGATAAAGACAATCAGTTTCATAAAAATAAAATTTTCACCTGATAGCTTTCCCTCTGCCCTTTAAACATTTTCATCTCCTAGGTAAAGGTGCAGCCTCTTCCAGTGTTCACAAATGTTCTTTTTTTGACCCCAGAATCCGGTCCTGTCCTCTGCTCAGTTCTACTTCAGACCTCAGTGTTCGATTTGGATTTATTGAAACCCTGGTTCACATCAGAGTTCAGCATTCTCTGTGTGTGTTCCAAATTAGCTAACCAACCACGAGTAGCTGGCATTTATTGAGCACCTACTATGAGCCAGGCACTGTTCTAGCACTTCAGGTTTATTAACTAAAATTTACCCCTTGCTTGACCTCGTAGGATGGACGAGTGCTATTATCATCCCCACTTTACAGATGAGGAAACTGATGAAGCAATTTGACAAGTAGTAAATGGTTAAATCAGAATTTGAGCCCCTGCAGCCAGATACCAGAGCCTGTGATTTAGAGCAATCAGTATATTTGCAGTTCAGTCCATCAAGTCTTTACTGAGCCCCAAACATGTGTCTTTCAACATGAGAGGAGCTATACCTTCTGCTTTAAATAAGACAAAGTTGTGGGGGTCCAGCCTCCGCGGAGTCCAGGGGTTCCCTCGGGTGGGACGGGGTAGGCAAGGTAAAAAAAGAAAAGAAAGAGAAAGAAGGAGAGCGGAGACACCAGAAAGAGTTTCTCAGGAGTGTCACACTTTAAAGCAATAACATGTCCGTTTTGTAGGGACTCATGTACCTGGGTTTGGTGGTTTGTAGTTCCCAGGATTTTCACAGTCTATTCTCCTCTGCAATTGCTCTCTCCAGGGTGTACTGTGACTCTTCAGTTAAAGGATTACCTTGTCTTTATTATGATATTGCCATGAAACCCAGATTTAGTTTCTGTATATCACCTAAAGAATGTTTATCATGACTATCTTATGTTAAGGATTGACATATTTTTACATATTGCCTAAAGAATGTTCACTATAGCTATCTTGACTATCTAGAAATTATCTTAAATCCTAGCAGTTAAACACAATCATAAAACTCACAGTATACTTGAGCTATACTAAAAGACTGGGAGTGGCTGTGTTTAGCATAAATCTAAAATCTATTCCTATGTAAATACAATACCTTGCAACCAAAAGGGTCTCACACCTCTCTTGTCCTACAGAGGGCTGCATCCATTTCTCAGTCAAAGCTTCAGTGTCTGTTGCTGCAACTAGGCACTGGGCAAAGGAAATCACACAAGGCTAATTAACAAACCCATGGTCAGTGGATGTCTTTGAGCTGCCTCTTACCTGGAACTCTCATGGCCTGAAGACTTTTAATCTTCAAGGAGACTATTCACAGCAGGGCCCTTAGGCAAGTGCATCAGCTTCTCACAGGCTGAGTTTTCTGGTCTGAGTTTGTCAGAGGTCTATGCCTAGTTTCCAAGGGGCTTGAGTCCCCAATATCTCAGTTCAGGGGTCCCCCATGGAACTACCGCCTGGCTTGGGTTGTCTCCCCTCTTTTAGGAGATCTTACCCGTCTTTGGCTGCGTAGTTAGCTCATTGGGGTATCACAGGAACTTGCCACAAATGCAGTGAATATATTGTCTCCTATAGGAGGAAAGGCACGTGGGTTCATAGAGGCAGGAGATATTACATGACCAACCATAAGGCAGCACCCCTAATATCCAGTGCTGAGCAGGGCAATGTGGCCTTATCAGACACTGGGGGGCTGTGGGCTTCCCACACAAAGTATCAAGGCATTATAGAAAATCAGAGTTCAGGTCAACTAATCAAGGTTCCAAATCAGATAGGGAAACCAATGCCCCTAGAAGGACAGTCACTTACCTAAGGGCATTTTGTCATGAGAAAGCCTGGATCCAAACCTTGGTCTCTCATTTCACTGCTCTTTCAATGATACAAGGCAGTACATGAAAATACTTTGAAAAAAAGCTTCTCTACAAGGTTATGATGTATTTATTATTGTTAACATCATTCCTCTCCCACTGGGCAAAATGTTTTTCACACAATAGGTGGTCGACAGACATGTTTAGGCTATAAAAAGTGGACTTAGGAATATAATTTAAAATTCAAGGTCTTAGGTAAGAAAGGCCTTTCTGGAAATATATACGAAAGGCGTTTTTGCAGGGCCAAATTCCATTAGTACTTCAAATCATTAATCATATTTTGTACTTCAAGTCAACCCAATGCCTTTACCTCTAAACTTCTAACAGATTGAAACCAGGTGACGGGCTTCCTGACTTGTTCTTCAGTAGTGAAACACTTGGCGGAAACTGCAATGGGTTAGCAATTCATGTCCAGGCTATGAGGGCGTGGACTGCCTATGAAACTGCATTGTGGAAAAGGTCGATGTGTCATGGGATTTCATGGTTAGACCAAAGAATCCAGTCAAGGAAACAAGATGACCAGTTTATAGAGGAGGAAATTAAGGCTGCCCAGAGGTTGTGTGCACACTGGCTGAACTAAGAATCGATGGAAGTGGAAACAAGACTCACATCTTACAACTGCAAAATTCTAGAGCATTAATCAAATGTCTTCCCCACATCTATTGAGCAACTAACTGCCTTTTGTCCAGAACTAGACAGGGCATCTTGGGATTTTGTAGGAAGTGTTTGACATGATTTCAGCCCTAGAAGTATCTATATCACTAATTAGCATTAAAAATGTTTTGAGGGAGTGTTGTCGGAGAGTGGGCCTTTCTCAGCGCAGAGTCCAGGTCCTTGGCAACTCGAGCAAAGAATTGAACAAGATACCAGAGTAAAGCAGTAAATTAAGTAGTTTATTAGAAAAGGCAGTACATCCAGACTACAGGATGGCCCAAGGGCCCATTACCAAAGAGTGTGGAGGGGGCATATGCAAAGGTGAGGCTTAAAGGGAAGAAGTAGCAACAGAAGTAGCAGTAGCAGCCGCGCTCTTCCCTCCCAGGACTTGGGGTTTTTATCCTTTTTCTCCAGGATGGGCTGTTCTTCCTGGGCGTAGGACCACTTGATTGGCCCCTGTGATTAACAAGAGGTACTGTGTAGGTGTGAGTCACTGGTCTGATCTGGTTGGATATTTTGCACCCATTTGCTCTTCCCGCAGGGGTAGGTAATTCCAATACCAAAGGGAGTTTTGGGTGGAGAGGGGATGTCCCCCAGGCGGTCACACTGTGGGACGTGCAGGAATGCAGAGACCCAATGCCTGCCTCTAACTGCCTGCCTAGGTTTTCCTTGAGAGACGTGATCCCCTTAAAATCTCTATGGGAAGCTGAGGGACAGGAGGTCTCTTCTTCTGTATCTGCTTTCTGCTGGGCAGGGGCGTAGAGCTGTCCCTGCCTATTGGGGTTCACGGAACTCTCGCCCTAGCTGGTCTCAGATGAGAGGAAGGGGTCTCAAGCTCCACCTGGAAGACCGTGTTGGCTTCTTGCTTGTTGGGGTATCCCCTGCATCCTCAAGGCTCCTGAATGAGGACAAAAATATAAATCTGTTAGTTCTTATGAAACTTGTGGCTATTCAGTCCACTCAGGTGGAGTCAGTTGTCTGGACACAGAATGGGTTTGACATTTAGCTTCCTTGCCTGGGGGATATTAGGAAGTCTCAGGCTTTCAAATAGTTATCTGAAGCAGGGGTAGGAGATTTCTATTGTTTCAGATTCAGGAACTAATTTACAAAGCAATTAAGAAGCAAGGGGGATCTTCCTGTCAGAAAAGCAATCAAGGCCCAAGAGCTAAGAAACTAAAGAACTAGGGAGGAGACTTAACATTTTTATATTTAACATTTCTATAGAAAAGAAAACATTAAAGTTTTTCAGTGGTGGGGGTTGGTGCTGCTCAGTTGGCCAGTAACAGGAGGGCCGGCGAGTGGCACAGTGGTTAAGCGCTGGCTTGGGAAGCCAGCAGCCCCGGTTCAGTCCCACATATGAGGGCCAGTGACACTGCCCTCAAAAAAAAAAAAAAATGTTTTGAGGGAATCTCTAAGGACCTTTTCAGTTCTTGCATGATTCAGGTTCATTCTAAAGCCTCTTAACAGCATGGCCAAGAGTATGGACTTCTAAGCCAGATTTTTGGGGTTCAAATCCTGATTCTGATACTCTCTAGCTGTAACACCTACTAGCTTGACCTTGGGCAAGATACTGAAACTTTCTAAGCCTCAGATCCCGCCCCCATCTACAAAATGGGGTGATATTAGGCCCACCTCATAGGATTATTGTAAAGATTAAATGAGTTTGCCTCTGTAAAGTCCTACGTTCATGGTTGGGCATGTAGGAAGCACTGTGTAAGTATTCATTATGTCTCTCTGGATTGGAAAACTAAGATTGACAAAGCATCAATTCCTAGAGGCAGAGCAGGCAACCATGATGGTGTAAGAGTCAGAAGCTGAAGGCCTGTTGCTGTGATGACATGCCAGATGGGACGCTTCTCCCTTTGACCCCTTCAGGATTGCAAAAGCAATCCTTAAGCTACCCTGGAAGTGGGCAATTCTACTCAAGCTGCCTGGTGCAGGTAGTTGCTTGGATGTAATAATCTGTTTTTAATCTTCTGTGTAAATGCATACAGAGGTTAGTCAGTTGGTGCATATTAATCTAAAATAAATGAATATATTTGAATTAATCAGGTCTTCAGTCTATGTAAATTGATGATTTATAATGTTATTAGCACAAATTGCAACGATAAATCATTTAAAAATTAGACCAGTGCTCCTTAAGGCTGCAAGTACTCTGGAGATTTGAACACAACTTGAGACAACTTGAAAATGGAGATTGGTCTGGCTATAGCTTGGAGGCAGAAGCAAGGGTTGGGGAGACCAGAGGGCAATGCTGAACCAGATCCTATGAAGGAGAGATGATAGTGGAGCTGCAAGGTCAAAAAATAAGAAAAGAGTGAGAGAAAGTCAACGAAACAGATACATTCTGCGTTTCACAGCTGATTACCCAGCTTAAAGCAGAAGACCTTGAGACTTCAGTTCCATTCAATGCAACCAGAAGGAATTAAATTGAGGAAGCTTGATGAAGAGGAAAGGTTTCAGCTAATTCCTCCACTTCCTTGTTTGTGATCTTGGCCAAACTAACTTTGCTGAGGCTGGTGATATCACCTAAAAAATGGGTTTTATCATCTGAACTTTAAAGTACTATTGTGAGAATTAAATAATATTGTATGTAAAGTGAAAAACCTGGTTCATGAAGAAAAGACTAGTAATTAAAAGAGTGGAGTCAGACTGCCTGGGTACAAATCCTGGCACTGCCACTTGCTAGCTATGAGACTTTGAGAAACTTACATTGCCTCTTTGAGCCTTGATTCTCTCAATTATAGGAGATAATATTAGGGTCAATCTATTAAGATTGGTGTGAGAATTAAATGTAAACATGCAGGTCCTATACTTAAGGAGATACTTGGCAAATGTTAACCATTAGTATAAATGATTGTCATCGATGTTACCATGATCCCTTTGTAATGGTATTTTGAAACTTGCTTAAGAAGAAAGAGTGGTGAAAGAGGAAGAGCTATAATGGATATACTAATGGAAGAGAGAATATGTGGCCAGAGAATCAGGAAGAGAAGGAAGAGAATAACTGTGTGGGGGAGGCAAATATATGGCACCCAGACCCCAACTCCTTTCCCTCATGCAAGGAAGACTGCTAACCACATACAGCATCTTCCCTGCTCACCCTACACTTAACTTGATGATTTTTTTATATGTACATTGTTTGAGAGCTGCCAGCAGAGAGGATTACCAGAAGGTAAGATATTGAGTGTTACTTTGTAAGATAAAGAATAAAGAGTCAGGATTGCTCTGGGCTTCCTGTGCTGGGAACAGTCCCAGTGAGAGAAATGATTATGGTATGTGATGAGCCTGAAGATCAGGTAAGCAAATTTGCCCTGGTGTCCAAAGCTGTGATTCTCACCAGTGACTCTTTAGAAATAAAAGTGTCAGTTCCCTGGGATCCAATCAGAATTTTTGGACCATCTGGCTAATGAAATCATTTCTTCATCTTAAGCAGGAAATCTCAACTGGGCAGATCATTTCATAGACTGTGTAGATGCCTGACCACTTCGCTATACACCTGAAGCTGAATAATATTGAATATATATATATATATATATATATATTTGACATTCAATATTATATATCCATTCATGGGGTGTGGAGTACAGCATAAGGAATATAGTCAATGGTATTGTAACAGCTGTACACGATGTCAGAGAGGTAGTAGATTGGGGAGTTATCATGTGGTGAGGGTGCAAATGTCTAACTATTGCATTACTTGGTACACCTGAAACTAATAAAAAAAAGTTTATTTTTCTTTATAAAAGTAATATAAGCTCATTACAGAAAAATTTTAAAATATTAGGACAATAGTAAAAATTACCCAAAGGCAGCTATTCTTAAAAAAAAAGAAGAAGGAAATCTAAAGATAGTTGTAGAATGCTGCTCCCTAACTATCATGGGTGAGAAAGAAGAACACATAAAGGAACAACTGTGGCAAGAAATCGTCATTAACTACAAGTTTGTGACAAGAAAATCCATGTGCACACGTTGTAGAAGGAGGTACTGAGGCCATTCTTCAAAGGAATAGACTGAGGAAATCACTTTTTATGGACTGAATGTTTGTGTCTCCCCAAAATTCATATTTTGAAGTCCTAACCTCCAATATGATAGTACTTGGAAATAAGGTTTTAGGGAGATAATTAGGTTTAGATGAGGTTCATAAGAGTGGGGCCCTCATGCTGGGATTAGTGGCCTTATAAAAAAAGGAAGGTAAAAAGTGCCCTTTTAAG
The DNA here is from genome assembly GCA_033961575.1 of Aselliscus stoliczkanus. Lineage (NCBI taxonomy): Eukaryota > Metazoa > Chordata > Mammalia > Chiroptera > Hipposideridae > Aselliscus > Aselliscus stoliczkanus. The sequence continues at coordinate 135,697,150 of CM066734.1, forward strand.
AAGTGTCTACCAGAGCTCTCTGTCTACCATGTGGGGACACAATAAGAAGGTGGCCATCCACAAGCCAGGAAGAGCGCTCTCACCAGGGAGTGAATCCGCCTGCACTTTGATCTTGGACTGCCCAGCCTCTTAAACTGGGAAAAATAAATGTCTGTTGTTGAAGCCACCCAGTCTATGGTATTTTGTTATAGCTGCCTAAGCAGACTAATACACTTTTATTCTATGATTAGCACTCAGCCAAGATAGGGAAGAAATTCAAGAACATCATACATCATCTTTAAATTAGAATATTCCTCTTATAAGTGTAAGTGCACCTCCATGCAGACACACACACATACATGTACATACACACATGCACACACATACATAAGACATACAAACACATTTTTGACTGTAAGTTGCAAAATCACATTAACTATTCATTCATTCTCCCTAAAAATCTTATTTTCTGAATTACTTTACAACTTATGGTAAACAAGAAATAGAACATTTTCTTCTAGCCAAAAATAAAACCTCTTTTCCCTGGTGGTTTATTTGATAGCCAGCCCATCTACCATCAAGTTGTTCCTCATCATTACCTACCACATAATCGCTATAACTTTTGGACATTGGTTCTAAATTAGCAAATTGTCACCAAATGAACGATTTGTAAGGGGGTCAAAATTACATAATTAAAGGGATAACAGAATTTTCAAAGACACACCACAGTTCTGTTCAAGGATACTCTCCTTAGAGAAACATTCCTACATGGGTCCAAAGAGGCATGCATAAAGATGCTAATTTTGCCATCATTTTAAACAATAGCTAAATTTAGGAAGCAACCTACATGTCCATCAATAGGGGAATGGATAGGATAGTCAGTATTGCTTTGTTTTGTTTTTAATAAAGTAACTCTATAAATATTATATCTCCAAAAAGTATTGTTGGCAAAGAAAAAACTTCAGATAAATATACAAATATGATGTTTTTCACATCAAATTAAAATCCAAACACAAATTAACACTTTGTTTTGACTATAGAGATATAGATGTACGTAAATGCATTAAAAAGGACTGGGAAAACTGCCTAACAAAGTAAACAAAAGGGTTTACTTTGAAAGGAAGGGAAATTAGATTTAGGAAGAGGTGGACAAAAGAAATTTCAAAATCTATAAAATTCCATACAGGTATACCTCAGGAATATTTCAGATTTAGTTCCAGACCACCATAATAAAGCCTATATTGCAATGAAGTAAGTTGCCTGAATTTTTTGGTTTCCCAGTGCATATGAAAGTTATGTTTATACTATATTGTCATCTATTAAGTGTGCAATAACACTTATCTAAAAAAACGTACCTACCTTAATGGAAAAATACTGCATTGCTACAAATTTCTAACCATCACCTGAGCCTTCAGCAAGTCACGATATTTTTGCTGGTGTAGGTCTTGCCTTGTGTTGATTAAAACAGAGTATCTACAAAGTGCAATAAAGCTAAGTTCGATAAAACAATTTCTTCCTGTACATTATTATGTAATTAAAATGTTAACTTAAAAAGAAAAGCATGTGAGATCAGCTAGGCTATTTGCAATATTTCAATACAATTCTGATGCCAACCGCCCAGATGAAACATCATACTTCACAGGTTAAAGGCACAGTCTCCAATAAGACTGTCCTCAACTGAAATGCTAACTACGAACTTGCGGGTCCCAGGCCACCTGTACTTCTGACCAATTAGCTACAAACCCAGGGGTTCCTATAATACCTTTTCAGGTTTGATAATTTGCTGAAACAAATCACAGAACTCAGAAACATGCCATCCTTATGATTATAGTTTTATTACAAAGGATACAAGTAGTACCAGACAAATGAGGAAACACAGGGCAAAAATTCTGCGAGGGTCCTGAATACACAGCTTCTTTGCTCTCTCCCTATGGAATCAGGATATGTCACCCCTCTGGGACATCAATGTTTTCACCAACCAGGAAGCTCCACTAAGCTTCAACGATCAAAAATTTTATTGGAGATTCATTACCTAGTCATGACTGATTGGATCATTGGCCACGTGTTCGAACTCAACCTCAGGCAACCCCTCTCCTTCCCAGAAGTGGAGAGATCAGCTCAAAACTCCAACCTTTTCTTTTTTTTTTTTCTTGAGGGCAGTGTCACTGGCCCTCATATGTGGAACCAAACCCGGCCGCTGGCTTCCCAAGCCAGCACTTATCAAAGCCTCAACCTTTGAATCACATGGTTTGTCTTTCCAAGGAGACCAGCTTCATTAGCATAAACTCAGATAAAGTCTAAGGGGCTCATGAATAACACAGACACTCCTATTACTAAGGAAATTCCAAGGATTTAGAGTCTCCTTCCCAGGAACTAGAACAAAGGTCAGTCACATTTTTTATTATACAGTGCCAGTCCTCTGGCAACAAACCAAACTACACCTAACTCCTTTCAGACTGGAGGACCTATAAAGTGTAAATCATGGGGAGGAGGTACAACTTACAAAATCTGGACTCAAATATTACAAAAGGAACTTATACATTTGACATGACTACAAAAGGGCTGCTCTGTATTGTCTGTGTACGTATCAGACACCAATGTTGCTATCATAAATGCAAATGTCTCTTTTCTTTCGCTTGTTATTACTTGTTGTAATTATATTTTGATTAACTGTAAGTTGATTTTGCAATCTTTTTTTGGCAATCTAATCTAATGCAAAAAAAAAAAAAAAAAAAAAAAGTCTACCTTATATCTGCCCCCAAGTTTCTCCTGTAGTGATGCTAATACCATGAAGAGCAGCAGAGTTGGGGGAAGAGCTCTAGTTATCAAATCAGACTGATCTAGATACAGATCCCAGCTCTGCCTCACACTATATAACTCAACTCTGCTCCACATGTTTCTTACCTCCCCTAGTGCAAAGTGCTTATCAAGATAAAAGACATTTGGAACTATCACTATTGGCACACTATCATTTCCACCCCCCATTCTATTGGTCACAGCAAGTCACATTGCTGAATATAGATGCAGAGTGAATGCAAAGTTATATAGAAAAGGGTATCAACACAGGAAGAGAGAAGAATGGGGCCATTTTGGAATCTACCACATCAGTAAGCTCTTTCTGAGGATTTATAATATTTGCTAAGTATGAGGTCTGACAATTAAGTTCACAAAGTCATCCTAGAAAAAGTGCTAAATACCTCATTGCTGAATATCACTACACTCACCTTCGAAGTACTCCCCTTGGGAAGCTATGCAGCGACACCAGTTCCTAGTCCACCGTTCAAAGGAATTTTGGAAATCTTTTCTGGAATGACCCTCAGAGCTGTCGTCATATTACCCTTAATGTCCTGAATGTCATCTAAATGTCTTCCTTTCAATATTTCCTTTATCTTTGGGTAAACAAAGAAGTCATTGGGGGCCGTATCAGATGAGTAGGGAGGGAGTTAAATACAGTTATTTGTTTACTGGCTAGAAATTCCCTCACAGACAGTGCCATGTGAGCTGGTGCACTGTCATGATGCAAGAGCCATGAATCGTTGGCAAAAATTTCAGGTCACTTTTGTCTAACTTTTTCATGCAGCCTTTTCAGCATTCCCAAATACTAAACTTAGTTAACTGTTTGTCCAGTTGGTACAAATTCATAATGAATAATCCCTCTGATATCAAAAAAGGTTAGCAACATTGTTTTGACTCTTGATTTGGACTGGTGGAACTTCTTTGGTTTCGGAAGACAGGCTGACTTTCTTTGAGCACTTTGATGTTTTATTTCAGGGCTGTATTGGTACACCCATGTTTCATCACCAGTGATAACACAGCCTAAAACATCATCTTGCCTCTCCAAAAGGCCTTCGTAAACTTTGATTCTCCTTTGTTTTTTTTCATTGGTGAGCTCCTTTGGCACCATTTTTGCATATATCTTTCTCATGCCAAGATTTTCCTAATTTTTTCTCATTGATGTTTACTTGGTCTGCTATGCTTCTCACAGTTAGCCAATGATTTTCACACACAATTTGATGAATTTTTGCAATGTTTTCATCAGTTCTGCTCATTATTTGCAGCCCTGACCGTCACTCTTCCTCAGTGACACATTCTCTCCCGTCAGAAAAACATTTATTCCATTTGTACACTGCCGTTTTCTTCATGGCATTATCCCCATAAACTTGGACTAACATGTTCCTGATTTCACTTCCACTCTTGCCAAGTTTAACAAGAAATTTAATGTTTGTTCATTGCTCTAATTCAAACTCAGACATTCTTGTGATGGCACACAAAAACACGCAATAACAACAATGAACGCCACTCAGCAAGACACCACCACACATCAACATGAACACAGCTGTGAGACACTGATATACCAAGGTTATGAAACCTTACTGAGCAGTTTGTACAGTGCTGCCAATGTAAGCACATGGTGGCAAGTTCCCAAACTTAATTATCAGACTGTATATTCCATGTATTAATATACAACAGCATTATTAGGAATGGTGGCTTACACAGCTCAAATAACCTGCTGAAGGTCACAAAAATACTGAAAGGCAGAATTTGAGTTTCAACCCAAAGCTGCCTAACTCCAGATCCTAAGTTCTTAACTCAAAATTATGTCACTTTTTCAATCCCCTGTTCTTTAATGAAGCTGAAGAAGTAGGCAGAAACCACAATCACATGGCATTGGGGCACCCAACTGCTATGTTGTAATATGACTCTCCTCAGGAAGGGATGTCACATTTCATTCATTATTTGATCCTATTTATCTAGACTGCCTGGCTTTGAATTTCCTTTCTACAACTCATTCAATGTGGCTAGCTTGAATGAATTACTTGACCATTCTGTCTCACTTTCCTCATCTCTAAAGAGGGATTAAATTAACTTATCTATATTAGAGGAGTGTTATATAAATTAAATTATGGAATAATTAACAATTATTTATAACAAGGTTTATCTAACATTTGTATAGGGCTTACTATGTGCTAGCCACTATTCAACATGAATAGTTTAAGCAACTTTCCTCAGGTCACAGAGCTAATAGATAGCAGAAGGGGAACTTGAACTGGGCAATTTGCTTCTTGGTATTTACTTCAGGTCAAGAATAGTCTGATTGCTGACAACAGCAATGGTTTTGTTATCATGTTTGATGTGTTATTTCAGAGAGCATACTCAAGGATTATGCCCACACTGCATTTCTATCACTGGGCTCATTAAACCCATTAACCCCTGCTGGGGCCTGAGCATGAGGAACCTTCCCCCAACTGCATACAGGTAATTGGCTCAGAGTCTAAACAAACCTTGGCTCAGAGTCTAAACAAACACATTCTGATCAGCAGAGCCCTATAAGGTTACCCCCTGCAGCCATAGTGCTTCCTCCTTTCGGTACTTCCATTTTCTTTTTTCTTTTTTACCTCCCCCCCTAGTCCCGTTGCTATTGGCAACTCCCGCCTTTACATTCCTTCCCTCCCCTTCCAGTTCCTTGACTATATAAGCCCCCTCCTGTTCTTCAATAAACGAGGCTTGATCAGAACCCTGTCTTGCCTCCATTTCTTCGCGCCTCCTATTTTCTCCTTTCAGAAGGCTGCCCCTCGGCCCCTGTTGAATGCCCCGCCGGTCGGGGCATTTCTGGCGCCCAACGTGGGGCCAGAGGACTGCATGCCCTCCGGAAGACTGTCTGCTTCAAGTCCGGCCGGACACACCGCTGAGTTGCCGCGTGGTATTGACCCGCGAGTCTGACTCGTTTCCTGATCTCCACGGACAAAGCCGGTCCGTGAGCCTGATCTGAGTAAGGTGAGCAGACTGACAGAAAATAGACGTTTCTGGGATGACAAATTGGTGTGATAGTCTCCTCGGTCGTATGTCTGTGTGAGTGCGTGGAGGTTCCAAGACTTCGGGTCGCGGAATCTGATTGGGCCCTAATCTGCGGTTCCGTTTCTGTCGTAGGTTAAAGCGGCGACTGGGCTGTGAGTGGCCGACTCCGGAACTCCCCGGAGTCGCCCCCAGTCCACCAGTGCGGGGGCTTATACCGCAGAGCTTTTGCCAAGACAGATTTAGTCCCGCGAGGGGCACGGCCAGACGGGCATCTGAGTGTTTTTTCGAGTGTTTGAAGGGCCGAGGAGAAAACAATGGGCCAAACAACAAGTTCACACGAACTTTTCCTCTCGGGTTTAAAGTCATCCCTCAAGGTGCGGGGAATTAAGGCTAGAAAAAAGGATCTCCGCCAATTCTTCGGTCTTCTGACAAATATCTGTCCCTGGTTCCCCCAGGAGGGAACGATAGACGTGTGCTATTGGAAGCGTGTCGGTAACGCTCTCCAGGATTTTTATAAGTCGTTCGGGGCCCGAAAAGGTCCCGTTTCTGCCTTTACTTATTGGAGTCTCATTAATGATATCCTCCAAGTACATTCCCACGACCCAGATGTTAAAGAGATACTCAAAACAGGGGAAAACCTATTAAAGAAATCCTCTCGTCCTCCGTCTGCCTGTGGGTCGGTTTGCATAGATATTCCTTCTCAAGAAAATAAGCCCCCTACTGCCCCCAGTCCGGCTGAGTCATTAAACCAACCGTCAACAAGGCTTTATCCCTGTTTACAAAACCTTTCTTCGGGCTCAGACACAGTCCTCCCTCCCGAAGACCAGGCCACCCTCGATGAGGAGGCTGCCCGCTACCATCAAGAGGACCCCCCCGTGAAGGTTGCCCCGCCTTTTCGGCCACCCCCGCTTGTCCCGCCCCTCAGCACGTTTTTATCTGTGGTAACAGCCTGGCCTTCACGGCTCTCCCCGCTAACTGGTCTGGTCTCTGTGCCCAGGCCCTCCTCCTACCTGACATTGACATTCTGCCTGGAGACCAGCCGGTCCCTGTACCGGCCCTTGATCTATTCCCAGGACGCTCAAAGCGAGCCCTCGCATTTATTCCCCTCATGGCAGGGCTGGGCATAACCACGGCGACGGCCGGCGCCACTGGTACGGGAATAGCCATCCACACTTATCAAAAGCTCTCTCTCCAGCTTATTGAGGATGTTACCACCCTGTCTGGCACCATTAGTGATCTCCAGGACCAAATTGACTCACTAGCTGAGGTAGTTTTGCAAAACAGACGGGGACTTGACCTTTTAACTGCAGAACAGGGGGGAATCTGTTTGACCCTGCAGGAACGATGCTGCTTCTACGCTAACAAGTCCGGCATAGTCCGAGATAAGGTCAAGAAGCTCCAGGACGACCTGCTCCAACGCAACAAACAGCTCCTTGAAAACCCCTTCCTGACCGGGTTTCACGGTCTCTTGCCTTACCTCCTCCCTATTCTCAGCCCCCTTTTAGGACTGCTCCTAATTCTTTCCTTCGGGCCTTGGGCATGGAAAACGCTGACAAATTTTATCAAACAGCAGATTGATAACATTCTGGCCAAACCCATTCATGTTCATTACCATCGGTTGGCTATGGCAGACGCCGAGGAACAAGGACCTCCCAAGCCAGGCCCCCGATATATTGATATCTAGATGGCATGTGGGCTGAAGACATGCCGGCCTCCGAGCCCTGGGCACCGAGTTGGCTGCAGCTATTGAGTACTGCAAGGGAGGGTCCTTACAGACCCAACTTCAGATCTCCCTGATTACATGCCTGATTTGCATAAAGGTTGGTACCCTTTCATATTCTCTGCCCTGCCTTTCCTCCCACAAAAGGTACCAAGGGCATCAAAGGTTTTCGGCCCTGCCGGACCCCTGGGGAGGAATCAGGCCACTGTTTTCCCACTCGGTTAAGGCCCACCCTCTAAAACACAGAGGGAGGAGATGCTGGGGCCTGAGCATGAGGAACCTTCCCCCAACTGCATACAGGTAATTGGCTCAGAGTCTAAACAAACCTTGGCTCAGAGTCTAAACAAACACATTCTGATCAGCAGAGCCCTATAAGGTTACCCCCTGCAGCCATAGTGCTTCCTCCTTTCGGTACTTCCATTTTCTTTTGTCTTTTTTACCTCCCCCCCTAGTCCCGTTGCTATTGGCAACTCCCGCCTTTACATTCCTTCCCTCCCCTTCCAGTTCCTTGACTATATAAGCCCCCTCCTGTTCTTCAATAAACGAGGCTTGATCAGAACCCTGTCTTGCCTCCATTTCTTCGCGCCTCCTATTTTCTCCTTTCAGAAGGCTGCCCCTCGGCCCCTGTTGAATGCCCCGCCGGTCGGGGCAAACCCCTTGACTGTGAAAGGACAACCTAATGGCCCTAACAGAATCAGATAATGGACCTTGAGGACTCCCATTTCCAAAAGACTGAAGCAGAAACACCAGGGCAACAGTGCTCCCACCCAGGCTGCTACTCTCACTGCAAATTAAAAACAAATAACTCTTAAGAAACACACTTGTGAGGCCCAAAACCAGATCTTCTGGCAGTGAGGCTCAAAGGGCACTTAACACTTCAAGTCATGTCCCTGAAGTCTTGGCTGCTTCTATGACGGTTGATCTAACTAGCTCCAAATAAATAAAAATGAGCTGGAGATGAAGGTATCCTCAGTCCAGGCCTGACACACTGGGTGTGAACAACACACACACACACACACACACACACACACACACACACACACACCACCTACGATTGACCTATGGCTCAGATTCCTTCTTGTCTTTCCCAAAGTCAAGCCCTGTTTTTTCTGATGATTTATTAAAAATGAGACTGTTGAATCACAATAATACAGCTTCAGATTCATCCCATGGTCAGAAGTTTAGAACACAGCTGGGAACACAGAAGCACACCCGAGGTCATATTGCTGAATGTAGTAGAAACAATATCCATCCCATGTTTTTCTGTGTCCCTTGCCTCTGCCCTTGCAGCTACAATAGTGTTTGGAAAGAGCTTGTTCAGTAAGTGTGATAATCATTACCCAACTGTGAACCAGAGTCCCTTCTGAATTTCCCCATCATCTCCCTTCTGTCACTGAAAAGGAACAAGTAAGTATCGGGGTCAAATGGTAAGAGAACTAGATTCAGAAATACAAAACAAAACTGCCCTCCTCTGAGGTTTTGTCACTTACTACATTTGTAAGAAGTCACGCATTTACTCTCTAAGCAAAGGAAGACCTAAAAACATTTTGATCAACTGGTGACTTTAGGCAAGTGGTATTTAAGGATACTAAGTCAAGGATACTAAGTGCATTCATTTTAAGGATACTAAGTGCAATTTAAGGATAAGTCAAGTGATAATGCACTATATGAATTATAGAAGAAGAGTCTAAACTTAGAGAAAATAGTTAGGAAGTAGTTTGCCACACCATTTCCTCTTCCTGTACATACAAAAGAAAAAAAATTGCATTTCCCAGTCTACCCTGCAGTTAGATTAAATCCATGAAACTAAGTCTAGCCAGTGAAAGATGGGCAAAAGTGATGTAAGCCATTTTTCAGCCATTTCACTATTAGCAATCTATCCTAAAAAAATACTTGAACAATTGCATGAAATTATATTACAAAATTGTTTACACAATGTTGTTCATAGCAGTGAAAACTTAGAAAGAAACTGGAAGTCCAATTGGTACTAAATAATTAATTGGTATATCCAAAACTTTGAGTTGTGTGCAGCCTTCAAAATGAGTAAAATGGTTCCAGTTATTATGAGTAGGTTACGTCATATTAACCCTTCTATTGAGAACAACCTAAAAGCTGGTTTAAATACATTTTAAAAAGACATTTTTTAAGGCATCAGAGAGTAGCCAAGGTGGACAACTGAGATCAGAATTCCTAAGAGAAAGAAAAGTACTACAATGAGCCTTACTCCATTGCCACATTTCTCCTAGGGGCTTTGTCAATCTACAGCAAGGGCAACAGAGGATAACTAGAAAGCCAATAGTGTTTTCAGCAGTGTCACTGAAAGAAGAAGCAAAAATTGGAATTAAGGGTGATTGAGGCAGCCATGTCTAGAGGGGTCCAGATCACAGGGAATAAGGTACCACAGAAAAGTGAGCCCAAAATTACTCATGCAATTTCCTCCAAATTACTCCCTGATTCCTAAACTGTATATTCATGGAGCTAGATAATGGAAAAAGGCAAGCAGAAAACAGCTGCTAAAAGGTTAAAAATCTAAGCAGAGATCTACGTAGCCTTATAGTGGTGGGGAGAGATAAATTAGAGTCCTAAGTTTGTCATAGAAAAGGGCCCTGATAGAAAACTCAGACTTTCAGTTGAGAATATTACAAAGTGATGCCCAAGAAGTAAGGAAACACATAAAAAGATAAGCCCTAATAAAGCCAGAAACCCAAGATTAATTAGATCAATTCCCATACTTGATATAACTGCCAAAAGAAAAGTAAATCTCATCTCCAGGAAAGTAATATCATCCAGAGCCTCTAAAATTTTCCCTACACAATGCTGGACACTTAATAAAAAATTAAAGTCATGAAAGGACAAAATAACAAATGATCAAAAAACAGAAGACAAAAGTAGACAATAGAAACTTACTCAAATGTGATCACACAATTGGATTTTCAGGCAGACTTTAAATAAACTATGATTAATGAATTCAAGAAATATAAGATAAGATAAAAAGTTGTACCATCTATAAACTGATATCTGTAAAAATAGCCAAATAGAAATTCTAAAATTAAAAGCTATGATAATTGAAATTAGAATACAAAGGCAGATTAAAGATAACAAATGAGAAAATTAGCGAGCTGAAACACATCAATAAAAAATGTCCAGATTGAGGCAAGTGCAGAGATGAATATAGAGGCGAAAAGTGAAAATGATGCACAGAAGAAATGTCTAACATATGTGTCTAAAGAGAGAAGAAGAAGGAGAATGGATCAGAAAAATATTTAAAGACAGACTGGCTGAGAATTTTCCCAAAGTGGTAAAAAACAACAGGCCACAGATTCAAGAATATCTCAGAACTCAAATGACATGAATAGAAAGAAACAAATCACAAAATAAACATCATAGAAAAACTGTTGAAAAACATAGACAACACAAAAATCTTAAGAACAGAAAAAGAAAAAAAATCTCTTCTGAATTCATAGCAGGAATTATAGACTCCAAAGACAGTATAATGAATTTTAAAGTGCTGAACAAAAACAACTTACCAACCCAGAATGTTTTTCTCAGTAAAATAAAATATATATATATCTTTCAAAATAAAGGCCAAATACATTTTTAGAAAAATAAAAATGGAAAGCAAAGGTAACCAGCAGACCTGTAAGAAAGAAAATACGGCAAAGTGATGAAGGTACTAAATTGAATTAGACTTTAATAAGTCAAGGAGGCATGTTGTAATCTCTATGGTATTCACAAAAAGAATAAAAATTATATTACATGTTATATGTGTGCATGCATATGTACATGAAATAAACTAAGAAAGAATAATATAATTTAAGGAAGCAAGGCAGGAAAGAGAACTAGAACAAGTAAGAACAATAGACTAAGTGAATAAGAAAAATATAGTAAGCAAATAATGATAAAGCAAATTTATCATAAATATATCAACAAGTTACATTAAGTGTAAATATTGTAGACTAAGTATTTTATTTAGAAACAAAGATTTTCCCCTGGGATATTAAAGAAATACATCTTAAATTAAATACACAAGTAATTATAAAATCAAAAGATGGAAAAATATATACCAGGCAAAAAAAAAATGAAAAAAGCTAATATATAAATATTAGCATTTTTATAATTATAAAAGGATAAGTCAAATATATATATATATATATATATATATATATATATATATATATATATATATATAATCCTAAATCTCTAATCAGTTAAAAACATAGTATCAATATATTTATGCCAGAGGAGAGATCCAAGATGGAGAAGTAGATAAACACTGTGCCTGATTCCTTCCATGAACACATTAAAATTACAACTAAGTTATAGAACAATCAACCTGGAGAACCATCTGAAAGCCGGCTGAATAGAAGTTTTATAACTAAACATGTAAAGAAGACACATGGAGTCTGGTAGGAGGGGTAGAGACTTGAAACAGGCCCCAAACCTCCATGTGGCAGTTCAGAATCAGGAGAGATATATCAGCTATGGATTTTCCCCCATAGGAGAAAGACATCCCAGGCCCACACCAGGCTAGAATACTGGTGCTGGGAAGAGGAGCCCCCACAATATCTGGCTGTGAAAAATAGTGGGGATTCAGACCATCCAGGTGGGACAGAAGGTTGCAGGAAACTCAGAAGTCCTCTTAGAGGGACCACACACACCCCCACTCACTCACAGGCACGCACCCTGGACTCCGGCAGAGGGACAATGACTTGTGAGACATTAAGGCATACAGGGGGCAGACTGAGGTGTGTGACTGTGGAGCAAGGGCTAGAAGACAGTTGCCATTTTCCCTATGTGAGATCCTCCTCCCAAGCAGCTGGCAAGCAAGCACCATTTTTTCTCGTGTTGAGCTTTCCCCCACAGATCAAATCTGAATCATCTGAGTGGCCTGGTGAGCTCTGCACTGCTCCACACTGCTGAGTCCCTTAGACCCCGCCCCACCCAACTTCCCCAATACCGGAGGCAATTTCTCTATGAGCAGCAAGCCCCTCCCATACTGCCCTCTTTCTCAGGAAACTTCCAGAGTCCCCTGGCTCCAGGCTGGCGGTGACTGACCTCAGTGTGCTCTGAGACTTATGCGCTGGCTCAGCGCTGGCACCAAACCAGAACCTGCATTAACTTGGTGACCACAGCACTTCCTACTCTAGTGACTCCCTGAGACCCTGCCTCGCCCAACTTGCCTACCATACATGGTTTTATCAGTGGCTGAATCTTGAAGGAGCTGGCAGGCGGCAGCAGGCCTCAGGGTATCCTGCCTTTTTGCAGAACTACCCCAGGACCAGTACTGGTGGTGGCCACCCTCACATCTCCAGGTTTAGCACAGGCAGTAAACAACTGTGGATTGCTTTGTAGCTCCTACCAGGTAGTTACTGGCTGGTTACAGGCATTGGATGACCTGGACTGCACTAGAGCCCATCCCAAGAAGCCCCAGAAACAACATATTTAGAGGTTGGTTTCAGACCACAGTAGAGTACTGTCCAATTAGCCCCAGAAGTGGCACACCCAAATAGCAGTCTCAACAGACTCCAAAGTCCACTGGGGCAAATCCTACTCAGTAAAACCTCTGTACAGCAGCTCACAAGCTGTGGATGTGGCCAAACCTCACAGCCAATCAAAGGGTCAATCACACCCACAATAGCAATTAAGGCTCAACTATAATGGGAGGGCACACACAACCCACACAAGGCACACTACTGAAGCACACAGAGAAGGTGACCAGGTAGACTGTGCCAGGGCCCCACAAGACACCTATAACATAAGGCAACTCAGCCAAGACTTGGGGGCATATAATAAACACAGAGAGGCAGCCAAAAGTAGGAAAAGACATGCATCCCAAATGAAAGAACAGGAGAAAACATCAGAAAAAGAACTAAACGAAATGGAGGCAAGTAACCTATCAAAGACAGAGTTTAAAACAATGGTTATAAGGATGCTTAAGGAATTTAGTGAGAGCTTCAACAAAGAGGTAGCAAGCATAGGGCCGGCCGAGTGGCACGTTGGTTGAGAGCTGGCTTGAGATACCAGCAGTCCCGGTTTGGATCCCACATATGAGGGCCAGTGACACTGCCCTTATAACTAAGATGGTGAACAACAGCTCCACCTGGAGCTGGGCTGCTGTGAGTCCCCAGGACGGCATAGCTGCAGCCCCTGCTGCAGTGGGCTGCCATAGGCTACAGTGAGTGGCTGGCAGCTGGTGTAAGCCGCCAAGAGCCACTGTGAGTGGCCATCCAGAGGCCGGCGACCGATCTGCCTCACCCGAGAAGAGCTCAACATGGGCCAGTGAAGCAACGTCCTCCACAACTAAACTGAAGAACAAAAGGACAGCAACTTGTCTGTTCCCCTTCCCCGGTTCCCCAACGCTGTTCCTCTCCCCCAAATCCCCAATAAAATCTTTTTTTTTTTAAAGAAAAGAGGTAGCAAGTATAAAAAAGGGACATAAAAACCATAAAAAAGAACCAGTCATAAGTGAGAATACAATACCTGAAATGAAGAATGCACAAGAAGGAATTACCAGCATACTAGATGAAGCAGAGGATTAAATCAGTGATTTGGAAAACAGGGTATCAGAAAATGCCTGATCAGAACAGCAAAAAGAAAATAGAACCTTTAAAAAATGAGGATAGTTTAAGAGATCTCTGGGGCAACATCAAGTGTAACAGATTCACATCATAGGGGTACCAGAAGGAAAAGAGAGAGATCAAGGGGTTGAGCACTTATTTTAAGAAACAATGACTGAAAACTTTCCTAACCTCACGCAGGAAATAGACATACAAGTCCAGGAAGCTCAGAAAGTCCCAAACAAGATGAACCCAAACAGGCCCACACTAAGACACACTATAATTAAAGTGGCAAAGGTTAAAGACAGAGAGAGAATTTTAAAAGCAGCAAGAGAAAGGCAACTAGTAACTTATAAGGGAGCTCCTAGATTGTCAGCTAATTTCTCAACAGGAATTTTGCAGGCCAGAAGGAACTAACACAAAATATTCAATGTGATGAAAAGCAGGGACCTACAACCAAGGGTACTCTACCCAGCGAGACTATCATTTAAAATCAAAGGACAGATAAAGAGTTTCCCAGACAAGCAAAAGCTAAAATAGTTCATCACCACCAAACAAGTATTACAAGAAATGCTAGGGCCTTTCTTTAAGACAAAAAAAGAAAGAGAGAGAGAGAGAGAGATAAAAAATATGAATAATAAAATGGCAATACCTACATATCTATCAACAATTACTTTCAATGTAATTGGATTAAATGCTCCACTCAATAGACATAGGAGAGCTAAATGGACAAGAAAACAAAACTTTTACCTATGCTGCCTACAAGAGACTCACTTCAGATTGAAAGACACAAAGAGGTGCAAAGTAAAGGGATGGAAAAGGATATTTCATGAAACTGGAAACGAGAAAACAAAAAAGCTGGAATAGCAATACTTATGAGTATACCAGACAAAACAAATTTTAAAACAAAGGCTATAACAAGAGTCAAAGGAGGATCCAGGAATCTTACTTATGGGTATTTATTCAAAGAAACCCAAAACACTGCTTCAAGGGATATGTGCAGCCATATGGTCACTGAAGCATTGTTTACAATGGCCATGATGTGGAGGCAGCCTGGGTGTCTGTAGATGGATGAACGAAAAAATGGAGGTTGGACAATTAAGTTTGCAAACCCACCCTGAAATAGGTGTTGCATACCTCATCACTGAATGTCACTATGGTCACCTTTGAAGTACTCCCCTAGTCCACCCTTCAAAGCAATTTTGGAAATCTTTTTTCTGGAATGGCCATCAGAGCTGTCACCGTATTACCCTTGATGTACTGAATGTGACCAAAATGTCTTCCTTTCAATATTTCCTTTATCTTTGGGTAAAGAAAGAAGTCATTGGGGGCCAGATCAGGTAAGTAGGGAGGGTGTTCCAATACAGTTATTTGTTTACTGGCTAAAAACTCCCTCACAGAAAGTGCCGTGTGAGCTGGTGCGTTGTCATGATGCAAGAGCCATGAATTGTTGGCAAAAAGTTCAGGTCATCTAACTTCTTCACACAGCCTTTTTGACACTTTCAAATAATAAACTTGGTTAGCTGTTTATACAGTTGGTACAAATTCATAATGAATAACCCCTCTGATACCAAAAAAAGGTTAGCAACATCATTGCAACAAGTTTTCAAACTTAATTGTTATACCTCCTATACAATGAAATACTGCTCAGCCATGGAAGGGAATTGGCTCTTCCCATCTATGGCGGCACGGATGTACCTGGAGGGTATTGTTCTGAGTGAAGTGTGAGACAGAGAAAGACAGATGCAGTGTGATTTCACTTATATGTGGAATCGAAAGGACAAAATAAACAAAGAAAACAGAAACAAAGAGATGATAGATAGATAGATAGATAGATAGATAGATAGATAGATAGATAGATATACAGATATATAGATATAGATATGTATCAAGAAACATCACACCATATACAAAAACAGATTTCAGATGATTCATAGATCTAATTGTGATAGGTAATAATAACCGTTATAGAAGATAAGACAATAGCTTCATTGGAGTAGGCAACAATTACCTAAACAAAATACAGAAAACACTAACCATAAAAGACAATACAGAAAAATTGAACTTTATTAAAAGATGCCTTAAAGAGTGAAAAGACAAACAACAGAGTGGGAGAATATATTTGCAATACATGCATCTAATAATGAACTTATATTCAGCCTATATAAAGAATTCCTATCAATCTGTAAGAAAGAGAAAAACAACCCAATAAAATATTGGCAAAAGGCTTTTCTAGGCACTTATCAAAAGAAGCCAACCAAGTGGCTAATAAGCATATAAAAATGTGTTCAGCATCCTTAGTTATAAGGAAATGTAAAGTAAAGCCAAAATGAATTACCACTACACAGCAACAAAACTAAGTTGCTTCTTTCTTTTTATAGTGACCATATCAAGTGTTGGCAAAGATGCAGAGCAACTGGAACCCTCATACACTGCCTTGGAAATACAAATTCTTACAATCACTTTGAAAAAAACTGTCAGCCATAGAAACTAATGCTTAATAGACACGAGACTTATGCATGGCAATTCTGCTCCTATATATGTGCCCAAGAAAAATTTATATATACATGTTCATCAAAAGACATGTATGTATAAAGGACATAGTATTATTACAATAGTATTAAGTATTATTCATAGTAGCACAAAACTATACATAATCTAAAAGTCCATCAAAAGCAGAATGAACAAATAAATTATATTGGGTTGTCGGAAAAGTCATGACGCATTTTTGCAAAAAAAAACAGAAAAAAATATGTCATGACTTTTCTGACAACCCAATAGTATGGTCATCTGATAGAATACTGTGCAGCAATAAAAAAAAAGTACTAAACTATGCAACAGAGAAAGAATTTCATAGCTTTAACAAGCAAAAGAATCCAGACACCTCCCCACACACAAATTAATGCTAAATGACTCAATTTATATTAATCTCAAGAAAAGGCAAAACTAATCTATGATGATAGAATTCAAAATAGTGGTTACATTCAAGAAGGATAGGTAAAAAGACTGGGAAGGGTATGAGGGAGAATTCAGGGGTAGTGGTTATATCCTCTATCTTAAATGATGGTTACATGAGTATATTCACTTGGAAAAAATTTATAAAGTTCTACAATAAAATCCTGTGCACCTTATAGTATACTTTACCTTAAAAAATAATTTAAAGTTTATATCTGCATACATAAACATAGAAAGAGGCCCAAGTTATAATATTAAATGAAAACAGCAAGTTGCAGAACTGTCCCTATAAGGTGAGTCTGTGTTGGAAAAGTAAACGTATAAAGCATAACCTGGGTAGACCCAGAAGAATCTACTAGCTATAATAAAGACTATCTATGCATGATAATAAGAGACCTCCCTTCTAAGTCTGTATTTTTTTTTATCATTTTAGGTTTTTTCACAAGCATAACTACTGATAAAAAAATTATTTTTAATAAGCTTCTGAAAAGTTATTGGGAAAGTGAGGGCTTGAAGGGAACTGTAATTAAAATAAAGGCATAGTATCAAGAGACATTTAGTATAAAAAATAATTTGAATTTGATCTTTTTACCCTGTAGAATACCTGAGCACAGGAAGTGAATGAGGAGTGTAGATGTCTGCAATGTTTCAAACAGGGGCCATAACCCTGGTATCAAAATTACATATTTTAACCCAGTGCCCAAAATTAAAGGATTTGCTCAGGTCTTCTATTGCCCTTCTTGGCCCTGCTTCCCATCCTTTCTCGTATGCCATATTTTCACCAACTTTATTTCCCTCCAAAGTCTTCAGTATTTTCCCCCTCAGGAGTAGGATGAATTCTGCCATATTATTTTCAATTACCATTTAATAATTTATGAAATTACTCAG
Source organism: Aselliscus stoliczkanus (assembly GCA_033961575.1). Lineage (NCBI taxonomy): Eukaryota > Metazoa > Chordata > Mammalia > Chiroptera > Hipposideridae > Aselliscus > Aselliscus stoliczkanus. The sequence continues at coordinate 135,715,045 of CM066734.1, forward strand.
CATCATACCTGCAGTATTTCAGTCAGGCCCCATTACATTGTAATGAGGTTTGATTTAACATGATCATTATAAATGCTGCTAAAGGTTAATAGAGAAAAGAGTTTCATTGCAATGCATTTGATTTCAATCATTTAGGCATAAAATAAGCATCTGTCACTAAACATAGGACTTCCCTTTCCTGTAAATATCAGGGTATGATTATTTCTCTCACAAAAGTTAGGCAGAATAGAAAGGACTATGATCCAGCAGAGAGCTGGGCGGCATGGTGGAGAGACAGAATTTCCAAGGATTGTGCCATAGGCTTTGAGGGTGGGGCACTTCCTGGTTGTGCAGGACTGTCTTCCTCATGGCAGAATATTCAGCTTTCCTGACCTATGCCCACTAAATTTTCCATAGCATCTCAATTATTGCTACTGCCCAAAATAGCCTCACAAATTTCCAAATGCTCTCTCAGGGGGCAGTACTTCTTCCAGTTTAGTCCCACTGGTTTAAAAGGTTGAGCATTAATTTGCAGCATTATTCATGGTGGCCAAGACATGGAAACAACGAAAGTGTCCTTGGAATACTACTCAGTCATAAGAAAAGATGAAATACTGCCATTTGCGACAACATGGATGGATCTTGAGATGATCATGCTAAGCAAAATAAGTCCGATAGAAAAAGTCAAGAACCATATGAATTCACTCATACATGGGATATAAAACAGAAAGCAACAAATGAACAAACAAAAACAAACTTAGACACAGACAACAGTAGAGTGGTTACCAGAGGAGAAGGGAGTCAGGGGAAGATGAAGAGAGAAAATGGGGCCAGATTTATGGTGACAGAGGGAAACTAGACTTTGAATGGTGAGCACACAATGCAATATACAGATGATGTATTATAGAAATGTACACTCGAAACTTATATAATGTTACTTACTATTGTCACCCCAATAAACTTAATTTAAAAAATGTTTCCTAGAGTTTCTCATGACCTGTCTGGTTCCTGCTGCTACACCAGCTCCAACATCTTCCACTCCTGCCTGGCATTAATATTTAGGGAGGATGAAACTCCTTATAGTTTTGGCACTTGCCAAGTTGTTTGTTCTTGCAGTTGCTGGCTTCTGCCAGAAATGTCCTGTCCCCTTCTTGATTTGGTTATATTCTGCTTATGCCTTAAGATTCGGCCCATGCATCTCTGACTGGGTCCCTATTTTCTGCTCCTGTAACATTCAATATGCAATTCTACCACTGGCTTTCTGCACACATACAAATAAAATAAATTCCTGTGAATGTATCTGTTAATGTAATGATTGAAAACAGATAAATGAATTTTCATCTAACATGGGCTTTTTATGGAATGCTTTATGTTAAAATACAGATCCTTCAACTAACATAAAATTCATTTAGGTGGGCCTTGGTGGCATTCCTAAACAGACAAAAAGTCATCATCCAGAGCAGCTTAAGTTGAGGTACAAGAAAGGCAAATAGAACTGCCCGTTGGCGTAGACCTGCCAGGTGTATGGCATGACTAGTTGTGGCTAGAGGACACCAATGAAGGCTTCAAACGTGAATCGCAAATCCAAACTCATAAGGATGGACATTCCAACTTGCAATTGCAATTTGAAATTGGGCTGCTTTTCACCATAGTTAGAAATGTTCTTGATCAGCACTAGTAGACAAGCCATTCCTATTAAACTTGTTTGATTACTTACTTTCCTCTCCTAAGTCAGTGAATTGATCAAAGTCAGGGACCTTGCATGTTGTGTCACCATGACATTTCCCCTACTTAGCTAGAGAGGAAGGAATTAAAGTTCTGGCAAGTGGTTCATTTCTCTCTTAGAGTTATCAGAGAACATTCCAGGGGTAGAGAAAAAGGAAAATGACCCAATCTAATCTCCTGTAAATATACTGATAAATGGACCTCCTGGCAAGTAAATTCATGATGTTTCCAAGATGATAATTATTTATGGAATGTTGTTAGCAGGATGTCCTTGGTTTAGGATCATTTGTGGCAAACAAACCTAGGATCCATGGATTTATGAGGCATGATTTCCTGGAGCACATCACATTGGTTATACGACTAGCTAGGGTATAAAGGGAGATGTTTCTTAACCCAAACACTCTCCTCTGTGTGCAGTAACCCGCAGGCCTCACTTAGAGACTTCACCTATTATTCTGGACCACAGAGTCTGTATCTAGTGCAGGAAGGAAACACCTGGGGAGTTATGCAGGTGGTCCCAGACCTCCTCCTGCTTCACCTGTACCATTTGATTGCTTGTATCCCTGAAATTATTAGTAAATCTTGGCACTAAGACCTTTGATTCATGTAAATCTGATCTGACAATCCTCTGTGTTAGCTCACTAGCATAGTACCTGCCTCAGTAAATACTGTTTAAAACAAATACCCAGATAGAATAAATATCCCTTCTTGTGAGTAAGTTAGTTCCCATTACTATAATTATTACAACTGAAGCTGGAAGGCAATCTTTCAAAGATATCATCTAGCAGCATTCTGTCTTTGATGACAGGTTAAATTTTAAAGACCTCCAATGTTAATATTCCATTACATAATGACTCATCTTTACAAGTTTGAGTCATTTGTGCTCAGACCTCAGTTAAATGATAAACAAATTTCAACAACATAAAGCTCAACTTATATGACTTCTGCTACTGCAAAGTGCCTTGAGAGACAAACCAAGAATTATTGATTTTCAATAAAGCTGTTAAAAAGAAACTTGAGATAATTTTGATGCATTGATTCTATGATCCTCATAATAACCTTGTGAGATCATAGGAAGGAAGTGATATTATTCTCTCCGATTAGAAAAGATTCAGAGAGGAAAAGTAATTTTCCAAACTCATGCAGCTAATACTAACCAGAAATAGACCTCAAGTCCAAGTCCTTGGCCTCCAGAGACCATTTTTTCCCTTAATGTTACACATGATGCTACCTCATTCTTACCAACTATGGACAAAGAAGTAGCCACTAACCTCTCTGAATCTCAATTCTCTCTTGCAAAATGGCAATAATAAGCCCTACATCACATACAACATTGTGAATATTTCATGATGTGTGCTCAGGTACTGATAAAACTCAGAGTGCTGATGGATTACCATAATGATAATTCTATACATCTCCACCAAATTTTATATCCTATCCTTTTCACATTCATTATCACTTCTTATTTACCCAAACCATATCACAAAATGGACTGAGTGGGGTTTTTTTTCTTTATAAGGAGATAACCATGATTTAAGTGGTTAAATGAACTGACTAAAGGTGAGGAAGGGAGAGTAGAACTCTATGCTGTCTGATTCTAAAACCCCATGTCAGATGCTACAAAGATTTTATACGACAGCAAGAAATTTCACTTCCTGTCCCCTTGAGAAATTTACAGCCTGTGAACACGGAGGGCTATTTATTATGTAACGTATGTTATCTAGCAAATTTAACCCATCTTGAAACTACGGTATGGGACTATGGGTTTCAACAGTGTGTGATGATCAATGGCAAAGGGAGATTCATTCTCCATTCAACACATGCGGAGATCAGTCTTCATCAGAGAGCCAATAGAACTACGACCACCACCAACTTCCAAGTATGTAGCACAGACACAGAGCTGGGCACATTATATTCTCCAAACCCTTACTTTTATGAATAACTCACTTTTTTGGCTGAAGTATAAATAGAGAGGTGATGAAATGACCTTGAATTTTGCCAGACTATGCATTGGTAGCCCATGTTTTCCCAAGGAATTCACTTAACCAGAATTCCACTCTTTAACAGTAAAACAGAAATCAGAGTACCTTGTTAGAGTTGCTGTGAAAAGAATTCCAGCTGTCTACTAAGATCTATTCGTCCTTTCTTCCTAGTTGTAGAACTTTCTAGGTGCTGCCTTCCTTGCAATTCAGTGTGAGCCAAGGGATGTGAGCAAAAATGATCTGTGCCATGTCAAGACTCATGGCATAAAACAACCCAGGCTCCTCCATGTTCTTCTCCTTCCTGTGGCTGAAGACCAGTAATGACAACTGGATAGCCTTGGAAGCCATGGATTAACAGCAGCAGAGCTGCTGTTGGCCTCAGTCCCTGAAAGACTGTGTGGAGCAGAACTTGTCTTCCCACCATTCACCACATGTGCTGACCTGAAACATCCATTCCTGCTTTACCCTCACATGAGAAGAAAGCCAGCCTTCACTTTGTTTCAGCTACTACAGTTTTTTGTTTCTTTCTTGCAGTAACTTAGCCCACATAAGTTAATGCGAATGTTAATGTACTCTGCAACTGTAAAGGATTATTTTTCTTCAGGATCATTAGTCTAAGCTCAGCTCTCTACCAGTTTCATTTTTATGACATATGTCAACCTTAAAGTCAACCTGTTCATTTTAATAACATGTTCGCAATCATAAAAATATCTCATTGCCATCCCTCTACAATTTCTCTTAAACTGTAGCTTTTATTGTGACAAATCTAAATCAAGAAAATTCAGTAGCTCCTAACACTACTTATTCCAATTTTGGCATAATCTGATGCAAGACACAAACTAGTCACACCCTTCAGAAAGAGGCAGTTTATGGAACAGGCTGATTCTCATTTACAGCCACGTGAACTGAGGCCCAGAGAGGTAATATGGTGTGATTTAGGAGCACCAGGGAGGCCCTTCCCCTTTAGCATGTCTGGCATTTATAGAGCACTGCTGGAGAAAGTACTACTGAACTAAAATAATAATAACAACAATAATAATAAGCCAACTTGGACTGCCAATGCATATAATAATGGATTCTACTTGAATCCATCCCAAATATCACTCTCAAATTATTCTTTGTAAAGCACTACTTCATTCTATTGTTCTTAAATCCAAGAATTTATAATGGCTCCTTATTATCCTTTCCCCTGTCTTTCAAGATGCCACTCTGAGATCTGGCCCTATTTTGTCCTCAAGCTTATTTTCCACCACTTCCTGTCAATCCTCTACTGGGCTCCACACTCACCAGTCTCATTGTATTCTTAGTAATTTGGTTAATGCCTGATAGTCACTCAGCTCTGCTCCTCTGCCCATCTAAGTCTTGTTCATTCTTCTAGGCTCAATCCATTCCACCTACACCGTGATGGAAGCTTAGACTAAAAGCTCCAGCCCAAATCAATCATTTGATTTCTGAAATCCATAGCACTCCAAGTCAGTAATATACAATGGACACTCCATTCTTCTCTACTTGGTTCCATATGTTTTCTTTTTTGTTGTCTATTGTAGATTTGAAATCCTACAGGGAGAAAAGTTTTCACACTAAGAAATACCGCAGTAGAGAATCAAGGTACAATGGAATGGGTTCTATTCCTAGATCTTCCACTCACTGAATTTGGGAAAGTTACTTGAAATCCTCGACCCTCAGTTTCTACAGCTTTCCAAGTCTCACCCATCACCTAGTCCCACACCCATGAGAGGACCCCTCAGTGTAAACCAGAGCATGTAGGAGAAGCTCAGTAAATGTCTGCTGCTCTCATCATTTTGAACAGTTGACAGTTAAGATTTGGGTCAGTCTTTACTCCTCTCACATTTTAAATCTTAACAATAATATAATCATTTATTAACTGCTGGCATCTGATCCAAGCATATATTAATGAGTTTATGCATTACGTTCTTTGACTCTCAAAACAACCTCTAAGGTAAATGCTTCTATTATTAGCTCAGTTTCATGATCCAGAAGCCAAGGCTGTGAGAGGTTGGGACCTTGGCCAAGCTCCCACAGCTAGTGAGAGTTTGAACAGGCAGAATTTACCCCCAAGTCTTTCTACCTTTAGACCTTAAGCCTGCACTTTTAATGGCTAATGATGAAACTGAGTCTTACCGTTGGGCCCTCCCCTTTCCTAAGGCAATGATGTGGATTTCTAATGTAGTTTTAATCCTACCTGGAAAATTATGGAAAACCTCTATTTTCATGTACCACTATTGATTATGGGGTGTTATTCCCCCTTGAACACTCATCTTTGTCTTTGCACAATCAGTGGGAGTAGACTGGAAGTGGGAAGACAATTCCTAGCTCCAACAGGTTGGGGGATCCTGTGCAAGTCATATAACCACTCATTTTTACATTTGATCAGCAAAATGGGGATAAGTCCACCAGCTTTGCCTTTTCCTGCCAGTTTTCCAGAACTGTGGTGGGACCCCAGTGAGCTGCTGTATATGAGAGCATTAAAAAATAAAATAAAATAAAATAAAATAAAATAAAATAAAATAAAATAAAATAAAATAAAATAAAATAAAATAAAATAAAACAGTCAAATCAAATTATGTTGTCATCCATCTAGTCAGCATCAGCACGACGCAGAGGGCTTGTGGAAAACCCATGTTAGTGGAGCCCACCCTCAGATTTTCTGACTCAGTATTCTGGGTGGGGCCTGAGAATTAATATTTCTAACAAGTTCCCGGGTAAAACTGATGCTGCTGGTTCGAGAACTACATCTTGAGAACTGCTCCCTATGGTAACTCCCACCCTACACAAAATGCCTCAGGTGGACTCCCAAAGCCATCTCCTTCTGTGTTAAGGACAGTGAGAGTGTGGGTTAGATGTCACTCCCTGTGAGTCCTCCAGGGACATCACAAAGAAACCTAAGGGGCTTGTCAGGAAACTGTCCTTTCTTTCTCAGAGAAGTTATTTGTCCCCTGCCAGTCTCTTGATGGGTTAATGTGAGGGTGAGGGTGCAAGCCGAGCACAAAGGTGCATGACACATACAGGTGAAATTGCAGCAGCCACCAATTACAGACAGGGGACATGAGTCACAGCAGTGATATCTGGAAAACAATATTATGACAGAACAGATTGCAAAGCCATTGATAGCTAGCTCTGAGACAGGCCCTCTTATCCACAGGAACAAAAGTACATGATGTGCTCCCAGTAAACCTCCAGGGAACGCTTTAGCGCACATCTCCTGACAGCCTAATAGGAGTTTTTCCCTCTCGTGGCAAGGGAACCATTCTCTCCTGATGCCTTTCTGAGTGTGTCTGAGGCTGATAACGGCATAATTTCCCTTGGAAAATGTCCTTTCTTTCTCTCCTTCTGATTCACCATTCTGCCTCCAAAAGGAGAGAGAGAGAGAATAGCAATCTTTCAAAATGTTCCTTTAGCCATGTCATGCTAACAAGTCCAGAATTTGAAAGTCAAGGCCAGGCAGGATACACACTCTCGCATGCCCCAGTCATGGAAGTGAGCAGTGTGTTCCCTGGCAAGGAGGGTACCTGGGCAGTGTCATGCATCCCTCTGTGGGCACCGAGCTGCCATCATCAGACGGGTCAAACCCTCCCTCCTCTCTCAGTTGTGGGGAGCCAATGGGACTGCTGCTGGATGCCCCTAGATCACCTGAAGGCTGTGGCTGCCCCCAGAATCTCCACAGAACAGGGGTAGGTGGAGGGTTATCCACCTCAGCAGTTTCTCCTTGATTTCTGCCTCCAAAGTTCTCCCGGGTATTCCACCATCCCCTTGCTGGGAACAGCCTGGGCTCCTCAGATATGCAAGTGACTCATTTTCCATCCATCAGAGATGAGACTTAAATAAATAAAAAGATACTTCATGGGGCGGCTGGGCCTAATGATAAGCAATTATAGGAAGCCAAATGAAGGCAGTGCTTTGTGCGGGGCCTGTGAAATTGGTTAAGCAAAAAGAATAATGGCCCGTTTCGGTGATTCATCCCTTTGCTCATTTCAGAGGGAGCATTATCTCAGTTAAGTGATGCAATTAATATGAAAATGAGGGAATCATTGTTTAAGGAGATGAGAGGAAAGCAGGGAGGGGGCCTGGATGCCACAGTGGGGAAGAATCAGGGCCACTGAGATGGAAATTTGCATAGGTCAGTAGCAATGTGAGGCCTTTAGCATGTATTCAAAGCTTAGCTCACACTGTAATACATTGCCATTAAATTCTCATTATGGTGACCTGTGTCCAACACAATTCAATTTTTCAGAATCTTAACGATAAAAAGTTAATTACGTTAAGGTGAAAACCTTTTGTACTGGGCCCTAAAATAAAGCACAGACAGGCCACTGCAAGTACCTCAAGACACTGCAGGTGGGGACGGGGCATTAAATTACTGTTTTATTAACCATACCATGATTTGCAGGTTGATTTTTTTGTGAGCTTTGCAGATCTTTTATAATGGAGTCAAGAGTGATAAACAAGGTGTTTGCATCATCTCTTCACTGTTCTCTCTTCCTTGGTTCTCTGATGGCAGTTTTCCATCAGTAGCTTACAGACTCTATTTCAAGAACTGGTCCACATTCTTGGATGTAGAAAAGGAAGAGAATGAGGGTGGAGCATGTGGCAGAGAGCACAGAGGACCATGAGCCTGGGACCTGGTGCAGGGTTGTCACCTGCTTCCTCTGGGCATGGCATTTCACACCCAAACAACCCAAGCCAAGAGGGAGAAAGCAGCAGGCTCTGGTTGTTACAGCAGAGGATTACATGCAACTCCTGCCACTTACCTGCTGTGTGTCCCTGAGCCAGTTACCTAACCTCTCAGAGTTCCAACATCCTCTTGGGGAAGAAATGGATAGTGTTACCTTCCTTGCAGGAATTGTGAGGATTTGGAATCAAGTGTATACCTACGTGCCAGCTGGCGGTGTGTGTGTGTGGGGGGGCATTAGTATCATCTTCATCCTCCTCACGGTGCTGTTCTGTAAGCAGAAAGAATAGGGCCTCAGGAAAAGAGGGGGAGGAAGAGAAGGAGGAAATGCAGGAAAACAAAGGAGGGAGGAGCTGAGATCATCCTTAAGAAAAGGGGCAGCTACCAGACCGGCCAGAACTAGATGCTGGTGATTCAAGATGCCATCTTGCCCCTCAAGGTGAACTTCAGCTAATTGGAATGGATTATAATACTATTAGCATTTCGGGCAGGGAAAAACCTCCACTCCCTGTGTCGCCATGACAGTTCAGACAAGGGTCAAGTAAGGACTATGAAATCCCAGCTCCCTACAGGAAGGAGTAGTCAGTGAGGACCCACCCTGGGAATGGTTATAGCTCCACCCCTAAATCTTCAATATTGTGCGCCCTCCTTCTAACAAAATCCTAAGCTTCTTTGTTCTTCAGGACAGTTACTCTTCTTCTGGGCCTGCCCAGTTTCACGCCATTTTGAGAGTGTACTATTTCCTCTTTTTTCAATAAATCCACTGCTTGCTTGGCTTTGTTTGTTTGGCTTATTCAATGCGCCCTTGAATTGTTTCCTATGATAACACCAACAGCCCAGTTTTCAGCAACAGTATTAGAATCCACACCTTCCATGTAACAGGAATTCAACAAGCATCTGTTCCCCTCCCATGCTGAGCCTCTATTTCTTCCTTTATAAAACTAGAGTGTGGATCATGATTTTTTTATTATTATTATTTATTTTTGTTAGCTGAGCCATCCTGCTACCTGTTGGCAGCTCACCTCAGGCTGGGCATCGAACTGCTGTTGTTCAGAGCTCAGCTTGCACACTTGAGCGAGCTCTTAGCGAACTGAGCCACTCAGCCTGTCCTGGATCATGATTTTTAAATCCTGACATAATAGGAAAGTAGCAAAGATTGCTGGTTCCCTACACATAAGCCAACACTCCCCAAATAGGGAAAGGGAGATTGACAGTTCCCCAAACTAGCATAAGAACTGTGAGTATCCAAGGAGCAAAAGAAAGTGATTTGGCCCCCTGGAGGTGGGGTGGAGAAGGTAAGAGAGACAAAAGGCCAGAGGAGATGTCCAGAGCAGACCATTGCATCAGAATAGCACATTGGCCAGCTGAAGTGGGAGCATTTAACAATACAAGCAGGCTGACTAAAGGCTCCCTTCTCCCATACCTCCATATCCCAAAGCCAGATATTTTCAACAGAGGGAGAAGAAAATATTAAAGAAAATCAATGTCCAGCCAGAGGAAAGGATTGTAACTGCAAATGTTCTCTGTCTTGACATGCAATACTCTTTCTCTTCTTCCCTAAATGCATCAAAGAAGCTAAAACCTAGAATTTACCCTTTCATGCTAACCGAACCAGGGAAATATCAGCTCAGAGGAGGACATAATAAAATATCTGAGGCATAAAAGAACTCTAGTAATACTAGCAAAAAATTAGCCAACACTAAGTGTGTGCGAGGCATGGTTCTATATGCTACATATATCAGTCTATTCAATTGTTACCACTGCTCTGTTATTCCTATTTTAAATGAGAGAGAGAAAGCACAGAGAGGTTAGGTTATTTGCCCAAGATCACACAACAGGGCATTGGCAGAGCTGGGCTTGAGATTAGGCAGTCTGGCTCCAAAGCCCATGCTTTTTCCATTCACTTTACTGCCTATCTGACAGAAATACAACAAACTTAACCTGTTCCAGATGAAAAACATTAATAGATCAGATAAAACTTATATTAAAGATCAATTTATTAAATATCCCCAAAGAGATGAGAATGTCAGAAACGTAAGCCATGACACTAAGTCAATAAATAAGCAAAAAAACAAACAAACTATATATAAAAAAACATGATACTTGTAGTTGAAATAATGAATTCAATAGATAGATTGAGTAACAGAATGAAAATAGCTACAAAACAAGTCAATGAATTAAAAGATTAGATCAGAGACTCTATTAATGGCATCAGGAATGGATAAGAAATGAAAAATATGAAAGAAGAAAACCATGAAGACAGAATTATAAGCATAAATGTATGTATAATAGGACTCTGAGAAAGAAAGAAAAAAAATATGAGGGGAAAAGTACTTGAAAATAAATGACTAATAACACTCTAAATTTAAAAAGCATATAAGAACTATGGATGAAAGAGTTTATGGAATACAAACATATAAGAAACTACCCGGGGGGCCGGCAGAGTGGCGCATTGGTTAAGAGCTGGCTTGGCAGGATACAAAATTAATATTCAGAAATCAGTTGCATTTCTATACACCAATAATAAACTATCAGAAAAAGAAATCAGGAAATCAATCCCTTTTACAATTGCTTCAAAAACAATAAAATATCTAGGAATCAATTTAACTAAAGAAGTAAAAGACCTGTACTCAGAAAATTATGAGACACTGAAGAGAGAAATCAAAGAAGATACAAATAAATGGAAATACATACCACGCTCATGGATAGGAAGAATTAATATAGTTAAAATGTCAGTTCTATCTAAGGCAATATATAGATTCAATGCAATTCCAATCAAAATACCAAGGACATTTTTCTCAGAAATAGAACACAGAATCCTAAAAATTTATATGGAGCCACAAAAGACCCCATATAGCTATGGCAATGTTGAGAAATAAGAACAAAGCATCACACTACCTGACATCAAAACATACTACAAGGCTACAGTAATCAAAACAGCATGGTACTGGCATAAAAACAGACACATAGACCAATGGAATAGAATAGAAAGCCCAGGAATAAATCCATCTATATACGGTCATTTAATCTATGACAATGGAAGCAAGAATTTACACTGGAGTACAGATAGTCTATTTAATAAATGGTGCTGGGAAACTTGGACTGACACGTGCAAAAAAATGAAAATGGACCACCTACTTACACCATATATGAGAACAAACTCAAAATGGATTAAAGACTTAAATGTAAGACCTGAAACCATGAAACTCCTAGAAGAAAACATAGGGAGTAAGTTTGCAGACATTACCCTGAGTAATATTTTTACTGATATATCCCCTCAGGCAAGGGAAATAAAAGAAAAAATGAACATATGGGATTACATCAAACTTAAAAGATTTTTCACAGCAAAGGAAATCATCAATAAAACAAAAAGGCAGCCTACTGAATGGGAGAAGATATTTGACAACAATATATCTGATAAGGGGTTGATATCTAAAATTTATAAAGCACTCATGGAACTCAACACCAAAGAAACAAACAACCCTATTAAAAAATGGGCAGAGGATATGAGGAGGCATTTCTCTAAAGAGGACATACAGATGGCCAAAAGGCATATGAAAAAATGTTCAACCTCACAAACCATCAGAGAAATGCAAATAAAAACCACAATGAGATACCACCTCACTCATCAGAATGGCTATCATCAACAAATCAACAAACAAGTGCTGGCGAGGGTGTGGAGAAAAGGGAACCCTGGTGCACTGTTGGTGGGACTGCAAATTGGTGCAGCCATTATGGAAATCAGTTTGGAGGTATCTCAAAAAACTGGAAATGGAACTGCCCTATGACCCAGCAATTCCACTCTTGGGTATCTACCCAGAGGAATTCAAGTAGCTAATTCGAAAAAAATATATGCACCCCTATGTTTATTGCAGCTCTATTTACAATAGCCAAAACTTGGAAACAACCGAAATGCCCATCAGTAGATGACTGGATTAAGAAACTGGTACATTTATACAATGGATATTACTCTGCTATAAAGAAGAATGAAATCGTACCATTTGCAACAATATGGATTGACCTAGAGACTATTATGTTAAGTGAAATAAGTCAGTTGGAGAAAGACAAATACCATATAATCTCACTTATATAATGTGGAATCTGAAAAACTGAATGAATGAGCAAAGGAAACAGAAACAGTCTCATAGATATAGAGGAAAAACAGGGTTGCTAGTTGGGAGGGGTTGGGGATGAGGGAGAAGGGGAAGGGATTAGACAGCATAAATAGGTAACTACAGTATTGTCACAGGGTATGAAAGACTGGGGAATATAATAATGCGGTAAAAATTTTGTGGGGTGTCAGATGGTCACATGTTTTGTTAGGGAGACCACTTCACGGATGGAGTAGAGGCTTGATCATTGCACTGTATACCTGAAATTGATGTTGTATAATATTGTATGCCAACTGTAATTGAATATATAGATAGTCACGGGATGTGGATTATAGGGTGGAAGGGAGTCAAAGGAATTGTAATAGATAGTATGATATAGTATGATATGGGAGGGAGGGAATAGGAGGGGAGAATCGGGGGAGGGGGGTTGTCACTTTGAGGGGTAAAAAGTATAACTATTGCACTGTGTTGTACACCTGAAGCTAATTAAAATAAAATTAAAAAAATAAATTTAAAAAAAAAGAAAGAAAAAAAAAAGAGCTGGCTTGGGACGCCAGAAGCCCCAGTTCGGATCCCACATATGAGGGCCAGTGACACTGCCCTCTACAGCTAACAACAGCTCCACCTGGAGCTGGGCTGTGCGAGCCCCGGCGATGGTGTCGGCTGCAGCCCCTGCTGCAGTGGGCGGCCATAGGCTACAGAGAGTGGCCGGCAGCCAGCGTGAGCTGCCAATAGCCGCGGTGAGCGACCATCCAGAGGCCGGCCGACTGATCTGACTCATAAGGGAAGAGCGCAATGAGGATACCAACATGGGCCAGCGAAGCAACATCCTCCGCAACTAGACTGAAGAACAAAAGGACAGCAACTTGTCTGTTCCCCTTCCCCGGTTCCCCAACACTGTTCCCCTCCCCCAATTCTCCAATAAAATCTTTTAAAGAAAAAAAAGAAACCACCCAGGGCTAGCAAAGTGGCTCAGTTGGTTAAGAGCACGCTCGAGTGCAAGTTGAGCTCTGAGCAACAGCAGTTCGAGGCCCAGCCTGAGCTGACCTGCCGCTAAGCTGCCAACAGGTGACAGGATGGCTCAGTTCAAAAAAAAAAAAAGTAAGAAACTACCCATACTTTAACTCACTTTAAAGAAATTAATTAATGTTAAAAACAAAGACAAAAATAGTATCAATAAATAATTTAAAAATTATTTAAAAGCTTACAAAGAAAAAAGTCACCTACAATTAAAAAAGAATATGATTGGAATCTGGAATCTCAGCAGCAAAAATGAAAAACAAACAAAGAAAAACTTTGAAGCTGAAATTTTACATCCATCTAAACTGTTACTTGAATTCAAAAGTATTTTCAGGTACACAGATTTCACTTGGACTACCAACCAAAGATCCTCTTTGTAATGTACTTGGAGAGGTAGTTCTACATTAAAAGAAATAAGTCAAAAAAAAACTTTACAAAATACGAGAAGTAAATTTAAAAGCAAAACAGGAAACATGGCTGAAAGATGTTTGAATATGTATAATAGCTACACTGCATATTAAGAGAGTAAACTCACTTCTCAAAAGACAGAGACTCATAAATTGGATTAAAAACAAGATCCAGTAATTTGTTATATACAACAGGTCCATTTAAAGAATTATTAAAAAGATGACAATAAATAAATAAGTTATATCAGGCAAATACGAACCAAGAGAAAGTCAGAACAATTATTTTAATACCATACAAAATAGAGTAGAAGAGCAAAAAGAAAAAAAATCAGAAGAAACAAAGAGAAATGTTACTAAGAGAAATAATAAATCAAAAAGCTATAAAAGTCATGAACATATCTGCACCCAGGAACGTAGCTTTTTAAAAAAATATCTGATGATTTAAATGCTGTGAGTTTAAGTTCCTGCAGCCTTGGAAGTGATAATAAGGTCCCCAAGTGCCTCAATAACCCATGCTCTGGCTGACCGAGTGGCTCAGTTGGTTAAGAGCTCACTCAAGAGTGCGAGCTGAGCTCTGAGCAACAGCAATTCGATGCCCGCCCGAGCTGAGCAGCCGCTGAGCTGCCAACAGGTGGTAGGATGGCTCAGCTAAAAAAATAATAATAAAATAAAATAAAAAAATAACCCATACTTCCTTAATGCTACCCACAATTCTATAACTCATGCCTTCATTAAAATCTCTTCAAATAAGTCAGCTGAGTTGAGTTCTTCTTTTTATACAGACATTCACTGATACAACTTTATCATTCAAAAACCTCTAGAAACAAAAGTCTATGTTTATATCCAGGAAAAGGACAGAAAGTGGGGTGCTGCATGGGTTCTGGAGTCAGACAGACCAGGTTTGAGCCTTAGCTCCCCTGCTTACTGTTTGTGTGGCCCTGGGCAAGGTGATCAAATTCCCTGAGCTACTGTTCCCACAAATAGAAACATTATGTAGCAATAGCTGCCTTATGGGGTTTTGTGAATATCCCAACATAGTTATGACCCAATAAATTTTGGGGATGATAAGAATGATAGGAGTGGTAGTACTAGTACTACCACTGATGGCAATGCTAATCATATCGTTGTGGATCTTGATAATATCGTTGAGTTTTTACCAGTGCAAATTATGCTCCACAGTCACTTATACTAATCACATAAAAGCAAGGGATAGACTTTTTCTTCAATAGCAAGAAAACCTAGTTTATAATTCTGGGATCCTGGTGAGTGCTCAAAACACCCATAGATGCCCACTCTGGTGTATTGTTTAATTTACATTTGAGGTGAAATAGTTCATCTTATGAATCAACACTCCCAGCAGATCCCACTATGAATTCATTCAGATGAGGTTTTATATAGCCAGCTCTATTATATTTGGATGTCAGGGAAAATGCCAGTACCTGGATAACAATGAATCAAGGAGAGAGAAGGGAGGACGAAAAAAAGATTCTTTGTACAGGAGGAAGATGTGTTCATCAAACAAGCAGTTTGGTAGCATTTTCAGAATTAAAACCGGGAGCACAAATATGAAAGACAGTGAAAAATCAACAAGCACAGGAAATCAAAAGGATGAGGTGAATATCAGAAATTAGAGAAAGCCAAAAGAGCAAGAAGAATAAAATCAAAGCAGCCTCCTACCCCCATTAAGAAGTCACATGCATTCTTCCTGCTGAGACAGAAAACACCCAAAAATCCATTTTCAAGCATCAGGGATTTATGACTAAGAAAAGTATCCAAAAAATAGTAGACCCTATCTCATGAATAAATTTAACCTATCTTCAGCCAAAATTCACTCATTTTATGGATCAAAACATTCTTAAAGATTCAAGATATTCTACACCAATGTCTCCCAAGCATGGTTCAGCATACAGTCACCTGGGGAACCCGTTAAAGCACTATTCCCAGATGAAAAGCTGTGGAAGAAGAGCCCAGGAATCAGTATTTTCAACACGTAGTGTAAATCATTTTTATGCAGCCAGATGGGAAGGTAACCAGAAGATGCAGGCAATTTAAGAAGCCACTGTCCTACCAAGTGCCAAACAGTCCAACATTAAATATGTTTCCTTGCTTGTAGACCTTCTTGGAATATAGCTATGTCCTATTAAAAGTTCATTCATTAAAAGAATGTTTATTGAGTATCTACCATGAGTGAAGAATGAAGCAACACCTGGCCTTGCTCAGAGAATTCAAAGTGTAGAGAGGGCCAGGCCTGGGCACTATGAGCCATAACACAAAGTAGAGAAAAACATGCGCTGTAAGGAAGTACAGCCACAGAGAAAAGAGGGCTATTGGTTTTGACTGGGGTGATCAGACGAGACTTCATCAAAGAGGTGGCATTTGACCTGAACCATAGATGGTGAGCAGGATTTAAATTATAAGAGAAAGAAGGAAAAGTGCTCCATGCTGAAGGACTAGCACAAGCAAATGCATGGAGAGGTGGGAAGGTAGAAGGTAAATTTGGTTAGTGAGTCATCCAGTATTTCTAGAATATCTGGGGCACACCTGGGACCAGATTATCAAAAGCCTTGAGCATCAGGCAAGGATGTTGGACCTTCATTGTTAGACTGTGGGGAGACATTAAAGACTTTTGAGAGCCCAGCCGGGCGGCTCAGTTGGTTAAGAATTGGCTTAGAGCACGAGCTCTGAGCAATAGGGCCACAGGTTCGATTCCCAAATGGGCCAATTAATGCTGCGCCCGAGTTGAGCTGTCACTGAGCTGCCAACAGGTGGCAGGATGGCTCAGCTGGTGTAACAACAAGATTGCCTGTTCGATGGTGGGCTATGCCCATTCGCAACGAAGACTGAACTCCGCACCTTGAGCTGAGCTACTGCCCAGATGGCTCAGTGGATAGGGCATGTGCTCTTAACAACAAGGCTGCTGGGTTCGAATCCCACATAGATTGGTGGCTACCCCCACCCACAATTAAGACTGAACTTAGCACCTTGAGCTGAGCTGCCACTTGGATGGCTCAGTGGATAGAGTGTGCGCTCTTAACAACAAGGCTGCTGGTTCGACTCCCCCACAGGATGGTGGCTATGCCCACCTGCAACTAAGATTGAACACAGCACCTTGAGCTCTGTTTTGAGGCTTACTCGATGTATGTGTTTGGGTAAAGCACTTAATCTCTCTAGGTCTCAGTTTCCCCCTCTGTAACAAGAGATTAATAATTACCCACTAAGTCTCCTTCCCAGGATCATTATGGGATGTGTATTCATGGAAATCACGTAAAGTGTTTTACAAGTATAAAAAGTTATTAACAAGATGATGATGATTAGTCTCTATCAATGGAAGGGAAGGCAGTCAGAGACAATAGTGAGACCAGCAGCGCTGGATGGAGAAAGACAGCCCCACCCTGACTTTTTCTAAAGCACTTTCACCTTCAAGCCATCTGAAGGTTGCATTAAGTCCCCTAACACACAATTCAGATAATCCTAAATCAGCCACCCCAACTTTGTCCTTTTCATTTTGGACTTTACATTACTCTTTATAACACTGGTGCATCTTAGCTCCCATATTTTCCCAATAGGCACACATTCCAACAGCTGGGCATATTTAGAAAGTAACAGAAAAATCCACACCTCACTTGAAGCTTGATGTCTGTAAGCAAATAAGAGAATGGTACAGATTACCTTATTAAGCAAATGGGCCATCTTCCCTGACAAGAGAAAAGAAAGTAACATAAAATATAGATCCTTGGGGCCAAGACTCAGGTTACTATGTTGAACATGTATTTCATTCTTTTCTGGCAGGCAAAGGTGGCTCTGGGAGGTGACACTATTCTTTCTTGTAAGTAATGTATTTGACTACAGTGTGAGACCTTCAGGGGCCTTGGGTAATAGTTTCCATTGAGATTGCCTTCCATTCATCTATTCTCCCCAATCTGTCCCCAAGACCCCTGCCAAACCTCTTTCCCAAGGTCCAATGCTGATTATCCATTAGTACATAAATCATGGAACAACCTCAGGTTCTGAAGTTTTCATGTTTGGCCTCTACTCCTGCTTCTCCTCCTTTGTTGCCTCTCTGGAAAGCCCATCAAAACCCACTCTCCTGGATCCGACTTCACTTCTACCCCTTTTCATGCTGACTCCCAAAGTCCACCTTGTCATCGGGTGTTGTCAGTTCCCGACACTGGTCCCCAAGCGGCATGGATGTCTAGAGCAGGGACTCGGCCAGGACGGAGGGGCTTGGCACACCCGTGCTCTTGTCCTGCCACACCACAGAATCCCTTGACTAACCTCAGCATGAAGACAAAGGTCAGGAAACAACAAAGTGGGTTCCAACTAGCCCTGAATCAGACCTGAGAGTGAAACTGGGATTGAAAGGAGCTAGGCAATGGCCTGCTGATTTATGGAGAGACCAGAAAACCAGGATATTAATTAGGATCATTATATTCCTTAATAATGAGATTCAATTGACTTATAGCCAGTTATAAGCTCACTGTCTTTCGCTCTGCATTGTTAATTGTACTTATTCATTTTTACAGTTGCTCAATTATAAGATATGCTATAGTTGGAAAAAGAAGAAAGGATTTATGCATATTTTATGCTACTCTGTGCAATTAAAAGTGAAATTTAAAGTGTTGAAAGAGTTCTTGAGAAAGCCAATGTTATTTTCCTCGTCTCACAGTCCCTAGTCCTCCAGGTAAGAAGTCCTTGACAAAGGAGAAAGCCAGAACAGCCATTTCATTCTGCAGCCATTGTGACCAGACTTTAATTTGTGGATCAGATTTTCTAAAGCAGTTTGTGAGTCCAAGATCTGTTCAAAGTTTGTTTCACAATCACCTGCCAGGAATCCCAGATCTGCTTAGCTACTCAAACTCTACTGAGACAACTCTCTTCAAAGACCAAAGGTATCACCACCACCACCACCATCCTCATTATCATCATTTTTCTTCAAGATGTGTGACTTTCAGCAAGTTACTTATAACTTTGAGCCTCCATTTTCAGGTACGTAACACACGAATTAGACTAGATTCTACCTCTATGAGACAGGGCTTCACCCATAGAAAATGCTCCATTCATATTAGCTGCTAATGGTCTTAATCATAGTACTATATCAAGACAAAAATTACCCACATTCAAATATTCTCCCTGACCAAAGGACCTCCCACTACAGGGCAGTTTCTGTTCATCCAATCAAGCCCCACCTATTTGGTTTAAAAGGAGAGGCAGAAACAAGCAACCATTTCACTCCTCTGACAGAACCCTCCCCACTACACACAGAAAAGTGGTCCTGCCTCGCCAGCCCTGAGATCACAGACAGCCTCTGGTTACTCATGGTCTTAAACACATATGCACGTAGTATTATACACAAAGACAACAACATTGTAGAAAGGTTATCTTAGCAGCTATTATAAGAGTCTCCCTTGTGAAAGACCCTGCATTTTTGTTTTGGGATAAATAATAGAGAAGGTAGGTATTTCAGCTGAGGGGTGAGGCCCCAAGCGGCATGCACAACTAAAAAGAGATGTTTACTCTGCTGCCTCGTAAAGAAGATAGATGTTTCTAGCTGAGGGAACTGTGTTTTGTTGAACTCCTCGTTGTCTTGGCTCTATAAATCTAGGGACATGACCTGAGAAGGAAGAACTTGTTCTCTTAATAAAGAGATGAAGAAGTTGGAGTTCCCCAAAGAAAACCTAGAGGGAAAGTCCCTAGGAGGGATCAAGGCTTGTCTTTGGGGAGAAAAGAGAGAGGACAGAATCCCAGTGGTGACAGAAATTCAGTGGATGACTTTTCCTCTAGTGTTTAGGTATAAAGTGGCAGAGTCACTTCTATCTGCCTGAAGCTTGAAGCAGAGTGGAAACAGCAGACCTAAGGATCTAAGATGAAATCTACAAAATTGTTAGGCCAAGTTCAAATAAGCTTAGTGAGAACTTTTCACAGCTTAAGTAATCAACATCAATTTGTAACTATAGATCAATAAACAATAGTAGTTTACCCGTTCTAAGAGGCACACTTTTTTCACACTTTAATCTCTCTGCAGTCAGGATTCGCCTAACAACTGATAATGTGTTAATATTAATTGACCAAGTTTTGTTTTTTTTCTTTCCTAGAGGTAAGGACAAGAATGACGTACCTTACAATCAGCAGCATCTCAGATTTTTTTTAATATGGAGGTCACTTCAATAGATGTGCCAGTGATTTCAACTCGCCAAATGAAGTTTCACAAATATTGGCGTGATCACAGTCCTTAGGGTTACAATGTTAGATTCCAGACCAGTGAAGACACACTCTGTTAATTTTTTTTTTTTGTTTAAATTGACACCTCTCAGAATTCCTATCTGATCTCTAACATGTGATAAAGCACAGAGCTGAGGCAAATTTAATTTTACCTGAAACCTGTGCCACGAGGTGATTAGCCAGCTAACAATGTGCATTAATTAACTCACTGGGTCAGAAATATGTTGAATCTTTTTACTTCCTTATCACCACAAAGAAAGGCAATCCAGAGCACTGCCCCCCGCCATTTCCATAAACATTTTTAAGTCCAATTAGATTATTTCTTCTCTCTGCAGGCGTCATCCGCTCTTCCCAATCAGTTAAGGAAACTTACATGATTTCTATTCCACACTTTTCTTCTCAAAGGAGAGGCTTGAGAAGAATCCCATCCTAGCCTGACAGAGACACTAGAGACAAAATAGTACAATACAAGGATCTTAATAGAATGATGCTAGTACAATGAGACCCTCCCTCAATGATGCTGCAGATCTTAATAAAATTCCCAAACACACACACACACACACACACACACACACACACACACACACACACACCCCAAAGTGCTTGGCTTTTTGAATTTCTTGTTAAGAAGCCTAATTTTTGTATCTATGTTGACATAGAGACAAAACAGTCAGGGTGTGCCTGAGGGACTAGCTGGCATCTACAATGCACAAGCATTAACTAGAATCGTTCATGTACAAAGATTCAAGATGTGATAAACAGGAAAAGGAGGTAACCAGAATTTCCTCTGGACCTGGTTGTTTGGGTGACTGAGACAACATCAACAATAGCTAGACGCCAACAGTCACTCACCATGCACCAGGCACTATACCCAATGCCACTAACAACCCAATGACGAGCCTATTAGGGAAGTACCATGGTCTAAAGAGGCCACGAGGTCACAGACCAGCCACAACGGGGGCTGAGATTTCCAGGACCATCCACTGCCAAAGCTGCTCCCTTCCCTTTTCTGCCCAATTGCCTCTCATTTTCAGCCTTTGTCTCCATTTTTTTTGCCCTGGAAAGCGTTCTCAGGTCTCTCACATAGCGCTGCTTCTCAGAATGACATTACAGCTGCATCACCAATCTCCAGGTGGTGAGTAACCTTCTCACTTTGCATCTACCCTTGTGTTCTGCAGTCAGTGCTGACAGGTAGCAGCAGTCGCTACTTTCTGAAAATGTCACTGAGCCATCTTCAAGGAAAAAAGGAGATGCTGACATTCTACTTTTCCTGTGACTCCCTGGAGAATGTTTAATCCCCATGACCTTGTGGGTATTTAAAAAGAGCCAGTCCCCAGACCTTGTCAGTTGGTGACAGTCAGCATTTTGTATAACGGGCCCAAGGGTGGGCACGGTTTGCAATGGGGAAGGATAACATCTGGCTAGGGCTTAAAAAGCAAATGGGGTTTCTCAATGATTGTTACTCATCAACAATATTCAAAGGCATGTTTTCTCTGCATTGTTGTTTATAGGCAAAAACAAACCCCAAGCACAGACACTTAAAATCTACATTATTTTTCTGATGAGCTAGCAAGATGCCACTTTCTGTTGAAAATTTGGAGGACCTCCAATTTGATTTTAATGACACCAAAAATTGATATTATACTTTATGAAGAAATACTAAAACATACTAGCTATGGACATTAAGAACTAGCGCTTATTAAGCCAGACAATGACCTTGGGGGTTTATATTATCCAATCAGATCCTCATAATAACCCTCCATATGTAAAATTATTCCCCATTTTACAGGTGAGAAAACTGAGACTAAGTCAGAGAGAGACGCAGGACTGGAGCTTCTCTGAGAAATGTTTTTCATCTGCCTATGATGTGGTTAGTATAGAACCTGAGAACGTTTAGAAACTTCTACAGACATTTGACACTGCCGTGATGCACAGGCAACATTTCATTTTCCTAGTAATTTATTTTTTACTTTTTATGGTTTACAACAAAAGTATCAGTCTACAATGGATTAGAAATTTAAAACAACTTGTCCTTCACCACAAATGGTTTTTGAAACTTAAAAAAAAACAACTCTCTAGAATAATGGTCAAATTGGTTAAAAAAAATAAATTCAAATTATTCTAACTTGCCGTTTAATGATTAGTCACTCTTCATCAAAGTGGCTAGGCTTCTGGTGTGTCTGATGAGATCCAGGCATCTATGTTATTTAAATCTCTACAAAAGATGTGTTAGGTCTAGGCGGGTAGCACCTTTCATCTGTCTTGTTCACTGATATATCTCAAAGGAACAGTGTCTGGTACTAAGCAGGTGCTTAATAACATTGTTAAGTACATGAACAAATGAACACCTTCTGATGGACAGACATGCTTGAGAATCATTATCTTCTATATTCTCATCTACCCTCAAGATTTTACCTATCTCTACAGTCTGAAGATTCCCACAAGCTTACATCTCAGTAGGTAAGAAAAACAGATAAGTGAAGAGGATAATTAAGATTGTGAAAGTGCTAAATATACACCACATTTTGTTTATCCATTCATCAGCTGATATTCATTGAGTTGTTTCTACCTTTTGTCTGTTATAAATAATGCTGCTATCAATATCCATGTACAAGTTTTGTGTGGACATGTTTTCATTTCTCTTGGGAGGATACCTAGGAGTGAAATTGCTAGGTCATATGATATCTCTATGACTGAATTTTTGAAGAACTTTGAAAGTTTTTCCAAGAGACTGCACCATTTACATTGCCACCAGCAATGTAGGAGGGCTCCAAATTTTTCATGTCATCCCTAATACTTAACATGCTCTGTCTTTTTTATTAGTCATTCTAGTGAGTGTAAAGTATTATCTCATTGTAGCTTTGGTTTCCTTTTCCCTAAGGACTAAGGATGTTGAGCATTTTTTCATAAGCTCATTAGCTATTCATATATCTTCTTTGGAGAAATGTCTGCTCAAATCCTTTGCCAGGTTGTGAATTAGATCAAACATCCTTTTATGATTCAATTGTAAGTGTTCTTTAGATAGTCAAGTACCTTATTAAATACATGACGTGCACATATCTTCTCCCTGTCTTTGAGTTATCTCTTCACTGTCTTGATGATATACTTAGAAGCACGAAAGTTTTTCATTTTGATCAAGTTCAACTTACCTACCTTCTCTTTTATCACTTGTGGTTTTGGTCTCATACTAAGAATTCATTGCCTAACCGAAGACTATATAGATTTATTCCTGTGTTTCCTTGTAGGAGCTTTATCCTTTTAACTCTTACAGGTATGACTGTGATGTATCTTGGGCTAGTTTTTGTGTGTGGCATGAGATAGGGGTCCAATCTCATTCTTGTGTATGTGGACATACAGTTGACCCAGCAACATTTGTTGAAGGGATAAATAACGTCTTAATGCCATAAAGACAGGATCAGTAATGGCATCATGCTGAACCATATTGGAGCCTGAGCTAAAAGAATACAATCAGACTACTAATGCATCTTTATTTAAAATTTCGATATTTTTCACCATGAAATTTTGGATTCTCTTTAAATTTGGCATCTGAAGCAAATGCCTCACTCACCTCACCCTAATCGCAGTCCTGATAACTCCTAAGCTTAGCATACCAAGCCTTCCCCAGCCACTCCTACCTGCCCTTCCACCCACCTGCATCTCAGCCCACTATGCCTCAGCTTTTATCACTAAAAATACAGATTTTTTTTCATGTTTCCTGCACACCTCAAGTTATGACAAGCATCTGTCATCTTCACTTGCTTTGGAACATATTTCTCCCTCTCCATTGCCTATCTCTTTCCCATCCTACAAGATCAGGTGCCAACTTCTCCAGAAAAACTCCCTTGAAGTTCCAAGTTGGGTTACGTGCTCCTTGTCTATGCTCCTACACAGCCCTATTTTCCTGCAACATAGCACTTATCACACTGTAATAATTAGGCGTTACTTGTCTTCTCTCCTTCTGGACTGAAGCTCTCTGTCCTATATGTCCAACTGTGTCTTATCCACCTGGACATTCCCAGGGCCGAAAACAGTGCCCAGAACATGATAGATGAGGAAATAGATGTTTGTTTCACAGTTCACCTGAATGGGCGTACAATAGGGACAAAGCTATCCCATCTGCCTACAGTAAGCAGTCAAGGTTTCCTCAAGGACCCTTCTAGAGGATGTGAACTAAGTGTCTGTCACAGAAGGCCTGCCTAATGAAAAATGAGACATCCAAGAGAGAGAAAGCTGTGCCTGAGGCAAGAGCTCCTTGTTGGTGTTCCCATGATAGAAGCAGAGATCCCAGGGCCTTGTTAGAGGGTCATCCCAGGTACAGAGGGTGATACAGAACCTCAATAACAGGAGTGGTCCTAGAGGTCTATAGGTGAGGCAGGGAAGTGGCTGCCTCCAGGGAGTTCAGCAGTGAGCAGAAATAAGGGCAAATCCCCACTGACCTCACTTCATTTATTCATTTATTCATTCGTCCATTCACTTACCAGTGATCCCAAAAACATTTACAGAGCATCTTTGGGGCACTGGGTTGGGCCCTGGAATGTAGGAGTCAAAGATCAGGCTCTCACCCTAGAGAAACTCATAGTCAAGTAAACTGCTACAAACCTACTACATCTTCAATGGTTTTGCTCGATTCTGCCCCTCCAAATCCACTCTCCACCTTTATCCACCCTGCTGTGCCCTGGGAGGCTGAACCCCTCAGACCACACCATTGGACTCCCTTGCTCATTGACTTCCAACTGGATTTGGCTAATGCTGTGTACCAGCAGAAGATTTAAAGCAGGGAAATGGGCAATGGTATTGGTCACCATTGCTGTGGGGCTGCTGTGAGCTGGTTTGGTCCAAGGTCAGGAGCCTGATTAAGAGGTCCATTCTACACAGTTTCCTCTGTCAATTGTTTATCTTTCCTTTCTCTCCACTCCTTCAGACCTTCAATGTCAACTAGATTTCATAGCCGTCTGTATTGGACTGTCCTTTGTGGTTTCTCCAAACCCTGCTCCCTGCTTTATAAGTAGTCCTTTATTAAATTCTAATCAAATCACCCTCTTGTGAATGTGCCATCTGTTTCTCACTGGGATCTCGACTGATACAATGAGCTCCTAGGGGAGATGTGACAAGAGCATGATAAACAGAGGATGGAAGGAGGACTCCCTTTGGACACGTGAATGAGTGCATATGGACCCCCACTGGGAAAAGAGGGCATGGGGAAGAGTCAAAGTCAATGTCCTAATGTTTGCATTCAGGGAGGCTGAGACGATACAGCACAATGATTGAGGGGATCTGGGAGTCTACCCCTAAAAGATAACAGATTGGGAGGTCAAAGAAATGTTCTTTTCTACCAGAGAAATGCCTAAAGGACAACGATGTTGAGTTTTCTGGGTGTAGATAACAATAAGGACTTAATGAACTTAAACCTTCCAGGTCAGTCTCCCCTTCCCATGCCACCCTGAGACCTCAAAGCAAAGGAAAGGACAAGCTGATGCACCTCAAGTTCTGGACATACAAGTACAGTGGTATATTGGTGGACCATGTCTCCCTCTTCCCCTTCTTGCCAAAATTCAGGACTTTGCCTTAATCCATTTTCAATTTCACAGGCTGACTTGGGCCCATTGTTCTTCTTGGCTGATTGTGTCAGTCACTGTTCCTGCTGCCTCCGTCAGACTGGAGTAATCCACAAATTTGATAAGCAGGTATGACCCAAGTGATTGATAAAAGTGTTAAATAAACAAGCAGAATAGTTCTTCAATCCCATCCTGGTTACTCTCTTTTAGAAACTCGGGCTTGTCTTTTCCCTCTAAAATCTAGGGCCCAGAACCTAAAGGCACCATTACAGGCATGGTGTCATCTGTGCATAACAAAGCATGACTCTCACTCCCTCATTTCAATTCTGTGCTCCTCTCTGCACAGGCTGAGAAAACAATCTCCTACTCCAGTATGACTCATATCACTGCCAATGAAAGCGCCTCGATTACATTTTCTTCTGCTGATATTAAGTCATGTCAGTCTATCTTGTTGGTTTTCTTTCGGACTAGAGTGTAGGTTATTTATTCCTGTTCCATTCTGCCTTGCTATGCTCAAACTATGACTTCAGCCAGTTGAGATCTATTAAGATCCTGGAAGAATGGCCCAGATACATGGAATCTCTCATTCCTCAGGTTTTGCCTGACTCTTTAGCACCATCTTCCCCTTACTTCTCTCCTTGCATTCTAGTTCTAACAATATGAAATATTGCTTCTAGATCTGCCCAATGTTCTATAAGTCTAGAGAATTCATATGTTGCAGCTTCTTCAACACTGAAAAAGTCTCAGATTAACAATAAAGTCCACACCTCAGGCTCTTACCCACTCCACTCAAGCATTGACTGGTCCATGAAACAGAAGACCCAGCAGCAAAAGGACAGGGAAGTATCTGAGTCATGTGGCCAGGAGGCAGGATCCGGCCCTGTCTCCACACTTATCACAGGGCTGTGTGAGCAGCATATGGTGCATGAGACTGAAGAAACACCAATCTTTTTGCTTCTCTGTAGCAATGACAGAGGTTGGACATTGTTCCCCAACATCCATTCTCCTCTTCTCTTAAGAACAGACCTGGATTTTTAGCAAAGCACGTAGGACCACTCAGAATTTAGACTACATTCCCAATTCCCTCATATCTAAGAGTGGTCATGAGACCAAGTTTTGACCAATGAGATGCAAGAGGTTGGGTTATAAGGGACTTTCACAAAGGTTTTTTTAAAGGGATGGGGATGCGTGACATTTTTTTCCTCACCTACTTATGGCTGATGCCTTCCATAAATCAAAAATGTGAATTTGATGACTGGCTCTCCAGCTGCAATCTTAAGACCATGCAATAAGCTTGAGCTTAGAAGCCAGCTCTGAGGATTATGGGAAAGATAAATTGAACCCTGGTCTCCAGGCCACCATACCAGGCCTAGACTGCCTCTATGCCAACTTTTACGGGAGAAGCAAATAACCAAGCACCAAGTGAAATCATAAAATTTAAACTATAATGATTAGGAACGTGCAACACTGCCTGAAGATGGGCCAGGTTGTGGAACCCACAGGATCCAGGGGAGAGAGAAAATGTGCACAGCTCTGCCTGGTGCTGGGTCCATTGCATGCTGGGGTCAATGACATTTCCAAGATGGGCTGTTCCAGAACCATGCTACACACCGTCACCTCTGAATCCCTTACACTGCCTTTGCTAAATAATTTTCCTGCATGTAGAGAAAATGGGCCCATCCCCAAACATCATGGGCTGGAGCAGAATTTACAGAGGGATGCTCAGCCTCCCTGCACAGGAACAGCAAGGCTTGAACACCTGCCAAAGTTAAGAAGGACATCAGCAGGAATGGAGACAAAAAGCAGCTCTGTGGGAGGGAATGTCTGAGAAGCAGAGGCACCTGCTGAATCCTGTATTCCCAAGGCAGGGAAGTATGAGGGTCAGACTGCATCCATGAAAGGATGAAGCCAGAAAGTGGAAGCATATGGATAACAGTGTTTTGGAAGTCTGAGTAAATATTATCAATGCCACAGTCTTCCTCAATAACAAAATTTAAATAGCACTTACTATATGCTTGGCACTTTGCTAAGTATCTTCCCTGTCGTCCTCAGAACAATCTAGGGGGTACTGGTATATTTCTGTCTTTCATGTGGGAAATTGAGGCACAGAAATGTATCCTTTCTATGAAGGTTGAGCTTGTCATACTATGTTCAGGAGAGCTTGCTCATTGGGGTTAGATACTAAGTACATATCCATGGGAAAAGAAAAACATTATCACCCCCAAAAGCTCCAATCTTCCCCAGTTTTAGATATCAAAGAAGAGACAGGTTCTGGTATAGAAAATGAAGACTGTAAGGCAAGGTGTAGATGGGCAGGAAAAAGAATGCTGAACTTCTGAGCTCACTGCCTTTAGCTAGGACATTGATGCTTCTAAACATACTTAAAAGAAGATGGGAGAACATTGGCCCTTGCCTCAAGGAAGTGGGGGAGTGGGGACAAAGCAGGGAGACAGCCCATGGAGAACCCAAGGCTGCTATTAGATAGCAGGCATCTTATAAACCGAAATGCCAAGTGGTTCACTGCTGCCTGGGGTTTATTCTCTTCTGTGATCTGGGAGCCTGCTGACCATTCTTGCCTGCCTCAGTTGTATCATGGGGCATGAAGGAGTGAATTTAGGTCCACCTTGGACATGTGTGAAAATACTATTCTGCCATCAGAAAAGATGAAATTGTGCCATTTGCAACAACATGGATGGATCTTGAGATTATAATGCTAAGCAAAATAAGTCAGACAGGACAAGTCGAGAACCATATGATTTCACTGATATGTGGTATATAAAACTAAAAACAACAAAGGAGCAAGACAAACAAATGAAATAACAAAAACTCATAGACACAGACAATAGTTTAGTAGTTACCAGAGGGTGGTGGGGAGGGAGGTGATAGATGAGGGTAAAAGGGATCAAATATTTGGTGATGAAAGGAAAACTGACTCTGGGTGGTGAACACATAATGTGATGTATAGAGGATATATTACAGAATTGTACAGTAGAAACCTATGTAATTTTACTAATTATTGTCACCCCAATAAACTTTAATTTAAAAAAAAAGTAAGATCTGCAACCTCTGACGACAGCCTTGTTGGCAGCAGCAGTGAAGAGAGGACAAAGGGATGGGTCTGTCTCAGGGATGAGAAATGACTCTCCTCTACCCATCCCCATCCATTGCTACCCAAGGTGGATGAGGACTCAATTGCTTTAAAGGTTCTAATGCATTTCTTTACCTGCCCAAAGGTGAGTGAGGCACATTGAAGAATGAAAATGGATGCCCCTTTTCAGCCAAACCTGGAGGCTGCTCTAGGTTAGGCAGCTGGGGTCCCAAGGGAAGAAAGAAAAATAAATTAAACTCCTTCATCTGGAAAATAAATACTGAGTGGCAAGTGATCCATGAGTGAGTAAGGGAGGTTTAATTCTCTAATTACTGTCTCTACTTTCCCCATGAAGATAAATAGCAAGTTGGTGGAGATAGATAATCAGGGAAGGCATAAATACTGTGCTTCCTTCACTTCTCTTACTTAATGGAGTAATAAAAAATATGACCCCTGAAGTACTCAGTTCTGGCAAAAAAAAAAAAAAAGAAGAACAAAGAAAAAATATTTGAGATAATATTTATATCTTGCACTTGATTCAGAGCAAACCCACAGAGATTTACTGAGCAGCTACTATGAGACTGTTCAATACGAGGGCTCAGAGGTCAATATGATGAGCTTAGCTCAGAAAGCACTAACTCCAACCTCCCCTGGACACTCCCCACAACACACGTTCACTACCAAGACTTCACTAACATTCACCTGTGTTCTATTTGAAGATTGTGTCTATTAAGCATACTATATTTATTAAATTATAATCTGTTTCCTCATTTTGTATTTTAAATTTCCAATAAGAGTTTCTTTCGAGACATAAACTATGTGCTCATATTGAGTTGACAGAATCCTGGGCAGGATGTATGTATCTTTTCAACAGTCATATATGGAGTGATGCACCAGGCATTGTTTGGAATACTTGGAATAAGACAGTGAACAAAATGGTTAAAAAATTAAAAAGGGGGTGGGGCCAGCGGAGTGGCTCATTGGTTGAGAGTTGGCTTGGGAGCACTGGCTCTGAGCATCAGGGCCCTGCATTCGGATCGCACATGGGTCAGTGACATGGCGCCCTCTACAGCTAAGATGAGAGTGAATAACAGGTCGACCTGGAGCTGGGCTGCCCTGAGTCGCTAGAAATGGCTTAGGCTGCAGTGGGGCTGTAGTGGGGTGCTGTAAGCTACCGTGAGTGGCTGGCAGTCAGTGTGAGTGGCTGGCAGCAGCGTGAGCCACAGTGAGAGGCCGTGAGCTACTGAGAGTGGCCGTCCAATGGCTGGTGACCGATCTGTCTCAGCCAGGAAGAGCACAATGATCACAATACCAACATGGGCCAGTGAAGCGACGTCCTCCACAACTGGACTGAAGAACAAAAGGACAGCAACTTGTTTGTTCCCCTCCCTGGTTCCCCCAATGCTGTTCCCTCCCCATTAAAAAATCTTTAAAAAACAAAAAATAAAAATTCCATGTCCTCAAATAGCACAAATTCTAATGGGAAAGTAAGGCCAAGACAAATTCACCAGAAAATAATAAAAAGGTAAATTATACTGTACGTTATAAGGTAATAAGTGCTACTAGAAAACAGAAAGCAAGGTGAGAAAGGTACCTGTGGAATTACATTGGTGGCAGCGGGTGTGGGAGGGAGAGAATGTGGGGAGAGTGGGCTATAATTTACAACAAAGTGGTCAGCAGGATTCATGGAAAAAGAACCCATTAATGGAGGTAAAAGTGAGCTATATGGATATTGGTGTGAGAGGGGTGAGGATTCCAAGCAATGGCTGGAACCAAAGCATGCCTGGGGTGTCAGGAGAACAGCCACGTCAGGTGCAGCTGGACAGAACCCAAGGAGAGAATAGATCCAGAGAGACGGCTGAAGGAGAGATGGCACAGCTGTGTCAGACATTGGAAAGACAGAGCCTTTACTCCAGGGGAAATGGAGAGCCTTGAAGGATTTAAAACCAAAGAAGGGCATGATAAGAAGGGCATCATTTTCCTAAGCTGTGTACTTTTTTTACTCTACTTATAAGATATCTAGCAGGCTTTCTGGAATATTGAAACTGCCTGAAGCAGCTTCCAGGATCACCTCTAGGCTACAGGGAAGGTTGAAAACCTAGGTTTGGTGCCAACATTTGTTTTAAGAGAAGAGAATGGAAATGCAGAACGGGCAATGGGCTAACCCATGGCCAGTTCCAAAGGAGCAGAGCCGGGCTGGACAGTAAAAACGCCAGCACGCTGCTCTTCCTCCACTTCATGCCAATTACCAAAGTGAGTAAGCAAGGAGAAACCAGCCTTGGTGCATTAATTTTATTTTTCTAGCTCACTTTCGCTAGTCAGGCACCATATTAAGTGCTTTACAAACATTAACTTTCTTAAAACCCACAGACTCCGTAATGTAGGAGTTGTTCTTCCCAATTCATAGATAAGGACTGGGACCCAGCAGATTTATTCAAGGCACACAACTAATACACAATGGAACCTAGGTTCAAACCCAGGCCGTCCACCTGACTTCCAGTCCCATATTCATTTGTCCCTGTGGAGGAGTGTTTGTAAATGACTGAACCAAATTTCATATTTATTTGCATTTCTGCATCATGTTACTTAGCTTATCTTCTTTTTTTGTGACTCTTATTGAGACTTTCAACATATTGACTTAAACTCACAAGTCTGAGTATAAATTTTAGTGAGGAAGTAAAGTGATTACATAAGACCTATCAGACAGTATTCAATCACATACTGTGTAACAGCTGGTAAAGATAGTTTCCCAAGAATAGGAACTTGTCTCTCAATGCCCAGGTCAAGGTCACCTTCTCTTCTCTCTTCTTCAAATTAGGAAGACAGAGGCTGCTCCCAGTTCCAGACGGTCATGGCTTTTGGTGCACAGTCAGGACAGCTGTCCTATATGGAGCCCTGACGTGGGCCAGGCATTTAACTTCCATAATTTCTAAACTTCTCAGCAACCACTGAGGCATCTACGATCATTACCTCTGTTTTACAAAATTATACATGGAGTCTCAAATAAGTT
The DNA here is from genome assembly GCA_033961575.1 of Aselliscus stoliczkanus. Lineage (NCBI taxonomy): Eukaryota > Metazoa > Chordata > Mammalia > Chiroptera > Hipposideridae > Aselliscus > Aselliscus stoliczkanus. The sequence continues at coordinate 135,746,832 of CM066734.1, forward strand.
CAGAATTTGCCCAGAATGGCACAGCTAGCGAGTGACAAAAGTCCACTCCACGTAGCCTGGGAAATCCATCCTGTGTACAGACAGAAGGAGGCTTGGTTCCAAGTCCATTTTCAGTTGTGAGTAAGTGTCAGGAAAACAAGGAGCTCCTCTTTTGGTCACATTGTATCCCTAGCACCCAGGCAAGTACTCCGCCCAGAGGGGATGCTTGGTGGATATTTGCTGAATGGATAAATGAATGGATGGATGGATGTCCTCTCTGAGGTCAAATTCTTAATGCATAAAACTCTGATTCAATGTAAAGTCTGAACTAAATAATGAGAAAGTGCAGTATGAGCCACAAAGGCCTAAATAATGGCTACCCAAACTTGAGATGCTATGATTTGACCTTGTTTTGCTGTTCTATCTGTGCCTTTCCTCTCCTAATAGCCTATAAGTAAGCCATGGTGTCTGATGGAACATTGTGTCGCCACGTAGTTTGATGAATCAATGATCAGGAAGAGGGTTTTATTTGGGGGATGATACAAAAGGAATAGAAGAATTCAATCAGAATAACTATGCATCCTGCAAAAACCGACTGTATACTGTATCCTACAGGACCTGGCCCGTTAAACAACAGCAACAAAAGTCATCCCTTTCAGGAGTCTGAACTCTTCTTTCAAGTTCAGAACTTCTGACTTGCAGGTCATTCTCCTTCAGAACTCATATTGATTGGCAAAAACAACTAAAAAAATCAATGGATGCTACATGCTAGATGGGGAGAGACTGCAAAACAGAGGATTATCTTCCCTCAGAAGAGATAAAGGAGAATTGATTGAGGGTGTCAGGCTAGTCCTTTCATCACAGCTTGGGAGGTCTCAGAGCCCTTGGGAGCACAGGGTCCCCTGGAAATGCTTTTTCTTTTGACAGAAAAGGCTGCCAGAGCTGCATAGGAGGCCCAAACTGGTTTCCTGTTATTCTCCAGGGACTTGGCCCATTTTCCTCTCTAAAACCGTACTGTCAGCCTCCACATTCTCTCTGAGCTATCTCTGGGAAAACTTTCTTGTGGAGAGAGACCTGGCTTCTTAGCTCTGACAAAAGGTGGGCACTTCTTGTTTCTGCCACAAACAGTATACGTAATATGGGCCCTTCGTGCCTCCCAGGGAGAAACACAGGAGCCTGCAGCAGTCATGGCCCTGCACAGGGCAGGTCTCTGACTCATCACCCCAGGTTCTGTCTGTGGAGCTGCGTGGTGGCCCGGCGGCCCCTGGCTATCTTCTCTCATCTCTGCATGCCCTCTGGGCCCTGATACCTGATTATCTAAGCAGCTCTCCCTCTCGCCATATTCCACCTCTCCTCAGGCCCCCCGCTTTCTGAATTCCAGGCCTTTCCCAGCTCCTCATTTTTAATGCGTTCCAAGATTTGTTTAAATCAGATATGGTAAGACATGTAGACATAGAAAAGAGTGTCTGCAAAGACGGAGTTTACTCACAATTCTCACACCATGCCATCACCAGTCAGGAGGCAGCGGGGAGAAGGGGGCTGTTGTTTCCATAGGAAGGAACCTGTGAGGCAGAGTAAAAGGCTGAAGATTAGCTCGCCTGAATAATTGTAGTGGCTTCTAAGGTTTAGGATGTTGCTACTCGCCTGGTACCCGACCTGAGGTGATTGGGGCAGGGGCCTAGCGGCCTGAGGGTGAGAGCCTGGTAGAAAGGCAGTTGGTAGTATGGGCTGTGGATTGGCGTGTTTGCATTTGAAGGACACACTCACAGGCCAGCTGTCTCAGGAACTAGCTAGCTCTGGGATGGGCAGTCCCTCCAGAGTTAGCAAGGCCCCAAACTGTCAAAGCATCAAAAATATACAATAAATATATACAATTGTCAGTTATTCCTCAATAGTTGAAAAAAATACAGACTAAAAAGACATGATTAGTATGGCCCTCCCCACCCCACCCCCAGACTCTCAGGAACCCTAAAAGGGTTGGTCTCAGACCTATGGGCACCCTGAGGAAGGCATAGTAGCAGCCCTACAAATTGTGGAACCCTTCTCTCTCAATTCCCAGCTCACCTCAGTCAGCTATCAATGGAAAAGAAGGTATCAGTGAATTCTGTTTTAAGAAAGCATCTGTCTTAGTCTTTTGGGCTGCTCTAACAAAATACCAGAAAATAACCAACATTTATTTTCCACAGTTCTGGATATGGTGTCCTGACACGGTGGAAGGGTAGGAAACTCTGTGGGGTCTCTTTTAAAGGAGCACTAACCCCATTCATGAGGGCTCTACCTTCATGTTCCAAGCACCTCCCAAGGGCCCCACCTCCTAACACCATCACATTAGCCATTAGGATCTCAGTACCTAAATGGGAGGGGGCTGGGGGGGCGCCACATTCAGACCAGAGCAGCATCCTAAATAACCACAACCTAGGGAGCAAAAGTCCATCTGCTAATCAACTGGAAACACCAACTGTTAAACCAAGCTGCAGTGACCACTGCAGACAACGCTGCATGTCCGCCGTGTCCATTTCCTTCACCACCCGCACACAAAGGCACACTGCATTTCCCAGCCTCCATCATAACTGGGTGGGCCTGTGGCACTGAGTCTCGACAAACAGCATGGAGGGACGTGATATACGCTTCATTCAAGCCCGGTCTCTAAACAACCTCCCATGTTCTTCCACCTCTGATCTCGCAGAGAATTCAGTGGAGGACTCAAAGCTGTGGGAGACGGTGGGTCCATTCTAAGGAATGGCAGCTCAATATCTTGCACTCCTAGACAGAGAGCTCCATTGAGTTGTTACTAGTGAGATGAGGACCACTGAGGGCTAAACATAGATTAGCCCTCTATGGAGGGTTTGGAGGGTTGCTTTGTACATGATTAACTACCCTAAACAATTGGAGTTTCTAGAAAATTCAGTGGTATAGGATGAACTTCATCAAAGGATGAAGTTACCTGGAGAAGACAAGACCAGCTTTGTAGAGCTCCGATTTACAACATTGCACAGCAGTTGACCAGGTCCTGTGCTTAGGGAACATCACTAGCAAAGGTATGGAGACTGCAAAGTTTAAAACATGTGGCAGGGGAAACGCCGGGGAAACAATGGTTCAATCAAATGGGGAGGTGGTGGAGGTGGAGTGGGTAGGAGTGAATAGTGGTAAGCATCCTTAGCCAGCTGGGCCTTGGGAAGCTCTAAGTCTTAGGAGGTTGGGAAGAGATCAGAGAAGTTGGGGCTAATGCAACAGGAAACAGAGCCATTAAAGATGCCAGAAGAGGTGCACGACTTAATAAAAAAAAACAGTGTGCCCAGAAGATGACAGGACAAGCCATGTGCTGTGGCTTTGAGGAAGGTGGAGGCAGGGACACCCACTAGGCGGCTATTGCAACAATACAGATGAGGGATGTTGTGGGATTTACTTGAGGCAGGGGTCCAAGGGTGAAGCAGAAGACACAGGGAAGATGGCAGTAATAACATCTTTGACTTTGGCAGTGATAACATCTTTGACCTCGGCCACCTACTTTGTGCCAGGTCATTTTTAATCATTATATAATTTAATCCCCAAAATTATACACAGTTGGGCTATGGTCCCACGTGACAGTTGAGAAAACTGAGGCATCAAGATGTGCCAAGGCTACTGAGTTATTAAATACCGGAGCTTGCATGTAAATAAGGGCATTTGACTCCAGAGCTCTCTCTCTTAACCACCACGTGGAGATAAAAATAGTTAGAAAGGGAGAAATTCAGATGGTGATAGGTAGATCTCACTTAAACGCCCCCTCACCCACTGTCCACCTACACCTTCCCTCCCGCTCCCAAGGAACTACGGGAACTTGGCTAACAAGTTGCAGATGACTTGAAGCTTCTGCCGTGATTACATAATACATCCTTTGCAGCAAAGGGTGAAAATGCCACAAATATGTAAATTCCTGGCCAGGCTGCTCACAGGCATGAACACAGGGGCACCATTAACTTCAAGTAGTGCCTGAACAGGAGCAAAAATTCCAGGTACAAAGCTGTCCAAGAGAATAAGCTGCTCTCAAATTAGAGGGAAAGGCAGCCAGCCCTGCCACTCGGGCTCAATATGGAGCAAATACACTACAGACGTCTCAAAATGTTATCTCTAAGCTTGTGTTTCTCAGCCCTGGCTGCACAGCAGAATTATCTGAAGGCTCAGGGCAGATTAGCTTAACGAGAATTTCTGGGGTTGCGGCCCAGGTGTTGTAATTTTGAAACTCTCTCAGAGCGATTCTCATGCAAGATAGGGTTTGAGAGGCACTGCCGTTCAGCTGGGTGATGCTGAGTGAAGGAGCAGCTCATGTACCATTTGGGAACCCTCCTTCAACGGGACCCGTGGGGCCCAAGTTTATTTATCTGGCATCTCTTGATGCCAGAAGCTGTGCTATGTTCTGGAGATGCTGAGATGGATGACAGGATCTTTCCTCAAGGATTGTACCATGGAATGAGTGAAATAGAAAATTGTAATGGAGTGGCGGGTTCGGCTAAGTGTTAGGACAGAGCTCAGTACAGAATACAGTGAAGGAACAAAAGGAGAATCAGTCTTGGGGATCAGAAAGGACTTTGAACGTGAGTCAACACCTGAAAGGAGTGTTACAAGAGGAATAAAAATAAGCCTGGTGATACCCCAACAGGTGCCAGCCCGAGGGACGAGAGCCACGGGGACAAGGCCATCACCTAAGCCAGCAAGGTCCTTCCACCATGATGACCCCCCTTCCCCAGGACATCTGGAATGTCCCTAGTTCCCAGGTGCACTTGATCTGTGAGGTCATCAGAATCCCAACCCCTGTCCTCATCTGGAACAAGGTTAAAAAGGGGTCACCATGGAATTCAAAGGACAGAACTCCTGCCTGGTGACTGAGACAGCCTAGCCATTCAGACCCGGGTTGGCCCAGAAGAGCGTGAAGTAACTGGCCGGGTGCTCGTATCTCCTCTCAATAAGGAAGATATTGGAGAATAGAAGTGCCATGCATCCGGTGCCCAAGGACAGGCCTCAGCATGAGCAAAAATTACAGTGGTTGATGCCTTACATGAAATACCAGCGAATAGAGGTGCAGGTGCCAAGCTTTAAACCTGCAGAATATATTAGTCTGCAGAGCTGAAAATAATTATGGATAACTACAAGCCCTGCTCCTGCCTAATCACCAATTTCTTTCCATACAACCCACTAACACTTTCAGTATATTCACTGTTTCTACAGAGTGAAATACACAACAAAGATCACACATCAAGACTAGCTACAAAATGTATTGTCTATTTACAGACGAAAAGCATGCATATTGTTAAACAAGAAAATGTTTTTTGTTGTTTTTTTTTCCAAAGAAATAATAAGCCAGGTGAACACAAGTTTGGAGAAATCATTCATGATGGGGAGAACAGCTTGTGTGAAAAAGAAAGGTAATTGGTGCAGCATAGAGCGCTGAGGGCCTAAAGAAATTCAAGGCAGAGGAAGCATTCAATGCATTGGAGAGGCTCTCAAGGGAGGCTGGGGACCGTGACAGGAAGGGCAGATCCCACGGACCGGCACGTCATGCAGACAGCACTGGTTTTTGCAGGAACGAGTAGAGCACTTTTGAGAAGATGCCTGGGATCAAAGAACGAGAGTATGAAAAAATGTTGAGACTTATAAATGCCAAGTTGTATGTGCACACTTATTATATCAATAGGCAGCATTTGTTGCACACGTACATGTATGTGTCAGGCCCTGTTCTAAGTATTTCACCTTCATTCAACCATTCGACAAATATTTATTGGCAGCCTAGCGTTATGGGCTAAGCACCAAACACCAGGTACAGACAATACAAGAATGAACAGTAAAAAATCTCTCTCCTGGTGGGGTTTGCATTTCTGAAGGGGGCAGGAGACAATTGGCAAAATAAGCAAGGTAGTGAGTTAGATGCTAATATGTGCCATGACAAAATAAATAAAACACAGGAAGAGAACAGGAGTATTTGAGATATGATTGCCCTTTGATTTGTCAACTTGTCTAGGCTAATCAAATGCTACTGGGAAGATATGGTCTAGATGTAATTAGAGTTCATGGTCAGTTGCCTTTAGCTAAAGGAAATTGTCTTAGGTAGACTGGGTGGGCCTGATCCACTCCATTGAAAGGTTTTTAAGAGCCGAGCTGAGGCTTTCCTGAGGAAGAAAACATGCTCAGCTACTGAGAGCTCCTGCCTGCCCTTTCCGATTTCCTGCCCTGTGGATTTCGGACTTGCCCAGCCAGCCCCCACAACTGCATAAGCCAATTGCTCTCCTGTAATATATTTCTGTTTCTCTGGCTGAATCCTGACTGAGATAGGGGAAAGCTGTCATTTTATTTAGGGGAGGGCAGGTGGACCTCACTGAGAAGGTAACGTCCAAGGAAAAATGTAAAGAAGGTGAGTAAATGAGTGAATATCTGAATGGGGTAAGGGGGCATTTCAGGCAAAGTCACCGCAAATTCAGGGCACTCTTCTCTTTAATCCCCATAATAGCATTATTATAAAGTAAGAAATAATATCATTGTCAAGGACTGTGAAGAGTCTGAGATTTTACCCTCCTTGCTGGCTAACAAGTCAGCCTGCCACACCTGGATGATGAAAGGAGGCTCCTGGGTCAGAGGTAAAGGACATTACTGACAGCACTGCAGGTGGCAGGAGCTTTGTGTGTGCATCAGTTACCGGAGCTCTCCCAGGCCCCACAGAGATGACACAGGGCCCGTGTGGATGCTGGGTACCCTGTAGACCTGTGTCACAGGTGAGGAACCTGAGCTTAGGAAACCCCCAAACTTGTAATGAGGTCACTGCCAAATGAGAGGGGGAGACGGAGAGGGAGAGGGAGAGGAAGAAGGAGAAGAAGGGAGAGGGAGAGAGAGAGAAAGAGAGAGAGGTGTCAGGATTTTGTAGACGGTGATAAAATGTTGGATGCTATGGTAAGCACCATTGGTAGCCCAAATGAAGGATTTAAAGCTGGGAATGGCAAAACCACTTTGCATTTTTGGTATGTCACTTATTGATATGTGGACAATAGAATCCAAGACAACAGAAGGAGAGGAAAAACCAGCTTGGAAATCAGCCCCCAGTCCAGGTGAGAAGTGATGGTGATTTGGACTAGAGTGACATCAATAGATCTAAACAGAAATAGGCTAACTCTGTTTTGGAAGATGAATTAACAGGACTGGGTGTTAGATTTAATGTGTGCAATGGAGAAGAAGCGGTATCAAATAGAAATCCCAGATTTCAGACATGAGCAAATTCATTTACTGAGCTAGAAAAGCCTCGGAGAGAAACAGATTTGAGGGGAAACCAGGGCTTCCATTTTGAACCTATTCAGTTTAAGATGCCCAGGAGGTATTCAAGTAGAGGGGCTACACAGCATTGAAATGTGAATCTGGATAAAAGAGAGGCTGAAAGAAGTGTGAATTGGAGAATGTTTGGTATATGGGAGGCTTCTGATGCCTGGGCTGGAAGGGAGTATGACAGAGAGGAGAAAGAGCATGGGTCCCCTACCAAAGATATTCCAGCATACAGAGATCGGGAGAAGAGAGCCATCAAAAAATGCTCAGACGGACCATTTAGAGAGCTAGCAAGAACACCTGGAGAGTACGAAGTCACAGAAGCCCCAACAAAGGTGTCCACTGGATTCTTCACTATGGAAACCATTTGGTGACCGTGGAAAAGGCAATTTTCAGGGGCATGGTAAAGGGGTGGAACATGGTAGACGCCATATCAGGATGGGTTGAGAAATTCAGAGGTGAATAAATGAAGGCAGCTTGAGGATACATATCTTTCAAGAATCCTAAATGTGGAATGGGGAAGAGAGTGATGCCTAGAGGGCAACTAGAAGTTCAAAGGATATTTGAAGTCTCCCAAGAAGGATCCAAAATATAACAGCAGATTGAAGGAACAGAGAGGAGAAGAAATAAATAGTAGAGTGAAAGCCAACTGAAGGAGATGAGATGAAGGCCTAAGTCCTAGAGCAGACTTGGAAAGATGTCCTGTGATCAGAGGAGCAACATGGGACAGCTAAGTGGGGGGATGGGCACGGACAGATGTGAGGGCTGTGTGTTGGCCTCCCATCAGGGGAACAGGAGTTAATCTCTACATTGGCATCACCCTTTACATCTGCAGGATTGTTCACTTTTACCACCTCCATTAATTCTACACTGTGAAATCTGGAATCCTTATTCTCATTACAAATTTAAGGAAATTGAGATTCAGGCTGGTTCAAGTGATTTGTTTGAAATCTTATATAAAATGTTAATAGAAGAACCAGCATTCAAATCCAAGTCTTTGGTTTCTAAACACAGCTCTCTCTCTCTCTCTCTCTCTCTCTCTCTCTCTCTCTCTCTCTCTCTCTCTCTCTCTCTCCTTCTCCCTCCTTCCTCCTTCTCTCTCTCATTTTCTCTCCTGCTCCCTTCCCTGCCACTGTTGCTTTTTTGAATGCCAGTCAGGTCCTTTAGCAAAATCAATCTTGAAATTAGTGTACTGAAACCCTTGGACACCCTCTTCTCAGCCTGGATTTTACATGCTATCAAAGGACTGATTCATGAGCAGATTAAAGCTGTTTGAAGCCTTCTTGAGTTTTATGCCTCAGTTGTTTGGAGTTAGGGACCTCTCAAGTTGTGGATTTCAAAATATGCTTTCTTTTTTTCTTTTCAATTTTGTTGACAATTTCTATTAGAGTCCTGCTAACTCTCTGCATTGCTCCCGTATAACTGCTTTAGAGGTTAAAGAATGCATTTGCCAAGGTCAGAAGAAGACTGGGGCCTTGCAAGCTCAGGGCTTCACCCTAAATTCCAAACTCGTTTATGGTTCAAGTTCATTTACATTTGGCATCAAAATGAACACTTCTGTTTCTTTAAAAAACTACTTCAAATGGCCTTTAAGAAAAGAACATAAAAGGTGGACATTAAATAATTCATCCAAATATCTTTCATGAGGGTAAACATGTAAATGAGTAAGAATCATATAGGTTTCATTTTACTTGAAATCCACCAGGAAATAAATAAAAGGTTTGAAAGCCAGTCTGAAATTTCATAAACCCTAAACACACCATGTTCCAGCTATCTCATTAGTATAAAATAATACATTAGCCCAATTCTCTTTGGGTGCTCAAGTGGAAAAGTTTGGTACAAATAAATTATTTGTATGAAAAGATATCTGCTTCATTGCCCTAAATGGTACTCCTGTGGCCCAAAGTGTTAATGATGCTCCCAGCTGCTTCTAATGACACGCACTAAAATCACGCTGTTGTTTAAATAAAGACAGAGGGCTATTCCCAGTGCTGGGACCTGCACAGCACAGAGGAAAGAGTGTGCACGAATGTAGAGTTAGATGCTTGTTCCTTTGCTGGATCTGCCGTATTCTAGCTCTGTGACTTCTGCACGTTATTTGACCTCAGTGAATCCCTGTTTCGTTGTTTTGTAAACAACAATGATAAAAAATAATTTTTAAAACTCTTTATTAGGCTTTTGGTAAAGGGTTACTTACGTAGAAGTGGCCAGCATGCTGCCTGGAACCCAGTCATTTGCCTTGAACTCTTAGGTTCTCTGCACCCACACCTATGTTACTGCTCTGTCAACAATGGACTCCTAGTTGGTTTTCAGAGTAAAGCAGTGGCCCCATAGGGTGGCGTACCCTATTGTCCACCCTTTGTCTGTGCCCCATTCCCTTCTCTGAGTGCCTGGATTTGAAGGAAGAGTCTTATACAACACGAGAGAACTCAGAGATCACCCATCTTCTGTTTTTTACAGATGAGCAAACTAGTTTCCAAATAAAGGAAGTAACTAGCACCACCTCTCTCAACTAATGAGCATAATAGTTTTGATGGCTTAGGTGCCTTTGGTTGGTTTTCTTAAATTTCTTAACACTATATTTCTATCACCGAATATGAGATGCAGGAGACAGAGAACAGCACGCCCTCTATAATTTAGGCAAGTTCAACAGGGACAAACAAGGAAAGGGTTAGAGACCTCATTTGGTGGAAAACAGCCAATATCTGATCCTCATTCGATGTTTATTAAATTTCCCTCTCGCGCAAACTACTGCTGGAGTTGCTAAACAAAGGGGCTTAAAATAAACACAGTCGTAAGCCTGGGAGATCTGATAAATATCTGTAATCACTAAAATATCAATGAGGATAGATGATGCAGCTGTCAACATGACTAGCTGAAGAAAAAGTAGCACATTACTGTAAATTCTCTGGACTTGTTTTCTTCAAAGAAGAGAGAAGCCATTTTAAACATCAACTAAAAAACTTATGTATACCTAGTTCTGTACAGGGTATTATAGGAGAATAAAAGAAGATAAAGCTGTAGAACATTCTTAGTGACTTCAAGGACTTTATAACTACTTGAAAACACAAAACACAGCCTTGAAAACAGGTTAACAATGTAGTAGATACTAAATAGATGACTATCGAAGTGAACTGAGAGGGAGGCTGCCTGGGTTATTCCATCCAAACAATAATTGTTTTAGCAGCTACAGTATGCAAAGCGCTAGTATTAAGCCTTGGAAACACAAAGCATTAAAAAGCATCACCGGCTGGCCGAGTGGCGCGTTGGTTAGGAGCTGGCTTGGGGCGCCAGCTCTGAGCAGCGGGGCCCCAGTTGGGATCCCACATACGAGGGCCAGTGACACTGCTCTCTACAGCTAACAACAGCTCCACCTGGCTGCCTCTATAGCTAAGATGGCCGGCGACGGCATAGCTGCGGGCCCTGCTGCAGTGGGCTGCCATAGGCTACAGTGAGTGGCCGGCAGCCAGCGTGAGCTGCCAAGAGTTGCTGTGAGAGGCCGTCCAGAGGCCGGCGACCGATCTGCCTCACCTGAGAAGAGCGCAATGATGATACCAACATGGGCCAGTGAAGCAACATCCTCCACAACTAGACTGAAGAACAAAAGGGCAGCAACTTGTCTGTTCCCCTCCCCCGATTCCCCAATGCTGTTTCCTGCCCCCAATTCCCCAATAAAATCTTTCAAAAAAAACAAAAAACATCACCGTTGTCTTCAAGATGATCATACATTGCTTGGGAGGTGGCAAGAAAATGGGCAACTGTCATAGAATACAGTCTACAGTGATAAGACTATGCACAAGGCATTGTGGGAGCACAGAAGGCTACTTACCACCCTCTAGGGAGGTGAGCGAAGGCTTCATGGACCAGGTGGTGTCCTAAATGCTGCGCAGTCATATTTTGATTGCTCCTAGCCAGGAGCAAGAACCTCATGGGTAGAAGACAGAGTTAAGAACAATGAGTCAGATTCTTAGATTTGAAAAGCCACACTTCCAGGGAAAAACTTTGAGGATTTGGTTGGCTGCTTGCATCTGAGAAAGTTTCAAACACTGGCCTTTTCATCTCCAGAGAACAACTGAATAACACAGGGAGTATGGAAAAACAGATAATGACAGAACTGCTTTCCTGGCCTGAAGAAGATGAAAGTCCAACCAACTGGTGAGAGGGGACAGATGTGTCACATCCAGAATCAAGGATCACATCACAGGTACAGCCTCCAAAACAAGGAGGCAGCCACCAGAAAGAAACGAGACACGGAGCCCAGCAATGCTAAGGAGATACACCGTCCCCCTGGAGACTTCCAGCACCCTAGAGGATGGAGTGCAGGGGAAGAATCTAAAACTGACCAACCCGACATTCTGAATTGGCCATGTTTAAATCCAGAAGTGACTGACTGAGTTACTATGAAATTACAAGAGTAATCTTTCCACCATGAGCAGCAATGGGGGTTCCTGAAGAAATTCAGAATAAGGAAATGGGGCACATAATGAATACAAAAAAGGGAGAAGAGTTGGATTATTGCATATCTGAGTGGTGCAAGCTGAAATCTCATCCCAGTCAGTGGTCCAGGCAAGTAGGAACTCACGGCATGAATGTGCTGCAGGCCAAAAGCACTTTGGTGTTAGAAGGGCAGCAGGTCCAAGGTGGGGTGCCTCCAGGAGGGCAGTGTGAGCTTTCAAGCCTTTCTCTGCTGGGTAAGATGCTCAGACTTTGTCCTACAGATAAAGGGAAGCTGCTGAGGGGTGTTAATCAGGGAAAGCTATGTCAGACCTGCTTTGGAATACCTCTTAGGTGGCTGTGTATGGAGGGTGGAGTTCAAGGGAATTAAAAGCCAGTCAGAAAACCACTTTGGGGAGGAATTGAGATGTGCATTGCACTGTGAGAAATGGACAAATGGATAGGTGCAGGCGAGCAGGAGGACTCGGCAAAGGCCCAGAGTGGGGAGCTCACACAGACCACCCCAGAAGGAAGGTAGCCATACATAGCATGACCACACCTCTGATCTCAAAGAGGGAAGAAAGGACTCAGGGATGGAGCACCTGTGACAAGCTCTCTCTTCCCACAATCCCAAATGCCAGCAAATTCGAACACCACAACTTCAGAGTCTCGCTTTGTTTAAACAGATCCAGCATTGAAAACTTCCCTTTCAGTAAATAAAGTTCTCGGACACAGAGCCATGCTCAGCCATCTCTGTATTGTTTCTGGCTGCTTTCTCTCAAGGGCAGAGTTGAGTGGTGGCAACAGGGACTGAATGGCCTGCAAAGCTGAAAATATTTACTATCAGGCCTTTTTGAGAAAAAGTGAGAGAACACCCGCTTTAGAGTCATGATATTATCACATGTCGATATTATCACATGTCAACTTCATTATCCGATGATCAGGACTGTGGAGCCTACAGCCTCTCTCACCTGCGAAATGGAAAGCCAGCACTGGGCGACTGGAGTCCTGGGAACCTCGGTACCTAGGTGAGCACACCTGTATGGAGTTCCACACCTCCTCCTATTAACTGTATGATATTGGGCACCTCTCTGAACCTCAGTTTTCTCATCTGTACAACAGGTAAAGTCATAGTATTTACCATATAGGACAGTTCTGAGGATGAAATGAGGTAACACAAGGTAACAATCTCACTAGCATAGTGTTTGGTATGTGGAAATCGTTCAAAAAATGTTAACTAGCGTGTGTTTTGTTAAATTTTCTACTATTTAGTTTCTGTTAAAAACCTAGCCAAAAGAAGAGAGAGATTTATTGGATATCATTTAGAAGACAAGTCGCCCATCTTTTCCCCTAGGTCAGTGTTCTTAAATTTTTCGCCCAGAATCTACCAGCATTAGAATCACTGGGATAGCTGTACCAAAAAAAGCATATTTCTGGGCCCACCTAAGGCTACTGAGTCAGACTCTCTGAGTTTGGGGCCCAGGAAAATGCATTTACAAGCTCTCTTGGTGAGCCTGTGCCTGATAAAGTTTAAGAACCACTGCTTCTCAAGCTGGGGAATGAAGCATTTCCTACAGGACACGGGTCCTGTGTTGGAACCTCTGGTTTTAATGTTTTGTGTTAATTTTAATAAATAACACGACTTAGAACTCACCATTTTATGGATACTAGGGCTTAGTATGAAGCTAAATGGTATACTGAGGCTTAAAACTGAGTTGGTTACAAAGATATTAAGTAAAAAACGAAATGTGCAAGTTGCATATCTAGGGGAAAACTACTGATGATAGCTCTAAATGATATGAATATGAGGAGATGGCCAAGAAAACTCCACGTGGCAGGGCTCTATTAAACTCCAGTATAAGCACAGTGTGTCTCTCTGAACCATTTATTTTACCCTAAGATTTGTGGCAAAACCTTGTTTTTATGTTAAAAAATACAAGGGTCTACTATTCAGGAGAATGTAAATAGTGTGTGAATGTTGAACACAATATATAAGACTCCAAAGAAAGTTCATGCTGTTTGCTCAGATTCACCTACCCCACCATCCTCCTAACCCACCACAACATATAAATTCTCTGTCCTCTGTTGTTAGCAGACTTGGATAAAAATGTTTGAACAAAAGTTGGAACAACACAGCTCTAGGACCTCCTACTTGGAACCTCCGCCCCTTTCCATTCAATCAAACTAAAGAATGTTTTTAGGAGAGGAGCAATGCAAGAAGTCAGGAGTCATGAAGAGGCCACGAAGAGCAATGTCATTCCCAACCTCATCATACGGTGATGGGCTGACCCTTCTGGGGTTCCCCAGCTCGGTTCACACCGCCCCCCAGACAAGGTGAGAGCCAGTGTGCCAGGGGGAGGATGGGGCTTATAGACTAAAAGGAAAGAGGGAAGGGGTGACAATCTAGGCTACTTCCACTTGATGTACGACTTCCACTTGATGTGGAGAAAGCTGTGTTCACATGGCTAGATACCTTCAGTTCTGGGCTGGATGCTGTAGCAGCAGCCAGAACTCAGCTGGGGCCTGGCCTTGCTGGATCTGTGTGGAGGGAGGAAAGAAGGAGAAAAGGAAATCCAGAGGGGACACTATGATAAGAAACCTTCGGAGCTCTTGGGAATGGGGTCCCCAAAATCAGAGGTGAAGACCTCAGGAATGAGAGAATGTCCATGAAAGGCAGCCCTGTTGCAGGGGGAAGAAGGCTGGACTTAGGTTCAGAACATCTGACTCTAAATTCTGGACCAACCTCTTAGTAGCCATGTGATCTTAGACAAAATGTCTTTAACTGCTTCTCTAAGCTTCAGTTTCCTAACCTGTAAAAAAGATTTAATGATGCCTGTGATCATTCTTGGTGTTTTAAGTAAGACATGCTATATATATATATATGGCAGATTCAATGTAAAGCCAGCCAGCTGCCCAATCTTTACTGGGTCTGACTGCAGTCAGCTCATATGAAATGGAGGAGCTTTATTTATTTCAAGTTCTAGTTTCCTCTCCAGCATTCAGGTAAGGCACTGGACAAGGAAATGCTGCTCTTCAAGCAGCTCCACACCCATCCCAGCAGGTCCCATGCCCCCACGAGTTGCCTGAACCGATAAATTCAGCAGGCAGATGTGTGTAGGTCGTGTAATAAACTCACCTCCCTCTATTAGAGACACTGGCTGAGTGGTGATATCATGCAATGCTGACTCCCACACCCACCTCCAGTTCTACACAGGAGCTTGGTCCAGCACCAACTGCCCAGTTCCAAGTGGCTTGGACTCGGTGAGTGTGTGGTCTGCTCAGGCTCCCCAGCTGGGTGCCTGGATGGCTGGGCCACCCAGACTTGGAGGAAGGGTGTGCAGCAGTGAGAGGCATGGGCTCTGGAGCCAAATTCCGCCCTGATCTAGACATGAGTCTAGGCCATTTCCATAAGTTCTTCATGGCTCTATCCCTGTATTAGTTCCCTAGGCCTGATATATATGAACACAACCTGGGTGGCTTCAGACCAAAGAAATGCACTCTCTCACAGTTCTGGAGGCTGCATGTCTGAAAGGCAAGGCTGGGGCCGGCCGAGTGGCGCCGTGGTTAAGCGCTGGCTTCGGAAGACAGCAGCCCCGGTTCGGGTCCCACATATGAGGGCCAGTGACATTGCCCTCAAAAAAAAAAAAAAATGAAAGGCAAGGCTGCGTTTCTTCCAAAAGCTCTAGGAGTTAATCCTTCCTGCTTCTTCCACTTTCTAGTGGCTCTTGGCATTCCTTGGCTTGTGTCCGCATCACTCCAATTGCTGCCTCTGTATTTTCACAAAGCCTTTTTCCTGTGTGTCGCTCTGTCCTCTCTTCTTCTTATAAGGATACTGGTCATTAGATTCAGGGTCCACTTGAAATCCAGGATAATTTCATCTCCATATCCTTACCTAAATACACCTGCAAAGACCCTATTTCCAAATAACATCACATTCTGAGGTTCTAGATGGACATGAATTGGGGTGAATGGGGGACATCATGCAGCCCACTCCAGCTATAAAACCTAGGCACCTACTTCAGCACATGTTGTGCGTAATAAAAGAGAATACACTTAGGACAGCATTCAGCATAGAGCCCAACATACATGAAGCACTCAATCAACATGACTTATTATATCAGGCCCTGATCTACCAATAACATTCCCCCACCTTAGGAAATTCACATAACCTGTCATTTCTCCATTTCCCCATGCGCTAAAAGGCAATACTGATGCTTCAACAGTCTTAAAGTCCAAGGGTCTTAAAGTCCAAAGTCCAGAGCTTAGAAAACATTTTCTGTAGAATGCCAGATAGTAAATATTGTAGTCTTCATGGGCTATATGGTCTCCGAGGCAACTACTTAATTCTGCCATCTTTGTGAGGAAGCAGCCATGGATAGTACACAGACAGAAGGGTATGGCTGTGTTCCAATAACATTTTATTTACAAAAACAGTCTTTGGATTGGGCTTGGTCCATGGACCGAGGTTGATGGCCCCTCCTCTAGTCTCCCTCCCTCTGACATGCCCTCTCCGCAGCACCCCCAGGCCTCATATCTTAAGTTCCCTGTCTCTCCTCTGCTTCTGAATTTCTGTCACCCTTAGGTAAGTCCCTTTAAGACACTCACCACTGTCAAACTCATTGTTTATGATTACATGTTACCTCTCACACTTAACTGTGAGCTCCCTGCGAGAGCAGGACGAGGCCCGGTGAGATCTGCCCTGCATCACCCACATGCTTTGCCATAGTGGGTTCTTGTTAACGAACTTGGACAACAGTAAGGCTCCAAGTCTGTCTCCCTTGTGTTAGCTTCCTGAACCTACCCAGAGAGAATATTAAACTTCAACTTTATTTAAGGGATTTGAATATTATTCTAGGAGCAATAAGGAGAAGTAGCATATATCAGAAATGAAAGGAACTCATGCATGCTTGGAATCCTAATGGGTAAATACCCAGAAGATTACATTTATCTTAAGAAAACTCAGGGCTGCTTCAGTTACCAAATGGTCATATCTTCAGCAATAAATAGTATCCTAAAATTCACTGTTTTATCTGAAAAAGACTCAAGGAGGCAGTAAATCAAATGGTTTGGGCTCTGATGTTAGAGCTGGTGTGACTCTTTTCCACTCACTGGCTCTGCAACAATGTGAAAATTATTTGAGATCTCTGAGTCTACGTTTTCTTACCTGTAAAATGGGGATAATAAAAGCACCTGTGTCATAGGTTCTTGTGAGAATTACATAAAATGCAAAGTCCTTGATACCGAGGCTAACCAAGAGAAAACATTCAGGCCATTACTACTTAGATCGCTATTAACAGTGCCAGGCACCAGGCTTTTGAAGGAGCCTTTAATGTTTAATTAGCATCTCTACCTTTCTGCCCACTTTCCTGCCTACAAGATTCTCCCAGGAATCACTGTGGGTGCACCGTCTCCTCTGCTAATGATATGGAGTTTATACATCCTTGCCAGCCTCCTACCACACTGAAGGTTAGCTGTGGAATTTATTAATGTCTCAGGCAGACATTTTTCCCTCAGCCTTTAGCAACTTCCTAAATCAAAATTTGAGTAAGCCTGAGGTCTTCTGACCCAATGTTGATGGCCACTGCCCTCTTTTCAGATCTCATTTTCTTAGGGTTAGTTCTGCATAGTTATTGCTTTTTTGATCAAATTACTAGCTCGTGGATAATAACACTTACCCAGCATTTTCTGTCTCGAAAGTGATGTAAAGGCCTTCAAGTCCATTTGTCTATTCAGTGAATTTTCCATCCTTAATAAAAACAAGTTTCGGGCACCAACTTCAAACGCTGATGCAGGCGAACTGGCCTCCTGGGAGCAGGTGCACCAGATGCATATTAATGTGCAAAAATCGGGACTTGGAAGCAGGGAGGAGACTTCAAAGGCACAGGATTTGGAGCCAGGAGATAAAGGTTCCCTTCGGAGATCTCTGACTGTGGCTAAGTCATCTAACCTTGGAGTCTCAGTCGCCTGCTATGTAAAATGGGGTAATAAATATGCCTGACACATATCACAGTTGGTTGCAAGACCTAACTGCTATGACAGCAGTGGAAATGATGTATATTACTATGTGAATGGCATGCGTTCATCACTACTTCCCAAAGAGATCATTTGTACCCAAATTTTTGGTCCCTGTGGATAAACCTAGGGGTTTTCCTCCTCCACTTTTCAGACAAAATGTTTCAAAAGTCCCTTCTGCTCCAAATGAAAAGGGAAAAGAAAAACTGTTTTGTGTGTTCATGAAAGAGTAATAGTAACTGACTGAGCATTTACTGAATTCCTCACACTATTCTAAGGGAACACATAGAATCCTCAAAGCGCTCCTATGAAATAGAAAATATTTTCTCCATTTTAAGATGAGGCAAGTGAGGCACGGATGCATTTAATACCTTGCTCACCTATATTCAAGAGGGGAAGAGCCATTTATTTTCTTAACCAACAGTTTTCAATATTAGTCCAGGAACCCCCGGAGGTACTTTTAGGGGAGTCTGTGAGATCAAAACTCTTCTCATAATAATCCTAAAATGTTATTTACCTTTTCCACTCTCGTTCTCTGGCAAGCCTGTAAGTTTCCAGAACTTGCATGACATATGATAGGGATACAGAAACATAGGAAGTCCTGCCATCTTCTACTAAACCAGAAAATATTTGCAGAAATGTAAAACAAGTTCAGCTTTTTCAGGCTATTTTTGGTTTTGGAAAATATAGTTATTTTGTTCATTTGAAGTGTTATTGATTTTTAACATACATTACATTTTTATTATTCTTAATGAATTAATAAATGCATCTTTTTTTAATTCTCAGGTTACATTTTTAATATGATAAAGATCAATAGCTATAACAAATGTAAACAAAAGCTCTTAGCTTCCTCAATAATTTTTAAGGGTGTAAAGTGACAACTAAATCTTTGAGAACTACTGCTCTTAGCTACACATAGTATCTCTCCTAACCTCCCACCAAAGCTTCATTGTGAGTTCCAGATTTGATGAAGAAATTAAAGCATAAGGAGGTAAAGTAAGTTGTTCAAGGTCATACAGCTCACAATAAAAGCTTCCAAGAAACAAGTTCACCAGTCTCTTTTTTTTTTTTTTCCAATCTATCATGACTCTCCCTAACCTTGTGTACCACCAGACACTTCAGCTGGTATAAAACTCAGCAACTCAGCTGCCTCATTGTGCATAAAATACTGCAGAACCACAACAGTTCACAAAAGTCTTACAATTTGCTTCAGAACCTTTGCTTGTTTGAGATCTACGTTACACTAGAGAGTGCGCACATTGCTCTTCATTGTCTCCTACCAAATTTCCTACCAGGGGATCAAATGCCCTTCTCATTGTGAATTTCACATTTTGCCACTGCAGAATAAGGAAAACACTGCTCTTCTGCTATCAGAGCCCCACTTAGTTTTGGAGTCCAAGAAGAAGATATATAATTGTTCTAAACCAGTCATGGGAATTTTGTTTGACTTGACAAGTGTTTAGTCTAGAAGAGGTCATGTGACCTAGTTCTCTGGCCAATAATGTGGAAAACCACTGGGTTGAATTTCCAGGAAAACCACTGCTTTGAGGGAAAAAAAATAGACTTGAGGCATGATGTTTTTTTTACTACTTAGAATACAATTGTGACATGTGAAGTTTTTCAGTTTTCTTCAAACAATGAGATGACCATCATGAGAAAAACATCTAAAAGAATCACAATAATTCTTATATTATTAAGCTGTTGAATTAGAGCCAGCAATTGCTTACCTCTAGATATTTTATAAGCTAGATAAACCTCTATTTACTTAAGTTACTTAGTCCATTATTCTGCTACTTGAAGCCAAATGCACTACCAACTGAAAGATACAGACAGATTTTCTGTAAATTGCAGAGATATCTCCATTCACAAGAACCTCTTTGCCAATAAAAAGATCCTGCATAGATAATGAAATTCACAGAAAAGCATTTTAAAGTGCATATATACCAGGAGTGCCAAAAAATGTACACATTTTAAGAGATGTTATCTATGTATTACCTTTCGAAGTGGAATTGAATTATGTCGGCAATGTGTAGAATGACTGTCGCTCAAAACATGGCATTAATCAAATGAATGTTAGTATCGTTCATTTTATTACAATTTTAATACAGTTTTTTCCTTTCTTAAAAGGTGTATACATTTTTTTGGCACCCTCTGTATATATATGAATTTACAAGAAAACATAAAAATCATTAGGAAAGAAACTAGAGAAATAAAAAAAAAAACCCAAAGGAAACTTCTACACTTGAAAAATACACTATCTGAAACTAAAATTTCACTGCATGAAATTAATAACAGATTAGTCATCAACAGGAAAAAACATCAGTATGATTTAAGACCAGAGGGATAGAAACTACTCAAACCTAAGCATGAAGAGAAAAAAAATACAAAAAAACTAACAATCACATAAGGGACAATATTGAGTAGTCTAGTATAAATGCAATTGGAATCTGAATAATGGAGAGAGGCAGAAAATAATGTTTACAGAAATAATGGCTGAAATTTTATCCAAATTTCAAACTATCTCCAAACTATAAACACATGCTATCAAAAAAGTTTAACAAGCACCAAACAAAATAAAAACAAAGAAACACATAGCAGGGCCCATCATAATCAAATTGCTACACACGAGTGAAAAAGAGAAAAATCTTAAAAGTAGCCCTAGTGAAAATGACACATTATACTCAAAGAAACAAAGATGAGAATGACTGCAGATTTCATGTCACAAACAATGCAAAACAAAAGACATAAAACATCTTTAAAGCGCTGAAAGGCGGAGTGGGGGAGGGGGAGTCATTCTGTATCCATTAAAAACATCCATGAAAAGTGAAAAGTAATTTAAAACATTTTCAGATAAGCAAAAAATAAAGAATTTATTGTGAGGTTATCTTCACTACAAAAAATGTTAAAGGAAGTTCTTCGGACAAAAAGAAAATGATACCACATGGAAACTTGGATCTACTCACAAGAATTCAGAACAGATTAACTGATAATGATCTGTTTAAAGGAAAAAGTTTTCCCTCACGGTTTAATTTTTTCAAAGGGAATTGTTTAAAGGAAAAGGTAGCACAATGCACCATAGAGTTTATAACATGTAGAAGTAAATTGTGTCATAAAATAGTATACGGCCTAGGGGAGAAAAGTACACTGTTGGAAGATTCTTACATTATAAAAGTAAAAGGACATAAAATGATATACAATGCATGTATATCTGAATGAAAACTGAATGACTATATTAACTGAATTGCTATATTAACAGCAGACAAGGTAGATTTTAGGACAAGGAATGTTACTAGTAGTAAAGAGGGCATTTCATGATAACAAAGGGTTCAATTTATCAAGAAAACCTAATCATACTAAATGTGTGGGCACATAGTAAGAAAGCTTCAAAATACATAGAGTACAAACTGATAGAACTAAAAGAGAAATGGACAGATTCCCAATTATAGTTGGAGATTTTAACATCCTTCTTGTAATAACTGATAGATAAATTAGACAGAATAGGGTCTATTATAAGGCTTAAACAATGTTTACCTCCTACTTGATCTAATTGACAATTATAGCAGAAGTAACCATATGACAGAATATATTGTAGATAATTTTCAAGTATACAAAGAAAATTCACTAAGTTATACCATATGCTGGGCCACAAAACAAGCCTCAAAACACTTCAATGGATAGAACTCATACAAACTATTTTCTCTGATTACAATAGAATTAAACTAAAATTAAAAACAAAACAAAAAATCAGAAAAATCTCAACTATCTGGAAAAACAATTAATTTAAATTAACCCATTAAAAAAATGACAGAGGAAATTTAAAAATTTTTCAAAACAAAATACACTATATCCAAATGTGTGAGATGCAAGTAAAATAATGCTGAAAAACAATTTTATAGCATTAAATACTTATATTGACAATTTTACATGTCCAAGATCATTTATTTAAGATTTCACTTTAAGACGCTAGAATAATAAGAACTAAAATCTAAATTACAAGGAAGGAAGGAATAAAAAGTTTAAACAATGAAATGAAAAACAAACAATAGAGAAAAATCAATGAAACCATAGGTTCATGTTTAAAAAGATCCATTTAAATGATAAACCTCTAGCTAAGCTGATCAAGAAAAAAGACAAATAAAAGGAGACTACTTTCTGCTCTGGCTATAAATTCTGAGATTTGCTACAATAACTTTCTAAATCAAAAACAATAATAAAAAATATGATCTGTCAAAAAAATAAAAAAAATAAAAAAATAGGATGTTACTGAACACTCTTCAGACATTAAATAGACAATATTAGAATGTTATGAATAAATTTATACCAACAAATTTGACAACCTGGGTGAAATGGACATATTTATCAAAAGATACAAATTACCAAACCTGACATAAGAAGAAAGAGGGAATTAAAATAGCTGTATATTTCTTAAAGTCTTTTTTAATTTAATTAATTTTTAATTTAAAAACTTCCCAGAAAGAAAAAGAAAAGCTCAAAGCTCAGATGGCTGTTTCACTGGTGAATTTAATAGGCATTTAGAAAAATTAATACCAATCTTACACAAACACTGAGAAAACAGAGGAGTAGGTAATAGTTTTCAACTCTTTTTCTGAGGCTGCCAGTACTCTGACACAAGAAAGCTACTGTTTCATGAGCAGAGATGCAACAATCTTTTATAAAATATACGCATATTTAACCTAGCAATAATCAGAAAGGATAATTCAAAATGAACAAGTGGGATTTATCTTATGAATGCGATGTTGGTATAACACTCAAAAATCAATAAATGTAATCTACCATATAAACAGGAAAAGGAGAGGAAGACTATATGATCAGCTCAGTAGATGTAGAAAAGCCACAAATAGTTTGTTTTAAAAAAGGGGCGGTAGAGGGGGAGACATACCATGCAAGCAGTAAGCAAAAAAGAGTTAGAGTGGTTATATTGAGATCAGACAAAATAGATCATAAGAAAAAAAAATGTTATTAGAGACAAAGGACACTTATAATAATAAAAATAATCAACTCATAAGGAAGGCATAACAAATGTAATTATATATGCACCTAATAAGAAAACTCCACATTATATGAAGAAAAAACTGACAGAATTAAAAAAACAAAAACACAGAAAACTTAATAACAGGAAAGGACTTTAATACCCCACTTCCAACAATGGTTGGAATAAATAGGCAGAAGACTGACAAGGAAACAGACTTGAACAGCTCTACACCTGACATCTATGGAATGCTCCCCCAACAACAGCAGAAAACACATTCTTCTCAAGCATACAATGAAACTGTCTCCAAAGTAGATCATAAGTTAACCTATGAAACAGGGCTCAATAAATGTAAAAGGACTGAAATCATACAAAATATTCTTCCTGACCACAGTGGAATGAAATTGAAAATGAATCACAAAGACAAACTTGGGAAATACACAAATATGAACACACTCCTAAATAACCAATGGGTCAAAGCAATCACAAGGGATATTAGAAAGTACTTTGAGATGAATGTAAACAAAAACACAACATACCAAAATTTATGGGATTCAGCTAAAGCTGTACTTACAGAAAAATTTATATTTGTACATGTCTATATTTATTTAAAGGAAATGTTTCAAATAAATAAACTAATTTTCCATCTTAAGAGACAAACAAAGATCAATCTGAAACCAAAGCAAGCAGGGAAAGGAAGTAATAAAAACCAGCAGAAAAAAAATAAAATAGAGAATAGGAAAACATAGACAAAAATCAAGAAAAGCAACGGGTTTCTTTAAAAAGACCAACAAAATTGGCAAAGTCTTTAGTTGAAAGAGAGAGAGAGAAGTCAAATTACTAATACCCGGAATGAAAATGGGACATTACTACCTACCCTACAGAAAGGGAAAAGATCATATAGGGATTACTATTAACAATTATGCCAACAAAGTAGATAACCATGATGAAAGTTCCAACAACAACAACAACAACAAAATCCTGAGCCCAGATGGCTTCATTGATGAATTCTACAAATGTTTACAAATTAATTAATATCAATCTTCAATCTTTTACAAATTCTTACCAAAAATAGAAGAAAAAATATTTCCCAGCTTATTCTATGAGGCCATTTTTATACCAAATCCAAAACCAGACCAATGATAAAACTACGGACCAATGTCACTTATGGATATAGATGCAAAAATACTCAACAAAATACTAGCAAACTGAATCCAACAATGGATAAAAAGGACTATACATCACAATCTCCCAGAAATACAAAGTTGGTTCAATATATGAAAATCAGTCAATGTACTATATTATATTAATAGAGTAAGGACAAAAACCATATGACCATCTCAGTAGATGGAAGAAAAACATTTGGCAAAATCCAAAATTCTTTCCCAATTAAAAAAAGAAAAACTCAATAAACTAGAAACACAAGGAAACATCCTCAACCTGATAAAGAACATCTACAAAAAAACGCACAGCCAACATGTCACTAAATGGCAAAATCAAAGACGTTACACTAAGAGTAAGAACAACACAAGTATGTCCACTCTTGCCACTTTCATTTTAACATTGTACTGGTGGTTCTAGCCAGTGCAATTAGGCAAGAAAAAGGGGGGAAAAAGCTATTCATATTGGAAAAGAATAAATAAAACTATGTCTATTCACAGATGATTTGATTGTGTATACACAAAATCCCAAGGAACCCACTAAAAAAGCTATTTGAATGAATAAATGAGTTCAGCAAAATTGCATAACACAAAGCCATTTATTAACAAGGCCATTTATTAATATTTCTATGATACATAGAAATGTTGTTTAACATTAGGCAAATTAGCCAACCTATCGTGCTTTTATATATTCATTAGTAAGACAGAAATAATCATACCCACTTTCCTAATTTAGATGGATTCAACAAAACAATATATGCAGAAGTCCCTAAGGCAGCACATACATAATACACACTCAAAAATGTTAGTTCTTTCTTTCCTTCATCATTTAGCTCATTCTTTTGCCGACTAAAGATGGTAGCTAATAACAGTGCTTTTATGAAGTGCAAACATTCTTGCACAGTTGGATTATCTGAAATTCATACATCAGGATAAATTAAACTAAAACAGTTTGTCTCCTAATATCTAAGCTGAGCTCAGCCAGGATGGGGGTAGATATTACACTATCTTCTTTACCTTGCTCCTTCCTCCATATGGCTTCACCACATTCCATTTCCAGAATTGATTGTACCTCAGGATTAAACACCTTTGGTCCTTCCAGTTGAGGAGAATGGAATGAAGGGAAGAGGATAAACATTAGAGTAAGAAGAAAGGTTTAGACTTCCTGCCTGCTCCCATTAAATTATACTCACTACACTCTATTTTCTAAGACAAGATTATGGCTTCTTCCCTTACTTATGCCTACTCTTCCGAGGAGGAAGAGGAGGAAGAGGAGGGATGGAGGAATAAAAGATGGGAAAACCTAATTTTTAAAGAGAAAGTTTTATGACATGGGCCAAAAAAAAAACAAACCAGTTTTAAGCTCACACAAAGGGGCCCAGAAGATGAGAAAATGACATTAATGAGAAGACAGAAAAATTATATGTAAAACTATGAATGATCTCTTCCCTCTGTTTTCTCCCAGTGCTGACAGACCCAAGCTGCTCTCATGTTTTCTTCACTCACTAACACCCAAATGGCCATGCAGCGGGTAAGGACAGGAAGAGACAAAGGGGGTTTGTTTGAGCTGGCCTCCAATCAAAGTCTTACATTCAAAATTCAAAGGCTGCAGTTACCACATTGATCTCATGTAGTCAACCCAGTTTACAGAGGGATTTGGGACCAAAGTCCCAAATCATAATGATTGTGTATTTTACTGTGATGCCCTCTATTATGGGTTCAATTGTGTCTTCCTGAAAATATTCATTCCCTAACCCTCAGGATCCATGAATGGAACTTTACTTGGAAGTAAGGTTTTGCAGGTGATAAAGTTAAGATGAAGTCATTAGGTTAGGTCTTAATCCAATATGACTACTGTTCTCATAAAAAGAGGAAACCTGAACACCAAGACAGACTCACATACAGGGAGAATACCAAGCAAAGATAAAGGCAGAGACCAGGGTTATGCACCTATGAGCCAAAGAACACCAAAAACTGCCAGCAAACCCCTGGTAGGTAGGGAAAAGGTAGGGATCAGATTATCCCTCACAGCCCTCAGAAAAAAAACAACACTGCTAACACCTTGAATGTTAAATTTCCAGCCTCCAGAACTGTGAGACAATATGCTGTTTAAGCCACACAACTGTGGTACTTTGTTACAGCAGCCCTAGCAAATTAATATACCTCCTGTAGTAGGAAATGTGGTTCAGGATCTTAGCCATGTCTTCTTCAGGGGGTATATAAACGAACAATCCCTTGCTCAGCTTCAGCAGTGTGACCAAGGGCCTCTTTTCCTTTTCCATCTCCACCCCTGCAAGAATGATTGAACTAATTCTCTGATCTACCTTATCCTGATCCTTTCAATCAAGCCAGCTCCCCAGGTCCCAGCCCTAGAGCCACGTCTTGCTCTGGGAGTAGCACAGACCTCAGGGGTTCATGTCTGAGCTATGGGGTCAGGTAGCTCAGAGCCGTGGCCCTTCCACATTCCAGCTATGTGACTTTGAACACGTGCCTCCACCCTTCTCTGCCCCCAGGATGATAGAGCCTGTCT
The DNA here is from genome assembly GCA_033961575.1 of Aselliscus stoliczkanus. Classification (NCBI taxonomy): domain Eukaryota; kingdom Metazoa; phylum Chordata; class Mammalia; order Chiroptera; family Hipposideridae; genus Aselliscus; species Aselliscus stoliczkanus. The sequence continues at coordinate 135,773,218 of CM066734.1, forward strand.
TCTGAGGTTCTCCTGAGGAGCACATAGCACAGTGCCTAGCGCATAGCTCAAGCTTAGTAAATGTTTGTTCAACAAATGCCTTGGAGGGCAGTAACTGCTGTGCACCCAGATTCCCTTCTTCTGCTCTTGCTCCCCCCTATCCAAGGGTGTGGTTCAATATCTCAGTATTGGAAAAACCATTGGCCTGCCCTTCTGATTTTGATGGCAGGACTTCCAACACTTCCTCCCTGCTTGCTCCTTCTGATTGTTTTATCTCTCCTCTAGTCCAGGCCCAACCTCAAATCTCCTCCTACTGGGCCTACAGAGTCCCTCTTCAAAACTTCTAAGGGACAGATACTGATAAAGCAGATGGTATACCAACCAAACTACTATGGAAAGCCCTAGTCATCATGGAAAATGCCTTTAGCAAGGTGACATAAGTATTGTCTGTGGAGGTGGGACCAGATAATAAAACGATGAATAGGTGCACAAGCTGGCTGGCTTGTAGCAAATGAAATATCTAATTAATGCCACTACTCCATCTAAGGCTCAGAGCACTGGTCAGAGCACATCAAGCTTTGAATCGAAGCCTTCTAATCCTCACGCTTTGGCAAGCACACTGCAGAGAAGAAACTGTGCATCCCCATGTTTTGATGAGTCTGAGGCCACACCTTCTTCAAACACATGAAGGGCCTTGTCAGAACAGATAGCCAGCTGACTCCCACAGACCAGGAGCTGTGTGAGTCGCCTTGGGGAAATCAAGATCCACCTGCTGAGATGAACTATTTCAAATCTGAGAGTTTGCCAGAGATAGTTTTGTGCACAACAGAGAGAGTTTCTGCTCACTTCTGCTCTGCTTGTTCCGAGCATATAAGCTGGGCCTTGAGTGAGCCTGCCTGCCACAGTGGTTCCCAGCTGGGGGAAGACATTGCCTCCCAGGGGATGGTTAGAAACGTCTGGATGCGTTCTCAGTTGTCAAAACTAAGGAAAGCAGTATACTACTGGTATCAGGTGTGTAGAGGCCAGGGCTGCTGTGAAATGTCCCACAATGCACAGAAGAGCCCTGCACAACAAAGAATTATCCAGCCTAAAATGTCAAGAGTGCCTCAGGTGAGAAGCCTTGTCCTATAAAGAAGGCCCAGGATTATTTCTGTGGCTTTCATAGAGCATCATGCCCCTCACTTCCCATAATCTGGCCTCAAGCTTGTTGACTGGCCTCATTATCCATGATTCCCATTGATGAAGAGCAGGAATGTCTGGGTGCAAATCCAAGCTACCTCACTTGCCAGCTTGGGCAATATACTTCCTAGTTTCCTCATCTATATGACAGGGTTATAAATAAAACTTGTCTCACAGGGTTGTTTAAAGACTACATTAAATAATTTATGTAAAATGCTTCATTAAGTACTTAGCACAAAAGAAGCAATGTTAAGGATTTTTCTTAACCACTTTACTTTATTTATTGTTATTTTTGAAGATACTCCTCGTTTTTACCATGCAAACCTTCCACCCTCCCACCTGTGATCATTCTTGTCCTCTGTCAAAGTTAAGTTCAAGTGTTTCTTTTGGGAAACCTTCCCAGACCCACGGAGGGATCAGTCAGACCCTGCTCTGAGCTCCCTGGATATTACTCTTGTGTCTACCCTGATTGCCTACTCGTCTGCCAGCTCCTAAATGACAGAGAACACATCCTACCCCTGCATGCCCTAGCTCAGATCACAATGAATATCCTTAAAATAAACCTCAATCTGCCTTTATCACAGTTGTCAGCATTTTTTTATGTATCTTACCAGCCTAAGAGTGTTTTGCTCCATGAATAATGAACCCTACAACATGCTAAGGTCATCTCCAGTGGTGAATGTCTCTTGGGAGTTGACCATGGGCCCAAGGATTTGCAAGAATTTTTATGAGATGGGATTGCTGTGGAGAGAATAAAATTCCAAGGTACATACTCATACTCAAGGTAGATGAGGAGGAATGCAGACACCCTCCCCCCATTCATATCCAGGAGACTGAAATAGTGGTCATTGTTCATGTTCTCTATTTGTCAGGCATTGTATGAGCCTTTTCAGTGAACTATCTTCTTAATAGTTCCCATGAGGGAGGTATCAATATAATTTTTATTGTTATAATTTCTTGACCAATGTCACACAGCAAGTATAACTGCCCAGCTAGGTCTAGCTGCTCCAATGTCTGTGTTTCTAATCACTCTGATTTGCTGTCCCTCAAACAACAAGTCAAATGGCACCATTCAAAAAAAGACTACAAAAATCTGATAAAAATTTCATAAAACTCTCTAGACCCAAAACAACAGTTATAAATGCCAGTTGGAGGTTTTTCCAGTGTTTTACTTTCCATAACAGCAGAAATCATTCATCAACAAAAAGTTTTAAAACATATCTGTTTTTTTCCAGTCAAGATGGCAGAGTAGTTAAACATCTGTTTGCATCCTCCCATGACCACATCAAAACTACAACTGCACAACTGAACAACTATCATTGAAAACCACCTGAAGTATAGCTGAGCAGAACTCCTGTCACTAAAGATAAACAGGAGATGCCACTTGGAGACTGGTAGGAGGGGTGCAGAAGTGAAACAGCTGTTCCCATACCCACAACAGATTCTCCATTATATTCATAACCAGTCCTCACAACCAATCAGCTCAAGGTTCAATCCCTCCCATTGACTTTCAAACAGCAACCAAGGCTCAGCTACAACAAAAGGGCACATACAACCCACACAAAGGATGCAACTGCAGCACCCAGCTCTGGTGACCAGGGAAACTGGACATCACAGGACACCACTACACAAGGCCATTCTACTAAGACTGGAAGGCATAGCAGCCCTACCTAATACATAGAAACAAACACAGGGAGGCAGCCAAAATGGGAATACAAAAAAACATGTCCTAAATAAAAGGACAAAACAAGGCTCCAGAAAAAGAACTAAACAAAATGGAGGCAAGCAATCTACTAGATAAAGAGTTCAAAACATGGGTTACACAGATGCTCAATGATCTCAGGAAGAACTTCAACAAAAAAGATAGGAAACAAAAAAAAAAACAACCAGTCAGAAATGAAGAATATAATAAATAAAATAAAGAATACATTAGAGGGAATCAACAGTAGATTAAATGAAGAGGATTGAATCAGCAAGTTAGAAGATAAGGTAGCATAAAACACCCAACCAGAAGAGCAAAAGGAATCCAAAAAAATGAGGATAGTTAAGGGGCCTTTGGGATAATATCAAGCATACCAACATTCACATCATAGGAGTACCCAAAGGAGAAAAGAGAGAGCAAGTAATCAAAAACCTATTTGAAGAAACAATGACAGAAAATTTTCCTACCCTGGTGAAGGAAATAGACATACAAGCCCAGGGAACACAGAGAGTCCCACAGAAGATGAACACAAACAGGCCCACACCAAGACACATCATCATTAAAATTCCAAAGGTTAAAGACAAAGAAAGAATCTTAAAAGCAGCAATAGAAAAGCAGTTAGTTATCTACAAGGGAGTTACCATAAGACTGTCAGCCAATTTCTCAACAGAAACTTTGCAGGCCAGAAGGGATTGGCAGGAAATACTCAGTGATAAAAAGAAAGAACCTACAACCAAGATTACTCTACCCAGCAAAGCTATCATTTAATCAAAGGACAAATAAAGAGCTTCCCAGACAAGAAAAATCTAAAAGAGTTCATCACCACCAAATCAGTATTACAAGAAATGTTAAAGGGACTTCAAAAAGAAGATGAAGATTAAAAAGATGAAGAAGGAGGAGGAGAGGAAGAGGAAGAGAGGAAGAAGAAGAAGAAGAAGAAGAAGAAGAAGAAGAAGAAGAAGAAGAAGAAGAAGAAGAAGAAGAAGAAGAAGAAGAAGAAGAAAAGAAGAAGAAGAAGAAGAAGAAGAAGAAGAAGAAGAAGAAGAAGAAAAGAAGAAGAAGAAGAAGAAGAAGAAGAAGAAGAAGAAGAAGAAGAAGAAGAAGAAGAAGAAGAAGAAGAAATCAAAATGTGAATAATAAAATGGCAATAGCTACATATCTATCAACAATTGCTTTCAATATAAATGGATTAAATGCTCCAACCAAAAGACATAAGAGGGCTGAATGGATAAGAAAACAAGACCCTTACATATGTTGCCTTCAAAAGACTCACTTCAGATAGAAAAACATGCACAGGCTGAAAGTAAAGTGATAGAAACAGATATTTCATAAAAATGAAAAAAAACAAAAAAAAAAACCCTGAAGTAGCAATACTTACACCAGACAAGATGGACTTTAAGACAAAGGACCCAATAATCCCACTTTTCGGTATTAATCCAAAGAAAACCAAAAGATTACTTACTTTGAAAAGACATGTGCATCCATATGTTCATTGCAGTATTGTTTACAATGGCCAAGATATGGTTGCAGCCTGAGTCTATCAATAGATAAATGGATAAAGAAGAGGTGGTATATATATATATATATATATACACACACAATGTAATATCACTCTGCTGTAATAAAAGAATAAAATCTTGTCATCTGCAACAACATGGAAGGACCTAGAGGGTATTATGCTGAGTAGAATTAGATAGAGAAAGACAAATACCATATGATTACACCTATATATGGAATCTAAAGAACAAAATAAATGAATAAACAAAACAGAAACAAACTCAAAGATACAGAGAACATTTTGAGGGTTGTCAGATGGGATGGGTTTAGCGGTCATGGGTGAAAAAAGTAAAGGGATTAAGAAGTGCAAATTGGTAGTTACAAAATAACCATGCAGATGTAAAGTACAGCATAGGGAATATAGTCAATAATATTGTAATAACTATGTGTGGTGTCAGATGGGTACTAGATTTATTGGGGTGATCACCTTGTAAGTTATATAAATGTCTAATCACTATGTTGTACACTTGAAACTAATATAATACTGTATGTCAATGGTAATTGAAAATTTTTTTTTAATATTTTTTAAAAGTTTGTTTTGTAGAACACAACACAGAACTGTTGAATGTTGAAGGAGGTGGGGGAGCCTCTGGAATCACACCCACTCCAGGTACCCTTAAAGAGGTTCTGAGGAAGCAGTTGGCTCCACCTTTATATATTGCAGATGTGGAAATAGAAACTCAGGAAGAGGTAACTATTCACTAAAGCTAACACTGCTCAAAAGTGGCAAGATCAGGAATTCTAGGTCTCCTAGCCCCGAATTCAAAACTCTTGAATTATTTTTGAATATATTTTGACATCTCATTTATGATAACTAGACACTTTTACTGAGAAGCACAGAAATATAAAACAAAGCCCCCTCAAATGCTAAAGGGTTACGATATCTCATCTAATAGGTTGTCTTCACTTATAAGATGCATCCAAATATGAGATGTTAAAAAATTATGGACCTCAGAATTAATGAAATGTGGTATATGTCTCAAGAAAATGTTTATTCTTTCGAATTTTGGTGGAAGACACTTTTGTTGGTTTCTCCATCTCTCCTCCAGCACTCTGTATTCCAAGACACTATTTCTAATTTTGTTGGGGGTTTTTTTGTTGTTGTTTTTTTAGGATTAAAATCTCCTTTGGAACCTGGTGAAAGTTACAGAAGCTCTAGCTAAAAACATGCACATATGATCTAGCACAGTTTTGTATACAGTATGATGGGCCCCCAAAGTCATTCCATGGAACCTATATATTTCAGATATTCCTGATTAATAATAATCTCCATTTGTAGAGCTCAAATATTTCCCACTTACTCTGTCTCTATGGAAAGAAGAAGAAATCTGTTATCCATCCTGGCAAACACAGGATTAGCCTCTGTGCTCAAGGATGGACTTTTTAAAACTGCTTTAGTGAGGTATAATATTATACAAAAATCTGCACGCAATTAATGAATACAGTTTGACGAGTTTGGGCATATGCAAACACCTTTGAAACCATCACCACATTTAAGGTAGTAGATATATCCATTAGCTCCAAAGGTTTACTTGTATTCCTTTGTTTTTGTTTTTGTTTTCTGTATGCTTGTTTGGTTTTTTAGGTTCTGGGTTTTTTTTAAACCAAAAAACACGTAACATGAAATGTGTTGTGGTAAGAATGCTTAACATGAGATCTACTCTCTTAGTAGATTTTTTAGTGTATAATACAACATTATGACCTATAAACACACCGTTTGTACAGCAGATCTCTAGCATTTAATCATCTTGCATGACTGAATCTTTATAGTCATTAATTAGCAGCTCTCCATTTCCCTCTCCTCCAAGTCCCTGGCAACCACTATTCCTCACTTCTATTCGTATGACTATTTTAGATACCTTATATACTCCCATATAAGTGGAATCATGTAGTAATTGTCCTTTGGTGGTGGCTTTCACCTAGCATAATGCCCTCAAGTTTCATTTATATTGTCACAAGTGGCAGGATTTTCTTCTTTTTGAAGGCTTAATAATATGCTATATGTTTTCCCCACATATTCTTTATCCATTTATCTGTTAATGGATATTTGGGTTATTTCCATAATTTGGCTACTGTGAATAATAATGCTACAATGAACATAGGAGTACAGTCATCTCTTCAAGATCCTGATGTCAATTTTTTTGGCTATCGGTGTCCAGAAGTGGGATTGCTAGATCATATGGTAGTTCTAATTTTTAATTTTTTGAGAAATCTCCATGTTGTTTTCCTTATGGCTGCACCATTTTACATTCTTACTAGAGGATGGAGCTTTTGGACACAAGGGCAAAGAGTCAAAGTTTCCTCTGGCCAAGGTAACAGTTTTCCAACCACCATTGTCATAACTAAAAGTTGTTAAATTTTAAAAATAAAAAATCCTGAAAAAGAAAAGCAAAATGAAACTATTGTGTTTGGAGTTAGTGGCTTAACCACTCAGCGAAAAGAATTATTTCAATGGACTTTTAGGATACAGTAATTTGACCACACATCTTTCTAAAGACAAAAACAACTATAAAAGCACATTATACTCTCCAATAATTATATTGTTAGTAGTAATAATGATAATGTTATTTTGAAACTATAAGACCTCAGTCGAGTATCATTAGAGATTTTTCTTTGCCTGGGTTTCTGTTAGCTTCAAAGTAGAAAACCATGAAAGTGGTCCTCATGAGTTCAGGAAAACCAGTGGGTGTTCTGAATCAAGGCCAATCTCCCCACTGGCTTTGGCTGTGGCTAGTTAATTACTCAAGAGCAAACATACATTATCACAGCAGTTATTTATTTTCTCCTGAAGAAAACACACTTATCTCCAGTGATAAAACAAATTTATCCAGCCACATAAATTGGCCAATACTCCTAAAAATGAAAACCTTGATCTTACTATTGAGTGACCAACTTATCCTGGTTTGCCTGGTATTTTCCTGGTTTTAGCTGGAAATACAGGTCCTGGGAGACCTCACAGTCCTGGGCAAACTGACGCAGTTTGTCACCATACTATAAAACAATTCATTCACTTTTCCCCTGGGCTAACTTTCTTTTTAAAGCCCTCAATACCATCTAAGAATGGTTCTGGCTAACCACTCTAGAAAAGATGGCTCCATGTTAAAATGTCTCTTTTCCAACCACCATATTTCTCTTGTGATAGAAAAGGGAGAAGAGAGTTGGGAATAGGGCAGGATAAAGTCTTTTAATTTATCCCACCATATCTTTCTTCTCTAATACCTTATGTTCTTCACTGCTCTGAGAAGTCCTACTTGCCTTCCCAATCATGTCATGCCTCCAAGGCAACTTTTTACTGGCTATATGGAAGGTAAGAAAAGAGAATATACAATTTGCAAGCCCAGGTAAGTGGATATCTGAGGCAAAGGAGATAGGTGGGGCCAAAGATTCCTGAAAGCCTGAGGTATATGCTTGTGGTAGTGTATTTTGAGGTGAGACAAGACCTGGGACAAAGGTGAAGGTTGGTTTTCAAAAATAGAGAGAGGGACAGCTTTCAGTGGCATAAGGGATATTAAAGTCACATAGCTTATCCAACAAAGTCATCTAGCTGTAGGGCCTGGATGAAGAGGACATGACCAGCAAATGAAGCCAAGATTGGCAGAAAGGAGTAATAAGGTTGAAGGAGGATCTTGGAAAGCAGACTGTGGAAAAATTCCATAAAATTGAGTATGGCCACCACTGCTTCTTTCGTTCAGTTTTAAAATTTTTGTTAGGAAAAATTACAAACACACACAATCTAGAGAATAATATAATAAGATCACATGTATCTGTTTACAGCTTTCAACAATTATCAGGTCATGATGAATCTTGTTTCATTAGGAAGTGCCTTTCTACTCCCTAACCCCAGATCATTTCAAATTTTCTGGACATTATACTATTTTATTTATATTTAAACCACTTGTCCAAGGTGAAATTACTAGTAAGTAACCAACATCCAACCTAGCATTTTGACCTCAGGGTACAATCATGATGTCATTTTCCTCTCAAGATAAGGTATTAAGGACCAACACCCAAACACAAGCAAATATTCACACACACACACACACACACACACGCACACACACACGCACGTGATTTGGAAAACAAAAATGTTAGCAAACCCAAGTTATAAACATCTCATTGTAAAATGGAATGTGGAAGCCTCTGAGATTTCTACACAAATCAGCACCACTCATAGAAGTAGGAGATCATGTAGGGACTGGAAATAAAACTCTCCCAAATAGATAAATGACAGACAGGTGATAGATAGATAGATAGATAGATAGATAGATAGATAGATAGATAGATAGATAGATTCATCTATCCATTTATTATACATGAGAACACTGAGAGGGTTAAGGAGGTTAAACAATTAACTTCCCAAACTCACTCATCTAGAAGAATCTATGAATTCAGAACCATGTATTCCAAAGACTTGTAATGCCTCTAGCTTGGAGGAACAGTGTGATAGAAGGGATAGTGGATGGTCTTAAATATGGGACCCAGGCTGTCTCCTCTCAAGATACAGCACTAGCAGTATCCATGAGACTTCCCTTCTGAGCAGATAATTCAATCCAATTCTCCCCTACAATGAGCTAGAAACAGTCCATTTGTACAAACTTGTTTCAATTTAATGGGTAAGAAGGGGAAACCCTGAATGCAAGTCAGGGCAGGTGCAGAAAGCCATCCACCTCCTCCCTGCATCCCAGAGGGCCAATCATCACAGCCTCACTGCCAGGAAGACTGAGGAACGCAGCCTGCAGCTGGGCAGCCCTCATGCCAAGAGTGTGTAAACCCAAAGGGAAGCTGGAGGGAGACGGAAGGCAGGCTTAGCACATCAGTTCTCCAGCGGCTCCTCATTGGAAATGGAGCTAGGGAGAACAGACATGAAAACATCACCAGCTGGTGCGTTTCCTGGTGGACCACCAGCTGCAGCCGTGGCTGCCCCCAGACACATGCACGCAGCAAGTAAATTCCATCTGTAGCTCCCTTCCCTTTGTTTAGCAGGACTCGAAGGCAGGAGACGAGAACAACCCAAAGTTTTGGAGGCCCAACAGGACTTGCACTTTGCCTCCAGTGGAACAGGGTTGATGGATGGTGAGCTGGTAGTCAACAGATGAAGTCTCATTATACTCCTAAGTCCTAGCTTGAAATAAAATCCTCCTGGAACAGTGCTGCAGTGTCTGCCTCAGCAGCTGCCCTTGCTTGCCTGCCCTGCTCGCAGCTTCTGCCCCTCGGCAGCCCTGGAAGTTCTGCTGGGCTCAGAGGGTGAGGGAGAGGGCAGAGCAGGAAACGTCCATCACTCTGTTTTGCTTTGATCTCACATCCTGGTCCAGCAGATGTTTTGGCCACTCATGTCTGTTGTAGGAACTGCAGCCTCTTATTTGTTCTTTTCTGGATGTCCCTGAAATTGGCCACCAGGAAGAGAGATGGGACGGAGCGGGTTTCCATTCCTGACTTCCCACATGATTCTCTCCCTTTTTAAAATTCATCCATGCCTCCTCTCTTTGCTTCTCTCCATTCACATACCCACACACTGTCTGCTGCTATGAGTCCTGAAGCAACCTTTTGGACAGTTTTCTAAGACGATTCCAAACATCAAGGTAAAAGCAGAATCACCTGCTTCCCCAATTCAATTTGGCAACACTTTTGCAAGCACCAATCCACATGTAAGGCACAATCAGAGGCAAGATGAAGAATTGGGAGCTCTCTGTTCTCATTAGATCAACTTAAATCCAGCACATGCACAAAAAAGAATCCTATGTGCTCATTATCCATTCATTCCTGTAACACTTACTGAGCACCTCTTATTAAAAACAGAAACCCTCTTTAGGTAAACTGGACTCTGTTATAACACCAATAAAGGTAGACAAAATGTTTTTCTTAAATAAAGGCTTGAACTAAAAGAATTTCATACTGATGTGTATCATGGTTCCATCCAACATTTGTCAAGTACTTATTGTACGGGTATTGCATGTTAGATCCTATGAGGGATACAAAGATAATTAAGTAATGGATCCTGGTCTTAAGATATACACAACCAAGTGGATCCAGGTCTTAAAATGCATAAAATCAAGTAGAGGGACAGAAACCAGTACTAACATTAACTTCAGCACAAGGTACACTAAGGTACAAGGAGGGAGGAGAGAACCATAATTCATTAGGCAGCTACTTACTATGTGCCTTGTGCTTCACACAGACAATTAGCAGAACACCTTTGGCAATATCTCCTGATTACCTACATTATGCCCTAGGCCTGGTGATATGGCATTGAGAGGGATACAAACAAGCAAACACACAATTACAATGTAACGGGAAGTAGTTACAGAGAAGTGCAGGCAACCACAGGAAAACAGAGAGGCCACCAAATACCAATTTGGAGAATCAAAGAAGACTTCCAGGAAGAAGTGACCACTAAGCTGAGTCCTGAAGAATGAGTCAGCCAAGCAAACCAGAGGGAAAGATTGTTCTTGGCAGAAAACAATAATATGAGCAAAGTCCCAAAGGTATGACGAAGGTTTACATTCCACACTTAATAAGAGAGAAAGTTGAAGGAAGTGATGGTACTTGCCCAAAATCACACAACTAGTGAACAACTGAAGTTGGACTTGCATTTGGGTCTGAGTTTTTTCTACTGATAAAAGCTAATAAAAGAAGAACAGAGATAGACCCCAATTGGAAGGATCAGAGAGGGCTTTGATAAAGTGGGTTTTGAAGAATAGAGCAGAAATGAAAGGACATAGTCTGTAGAGGAGGAGACATCTGAAGCAAAGGGAGTGTTCGAGGGGAAGAAAATCATGGATTGTCTGGAATGTAAGGTGACCTAGGGTTTGGGAGGAGATGTTTTGGAAGATAAAGTTGGAAAGAAAGGTGATAGGTAGAAAGAGCCATCAGTTAAGTGAAAGATACCTCATTCCCACTAGCAAGATCATTGATCTATATGGCATTGGACATTTTAAGTGCCAAACAAAAGGAGAAGACAAAATGCTGAGGACCACATTATAGGGACAGAGGAGCCCTTAGACTGCAGACTGAATATTTATGTCCCCCTCCAAATCCATATGTTGAAGTCTTAATCTCAGTGTGATGGTATTTGGAGGTGGGGGCCCTTTGGGAAGTAACTGAGTTTGAATGAGGTCATGGGAGTGCAGGTCCCATGAGGGGAGGGGATGAAGAAACCAGAGTTCTCATTCTCTCTCTCTCTCTCTCTCTCTCTCTCTCTCCCCCCCTCTCCCCAACATTCCCTCCCCCCCCCCATGTGAGAATAGAGCAAGAAGGTATACATCTCTGATAGGAACTAGGCTTTCCCAGAAACCAAATCATCCAGCACCTTGATCTTGGACTTCCCAACCTAGAGAATTATGAGAAATAGATTTCTGTTATTTAAGCCACCCAGTTTATGGTCATTTGTTATAGCAGCCCAAGATAAAAGACCTCGATAATGGGAGACCCTCCTCCACCTTGAAGTTAGTGAACACAGAATTTCAAACATGTCCAAGGAAAGAGTGTAAGTACTACACCATCAGTGGATCCATACCTATTGGTAGACTGTCACCCCCAGAATGCCTTCCAGTGGCCTGCCATCTTAGTCCACCCTTCCTTCTTTTCTGCCTTCTTTCCTTCCATTGTTACTTCTTTCCTTCCTCCATATGAAAAGCATATTTGAGTCTATTGTTTCTTGGGAAAAACAAATCCAGTTGAATAACTAAGAGGTTTTATTACAAACTCATCAAAAAAAACTATATTGTTTCATAATTAGATTTAATGAAACATTTAACATGCGTTGAAAATTTTTAAAGATTTTTATTAAAATATAGCTAGCATACAGTATTATATTAGTTTCAGGTGCATACCATAGTTATTCAACATTTATATACCAAAAGAAGTAATCACCACAATAAGTTCAGCTACCGTCTAACACTATAGCACGTTATTACAATATTATTGACTATATTCCCTATGCTGTACAATACATCCCCAAGAATTATTTGTTTGATACCTTTAAATTTGATTCTACATATAAGCAAAGTCACATCACATCTGTCTTTCTCTGTCTGACACTCCAATCAGAACAATACCCTCTAGGTCCATCCATGCCGCCACAGATGGCGAGAACCCGTTCCCTTCCCTGGCCAAGCAATATTCCACCTCCTTTTTATCCACTCATTCATTGACGGGACCCAGGCTGCCCCCACATCTTGGCCATTGTAAACAATGCTGCAATGAACATACGGATGCACACGTCACCTTGAAGTAGTGTTTGGGTTTCTTCGGATATATACCCAGAAGCTGGATTACTGGGTCCTTCTTTGTCTCTTGTTATAGTTTATGTTTTAGTCTATTTTATCTGGTATAAGTATTGCTATGCCAGCTCTTTTTGTTTTGTTTTGTTAACATTTTCATGAAATATCCTTTTCCCATCCCTTTACTTTCAGTCTATGTGTGTCTTTCAATCTGAAGTGACTCTCTTACAGGCATCATATGTAAGGGTCTTGTTTTCTTATCCATTCAGCCACCTTATCGTTTGATTGAGACATTTAATCCAATTACATTGTAAGTAGTTGTTGATAGATATATAGTTATAGCCATTTTATTATTCATATTTTTTATTTTAAAGGAGTACCTCAGAAGTGATGAACTCCCTTAGCTTTTACTTGTCTGGGAAGTTCTTTACCTGTCTTTCAACTATAAATGATAGCCTTGCTGGGTAGAGTCATCTTTGTTGTAGGTCCTTGCTTTACATCATTTTGAATATTTCTCTTTCTTGAAGTTGAAGTTCTCCCTGAGATCATTGTTCATCCTAACAACCAATTTTGAACTCTGCATCTGGTAGATTGCTTGTTTCCATTTTGTTTAGTTCTTTTTCTGGAGCTTAGTTCTGTTCTTTTATTTGGGATACATTTCTTTGTCTCCCCATTTTGGCTGCCTCCCAGTGTTTGGTTCTATGTGTTAGATAGGCCTACTATGCCTCCAATCTTAGTAGAGTGGACTTATATAGTAGATATCTCTTGGGGCCCAGTCTCCCTGGTCACTAGAGCTGGTTGCTGCAGGTGTGTCCCTATGTGGGTTGTGTGTACGCTCATGTTGTGGTTGAGCCTTAGTTGCTGTTTGAATGTCAATGGGAGGGCTTGACCCTTGGGCTGATTGGTTGTGAGCACTGGCTCTGACTACAGCAGAGAAGCTGTGGTGCTGGGGTTAACCTATAGAGCAGGACTTCCTTTAGCAGAGCTCTGTTGCCTGCCCAGTCTGTCCTTTGGGTGTATCATTTTTGGAGGTGGCTGAGTGATGCCTCAACTCAGTCCAAAGCTGGCCACTGGGCATGTCAGCCCTGGAGCCTCCTGGGAGCGGACTCACTATAGGCCAAGTTCAACTGCAGCCTGTGCCCTGCCTGGGGCCACCTGCGTTGAGCCATAAAGCAATCAGCAGATGGCCACTGCCTGCACTGGGCTTGGAGGTTCCTCTAGAGACCAAGCTACTAACCAAGGTTGGCTGCTGCTAGTGCCAGGCTTGAGGCTGCTCAGCCAGAGGTATAGAACATGCTGAAGCTAGATGTTGCTCGTTAGGGGTTTCAGAACCTTTGACAGAGTTTAGGAAAGTTCACAGTGTGAGCCAAGACAGGCTGTTTGTATGGAAAAGCCACTGGAGGCAGCTTGGGTGGGCCTGTCATTTGGGTGGGGTGGGTCTCAGGGAATCACTAGGGCAGGACTAACAGTGTTATCCATATTGATGGGGACTCAGATATGGTGGCCGCCTGCATCTGCATGCTGGGAGTGGGGAGGGCTCAACAAAGAAACAATGGCTTCCGCCAGCTTCTCTGTCCAGGAGAAAGCTGCCCCTCTCGCCCTCGCCCTGACGCCAGACAACTCAGTTCTTCCCTGTATGTTTCTGGTGCCTTTCAAGCTGCTGCGCCTGCACTGGAGCTCAGAGCTAGTGATTCTGTCAGTGCGTAAGTCTATGTGTGAGTCCTTTAAAAGGATCCTGGGACTGCAGCTGCACTGATCTCATTCAACCACTTTCTCCACTGGTTTTCACAACCAGAAGTTATGGGAATTTCTCTCCCCAGAAGTGGAACCCTGAGCTGGGAATCTTGGTGTAGGGCTGGAAGCCCTTGCTCCTCCAGGGACCTCTGGAGCTGAGATATCCCTCCTAATTTTTAATGGGCATGTGCATTGTGGGACCAGATCATTCCACATCTCCGCCCCTCTTAACAGTCTCAAGGTGGCTTCTCCTGTGTGTCGTTAGTTGCAGGGCTTCAGCTCAACTAGGCTTCAGGCAATTCTTTTTTTTTTTTTTTGAGGGCAGTGTTACTGGCCCTCATATGTGGGACCGAACCGGGGCCTCTGGCTAGGCGATTCTCAATGATGGTTGTTCTGTAGTATAGTTGTAATTTTGATGTGGTCATGAAAGGAGGTAAGCACAGAGTCTACCTACTCTGCCATCTTGACAAGAAATTTCAACACGTATTGAATTTTTTATTTTTTTGAGGGCAGTGTCCCTGGCCTTCACATGTGGGACCCGAACTGGGGCCGCTGGCTTCCCAAGCCAGCGCTTAACCACCGCGCCACTCGGCCGGCCCACGTATTGAATTTTTAATGATTGATTGTGTGTGGCTACCAGACAAATAGTAAATTAATCAACATTTTTCAAATGTATTCCTTCAAATTCAGGTTTTAACAGAAAATTAATAACTAGAGAGATTTTTATTATTGTTTACTGTTATTCTGTTTACTGTTATTGTTTGTCTTACTTCAGTAATCGCCAGCAAAATCAAAGTTCACATGACAGAAAAGAAAAGGTGCAAATAGCACAAAAAAAAAAAAAAAAGAGGCAAGTGTCCCAGGTGTCAGCAACCCTCCTGGAAGGTAGGATAATGGAAAAATGCATGGGCTTTGGAGCCAGCAGCCCCATGAATCCCACCAAGCTCTTTGACCTTGGCAATTCATTTCTTTCTTGGTCTCATTAGGAAGATGAGGACACTGCAGTATAACCTCCTTGCAAGATCCTTATAAATAGTAAAGAAGATGGTGCATACAAATTCCTAGTACAAGGCTCAAAACATGATAGGTGTTCAACAAGATCCCTCCTTACAGTCACCTTCCCACACTCACTTTTTCTTCCCCAAAAGACTTTGCACACATCTATCTCTATTATAACACTGCATTTCAATTTTCTGATTACTGGTCTATCTCTCCCATTAGATCTGAGCCATTTAAGAATACAAGCCATATGTTATACATTTATCTCTGGTAACTAATAGAGTGCATAGTAGTTGCTCAATTAACCATTTCTCACATGATTGAGTTTAAAGGCTCTTGACTCAGTTAAGAATCTAAAACTGATGCATTAAAAAAAAAACTACTGCAAGCCAGTATATAATGTATTGCTAAACCCTGTGGTACAGAATTGTCAGGGGTTTTGAAATTCAGGGGGAAAGGAGGCAGCATGAGGCAGAAGCCATCAATCAGGGAGAGTTTGATAGGGGAGGCGGAGCTTGAGAGAAGCCTTGAAGGTTGGTGGCCCTGAGTAGAATGAGGGAAGCCGCTTAAGAAAAGATGAAAATGAGCAGAATAACAGAGACAAAAATGAGCACATCACGTTCAAGGGACAGGAAAAATGGATGCAATGTGTTCAGAGCCAAGAAACAGAGTGTGGACTTGATGTGGTAAAGATAGACACCTACTGGGGACATCTAAGGAGGGGGGTGACTGGTGTTACTGATGTTTACTCAAGGCCAGTGGACACAAAGTCTAAAACTTACCAATATCCAGAGGAGGGAGAATTTTTTAAAAAAATTCAGACCTTGTGTGGAATTGCTGGGGGCCCCCAGAGCTTCCTTCAAGAGGTGTTAGTGCTGGTAGGTTTGTTGACAGTGGGAGACAAACCTGATGGTCATCAGGGCCCAGCATCCCAGACCAACATCCTTATGGACCAGGCGGCTAAAAGGCTCTGATGACAGCACATCACCTCTCAGCTCAGTGGCAACCTCAGCAGGATGCTATCACCAACCAGCGTGTATTAGTCAGGGTTTTCAGGGGAAACAAAACAAACACTGTGTGTGTATATATAGAAAGAGATTTTTTTTAAAGGAATTGGCTCATCTGATTATGGTGGCTGGTAAATTCAAAATCTGTCATGTGGGCCAGTGGGCTAGAGACCTAGGAAAGAGTCAGTGCTGCAGTTCAATCCTGAAGTTCATCTGCCGCAAAATTCCCTCTGTCTCGGAGGAGAAAGTCTTTGTTCTATTCAGGAATTCAACTATTGGACGAGGCCCCACCCACATTAGGGAAGCAATCTGCTTTACTCAACATCCACACGTTTAGATGTTAACTACATCCAAATACACGCTCAGAGAAACATCCAGAACAATGTTTGACCAAATATCCAGGATTGATGGCCCAGACAAGTTGACATATAAAATTAACCATCACACAGCCCCAGGATTTTCAAAAAGGAATAACAAAGGACAATTTGAAATGAGTTTGGAGAAGGAGCATTTTGTTGGAAATGGAGAGTTAGTTTCAAAAAATAAAAGACAGAGACACACAGAGAGAGACAGACAGACATAAATATAAAAAGATAAAATAAAGCAGCATAATCAATGTTGTATGTAAAGTATTTTCACAGGTAGTGTTACATTTCACTTACTCAACAACCCTGTGAGGCGGGTCGGATTCCCATTTCACAGAAGAAGAAAATGAGGCCCATTATAGTAAATGACTCTTCAATCACCAAGTGTAGCTGGCGGTGGACCCCAGGTGCTATGTTTTCTAAATCCACTGTGTGCTTTTTGAACCAAACTGCCTGTCTTCCAGAGGAAATGAGACTCTTTAAGCACAGAACATGACTCAGGGAAGGAGAGGGGACAGAAAAACAAATACTGACACGGAAACCCACAGAAGTTACAGCGTGTAATTCTTGCTGAATGGCCAGCTCAGAGGTGGACTGTGTCTTTGGGAAAGAAAAGCAAGATGAGCCTTCCAGAGCCTTTGTTGGCTACAGCTTTAGGAGGGATACATTAGAAGGCCAACAAAGGGATGGTGGGTGGGGAGCTCCTTTCAGAAAAGGTTAAAGTATTGTAATTGCTCAGGTCTCTTGCAAATTGCCTGACTCAGAGTCCATTTACTACAATTTTCAAATGACTGAAAAACCTTTTCCTTCCTTTGTGAAGGTTTGAAAATTGAACGTACTGAGAGGACCCCATTCTCCCTTTCTGACTGCAACCCACAACAGGGTTCTCTTACAAAGCACAAATGAAGAAAGAAGAAAACGCATCTTTCCTTCCCAATGGGGAAAATAAGTTGTGAGCTGTTATGAAATTATGTCATGACTATTTTCATCCTGGCTACAAATCTGTATCTGCTGGGTCTGTAGTTGGCACAGATATGGTCAACCTAAACTGAGAGTGTCTTTCATTATTCTACATATCACAGAAAAGGAGCAAAAGGACCAGACCTGGCCAGGCCACTAATGAGCAGGCTATGCTTGGGCGAGAGCTCTAACCTTGCTGATCTTTGCCTTGCTCACTTCCCAGGGGTGCTGACATGTGGACAAGTGTTTTGCAGCCCTGAAAGCATCATAACAGTGTAGGCCATTACTATCACCATGGTGAAAAACAACAGCACTTACTTTACCTCCATTTTGTAATTTTGTGCCATCATCTGGCGGGGGCCTGTGCCGGTCTGCAGCCTTTGGGACCTCTGGTCAGTGACAGTGAAGCTGGAGAAAGTCTGCATCAGTCAGGCAGGACCTTGAGGCCCCAAGCTGTCATGGAGCCTTTACTTATATAATAGCACTGGTCTGGGTTTTGGCATCTGCTTGTAACTGTGATTCCTGCAACTGTAAAAAACATGTAGAACTAAAACAAGCATAATCTTGGGTGTCAGACAGACCATGATTAAACCAGGCCTCTGCTCCATAAAACCTAAGTAACATGGGATAGTAATATCTGCTTTATGTATTTTGGTTTTCTCATCTTAAAAAATGCAATTAAAAAGAATCCTATTAACAAATATTTTTAAAGTACCCACACAATGTTACATAGTAAATGTCAAACAAATGGTAATTCCATGTTCTTTCCTCCAGAATGCACCAAAACAGAAAGGACAGGTATTGCACAGAATACATAAATTGTCAATAAACATATGAGAAGATACCGAACCGCATTAGCAATTAAAGAAATGCAAAATAAGTCACAATGAGATACTATTTTACACCCACTAGTTTGGCAAAAATTAAGATGATAACACCAAGTGCAGGTAATTGGTACAAATGTTTAAGAGACCAATTTGGTTAAGTTGAACATGTACATGATTCCAGGTCATTAGATATGCAATGGCCTGTGCTTAGAATGCATCTCCTCAAAGCGTCTGCCTAGAAAGCTCTTATTCACGTGTTAAAACCCTGGTTAGATGGCATCTAGATACTGAAGCCTCAGCTTCCCAGATGTAAAATGAATCATTTCTTCTTGTCTGCTACCTGTCGAAAGTTGTATCTTCCCATATTACATTGTAATATAAGTATGTGTTTACACTTCTCCCCAACTAGCCTAGGAACTCTGAGAAGGTGATGGCTGTTTCATCTCACTGCCCCAGGGCTCAGCACGTGGCATTCAAGACATGAACTTTAAAGAACAGACCCCCATGTCTCCCACGTCCTTTTTGGAATCACCATGCACCCCTTAATTCTGTGGCACCACACGCATCATGTGTGCCCCCTTTCCAGGGGCCCCATTTCCAGGAGCTCCTGCACCATTTCCTGCTTCTTGTACCTCAGCCTTCAGGATTCTGATGCATTTTCGCAGGATCCCAAAGCCAAATGAAACTATCAAGGAAATGTATTCACATTTTGACTGGAATATCAGTCAAAAATATCTCAATCCTGAGAAACTTCAAACTCCAAAGCTTGTTTTGACTTTCAAAGGACATTAAATTCCTAACTCTACGGACCCCTATGGGAGGCATTTTCCCATCAAGGACTTGGGTGGAGGTGACTGTCTGCAACCGATTAAGATGCATATTTGGGGTTTGGCAGCTCCCTAACCCAAGCCGCCTGTCCCTTGATCACCAGGGACTTTGTGTTGAGTGGCAGATGCGGGCAAAGCAGTAAAGATTTGGTTATGTTGCAGCCTATGTCATTTGGCTGTGTTTAGAGTCAGTCCAGCTGCAGGCAGTCAGCAGCTATGACACGTGGGGAGCAACCGTTGCTTCCCAAGTCAATACATGATGCTTTGTGGCATATTAGAGAGAACACTATAGATGAAACACATAGATTTCAGCTCCACTGCTCTGTAGCTCTGCGACACCCCTCTCCTCCCCCGCCCCTCTCTGGACCTCACTCTCCTGTTTGAAAAGCATATAACTACCCATCTATTTCCCCAAGACAGGAAGAGGTTTGAATTGAAGGATTAAATGCAATGATGAATTTAAATTCTAAGATACTATGCAAATATTAATATTAGCCAACATTTTTAATACTTTCTGTGCTAGACATGATTCTTAGTGCTTTATAAATGTTGAATCATTTAATATGACCATGAATCTTCTGAGCTAAATACTATTAGTCCCGTTTTAAATATGAAAAACTAAAAATACAAAAACATTTAAGGAACATGCTAGGATTACAGAGCCAGTAATGGCAAGATCCAGGATCTGAGGCCAAGCTCTTAACCACTTGGTTAAGATGTTACGCTAAACATCCTTGGAATTATTTGCCTGTTGCTTTAGATTTGTTTTTAATAATATCCATCAGACCAAGAAATTGATAGTTTGTGCATGCTTCTATAAAAGCATTTACCATTTTGTTATAATTTGACGTTTACATGTTTGTGTCCCAAAATAAATTGGGAGTTCCTTGAGGGTGAGAACTACAAACTATGACAATTAAGTTCGCGAACTTGCCACCACATGCTTACATTGGCAGCACTGTACAAACAGCTTGGTAAGGTTTCATAACCTTGGCACATCAGTGTCTCACAGGTGAATTCGTGTTGATGTATGGCGGGGTTTTGCTGAGTGTCAATCATTATTGTTGTTGTGTGTTTTTGTGTGCCATCATGAAAATGTCTGAGCTTGAATTAGAGCAATGAACAAGCATTAAATTTCTTGTTAAACTTGGCAAGAGTGGAAGTGAAATCAGGGACATGTTAGTCCAGGTTAATGGGGATAATGCTGTGAAAAAAATGGCAGTGTACAAATGGATTAAATGTTTTTCTGAGGGCAGAGAACACGTCCCTGATGAAGAGAGGTCAGGGCTACAAGTAATGAGCAGAAGTGATGAAAACATTGCCAAAATTCATCGAATTGTGCATCAAAATCATCGGATGACTGTGAGAAGCATAGCAGACCAAGTAAATATCGATAGAGAAACAGTTAAGAAAATCTTAAATGAAAATCTTGGCATGAGAAAGGTGTGTGCAAAAATGGTCCTGAAGGAGCTCACCGATGAACAAAAGCAAAGGAGAGTCAAAGTTTGCCAAGACCTTTAGAGAGGCAAAATGATGTTTTGGGCTATATTATCATTGGTGATGAAACATGGCTGTATCAATACAACCCTGAAATAAAATGTCAAAGTGCACAATAGAAGTCAGCTAATTCTCCACCACCAAAAAAGTTCCGTCAGTCCAAATCAAGAGTCAAAACAATATTGCTAACCTTTGTTGATATCGGAGGGATTATTCATTATGAATTTGTACCAACTAGACAGTTAACCAAGTTTATTATTAGGAAGTGCTGAAAAGGCTGTGTGAATAAGTTAGATGAAAAAGACCTAAACTTTTCACCAACAATTCATGGCTCTTGCATCATGGCAATGTGCCAGCGTACAGGGCACCATCTGTGACGCAGTTTTTAGCCAGTAAACAAATAACTGCATTGGAACACCCCCCTACTCACCTGATCTGGCCCCCCGTGACTTCTTTCTTTACCCGAAGATAAAGGAAATATTGAAAGGAAGACATTTTGATGACATTCAGGACATCATGCATAATATGACAGCTCTGATGGCCATTCCAGAAAAAGAGTTCCAAAATTGTTTTGAAGGGTGGACTAGGCACTGGCATCAGTGCATATCTTCCCAAGGGAAGTATTTTGAAGGTTGCTATAGTGATATTCAGCACTGAGGTATGTAGTACTTTTTCTAGTATGAGTTCTTGAACCTAATTGTCAGACCTTGTATATTATAGTTATTTGTAACAACCCAGCACTGAATACTGGGTTCAGCATATTGTAAGTAGGCTCATCACTCTAGAGATTTATGCGCTGGATAGAAGGAAGGAAAGGAAGGCGTAAAGTGAAGGTGGACAAAATGGATGGATGGATGGATGGATGGATGGATGGATGGATGGATGGATGATGAGATGAACCCCAAAGTGTCAGTTTTGTAGAGTATTATCTAATCATCTTGAAATTACAGTTGTGCTTTTTCTCTGTTCTCACTGAGTTGCCTTAATCGTTTTAAATTATCTACCTTAAATCATAAAGAACCCATCTGTCATTCTCATGGTCTAAAAAACCCAAAATATTTGAAAAGGACACAAGATACGGGGCTGATCCAGTGAAGCAGACAGAATTACTGCTGCCTCTCAAAGCAGGGCTGATTCTATAACTTTGCTTTGTATTTTAGGCACTTGCATACTTGCCTTCTTTGAGCATTTTGAAAATGAGAATTGTCTTGAACGCCTTTGAATGCCAAGTCCCTACTGCAATTCCAAAGTAGATATGCAGTAACTGTCAGAGAAAACAAATGGGCCAGCCCCACCGCCACCCTTTCCTCTTGTGCCCTTTCTCTGTCACATCCAGCAGGTACCTCTACACATATTCCTTCCCTCCTTCCTAGGAAAGGTTCCATTAACAGTCATTTGTCCTCCAGTTCACATGTAAGCAACATATTTACTTTATCATGATTTTTGTATGTGAAGAGTTTCCTGTCCAATAGAAGAATAGTTCTTCACTTGAAATATCAGCAAATTTCCCTGTTGGGAAAGTCCCACAGAGTAGCTCCAAAAGCCCCAATCTGCCAAAATAGAGGTATGACCTACAGCTGAAGCGTCAGGCCTCTGGTGAGAAGACCAGGCTCCCTCCCTATAGATCCTTGTCTCCTTCAGATCTGTGGCCCTTTTCCTTGCCATCCTTGCTTCTTCCCTCTGAGAATACAGAAGAAGAAAGAAAGAACAAATCAAGGTTACTGGAGCAGGAAGGGGAGGAAGGAAGGAAGGCAGCAGATGCACAGAAACAGCACTGGCTGACACTTATTGAGGACGTATGTTCCAGTTATTGGCTATCGTCTCTCAACTCCAAGTCATACTTTTACGCTCTGCTTTGCTGCTGGGGCTGAAACTCTACAAACTGCATTTCCATGTTGTCAGCTGGTTCCTTTTATGCTCTGCCCACAGGGGACACTAGAGAGAGAGTGAAAGGAAGAGCAGCCACCTCCTTTCTGTTATTCTTTCTGTTCCCGTCTGTGTCACACCAGCAAAAGCTCTTCACCTGGGCAGCTACAGGTTACTCCAGTCTCTGGCTTGCTTTTCCCCTATCATCTCAGGATTGGTCTCACCATGTTTCCTCAGAAACTCTTACTGTGGCGGGCCAGTGTCCCCTCCCCAGACACTTGGGTCACAAGCCCCTCCTTCCAGTTTCCAAATTCAGATTACCCCACCCCTTCCCTCCATTCCCCTAGGGACCATCCCCAAGCTGCCTCAGTCTTTTGGTTTGATTTGGGTTGGGTTTTGCCTGTTTAGTCCTCCCATTCCTATTTAATCAATTCTCTATATTAAATTCTGTTAAGGTATCAGTTAGAATTTCTGCTTTCCTGAATGAATGCTGACTGACTCAACACTCTATGCACAGATACCATGTTAAGCATTTTACAAATATAATTGCATTTGCCCTTTACAAAATCCCAATAGGGGCATTATCCTCTTTTTTTGTGGCTGCATAAACTAAGATACAGAACTATGAAGTTCTTGCCCAAGCTACACAAGCCTGAATTGTGGTGCTAGAAGTTTCTAACTCCAAGCTAGTCCTGTCTAAAAATATCTATTTCCATGAGATTTATGGTTTCTAGGTGAATTCATGTCCTTAGTGCCAGGGTCCTTCTTAGAACCAAAAATATATAAAAGTTCCCTGAATAAAGAAGTGTATTGCTCTCCCTCCCAGCCCACAGATGGGAGGGAGATTTATTACCAACAGATGGCTGCAATATAGAACTGAGACACGAGTGTACCTGGAACACTTAAGACTAACACAGCAATCCAAAGTTATTTCCCACCTACACAGCTAAAAAGGAATCAGGTTTCAATTGAGAAATGATTATGTCTTTCCCCAGACTTTCTGATGAAAAAAGCAAATAAAGTCTGGAGTGTTGGCTGGAAGCCACCCCAGACCACCATGCTTCCTTGTTCTCATAATAGATAGTGGCTATTCTCTCTATTGTCAATTTCTTTTCTCCTTCTGTGCATCTCCCGATCTCACAGTCTCCTGCAGTACCTTTCATTCTCTTTTTATTATTTTCTCTCTCCTCTATAATTGAAATAAATCCTTGGAAGACAACTTAATCCTTTGAGGGATAGAGCTGGTCAACTTTTCAAATTTTGCACAGAAAAATATTTCCAATACTGACTTCCTCATCAAAAAGTTACCTATAACTCAAAACCTTCTGAAACACTAGTAATTCCTTTTATTTGGTGTTTGTGTGTTTGTTTGTTTGTTTGTTTGGTGATTGAAATACGTGTTTGGATGTGTGACAGAGTGTCTCTTGCTGAGTGAGGAAGCTGAGAGTACAATGTAAGGGGAGTAAGACCAGCCTGGGTGTGAATCCCAGTGCTGTCATTTATTTAACCTCTCAGAGCCTCACTATCTCATTTTATAAAATGTGGGTAATTCCTATCCCCTAAAGTTAGGGAGAGGGAGGCAATATTCATGCTAGTATACCTAAGAGTGCCATACACCTCATTAGATATTCATGGTGAGCACACTTAATCCACACAGCCATTCCTCAAGTGGGGTATTAGTTGCCATCTTTTATGTTACATATGAGGAAACTGAGTCTCATTAAGTTTCCCAGTGTTCCAAAACCACTAGTCCACCCAAGCTTAATCAAATTGTCTACCCAAAAGTTATATTGTTCCCACAAACCACACTGCCTCCCAAAAAAGAATGGATGGGCACACAACTGAATGGTAATAAAATGGGAGGCTTTTCTCCGGAGCTCTTAAAATGACACTGTATATCCCCTTCAAGGACATGTCAGCCATGGCTGGAAAAGGATGTGGAAGAGAAACAGAGAGGTCGCAGGGTCAACAGTAGGGAGACACTCTCAAAGGATGAGGGGAGGTGGAGGCATCAGATAAATTTGGTGGAAAAGTCTGCCTTTACTTGCATCCATGAAGTACATCATCCAAGTGCGTCTTGGTCTAGTGTGACATAATATTCTTGGGATTAGACCAATATGGCACTTTCTTCTCCCCTAAGGACTCTGACCCAGTTGGGAAGTAGGCCCAGGAGGTAGGCAGGATTTTAAATTTAGTGTCTGCTGAATTGTAGAATGATGCTTGGACTCAAGGTCAAAATAGGCTTCTAGAATGACTTTTCCTTCCCCCACAATTCCCCAAAGATCCATTTCTAGAGGAAACAGAGATGTTAGGCCATACAAAAGAATCACTTTCAACACATTGACCTGGGCCCTAATTCTTCCTTAAAAAGGAAGAAATATTAATGTCATTGTTTATTTTGTGGGCTAAAATAGCTCCAAAGGAAGGGGTGAAGATCTCTCCTCCAATTATATTAACATAGTTTCATAAAACGTTACAGCCCGGAGCATGGGGGGGGGTCACTTTGTAAGGGGTGAAAAAAAAAAAACCTATTGCATTGTTTTGTACCTCTGTAACTAATAATAATAATAATAATAATAATAATAATAATAAATAAAATTAAAAAATAAAATAAAATGTTACAGCCCTATTCATTTAAACAAAACAAAATAATACACTTTACTTAGAGGACATTATGATTAAATAGACTTGCCTAGGAACCTAAATTTCAAATGTAACATTGTTTCTAAGGGAAAAGACACTCCACCTTCTAAACCAGACAACCACCAAAGGTTGGAAACTCAATGCATTTATCACTATAAATATAGTACTCTATTCTCACAGTATTCACTATTTCTTTTTTTTTTCTTTCTTTCTTTTTTTTTTCAGTATTCACTATTTCTTTCTTTTTTTTTTTTTATTCGCTATTTCTTAACAGAGGATCAGCTCCAAAGCTCTCATTTTGAATTTTAACCCCTCCCCCCCCAAAAAAATCCTCAACTCTAGGGACAATTTAATAATGAGGAAATATCCAAACTCCATTGCTTCTTTTCCCCTTCACCCCCTTCTCTGTACATAACACCCTCTACTTTTGTTTGTCTTCCTTCTAAAGACCTAATTATATAGAAACAGAAATACTATTTTTAAAGGTAAAAATGCTTGTAGATGTGATGTGAATTCATTCTGTTAAGGTTCTGGGAAGCTAAGTGCTTGCAAGGTCCAGGGAGAGAGAATTTACCAAGAAAGTCCCCCAAAGAGCTAATTTGCTCTATTTTTAAAGATTAGTATCCTCACTTTGGCTCACTGTGAAATAGGATCCATTTATTTCTGCCTCACCTGTGCACATGAGAAACTAGTCTCAGATTGCAACTTGATCATCATGGGGAACAACTCTTCATTACACAAATATTTCCTGAGAATTTAGTGTTTCAGGAGCTACCCTAGTAAGTGGCAATACACATAGATTCAGGTTGGTAATTCCAATGTCAATATAGATGATCCATCCAACACCCCAACTTCCCAATTCTTCAACTTCCTTTCCAACAACAATTGTGTCCTCCATCCCCTCAGCCACCCATTTCATTGTCATACCCAGACTACCACACTCTACTGCAATCTCTCTATAATATCAACTTTAGTTTTCCTACACTTCCTACCACCTCCACACCCAGCTCCCTCCGGCTATGCTCACATTCCAAAACCCCTCAACCTCACCCAGATTACAATTCTCCCCCCCACCCCTTGAAAATCCATAACCCATTACTGTAATACCCTCTACATACTCTCTCAACTTTTCTCTCCCTTACTCTTGCTAAAAAACTAAAAAACAAAAACACCTAAACCATATTTAAAGCCAACTCTCCACCTAGTCTGTACCTGCACACATGGCTGCAGGAAAACCACTTTGAATTTTCATCGATTATTTCCTTTCTTCTGGATCATCACTAGCAGCATACAAATGTGTTACAATATCCCCCATCAACACCTGCTAGCTACAGTCTGTTTCTTTTACAGAAAAACTCTTCCTAAGAGAAGAGCTGTTGCGGACAGGACGTTGTGGACATCATTCATAGGGTTGCCAGGAGTCGGAGCCAACTCACCAGCATGTAACCCACACAAGAGTGGTCCACACTCGCTCTCTGCTTTCTCTCGTTCATTTTCTCTTGAACATATTCCAGTCGGGCTTTCAAACTCATGTCCTCACCAAAATTAATTCTATGGAAGTCACCATTTGCCTTGACACTGCCATTCGAAATCGATTCCAATTCTTACCAGACAACCCCTCAGCTTTGTGTGACATGACTGATCTCTCCTTCTTTCTTGAAAGACTTCCTTCATTTATCTTTAGGACATCACTTGGTTCTCCTCCAAGAACAATGGCTTCCCCTTCTCAGGCTTATTTAATGGCATCTCCCTTTTTCCTGACTTTTAAACATTGAAGTTTTCAAAGATCCAGTCCTTGGATCTCTCTCCTTATTTATCTATACTTACTCCCTTGGTTAGGTCAACTTATCCAATCCCATGGCTTTAAATATCACTTATACTAATGATATGCAAATATTCATCACTAACCTAAACATATCCCCTGAACTCTAAACTCCTACATTCAACTTCCTATTTAAGATACAACCAAGATGCTTCTTAGACATCTCAAAATTTATATTTCTAAAACTCAGTTCCTTATCTTTTTCTCCTAACCTGCTCTTCCCATATTTTTCCCCATCTGAGTAAAAAGCAACTCCAACCTTTCAGTTTCTCAGGTTAAAAAGTTAGTCATCATTCACTCCCTTCCCACACTTTATTTTCAACAAATCCTGTTGACTTTAATTTTGAAAAATATGAAAATTTCTCATAATTTTCTACACTACTCCAAGCCACCATCATCCCTTTTTTGGATTTTTATTGCAACAGCCTTTGACCTCGTCAATGAATCTCCCTATTTCCGTTCTTGCTCCCTTACATTCTGTTGCACACATAACAACCAGAATGACCTTTTAAAATCATAAGTCAAAGTTTTTCTCTCCTCTTGTGAAACGTCTCCAATAGATTCTCATATCACTCAGAATAAAAGTAAGCGTCTTTACCCAGGCCTAAAGGCCCTTGGTATCCCTGCCTGGATCCCCCACTCTCTGACCTCATCTCCAACCAGTGCCCCACACTATGGCTCTGGTCCTCACCCTGGCCTCCTTGCTGCTTCTGATCCATCCAAGTACATGTCTACCTTCAACACTTTGTCATGACTGTTCCCATGCCTGGAATCTCTTCCTCCTGGTATCTCCTTATCCTCCTCTTCCATTTCACACAGGTCTGCACTCAAATGTCACTTTAGTAGAAAGGCTGCCCCTAAGTGTCCTGTCCATGATATCTCTGCACTGACACTCTATGTCCTCTTCCTTGGCTTTCTTTTTCTTCTTTGAAAATACTCCATCTGACATACTATACAATGTCTGGCCCCCTGCCCCAACTAGAATATTGGCTTCATGAGTCCAGGAACTTCATGTCTTTTTGTTTAGTATTATATCTCCAGTCCCTAGAAAAATGTCCCTAGAGGCTTCCAAAAATATTAGGTGAGTGGATGAACGAATGAATAAAATCTTAGGCTATGGGGCTGAAGAAACTTTTACAGAAAGACCTTTTGCACATCAAGGCCCCAATAAAGGTGGGAATAAAAGTCCCATTGGCTTTCATACTGTGATGCCAGGAGGATTCGCCATACCCTTAAACAGATATGCCAAGCTGAGGGCCATCCTGGGCTGAGATGTATCGCAAAGAGACTGCTACAGTTTTAAAGTCAAGTCAAATAACGAATAGCGATGGTGACTTGAATCTCACACCCCCATAAAGGTTAATCTTATTCAATGATAAACGAAGATCAAAAGAATCAGAGGTGTTTTCACCTATTCCCCCCTTGCATTAAGATCATATCCAGCTACACATTTTTCAGAGCAGGATCTCTCCCGCCCTGGTCGAGCCTATAAACATGCATCTCTTCTATCGCTCCGGTACTGTCCCTGTTCTGTACCCCAGGCTATTCAGTAATTGTCCTCTATTTGTAACTGATATGACCATCCTTCAAACAACTGGCACTCCAGAGCCACACATTTTCTGAAGCGGTAAAGACCTGAACGTCTTATAGCCATGGAAATACGCAGACTTTCAACATTACCAGTGCCTTTCTGACTGACCTACTAGGTGGGAGCAAGTTCACAGGCCAACACTTGGGCTTATCCTCCAACTCCCTAAACTAAAAATTGTCAAGTGAATGGCTGTGGTTCTCTCTAACTGTCAGGGGATTGGACCACATCCTTTGTGTTCAGTCCCCGGATCCATCCACACACTCAAGCCACCCCCTTCCTTTTGTTCAGAAAGCATTGTTCTCTCTTCTCTGGACAGCTGCTGCCTGGGCCATGAATAAGACCACGGGTTTGGGAGTCAGGCAGATATGGGTTTGGATCCCATCTCATTGACTGATTTGCCATACCTCTGTGAGTGTCAGTTGTTTTTACTGCAAAGTGGAAATAATAATACTTATCCCATAGGGTTGCTCAAAGGCTTAATTAATATAATACATGTAAAGCCTTAGCATAGTGCCAGGCATACAGAAAGGCATCAATATACAGATTAATTCCTTTTCATTTTACTTTTCAGGGCTCTTCCCCTCTTCTGGGAGGTTGCTTCCACAATGGCAACAATGATCTTTCATCGCACATGCCCATTTGCAATGTCTCTGTCACTCTTCCCATTAATGAGCAGAGTCTATTTCCTATCGGCCCCCTTTTTTGAATATTTTAGGCTGGCCCTGTGACTTGCTTTGATGGATAGAATGCAGCAGAAATCATGGTGTGTGACCTCAAGTCCTAGAGTTCGATAACCTTGGTGCTTCTGGGTCACTGTCTTAGGAGCCAGCTGCCATGTGAAGGACTTTGGGCTAAACCACTGAATGGTGGAAAACGTCCTGCAGAGAATAAGCTGTGTGAAGGAATACAGGTGTCCAACCAACAGCCAGCACCAAAGCCACAGGTGTGCCCAAGAGGCTGTTTGGGGTACAAGCATTTGATTAGTTCACTATCTCACTCGTGTAGTCACATCTGGAATTTACATACTAAATATTATATACATTACTTTCTTTTCATTACTCCTTTTGTTATATTGGGGCATTATATTGATTTGTTTTTGAAATTATATTGTAGATGAGTTGTGTTACCTTTTCAATAAAGAAAAGAATGTGTTATGAAATATTTGTTATAAAAAGGAGGCATAAGGCAGTAAATCACACCACCTTTTGGCAGTTTAATCTAGATCCAGGTAATGCTGACTAAGGTTTGGTTACCCGTGTATGATTATGATCTGTATAAAAACTAATTACGATTTCTCATAAACTCACTGACTCATCTCTTCTCCCATGGACCTCTCTGTTTCGTCCATAGTTTCTCAGTTTCTCATCATTCTTTAATCAAAGACATTTTATGACTAACATGAAAACAATCTCTCTCTCTCTCTCTCTCTCTCTCTCTCTCTCTCTCTCTCTCTCTCTCTCTCTCTCGTACACACACACACACACACACACACACACGCCCCAGATTTTGCGGTAAGAACCTGCTCTGTCCCCAGCAGACCACACCCACCCAGCCCCTGCACTAGACAGTAGATGGCAAGCTCATTGAGGGACTCAGCCCCATACCCACTCTCCTCCCAAGGTGCCTAGAACGTGGCCGAACAGTTGA
Source organism: Aselliscus stoliczkanus (assembly GCA_033961575.1). NCBI lineage: Eukaryota > Metazoa > Chordata > Mammalia > Chiroptera > Hipposideridae > Aselliscus > Aselliscus stoliczkanus. The sequence goes on from CM066734.1 coordinate 135,803,639, forward strand.
TAAATATTTGGTTTATTTCTTCCACATTGACTTCACAAAGCAGAAGGAAATATGTCCTGAAAGAAGTATCAACTTGCATAAATTTCTGACACAATGTTTTCTAATATCCAGAGGAAATATTTACCTCAACACCTCCCTCCGCACATGTACCGAAACCTAAAACCCTAAGAATTCTTCCACACTACAAATATTTTCACATTATGTGATTTTTGTAGAAAACCAAGTTGATTGCCTAGAAATACTCAGGGAATGCTGTATAAATTTTTGATAACAGTGGTTTACAGAGCATCTTTTTGTGTGGAGAGGATTAAAGTTTATTGCCTCAGGTCCTTTACACAATTCCTCTGAATGCTCACAACAGCTCCCCATGGTAGCTATTACTCTCCCCACTCCACAGGTGAGAAAATTAAGCAAGAATGAGTATAGTGAAAGTCAAGGTCATAGGCTGCCAAATGGCAGAGCCCAGTCCCTGACAGATGAGTCCAGTGTGCTATCTGCTACTCCCAACTGATAGCAACTGTAGAAAGGCTCCGTGGCCACGAGCAGTTCCTTACCCTTTTTTTTTTTTTCTTGAGGGCAGTGTCACTGGCCCTCATATGTGGGACCCAAACGGGGACCACTGGCATCCCAAGCCAGCTCTTAACCACCGCGTCACCCGGCCGGCCCGTTCCTTACCCTTTTGATCCTCACTTTTCCCATCTGTAAAAGGGGAAAGGTGCTATCACCACCATCACAGAATTGTGCAGATCACGTGAGCTGCTATACATGAAATGCTTGGATCCACGTCTGGCATATAGGAAACTCTGTTACTACCAAGCATCCTGCTCAAACAGAAACACAAATTGGCAATCATTATTTCTTGGCCTCTGCTGCTTTCTGAAAAAGGGACTCTGTGTGTTCAGGACAGTGAGGAGATGGCTCACACATTCATGGGAGATTCAGCTCTGATGAGAATGAAAAACAAGATGTAAACAGCCTGTGCCAGGAGTCTCCCTAGCAATCCGTTTTGTGTTGTCCAGGAAAGGGCCTTTCAATACCTGGGGATATCCAATACCTATTTTATTATTCATGTACTATTCTGACGTCTAAAAACATGTTCCAAGCTCTTGGGCCATGATCACCCACACACAGTGGATCCCCCGCATTGTCAAGGTCACAGAAACAAGACATGTCGATCAGGTTTCACATCCTGGATTGTGGGGGAATCATAGAATGGAAGGATCTTAGTGATTGTGTTGCACCACCACCACGTTTTACTGAGAAGGAAACAGGCACGGAGACAGAGTGGCTGGTTTTCTCAAGCTATCCCCTCACCAGCTCTGTCAAGTAGAGATCGCCCTCCCTGCCTTAGACCTCTTCCTGCTACCCAATGTACATGCGACACTGCAGCCACTGAAAGGACATGTGCGCCCCCAGTGTTCCGTGTCCTTGCCCCCATGCTATGCTTCAGCCAGGAACCCCTCTCTCCACATTGTGCATCCAGCTCAGCTCAAGCTCCCGCTGGCTCTCATCTGGACTTCAGCAAGAGACTCAACTGGTCTCCTTGCTTCCACCCTTGCCTTCATGGAAGCTGACTTCATGTGTTTTGGGTTTTTTTCATGTAAATGAGATCGTGACACTTTCCTGCTTAAAAGCCTCCAATGGCTTCCTGACACACTTAGGAGAAAACCCAAACCCCTTGCTCTGCCTGTAAGGCCTCACAGAATCTGGCCCTGCCTATTTCTCACATCACTTCCTGCCATCCCCCTACACTGTGCCCCATCCCCACTGGCCTGTCTTCTGCTCCTCAAACACTCAGGGTCTTGCTGGGAGCCTCGGGGCTTTTGCACATGCTCCTCCTCTCTGGAACTCTTGCTCTCAGATCTACACAGAGGTAACGCTTATTATTTAGGTCCCGAGCCCATTTCACTGCCTCCGAAGGCTACCATCACTACAGAACTATTCCCTTCCCACACCCTGGGTGTTTCTCCGATAACATTTCCAACTGTGCATTTGTGCATTTAATGCCCCTCTCTTCCACTAGGGAAGCATATAGGGTCTTGTTTCCAATAGTGTAGAGAGCCTAGCACAGCATGTGGCACAGAGCTGAGGCTCAATAAACATTTACTAAGCGGGTAACTGAAACAACATTCAACCCTGAAGGGCAACCCCTCAAGGTCAGTATTTTCAAAAAGCTACAAAATAGCCTTTAATAGGTATGTCAGTTCTCCTCCAATTTTTTGCTATTTATCATCTGTCAGCTGGGGTTTCCATGATGCTCCCAAAATATTGGTCTCATCATGTAGGTTTCATGCATCGCTTTTCTTCAAATGACTCATCCATCATTCTGTCCACTCATTCTTGTTTGAGAATTTGGTTTTAATCTGCTCACCACATTGAGATTTAAGTTACAAAAAATGAACAGGTGAGGCTTTGTTTCAGTCTGAGATGTTAGAGAGTCTAATATTCAAGTGTCTCACTTCCTCTTGGACTGGCAAAGCAGAGCCTTCATCTCAGGGTGGCCCCAGATGGGTGGGGGGCAGGCTCCTGTGCAGGGACCATGAGTCTCAGGGTCTCATTTCCTCTGAGAAGTGATTTAACAATTGCTCAGTGTCTCATTATCTCCTGAAGTACATTGGATCTTCTCTGACATCCCTCCCAAGGCTAAAATCACTTTCATTCATTCAACAAAGACTAGTATTTACACTACGCCTCTGTACCAAGCACTGTCAAGTTCCTGGGAAAATAGCTTTGAAAAAGTTAGCCAAGAACATCTTTACCTGCAGGAAACTTATGTGATTCTCTAGAGCATAACTGGCTATTTCATTATGAAAAGTTTTTATTTTACATATGGCATATTTTAATTACAACAGAAGTGAATGTCTTAAATCCTTCCACCCTAGGATGAGACTTCTAGTATTCACCTTTCATCCTTACACTCATGAGCGGAAGAGCCCCCACAAACTCCCTGTCTCTTCTAGTGGCCCTGACAGGTGTTTGGCCCACCCAGTGTTTTGGCTTCACTGCGTTCATCCCTCCCCACCAAACTCCCCCAATCAGATGGGCAGGGGTCAGCAGAAAAAGTGAAGCCACAGCATGTCTGTGAAGAGAAAACATGGATTAGGATTCGGAACTCTAGCATTAATCTGTGCTCTGCCACTTACTTGGTAAGAGACCCTGAGAATGTCTCTTCACCTCTCAGAATCTCAGTTTTCTTATCTATAAAATGGGGTGACATGGCCATGAGAAGGCGCCTCTTTGTTCTCCCACTACATGGAGTAAGTGACCAAGAACCCCAGTCACACTGTCTTAAATCCATCACCAAATTGGTACTGTCATCTAAACAAAGTCCGAGTGTGACAGGGCCACATCAGGGAGAGGCAGGCACATTTCTAGGAGACCTGAGACTCCTCTCACCAGTGACTTTGGCCCAAAGACTGTACATCAGCTTTGCTAAAATTTTCTTTGAACTGCACATCGATCAAAGATTTTTGCTACTCAAATGTCCTTCCTCTCTCCTCCACAGGGGTAGAGCCCGCATCATGGTCTGATGGTTCCCCCATTCCCCCGGCCCCTTCTCCATTTTCCCTCAAGGATGGTCTCCATATTCAATCTCTTGCATGTTTAGTCCCATCTTAGCACCTGCCTCTTTAAGGACCTGACATTGAAACAGTGACCTCCTCATATGTTGCTGCGAGTTTGGTGTCAGAGAAAATATTTTGTAAAATAGATAAGGTTTTACAAGGTATAAAGCAACATATGAAAGAGATAGCATCATTTGTTCATTTATTCAGCAGTTAGGTACTGAATATCTGCCATGAGAGGGGTTCTGGGCAAAGGATCTGGAGATGCAAATGAATAATGTTTTTTCTTGAGCAAACTGCCAGCTGACAGAGCTGTCCAATCCCTCACGACCTTGCACTTAAATAATAATACATTGTTGGTAGGGAAATGGGGGGAAAAAGGGGGTAAGAAGAAAAGATAAAGAAAGGATGGTGGAAAGAAGCAGCCATATTTCCAGGCTACACGTGTTAGATGGTGGCTATTCGACAGTATATGAACATTTTCTAAATTGTGCTCCACTAAACGCATTAGATGCTCCCTTCCTGCCTGTGCCTTGCAGCATCAAGGCAGCTGGTTGGAATGCAAGGGATGTAACAGTTTTGCAAGGAAGCTCAACTGTTGTCACCATTTTGTGGCCCAGAAGATTCAGCTCAACAACAGCCCTCCAGGACAATATGCTCTGTGTTGTAATTTTCCAAAGGCGACATGATTATAAGCCCCAAGCAGATGGAAAGACATTCACAGTGGACGGGGAAAGCTGTTAGCAGTTTCCATTGGTAGACAAAACCATTATTTTTGGAAAGATCGCTGCCAGCATTTGATGAATCTGTTACTCTTTGCACCCTCTGCTATGCAGAAAGCTCTATAACCCTGTCAGACTTTGCAAACAGTTGCAGGATACTATTTTTGTGCATTTGTTTACGTCAGAGACATTGGCTCACAGAGTCTCACATTTAGCTTGCTGTTAATCTCTAAACTGCCATTAATGCATAGTTCCCAATCCTGAAAATTGGACTTTAAAATAAATGGCTGTGTGATCATCTTTTATTTAAAATATTACTGCACCCCATCACTCTATGTCAAGGCCTGGCTTGTTTATGAGAGTGCTTGATTATATAATTACATATTAGAAATCATTTGTAAGGAAAATTGATTGGGGTACTTTACAGCAAGGAATTCACCAGAAATAATCCTATCTTTAGCTGCAGGAGTGGAGCACTGAGTTAGAAATGACACAACAATTTCAGAAATCTGTCACCATCTTGTTTATTTCTTGTCACTGGAAGGAGGAATTGCCCAAGGAGGTATGAGAGACAGACCTGTTGGCTTCGAATAACTGCAACCCACATATCAAAGTTTAGGCAGTATTATGGAGTATGGAAGAGAGCGCTCAGTGGGGATTCATGAGGCTCAAGTTCTAACTTCAACTCTGCTGGTAACTTCCAGGTACCTTGTTCAGTGTCCTCCGACTGCTAGTCCTCCATCAATAAAATGGGAATGCAACAGTGGGTTGCTCTAGCTAAGAGGTGGGCAGCGTCCATGTTGATGCATGAGAGTGATGGGAGTGGAACAGAATCTCAAGGCTCAGGTAAGCATCACCCTAGACTGGAAGGCTGGAGGGTGATGGGTGGATGACTATTACTTGGTGTTCCTCATAGCGACAGAAGCACTACGACTGTGCCCACTCAGCTTTCACTCAGCTGCCGGGTTCCCACATTGAGGCTCTCCATGCCTCTCGATCATGCTTTCCTCTCTGCATGTTCCCTTCCCCAGCCTGTGGCCATGTTTTGTATGATCTCTGTCCACAGGAAAATTTGTTATGAAAAAAAAAAAAAAGCATCCAAATTTTTCTTTGGCAAATGTTTGCAGCCTTTGTTTCTAGTTCAGCAGAAGATTATTTGTGTCTTGTTATATATTTTGGGAGTGAGGCAAGCACACCAGTCAAAACCTCAAAATATCATCATTGGCTCATGGACATAAAGTAATAACAACAATAGTAGTAATGATATCAGTCCTTCCAACAGTATTGGATTCTCCCAAGGAACAAATGCCATTAAAAAAAAAGGATTGTCATAACTATAGAAATGCTTCTTTGTATAAAAGCTTTTTAAAATTAACTTTTTCTTTGTTTTTTTTTTTAATTCCCAAAGTAACTTAGATTCATTGAAAAGGAAAAGAAATGCACATGAGGGGATAAAAGAGGAGGAGGAAGAATAAGAAAAAGAAGAAAGGGGGAAGCAAAGGAGAAGGAAGGGGGAATGGGGAAAGAAAAGGGAGAAAAAGGAGAAAAGAGGAAAGGAAGGAAGGGAAAAGCAGGGGAGGGGAGGGGAAGAGAGGAGAGAAGAGGGGAGAGGAGGCGAGAGGAAGCATTTATAACTCCTCCATCCAAAAAGAACTTTTATTCACACTTCTTATTTTTTTGCTTGTGAAAGCACAATAAAAATTTACAAGAGCAGAATCACATTGTACATAGTATGCTGGTTTTTTACCTGCGTTTTAACTCAACTACATATCGAAATAACTTCCCATGCTACATTAATTTGATTGCAGCATTTTAAACAGCTCTGTTGTATTCCATTGCATACATGCACCATAATCCATAAACATGCTGGAAACTTCTATGTCACCATATCTTTGCACATGTCCTTACTTATTCCCAATTTCCTGGCATTTTTTCAGAGAAATTGCTGCCATTATGAGGGCAAAACATAATAGCTGTAACCAGACTAAAGATTGTCTTCAAAAGCATATATGTTGAACAAAGTTGCAAATGAGACTTTTCCTTATGAACTCTATCTTTTCTACCAGGTTACAAGCTCTTTCAGACTGTTGCCTCCACTTGTTATCAAATTGTGAGCTTCCTGAGCGCAGCTACGATGCTCTATGTGCTTCCTCAACACCAATGTCCATCCTAGGGTCCGCATATAGTACACCTCAATTAATAATTGTTAAAATGTACTAAACTAAACCCTTCCCCATTTGTGAGTAAATGCCTACTCATCCTGCAAGTCCCAATTTAAAAATAACCTTCTTTTCCTATGAATATAGTTTGTGTTTCCTTCCACAGTAATTCCATAATATTTTATCCATATCTTTTAATATTTATCACAATATATTTTCCATGTCTACATATCTTTCTTTCTTTACATGTTTCTTCATGTAGAGACACCTAGAAGAGTCTGGCATGAAATAAACAGAACAAATAATCAGAGGTTGGGTTTTTGCAGCTACCATAGTCATGCATAATGTGGGCACCTAATGGATGCTTATTGAATTGAACTGAACTGAATTGAATTGAATTGAATTGAATTGAATTGAATTGGATTGAATTGAACCGAACCAAATTGGTGTTAGGATTTTCAACAGGAGAACTGAATAAATAACTGCCTCTTTACCCTAGTTTGAACCTTAATGATTTTACTAAAGTCTAGTGATGGATGAGCACAGCATAAACTGTTTCCCCTTTCTCACCTTTCAAAACTAAAAATGCTGACACTTCTCCTGTCCTGTTAATTCTTTTTCTTCTTACAAACGATAAGGTCAAACACAGTTTACTTGTAGTGATTGTATCGATCTTAATTCTTGTGATGCAATTGGATCTTCCCCTGGTAAGCAAGTTGTTATTGACTTTTACTTGGAAGGCAGATGCTGACCATGAGATGCTTTGGAAAAGCCAAGAAAGACTCAGTATTCCAATAAGACCTGCCCAGGGAGTTGACATGTTTACCCCAGCAGAGCTAACCCTCATCGTCCTGTTGGATGGCTCTTCCCAAAGAATTTTATATAAACACAGATTTGAACAGTGAGCAAAGGAATATTAAATAAATATATGTATCCCCATTTTACAGAAAGGAAAGCCCAGGTTCAGAAAGAATAAGGAATAAACTGAAACTAGCAGAGCTGGTAAGGGTCTGATATCAAACCCTTGCTCACATGGTATCTTGCTGCTATGTGATTGGCTTTTGTGAAATGAAGCTGGTGATATACACTCCTATGCAGCATCTCAACAGATACATCTCCCCAGGTGCTGGCTGTCCTGGCTGATGATGGTTCACATCTGAGTTTTTCCCCATGACCTTCAGCATAGCAGCTGCCTCACCCCATGTTTGTTACACTACTTTCTCTGTGACAGCCACATCCCATGACTGGGAGATGTAGGGGATACACCCGATTGCCACCTGGATTTAGGACAATTCTGAAGGGCCATTCCAGCTACAAAACCCCTCATGAAATCACACAAGACCTCTACTGCAAGTGAACTAACTTTCCCCTCTGACCTCACTCCCTCACCATTGTTGTTCCCCAAAATACTCTTCAATAAACTCCCTGTACATAAATCTTTATCTCAGAGTATTTACCAGGATCACAAACTGAGACAGTGCTAGGAGGGTCTAAAGAACAGACTCTAAAGCAGGATTGTGGGGCTGGATCACCTGCAAGCTGGGCAATGAGGGTGAAGTACTCATAGCCATGGCCATGTTATAGCTGCAGTTGTTACCTTTTTCACTGGGGGAGAACTGAGACAGAATATTGGTGAATGGGAATGAACTAGCAGGGCAGAATCTCAAGTGCTGCAGGTGTTTAGGAAAAGCAATAATTACAAGGACTATGACACTGAAGACATTCTGCTAGGGGAACACATTCAAGAAGTACAACGAAAAGCTGAAGCTGCTCAATCACAGATTGAAGGCCAAGTGCAAAATCCAGAGGGCCTCCTTGGCAACAGACAGACAACTCCTCTACTGTAACCTCTTCTGTAGCCAGAGGACAGAAAACACTAAGAATCAGACCTAGGATTTAAGAATAGGGATAATGGAGTTTGGAGAAGATTGAGTTCTCAACCCTGACAAGTCTGCTCTGCCTTGATCAGAGCCCTGATTAGAAAGGAGTGAGGCCCCAAGATGCAGAATGCAGACCTTGGTGTCCACATCCTCAGAAATCTTAAATGTGCCGATTCTCCTGACCTCTGTGGACACAGAGAAGTGACCCATGCCTCCATGTTAAACACGACTTCTCCTCTACTTGCTTTAAAGTGATGCAAAGGTCTCTGTCTTACAAGACCACAGGATCCCACCCTCCCACTCCAGAACTGTCTCTATCTCCCTACCTGTCCACCAGACAGATAGTGGTTTCCGGGGGGCAATATATACCGGATTGAATCATGAGGGTACTGGGTCAAAGGTGGGCATGGGTGAAACATAAAATTAGATAAGGGAGATTTTCTTGACATGGAAATCTACTCTGTAATACAGAATTTTGGAAGGATTAGAACAAACCTCAGGGCCCAGGATTGATTCTCAACTTCCTAGATAAGCGTATGAGGTACCACATACGTATAACTGAGGAGAAGATGAAAGTAACTGCAGCTTTTCAAAGCGTTGATTAAATAATGGAGATTTGTAGTCTAAAACAAGATGTTATATGTCTATATATTAAGAGGAAGTCCGAGGGCCGGCCGCATGACGCATTGGTTAAGAACTGGCTTGGGATGCTAGCGGCCCTGGTTCGGATTCCACATATGAGGGCCAGTGACACTGCCCTCTACAGCTAAGATGGTGAACAACAGCTTCACCTGGAGCTGGGCTGCTGTGAGTCCTTGGGTCATCATAGCTGCAGTCCCTGCTGCAGTGGGCTGCCATAGGCTACAGTGAGTGGCTGGCAGCCAGCGTGAGCTGCCATGAGCCACTGTGAGCGGCCATCCAGAGGCCGGCGACCCATCTGCCTCATCCAGGAAGAGCGCAATGATGATACCAACATGGGCCAGTGAAGCAATGTCCTCCACAGCTAGACTGAAGAACAAAAGCACAGCAACTTGTCTGTTCCCCTCCCCCAATTCCCCAATAAAATCTTGAAGAAAAAAAAAAGAGGAAGTCCAAATGACTGCTTAGTAGGAAGACCAAGTATGGACCAAGAAATCAACCAAAAGAAGACTGAAACCATCCCATGGACACAGGATTCACAAAGGTGACATAGATTTTAAAGAAGCAACCTGATGCTTACATTCGCTTACATTCTTATCAGTCAAGTTCAGATTAGAGCAGACAATAACAATGCAGAAGCAGAAAAAATTCCTGGAAGAGTTTCAGATGTGAAAGTAAATTTTCTTTACCTGGCATTTAAAATAAGTCAGTTTAATGACCAGGAAGCTTTGACTGTGAGTTTGGTTTTTGCTTTTAACCTTGGACCAAATTCGTATGTTTGTTAACAATGTTAAGAAGTTAAAAAGCAATTAATTGATTAATTAATTATGTTATTGGACAAATATAGAAATAAAGATTGCAAAATGCAGCAGGCTGAACAGATATTTTGACCCAGCAATTCCACTTCTGGAAACATAACCTATAAATATCTTACAGATAGTCATGCCCCCATGTGCAAACACATATGCACAAGGATATTCACTGTAGCATTGTTTGCATTAGCCAATGGGGAAAAGAATAAAACAATATCAGTTGATGGATTAATTAAATAAAATAGGTCATATTAGTATGATGGTATATCAGCCAAACCATCCCTTTTAAAAAGTGAGTTCTTGAATTAGAGTATTAGGAGAACAACACCAAGAGATAGCTTTAAGAGAAAAAAAAAGTGCAGAACTATGCACCACTCTGCCTCAGTTTTGTTTCAAGTTATATGCACATGTTTTTGCATGAATTTACACAGAAAGTTTCTGGATGGATAAAAAATAAATGTTAATGCTGACTGCTTCTCCAGCGGAAAAATGGGGTAAAGGGTCTACGTTTCTTGAATAGAAAGAAGATTCATTTTAACTTTTATAATTTTGTACCATTTGTACTGTTAAATGTTTCATCCTGTTCATTTATTTGGGTTATTTTTAAAATAATAGAAAAGATTATGTTTTAGAAAAAAATAAAGAAGAAATCCAAGCTAGTTTTCAATAGTAAAATAGAATTTTGAATAGCGTTGGAAATAATGCTCATGGTTGAGCAAGGTGAGCAAGGCAGAGGAAATTGGCCCTGAAATTAAAACTCATAACAAGGAATTAAGTAATCAGCAGTCACTGACCTTGACAGATAAACATCGTCTGCAAGAACCATTGGTCCTCATCCCGATCACTGCAAACCACAGTATGAAACAAAAGAACTTTTGGGGCATATCCCCATGACACTCAAGTGTATGATGAAAAACAAAAGCATCCAGGTAAAGACCTAGTCACTCTCTGCCCTCATGACACATGATCTCAATCTCAAGATATAACATGGACATTGAATGATTTTTTAAAATTTCCATGTGGGCATCTAGAATGGGGAAACATAGCTTTTATCTTCAAAAAGAGAGATGCACATTGGCAATTGTCAAGAATTCCAGTAGGCAACAGAGGGGAATGGTACATTCAAGTTCCCAGTTATAACAAAAATTGGAATTTGAGAAGGATTCCCCAGAACCAACTGAATTTACCTGTGCCATGTTTACACTTAAGTCACCAAACAAGATCAGCATAATGTAGCAGAAATGCCAACAAATTTGGGGTCAGAAGAGCTACGTTCAAGCCTCAGGTGTAAAAATATTTAGTTAAGTCACTTAAATTTTAGGCCTTGATTATTTTCATCTACCAGAAAAATGTGAGAGATGACTATAACATTTCACCAGTAACTTAGGTATTAATAGGAAAGCAAAGGAGTCCAATATTCTTGTTCACTTACAGAGTGAGACAGATCACAAAGGTACACGCACACACACTTTTGACAAAATTTTAAAATGTTCTTAAATTCTGTAAAACCTATTCACAGACTCTGGATGAAACTATCTATCTAACATTATATCATCTGTTTGTTCTCATAGGAGGGACTATGTCCATGTCTGATCAGGTCAATATATGAACTCCCTACCCCCCATGTTGCAAAGACATGTTTTATAAGCTCTTATTTACTTCCAAAGATTGATAATCACCCCATTTTGAATACCCACCTAAAAACTGACAATAATGCAACTTCTATTTTTGAGGGATTACCTATGACTCTCCACAAATTGTCTTCCCTATACACATGGCTAGTAAAGGTAGAGCTTGGATTTGAACCCATGTGTGTGTGGCTAAAAAGCCCATTTCTTTTCATTGCATCACCTGGACAGGTAGATGTCTAAAGGCTGATCAGTTTCCCAGCATCTCTCACATGTGTGCACACAGACCCCCAAGAATCCTAACCATATAGTTAATAACATTTTAATACGTTGCTTCTCTTTGGAATCAAATTGTTGATGACAGAAGTTCCTAAAGAAGCCTACTGAAGGAATATAAAAGAATGAATGCTCTTTCCCCATTCTGGGAGTTCACTTAAATATCCATCTTATGGGATATTCATTCCTCTATCTGCCTTTTACTCAGTGTTCCTGTCAGCCACAGCGTAATTACTTATGAATACATTTCTTTATATTTTCTCTTGCATTTTCTTCTGATGAAATTAAGCTTCACAGGCTAACATCTCCTATCATATTCATATTACCTTTTCACATGTCAAACTTCTTTTTTCCCCCTGAGTTTTACTAAGTGATATTTATGCCCAATTTCAATTTCAAAAAAAATAAAATCAGGATGCCTTTCAAACCTTTAACATATCATAGGGCCATGCTTTTCTTTATGCCATGTCTTATTTTTCCAGTGCCTTCTCTCCAACTCACCCCATATACGCTCTGCTAGCAAACTCCCATCCATTTACAATGAGCCTCAGTGAAAAATCCCATGAGGACCTCTCTTTTGGGACTTTTTACCTACAACAACATTAGCCTCCCTTTATTTCATTGAGGGGAAGACATTATTTTGACTAATCAGAAATGATGCTATCAGGAAGAGAGAGAGATCAAGAGTTGGTTTTGCTTTATGCATAGCAAGGCAGCTATGGAATCTGAGCTCTTGTCACAGCCCCCAGGCTACTGGTCTACCCTGGATGACAAGCATGAAATCGCCTGCTCTTCTCTCATAGAGGGCCATCCAGCCTTGGTATGCCCACCCTCACCACTCTCTCCATGAAGAAAGGGATAAAGGCTGCTCCACACAACCCATCTCTATTTATTCTGTTTATCAAAAACAAGAGTGAGATTAGGGAGCAGCTTTCCTGGGAGCGAAACTTCCACACTCTGGTTCACAAGGAGAGGCACACACTTCTCTCTTGCCTGCCCTTCCATCAGAAGGAAAGCTTTTGCTGCCTGAGTCCTCTTCCTCCCAGTTTGTCTTTTGTATGTGAGAAAGGGACAAGATGCCAGGAGTGCCGTGGTCTAACCAGGAGACTACTGCATCCAAATGCAACCAAAAACACCCAGGGCACGGACATTCACTTTTGAGTAATTGCCTCTCACCCTAATAAAGCTGCATATGGCCAGATAAGGTCCATGGGGCCCCAGCTCCACATGTGACTACATCACCAGCACACTGCCACACTTCCAACCTATCTTTCAGAATTCGGCTCAAGCATCGTCTCCTCTCAGAAGCCTTTTCTCACACACCCCACCCCCCTGCTGGCTGAGTCTGCTGTGCTTTTTCTGAGCTTTTCCTTTGTCCTCCCTTTGCATCCTCTTCACATCCTGATTATAATCCCTGCCACATTACATTGTAATCTCATCTGTTTCCCCCAATGGACTTTTAGCTTAGTTCTGAAACTCAGTTAAGAGAATAGATCAATTCAATCGAATACTCTTCTTGTGCTAGATGTAGCACTTTATGTAAATCAGCTCATTGATTTCTCCCTGCAAGCAGGCTACTACCTCCCATTTTACAGATTAGAAAACTCAGACTAGAAAAAGTTAAATGGCTTGCATGAGGTCACACAACTAGAGTCAGCATCTGAACCCAAGCAGCCTGATTTTTAACCACTATACTTGGTCGCCTCCCTTCAAGACACAGAATTCTGAAGGAAGGCTAGGCAATGGAGAGCGGGCATTCTGGACTTAACAACTTACCGGTTTAAAGGCTCAAAAGCACAAAATAAGATGGCGTCTAGGAAGGGGAGAAGAGACAAGTGGCTGGTGATTCCAAGAACTAAGTGAGAACACAACCTTGAAAGACTTGTTTTGCCAAAATAAAGAATTTAGAACTTGGACTTTATGCTTTGGTGGGTTGAGAGTCACGGAAGGGTATTAAGTAGAAATGGGACAAAATTATATTTATATATTTTTTTAATTAAAGTTTATTGGGGTGACAATCATCAGTAAAGTTACATAGGCTTCAGGTGTACAACTCTGTAATACGTCATCTATATATCACATTGTGTGTTCACCAGCCAGTCAGTTCTCCTTCCATCACCATGTGTTTGAGCCCCTTTACCCTCATCTACCACCCACCTCCCCCTTTACCCTCTGGTAACCACTAAACTCTTGTCTGTGTCTATGAGATTTTGTTTCTTCATTTGCTTGTCTTATTCCTTAGTTGTTTTTAGTTTTATATACGATCAGTAAAAGCATATGGTTCTCGACTTTTTCTGTCTGACTTCTTTCGCTTAGCATAATAATCTCAAGATTCATCCATGTTGTTGCAAATGGCACTATTTCATCTTTTCTTATGGCAGAATAGTATTCCATTGTGTACATATACCACCTCTTCTTTATCCAATCATCTATCAAAGGAAACTTTGGTTGTTTCCATGTCTTGGCCACCGTCAACAAAGCTGCAGTGAACATCAGAGCACATATATCTTTTCAGATAAATGGTTTCAGATTTTTTGGTTAGATACCCAGAAGAGAGACTGCTGAGTCATATGGTAATTCTATTCTTACTTTTCTGAGGAACCTCCGCACTGCCTTACATAGCAGCTGCACCAATCTGCATTCCCACCAACAGTGTATGAGGGTTCCCTAGAAAGCTATTTTTGTTGGCAGTGTGAATGATTTAAGAGAAAAAAATGAAAAAGTTTGAACTTGGCAATAAGACTGAATGACTATTATGTGTCAGGCATTGTACAAGGTTCTGGAGTGGGAGACACAGTATGGGGATAACACAAGAACGAAGAATAACGGTCTATAACCTCAAGACATCTACAGAGTGGGCATGGAAAGACATATACAACAATAAGCAAATCCTGAATGTACATTAAGTAAGGACACTAGTTAAAATATGAACAAAATGCTGAGAGCACACAAAGACAGAAATGGTTAATCTATGTCACCCTTTCCTGCATTTCCTTCCTGTGTTCTGACAATGTCCTATAAGAAGGTAAAAGGTAAAGACAGGACCTAGGCATCATGACAGAAAGCTGGATGGATTGATAAGATATGGGAAACATGTGGTACCGCTCCTCCATCCATGCCCCAGAAGACATCATAAATCAATCATGGCTCTTTTTCTGTAGAGTACAGATGTGAGCTCAGTTACCTTCTCAACAAAGCATCATATGTACCCATTACCAGTTGGTCCAATTGGCGTCTGAGTTAAAACTATCTCCGTCCCCAGAGGGCTGGAACTTCCCGTGTGAGATGAAAGGGAGCTTATATTGAAAGGAAGATACAATAGAAGGGTTTCCTCTCTTCAGTATATTGTGGTATTATTATAGGTGACCACAAACTAGACAGCAGTTGAGAAATACCATTTTAAGCAGGGTTAGAAAACGTAGGTCCTTTCTCTGTGCCGGGCAGGACAGCCAGGCAGATGTCCATATATACTTTATGACCACCAAGAGTGATCTGCCACTATGAATTGAGCCCCAGGCCGAACAGCTTGTAAAGCTGTGCAGTCATCTGAGGGTGATCGTGTATGAGAAAAGACAGAAGATGATCTTGTGATTAAACGGTGCTCAAACAAAGTTGCTCTCAAAGTCTTTTTCACCTTCATGTAATTTCTAAGAGTGTAATATACAGGCTGCGTTGGTAATGGATTTCCCTCGGAACTGCCTCCTCTAGGAAGCCCCAGGAATGCTCTTCCATTGTGAACGGCCAGAGAAGAGAAAGAAGCTCATTTTTAACACTTCCAGGATATGAAGTTGGCAGGGACATCCCCATTTAACAGGTGAGAGGAACCAAGCCCATAGTCCTGCCACACGCCTGATCAACACAGAATAGGTCTCTGCCCCTCTCATGTTGATGATGCCGTTTCCAAGTTCTTCATTCCGATCTGTCTCACTCTCTGCTTGCCATTCTAACCAAAATTTAATCAGCGTTTGATCTATTTCTCTTATACGGATCCCTGGCACTGTTTTCTGGCTTTGACCTTTAGCTTGACCCTTCATCCTCATTTTGGAAACTCTCTGGCTACGTACACTGTTTTTTGTTTGTTTGTTTGTTTGTTTGTTTGTTTTTGAGGGCAGTGTCACTGGCCCTCTCATGTGGGACTGAACCAGGGCCCACTGGCTTCCCAAGCCAGCGCTTAACCACAGCGCCCCTCGGCTGGCCCTACACTGTTTTGATACAGTGGTCTTTCCCAGAACCAGTCTTTACCTTTGCTGAGACCATCAGTGTGATACACCCCCATCGTATTCTCTCTGGACCCAGGAGTGAGTCTCCCTGAAAAAATGTTGATATTTGTCTCACAAAGTGTTAAGAAAAACCCAACCTGGCTCAAGTAATATCCACTGTATTCATTGCCTGGAGCAGTCATAACAAATTACCACAAACTGGGTGACTTGTAACAATAGAAATTTATTCCATTAGTGCTCTGAAAGCCAGAAGCCTTAAGTCAGGGTGTGGGTTAGGCCCATGCCCCCCACCCCCACCCCAAGCCTCTAGAGAAGAGTCCTGCCTTGCCTCTTCCAGCTTCTGGTGGTTGCCAGCAATCCTTAGCATTCCTTGGTTTGCAGCTGGATGACTCCAATCTCAGCCTCCAGCTTCTCATGTGTTCTCCCTGTGTCTGCTTTCTTTTCTTTCCAGGACACCAGTCATTGGATTAGAGCCCAAGAGCCCAACCTAATCCAAAATGACCTCATGTTAACTTAGTTAAATACGCTATTTCCAAATAGGACCATATTCTAAGGTTCCAGGTGGACATGAATTTGGGGTAGGGGGGACTCTATTAGTACCACTACCTTAATTGATTCCTTTCTTTCTAATGTCAAGAAAAGGAGGGATGATGGGCTACATGGTGTATAATAGAGTCGGGCTTCTTTAAATAGATTGATAGGTCCATGAAGTTCCTCAACTCCAGCCCCTCTCTGAGACTCCTTCTTGTCACTAGACAGTGTGTACGCTTTGGGGTACCTGTGACAATCACCACAATTTGTGTTGTCCCAGGAATGATTCTGCATCGCATCTTGCATTTGTTGTAGAAATATGGACTATGTCAGGCAGACCCCAGAGTTCCGGGATGAATCACTCCTCCACACTCTTGTTTACTGGGTTTGTCTTAACTAGGCTCTAAGCACTCCATCTGATCAATAATTGATATTTACATCCTCACAGCAAGTGCTCAGTAGCTGCTTTTGAATTAAATACATAAAACAATTCCAATGACAATATTACACTTAACATTCTCTGAGAATTTACTGTGTTCCAGCCTAACACTGTCCAATAGAAATATAATGTAAGCCACATATGCTGTTTTCAGATATTTTGATAGCCACATAACAAAAAGTAAAAAGAAACAGGTAAAACCAATTTCAATAATGTATTTAACCCAATATGTCTAAAATATTGTCATATCAACCCAATATATCCAAATAATTTCAATATTTTTAAATTCTTAATGAGACATTTTGCATTTTTTTTTCATTCTAAGCCTTCAAAGACCAGTGTACTTTTTCTCTCTACTGCACACCTCAGTTCAAACTAGCCACACTTAAGTGCTCACTAGCCATGCATGACCAGTGATTACCATGTCAGAGAGTGCAGTTCTAGGCAGTATGCTAAATACTTTACAAATATTATTGATTTAAATGTCATGACAACCTGCGAGAAGATATTATATGTGTCCCATTTTTCAGATGAAGAAACTGAGGCTATGAGAGATTTTACCTAATTTCCCCAAGGAAGCATCTAATGATTGGGACAGCTAGGATTCAGAGGTAAGTGTTTTTGATAGGATGCTATGCTCTTAACTGTCTCACTGCATTGCCACTCAACCTGGATAGATAGACAGGTAGATGAATATACAGCTCTTTTGAGGTTATTCCCTGGATTCTATGTTCTTTATTTCCTTTTTTCCTAGTCTCTCCCCTCCAACAAGTACACACACACACACACACTCATGTGCTGGAGGCAGCTGGACCAATATTTTTCAACCTTCCTCAAATTGGTTGCCACCTGCATCAGAATCAGCTGGATCCCCAGACTTCCAAGACCCACCCTGGTATGACTCTCATCCAGTAGGTTAAGGAAAGCTCATGAATCTGTGCTATTAATTTCCCAGATTAGTGACTTGGATTCCCATTAAAGCAGTATTCACAACGCTGGCTAATAACAGAATCACCTGGAGCTCGGGCCGGCCGAGTGGCGTGGTGGTTAAGTGCTGGCTTGGGAAGCCAGCAGCCCCGGTTCGGTCCCATATATGAGGGCCCATGACACTGTCCTCAAAAAAAAAGAATCACCTGGAACTCTAAAAATACCGTGCTTGGGCTCCATCCACAAACATTCTGATATAACTAGTCTGGGACAGGCCCTGAGTGTCAGTACTTTTAAATGAACAGATAGAGTTGAAAATTCTGCTTTGAAATCTGAGATCATGCATCTCTGTTCTGGGCCAGTCTAGATAATTATGTGTGATAATGCTTAGAAGAATCCAGAGAGATGAATTTAAAGCTGTTGAGCGTCCAGGTATCCAGGTGGTCAATTAGGACAACGAGCCAAACTGAAAGTAACAATCAAACCTTTATTCACTCACTGCCACATTATGAGCAAGAGGCAAAAAAGAGGGGCTGGCTTCCCAGTGCTTCATTTTCCCCCACATAATGGCACCAGGTGAGAGTCAGGTGGAAGAAGCACAGATGGAAGATAAATGAAAGGCTCCTAAGTAAAAGGTTTCTGTAGATGGAGTTGTGGGCCAGGGGGATGCAAGGGAAGGGCTAGAGATAGAAAGGTATTGAGTCAAAGTGGAGAAGAGTGCTGCAGCTATGGCCCCCAGTAAGGAGGCCTCTGAATGTAGATATGCAGTTATAAGCATGCCTGGCCTGGGGTGGTCCCGATCCTTGACTGCAAGTCCCTCCAGAAAACAGTAATACAAATCTGGTGTAAGGAGGGCAGCTTTTCCCCTGTGAGGCCTGCCAGGGAAAGCTTTGTGATTGCCTATGGACTGTTGTGAAAGATCACGTGTATAGGATTTGGGCCTGGAGCCATACTCCTCAAAAATGGCTACCATTCTCATAGCCATGTTGGATGTCGTGAGCCAGCTTGTACACCCTGAATGCTCTATGTAAGTCTGTTCTGCAAAGCAAGCCAGCTCCTGACCATTGTAAATTAGGCAAAGCTAGTCATCAGGGATCCACCTTAACACTCTGCCTTCCATGGGGTCCCCTTCACCATATCCTTCCTTAGACACCTGGGACTTGGCTCCTTCAGCCACTCCAGGTACTCATCTGGAGTTTGTCAGTTTAAAATGACAGAAAAACCAATTTAAACTAGCCTAAACCATAAAGAAACTTCTTGTTCCAAGGAACTAAGCAGTCAGACCAGAGGCAGGGCTGACTGCAAGCATGGTGAGACACAGAGGCTCAAATATGCCACCAGGAATCTTTTTTTCTAGTGTTCTTTTGTTCTGCTTTCCATCATGGGGGTGTCATCCTCAGTAGACTCTTCGTACAAAGCTTTAAAGATAGCTACCAGCAGCTCCAGGCTTAACCTTGCTCACAACTAGCATTCTGAGAGAAGAACACTGCTTCTTATCCACCAATGGCCACAGCAAACTCAAGCAAAGACTATAATTGGCTCTTCTAGGGTCATGTGTTCAACCCTGGACCAATCACTGTGGCAAGGAAGTCAGAGTCACATGATTGTCAGACCCACCAGAAATACATGCAGAGAGAGAGGAGAGTTCCCAGAAAGAAGAAATACTCTCTGGCAGAGTGTATAAAAAAACAACTAAACTATTAAAGCTTGATGTGAGGAAATAATTTTGAAAACTTGTTTTTAAAAATATGTTATATTTACAGATCCTGCGTTCCTGAAGAGCATGAACCACTTCAAAAAAAATGTTTCTTATCCCAGGATATTTTAACAGGAGTCAAGACATTATCCCAGAGGAGACATAAGAGGAAAGGGGAGTTTCTTACTGGAGACTGACTGTAGAAAAGTCCCCAGTGCTGGACCTGGCCTTTGAAACAGCTCATCTTATAGATGAGTCAGAACCTCCATCAGTCAAGATGAGAAAGCTGGGGTCCAACAACAAGATAAGGCCCTTGCCCAAGAACCCAGAATGAGTAAGTAACAAAACAGCTCTTGCACCCCAAGTCCATTACCTCATGAAAACACTAGGCTCTTTCCTTATTGTGACCAGCTGGCCGTGTTTCCCCAACCATTAAGGATGTCATCTTATTTGATCTTCCCAACAACTAATGAGGGAAATAAGGCAGGTACTTGCTATAGCTATTTGACAATGCTTACTTAAGGTCAGTCCCTAGAGATATAATTGTGGGTCCAGTTTTCAGGAGAGAAGGATTTAAAAGCATCCGTAAGGAATTTCTGATAGCTCCCAACATCACACCATCTATTCAGAAAACAAGGGCAGTGACATTCCTGGCTCCTCACAGCTTCTGGGAGTATCTTCCAGGGAGAAACAGCATGCTCCCTCATTCTCCATTTCCCTCCCATTGAATCGCCCTGGAGTACACCAAGGAGACTGAACCCACCTCAGGGCCATTTGCAACCCCAAGCACACTAGCTCATCAGAATTAGGGGTGTCCAAGCTGCCAATAAACCCAAA
This sequence comes from Aselliscus stoliczkanus, assembly GCA_033961575.1. Taxonomy (NCBI): domain Eukaryota; kingdom Metazoa; phylum Chordata; class Mammalia; order Chiroptera; family Hipposideridae; genus Aselliscus; species Aselliscus stoliczkanus. The sequence continues at coordinate 135,823,968 of CM066734.1, forward strand.
CTAATTTGACCTACTTTATATAATGGCACTTGGTGCTTAAACTTTGTTTCCAGTCATTACAGGGAAGATATTAGGTAATGGAAAGGATGTAGTTTTTGAATCAAATAGACGGTGATTTGAATCCTGTCTCATACAGTTTCCAGCACATGGTAGATGTATATGTTAAGTTTATTTTCTTTCTCATCTGGACAATTCAGTTGAAATGTGATGGGAAAAAAATTTGAACTAGAAGCCAGAAAATTGGTATTCCAGCCTTCTCTGCCACTAATTTCCTCTGTGACCTTGTTAAGGTGATGTAGGTGCAATGTTCCTTGGTTTCCTCATTCTTCAAATAAGCATAATGCCAGTCTAGCTTACCAGACTATTATGAAGATTAAATAAATGAATGTTCATGAATTCATTGTGAAAAGTATAAAGAGCTACCCAAATATTAAGGATCACAGTGGGCCACAGCCCTCATCAATAATCTCTGGGACAGCCTTTAGGGAGCGAAATTGTTGGCAGAAAGAATGCAAAGTGGCTGTTTCCTTTCCCAAGGTCACTGCTGTGCTACAAGCATTGACAAGCCTAAAGAACATGGAGGTCGAATACCAGGAAAATCCTTCATGCCACAGAAGATTTTTGTCAGCAGAGCTGAGCAGAATGCCAAGTTACAGACAGTTCCTTAAAAGCATGGTTAACTTCCTGATCAACATTTGGAGCCATTGAGAAAAGTCATCACTGACCATAAACTCCTGAATGTCTAGACCTCAGAAGTCATCGGTCCAAAAGCTTCGTTTTCCAGTCAAGGAAACTGAGGTGCAGATCCACAGCTAATTTCAAATCCACATTTCTTTCTACTCTGCCCAAGATTTCCTTGTGATATAAATTAGGAATGAGAAATTCTCAAAACCCCAAAACACCTCAATTTAAGCAGAGTTGTGACTGCACGGTGCCCTGCAACCTGGACCCCGGAGTGGGTTGGACCTCCACAGGATTTGGACATTGAGGGAAAAAATGTGGGCAGGACATGGAAGCCTCATAGACAGCATAATTCACAAAATTAATGTGGCATTTGAGACACTTCAGATGAAAGTCACCACAGAAATGCCCAACTCTTCATGAAATAACTAAAAGGAATAAAGTGTTTCACATTATATTACAGCTGGCAAGGTTTCCATTAAGTTTTGAAGCTGCCCTGTTTAGTTAAAAGAGTTCAGGCTTTTCTGAAATGACTAATTCCAGAGTTTTAACTTTTCTGTGGTAATTTTAATATGACCCTGTAAATTTTTTCCTCCAGGCTGGAAACAGGGTTTTGTCACAGAAGAGGTGCCAGGAGAATGAGGGAGCCCCTAGCAAAGGGATCTTGTGACTCAGTAAGAAGGAGGGAGCCCTCATTTTCTTTATTCATTGGAGCGTGCTATGATCTTGTTAGAATATTAGGAGAGCTGTGTTGACCCAAACAAACAAATGAACCTCACAGAGGGAATGCCCATAAACAAATCTGCATAACAACTAGTTGAAGCTTGGAGCTGAGCTCCCTCTTCTGACTTGCAAAGCAAACTCTTAAAGCAGCTGCTAACCAGTCTCAGGTCTGGAAAACAGAAATAAATAATGCCCCAAGCATTCATAAATGAGGCACCCTTAGATACCTTCTGTTATAGTTCAGTTGTGGCTCCCAAAAAGATACGTTGAAATCCTAACCCCCAGTACCTTATTATGTGACCTTATTTGGAAAAAGGGTCTCTACTGAGCTACCCTTAGCTAAGGTGAGGTGAAACAGGAGTAATGTAGACCCTTAATTCAATATAACTATAAGAAGAGAAGAAAGAGCATAGACACAGAGACACCTAAGGAAAACAACATGTGACAACAGAGGCAGAGACTGCAGTGACACCACTGCAAGCCAAAGAATGTCAACATTGCCCACAACACCAGAAGCTGAGAAGGGCATGGCCCGGACGCCCCATAGAGCTTTCAGAGCAACACAGCCCTGCTGACACCCTGGTCTTGGACTTCCAGCCTCCAGAACTGACAGGGAATACATTTCTGTTATTTTCAGTGACTCAGTGTGTGGTGCTTTGTTCTGGAAGCCTTAGAAAACTAATACACCTTCCAACTCCAGGAAGGACAAAAAACCAGGCCTGGGACAAGAATACGAAAGGTTAGAAATGCAAAGCCACATGGCGTTCGGTTCGGGGGCTCCCGCTCCTGGCAGACGGGGCCCTTAACCTCAGGGCTGAAAAATGGTCTGTCCTGTCATGTGGCTGTGGAGAAAGAGCAAAGCAGGAAGGCCACCTTTGTTGCTGACCTGGCATCATTAAAACAATTAGCGAATTGCCACAAGGTGCTTCTGGAAGGTGACTCAGGCATCGTGAGGTTCAGCCTGAGGGAGCAGCACAGTGACCGGCCAGCTAATGCACCACCAGCTCGGGAAACGGCTGCGTTTATGAGCACATATTACTCTAAATTGTTCTCCATAGCACAGAACATCTTTTCTGCACCAGGTACATCCACGCTTGGCTCACAGAGGACACCCTCAGGTGTGGAATGAAGGTCACTTTGGTCTGAGGAACTGTCTGTGACAGCTCCCATCCAGTTCCAAAGTCAAAGGGCACCGGTGCAGGCAGCCTGGGATCAGGGAGCTCGGTCACACAGGTTCCCAGGAACAAGCCATCGTCCAGGAAGTTCGGTGTGTGCGGGATGCAGGCCCTCGAGGCCATCACGGTAGAGTTTCCTAGGCAGACAGCATCTGGGAGAGGAAGAGTTAAGTGTCTTGCTCTAAATACATTTAGTAAGATGTTCTCGAGCTTGATCTCCACCTCTGCATCAAGTTCTACTAATTAGAGGCTCTCATTCCTTAATTTAAATCTTTTATGTATATATGAAAGGGATCATCTCAGAGATATCACCTTAATTATCATTTTCTATTATTCATTGAAAAGATAAATGGTTCTGAACATTGAACGTGAAAACTCCAGGACAGGCAGGGTAAATGGCAGTCCTTGCCACCATTTGTGGACCCCCTTGTCATTCCAGACACCATGCCAAACTGTTTCGCTGTATTATGTGTTTTAATCTTTGCCTAAGCCCCGTGAGTCAGGGTCTATGATTAGTCCTGAATTACAGATGAGGAAACTGAGGCTCACATGATTTATATGAATTATCTACCCAAAGTCGCACAACAAGTTAGAGCTAAGGTGCAGTTCCAACAGAGGTCTATTTGCCATCAAGGTCTAAGTTACGTATATTGCGTCATCTTTGCCATGGAACTAACAAATTCAAAAACGGGTCCATGAGTGTGTCTCCATGGACCTCAGGGATATTCTCTTTCCACCCTCCCCAGGGCAAGTAAGGATTTGTACACTGTGAAGTGCCATCCTCAAACAATGAACAAGTTTTTCTGGCTATGCTTGGCATGGGCCCAGCAGGCACTTTTTCGGCTTCCAGAGAATCTGAGCAAAGCCAGCTGGGTGGGTCAGCCACAGGAGCGAGCAATTTGGATTTTAACACCAGACAGGTAGCAGGAGGAGGAGAAGGAAATAGATTCTCTACCCAGCGTGCAGACAAGAGAAGAGCAAAGCAAGTCTCTCGACAGAGATGGTAATTAAATCAACACAATCAGCATATGGAACCATCCTCTTTCTCCTTTGTGTGAATCTCTGACCCACTGGGAGAAAAAAAATCAATTGACTGCAATGAACAAAAAGCAACTTGTTGAGGATTGTTGGAGATCTCCTTCCTCCGGTTTGGGACAAAGAAAATCTTACCTTCTTAAATCAAAAATAGGGAACTTCGTTCAGTAACTTCCACAAATGGTTAAATAAATTACAGTACGGCCATAGATTGGAATAATACCATCTCATTAGAAGTCATATTTCAAGAATATTTACTGCAAATAGCATACAAATGAATGAGACAATGCTAGCAAGCAATGGTTAAGCATAAAAAACAAGATTCCAGTGTGCCTCTACAATGGAATGAATCCTATTTCTTTAAAATACTTGGATTTCTGCTTATTTGAATGGGAAAGAGATTGGGAGGAAATATACACAAATTGTTAATAGTGGTTATCTCTAGACGAAGGGATAGTAGTTGATTTTTATTTTTTCTTGACAGTTTTCTGTATTTTTTTACACATATTTTACAAGGGTCATATTATATTTTATAGTAAGAAAATTGTAATCAGCATTTTTAAATACTTTTGGCAAATACTAAATAAGACTATTGAGCAGTGAATCACAAAATCCAAGTTCCTATTCTGCCTTTACTTTAAATCCTTTCCCCAACCTATGCCTCGTTTCCTCATCTACAAAGCACAGAGGTTGCTTTTAATATCTAGGGTTTTGTGCTTCCTTTATACATTGTGGCCAATTAGTAAATATAAATTCGGAAGAAATTAAAAGGAGGAGGAGATGTGGAAGAGTAAGAGAAGAATAAGCAAAGAGGGAGAAGAGAGAGAAAACTTAGAATTAAGGGATACAGACAAAGCAGGTGGGAACTCAGAAGATTTTTGAGATGAACATTTGTTGACTTTAAGTCACAGCCTACTGTTCATCAGGCTCTGCGTTTGGAAGTCCCAGGAGTTTGGGACTTCGATTATTCACAGATCTTCACCCGTTTTAATTATTAAACTTCTAAACATCATGCCTAATGATTCTGCCACACAAGCCTGCCAGGATGGAGATTAATCTTTCTCCTAAAGCAGGAGTGACTAGAGGGATGTGAGGAACTCAAACTGAAATCTAGATCTATGTGCCACTGGCAGGAAGTGAAATGAAGGGATTTCTCTGCCCACTTTACCTTTAACCTTTGGTTTATGTAGAAAACAATTCAGTTAAAGATGGTACTAATTAACTCCGTCCCATGAAAACACTCACTTGTCCTTTCTTTCCAGACCCCTAGGCACTAGTGACTTGGGGACAAAACTTCCTCCTGTCTGAGGGCTGCCAGGGTCTCAGTGTTCTCGGGAGCACAGTGTGGAAAACATTCATTTTCACTCTGCTAATGAAACAGATCACCATTTTGTCTCTGTATGTCCTACCAAGCACCCAGCTGTTTACAACACAAGACACACCCAATAAATACCTTAACTCTGCGATGACCAAGCCTAGAGCACTTCATGGAAAATCAGAGGCCATCAAAGTCAGGGAATGAAGTGTGGCAGATCTTTAGTTAGGAGCCATAGAAGGGGTGGACCACTGTGCCATCAGAAGTAGTTCTTGGATCCCTTATAAGTACATACCACTTTAGATCCTACCATCACTCATAACCCTGGGGTAAGCAGGAAAGAATCAATTTTCCAAATTTACAGGGGCCACACAGATTTCAATATTCAGGGAGACTTAAGGTTGAATCCCCTTCTGATAAGATTTTGCTCATTTCTGTGAGAGACATTGTTATGGTGACCACATAGAGTCATCATGAAAATCAAATAATTAAGTCCCTAAAATTATTTTAAGGAAATGGAGTAATCACTAACCCCCATTTGATTTGATATATACGTATAATTTATCTCTCTACCTAATTTCTATGAATTTGAAGAAACTCACACTAAGACAGGTATATTTTATAGGCTAGTCAGTATGTTTATTATTCACATCAGAATCTGATGTGTTGTACGGCCTGAAACTAATACATAGTATATGTCAATTATATCTCAGTTAAGAAGGAAGGAAGGAAGGAAGGAAGGAAGGAAGGAAGGAAGGAAGGAAGGAAGGAAGGAAGGAAGGAAGGGAAAATATGAGCCCAAATGCATTCCAACAGAAGAATGGACAAATTGCAGTATTTTCATACTAATATTACTCAGCAATTGAACAAATAAAATACAAATTACCCACATGCAATGTGACCTCACACAGATATGGTGTTGTATGAAGGAAGCCAGATGCAAAAGAGTACATATGTCTCACTCCATTAAATGAAGTTCAAAACCAGGCAAAATTAACCAATGGTGACTGAAGTCAGAACTGCGAGGACTAGTATGACCAACCATCCCAGTTTGCCTGGGGCTACATCCCAGGAAACTTCTCAGTTCTAGGCAAATTGTGACAATTGGTCATCATAGTGATGAGCCCATAAAAAGAGATGACAGACTGGAAAGGATCACGGGGTCGAAACTTCTGAGGGACTGGAAATGGAGACCTTGATTGGGGTGGTGTTTACACAGTTGTGTCCACATGTCAAAATCATCATGCTGAGCACCAAAGATGAGAGCACTTGTTGGCTCTTTACGTTATCTATTGGGTCTTCGGAGAAGTCATGATGCATGTTTGCAACAGATGGCACGAGTTCATTTTTGGAAGTACTGGAGTCATTTGCATCTATGTTAGTGCTATGTCATTTGACAGTTGACAGTTCTAGCTTCGTTCTAAAAAAAAATTGAGCGATTTGGTTGAGTTTTGGAGATTTTACAACAAGTTGAAGATGGATGACCAAACTGTGCATTTTTGCCATATTTTATTGTTTTACCCATAAAGGGAAGAACGTGCGTCAAGCTTGTGAAAAGTTGCATAAAGTTTAAGGTGACAATGCTCTACAAGAACGTCAGTGCCAACGATGGTTCACGAAATTCCCTGCTGGTGATTTTGATCTCAACAACACTCCTCGGTCAGGGAGGCCCACCGAGGTTGATGATGACAAAATAAAGACATTGATCGAGTCAAACACACGTTACATGACATGAGAGATTGCAGAAACATTGAACATCCATCATTCAAGTGTTCACGACCACCTGAAGAAGCTGGGATACGTAAGCAAGCTCGATATTTGGGTTCTGCATGAAAAAGAAATTCATTTGACGGCGCTTATAAACATCTGCTATATGCTCATTTAAACATAAGGAAAACGATCCTTTTTTGAAGCCACTGATAACTGGTGATGAAAAGTGGATTGTTTACAACAATGTGGTGTGCAAACGGTCTTGGTCCCGACGTGATGATTCACCTCAAACGACATCAAAAGCAGACATTCCTCAGAGGAAGGTTATGCTTTCAGTGTGGTGGGATTTGAAAGGTATCATGTTTTTCGAGCTCCTACCAAGGAACCAAACAATCAGTTCAAATGTGTACTGTTGGCAATTGGACAGTTTGAATGAATCCATCATCCAGAAACGTCCAGAGCTTGTTAATTGTAAAGGAGTTGTGTTCCACTGCAACAATGCAAGACCACACACAAATTTGATCACCCGTCAAAAATTATTGGAGATTGGATGGGATGTGTTGCCACACCCACCATACTCATCTCACCTTGCACCCTCAGACTTCCACTTGTTTCGCAGTCTTCAAAACTCCTTGCGTGGTATAACATTCAATTGAGATGAGGCTGTAAATCAGCACCTTGTTCAATTTCTTGTAAATAAAGACAGGTCCTTCTATGAACGAGGAATTATGAAGCTCACTGAAAGATGGCAAAAGGTTATCAAACAAAACGGGCAATATATCATTGATGATCTTTGTTCTTTATATAAATAAATGACCTTTGAAAAACACAGACTAAATATGTCATGACTTTTCCGAAGACCCAATATATGCTATCTGGTGTTTAAAAAAACAAAAGGATCTGAACCTAAGAAGGGTGAGCAGTTGGAGAAATGAGACAGCCCACCGTGAGGAGATGGCATCCAAAAGGGATATTTCCTCCCAGGCCCCCTGCTGATTCCTTCATCCTCTCCTTCTCTGTCCTTCCCTCTTATCTGACCACTGGACCCCAGGTCCTGGCACCACCTTTGTCCTCAAAGAAGGAAGAAGTGGTTAAAAGAGTCAGAATTCAGCAATCCATGGCTTTTTATTCATGGTCCAAACCCTGCAGCACCCCATCTGAAAGGCCCTGGGGCTATAGCCGCCCCCCAAGTCAGAGAATCCAAGTCACCTGCTAAATTAGTCAACACTCACTTCCTCTGCCCTCACTCTCTCACTTCAGTTACCTTTGCAGACCTGGTTTCCAGCCCTTCAGATTAGCACTTAAGTCACACTATCTGTTTGGCTCTCCCAAGCCAGCTTCACCTCTGGAAATTTCTAGAAGAAATAGAACTTGAATTCCAGATGCAATGTGTCTGATCATTCCCAACAACACCATGGTAACTGCTTCCACCATTAGACAAGTTTCCTGGTGGCCTTGAGAATCCAGCCCCATCCTCTTTCTTCCTTCAAAGAATCAGGCCAGAGATGGTTAGTAAATACTTGGCGTGTGTGCTTCTGATGCACCCTATCACATCCTCAGCAGACATCGCTAATCAATGCTGATTCTCCTCTTTGGGCATGGATGAGATCTGGGCTCCATGTGTGATTCATGGATGGGAGAAAATAAAACCTATTTCTTGTCCCCACGCTGGGTTCCAAGTTCACAGAGGGATTTAATTGGTTTTGTACTTGGCCGGGGAAGCCAAGGCATAGAGGGTGCCTGCCTGTACTCTGACCAGTCTTTCTGCTACTCAGAGATGGCCTGGGCCTCCCACTGCATTAAGTGAATTTGGCCTCCCACCTCCAAGAAATCGTTCTGGTTTGTGATCCTGAGGTCCTCACTGATTGGGGTTTGATCCGCCCCACTACCCAGTTCATGTTAATTTGCCACTAGGACAGTGTCAGCATATTTCTTTTTCTCCCTTCTTGCTTTTAAAAATTATTTATATTATTTTTATTGGTGTACTGATATCAATAAAACACACACATCTTATGTGTTCAGTTTGATGAGTTTTACCAATTACACCCCAGCCCCATGTAACCACCACTGAAAATAAAGCACAAAATATTTGTCATCCCTTCTGAAGTTACCTTTCCAGTGGAACAGCCCTCATCATGGTGAAAAGCTAGCAAAAATGTATCTGTTTCCTTTATGTGGATGGGGTCAGATACCTAGCTGGCTTGTTAAATTGTACTCTTGCAAGGAACTACTCCAACACCAGCTATAACCTCAAATAACACCTTGTAATTTTCTATCTAAAACAAAGAAAATTCCATTCTGTTTCTGTCCCTGAATTATTGAGTTTTATCTCCCCAGGCTTCGTTGACCTTTTCAAGGTTTTTATATGTTTTCATATATCCTGGTCCCTCCACTTATCTTATTTATTGAAGTACCAGTTTTTCAGAATAGATTGTGTAAGTCCTTTTATAGCATTGTGCAGCAATCTTATATATTAGGCATCTGGTGGGAGGTCTGTAAACTCAGCAGATTGTGGTAGGTATAGTGCTTGGGACCTGCTGTAATATTTCTTGTGTCTTGCTCCCTGTAATATCACACATTATTAGAGTCTGTGTCTTAAAATCCATCTGCTTCTCAACCTGTGGGATATGTGGCATGCTGCACATAACCTTTTCGTACTACTCCAAATTTTTATCAAATTCATCAACCCCAGAGAAAGGAGAAATGTTTGTTAGAAATGTGACAAAGAGTTATGAACTGGCTCCCACTAGTAATACCGCAGAGTCATTACGCCAGATGATGAAGAACATGCCAGGTTCTGTTGTTCTAGGTATTTTTCAATCACTGTGTCCAAGCTAGTTAAAAATAAAACATCCCCAGGTGTTTCCATGGATTAGCCAGCAGTGACCTCAACAGCATAAATGTGAAAGACACCCAATCTGATTCATGTGAAAGGAGACAGACATGGGCAAAAACGTGAAGGAAACAGCCAAGTGGCCTTGTCCCTGCTGCTTCGCCACCCACCATGGTGGCGTTTTTCAGACCCTCATTGCCTCTTGCCTGGATTATTTCAACAACTTCCTAACTGGTCTCCTGCCACCAGTCTCACCCACCTCCACCCTCTGTACCATTGACAATGTTATCTTTCTCCATCATCCTCTGATCAAATGGCTTCTTATGGAAATCTGCAGTGGCTTCTCCATGCCTGCAGAATGATGTCGGCACTCCAGAATGCTGTTCAAGGACCTCCATAGAGCAGTTTACCTCTCCCAGCCTCCTCTGTGCTGCTCCTACTTATACAACCAAGTGCTCCCTTCTGCCATCTGTAGACTATGCCCAAGACAACTCATGTTCACTCAGACCCCCTACATTTGCAGCTGCTTTTCCCTCCCCTCTCTCTCTCTGTCTAGTTAATTCTGCATCACCATGAACTCACTTAGATGCCACCTCCTCTGAAACTCTTCGCAAACACTTCTGAATAGCTCATGTTCCTCCTCTGCACCCTGTAACCCTCTGTCATAGCCTCTTCAGTGCCCTGTGTCCCCCAAGTCCAAGGGCACCATTCACACTGAACACAAGAAGACTGGGACTCCTGGGAGCTGTGCAACACGGCGACACTGAGCTTCTGCCCCTGAATCAATCGTTTGCCTGTCTTTTTCCCACCCACGTCCCCCAGAGCAAACCTGTCACTTATAGCTGTGACCGCAGCTTTTTTTCACAAAGAGACCTCCTCTGCCTGTTAAGTCCTCAGGTTTTCTTCCAGGTGTGAGCTTTTGAACTATTTACTCCATCAAACGAACCCCTTTTGCAGACCCTATGCTTTGGGATTGGAAAGTGTTCATTTTTCCAACCGTCTCAAGTTCAACTTTGCCTGTGTCAGTACCATTGATTTCTGATGGAGCCATATCTGACAAGGATAGGCAGCACCATTCCCCACACAACTCAATTCCCAAAACTCCACCCTGGCCAGGGTACCAGGACTCAGTTCACTGACCAGAAGAATTCAGCCACACAGTAGTTACTCAGAAAGAGTTTGGGACCCCTCACCTCTTTAGTCAAAGTTACCTTCTTACAGCCAGGGTTCATGCCTTGTATTTCTTTAAAACTTTTCTCTCTTCCCAAATTGGCTAAATCATAAGGTGTACAAAGTAAATACTCATTTAATGCTTTTTAGGTGAATGCATTTATAAATTAATGAATAATTTGAAGCTAAGAAACATTGTTTATCTTTAGCTGATAAAATACATTCATTAGTAAGCAAAAATTAAACCAAAAGCCTTTTGAAACAAAGAATCTGTGAGCTATTTTGTTTATTCTGTTAGTACGTCTTTTCTGCAAACCTGAGAAGAGTTGTTTATCAAAAACTGGGAAGAATTACAGAAATGCCCATTTTGGTACCTATAACCAATAGGCAATCTTCTTGACAGGAAGCATTCTCTCCAGTGGATCAGATTATAATTTTCCTTTGGTTGAGTGTTACAGATTCTCAGTTGATTCCCAGAGATACAAAGATAGTAAAGTCTCCCAAAATCATATATTAAAAGCAGATGGACCATGGGAAGGAGGGAATGGGAATGGTGGCTAGAAGGACACATAGGTCATATTTTCTGAATGTAGAACATCATTCTCGGTTTTTGACCTTGGTTCTACAGCAACCTTGAGTCTGCTGCTTTTCTGGGACAGCCCATGGCCCTAGGGAATCAATCTGTCTGACTGAATTTTTTCTTCATTTAAAAAAAAGAAATCAGCTTTCTCTTTTGAAACCTCTAATGGCCAAGTGAAATAATTTGTCTCTCGCTTTGGAGTTCTTGCTCTGCCAAGTAATTATAGGTGGCTGAGATGTCTGCCCGCGGATCTTTGTTTGGTCAAGTTTCAGATCATATTCCATTCTTAATCTTTCATCATAAATCAGTTTCTTCTGGCCTTTTAATCACTCTTGCTGCTGTGTTCTATACTAGTTCCCGGGCAATAAATCAATTAGGAAATGTTTGTACAGTGCTTTAAAAGATAAAATGTGTGGTAAATGCAGCACATTAGAAAAACAGGCCAGTGCACTTCAAAGTGAATCTGGTGTTGTAGGTGTGACCTCCACATGCATGGGGGCTTGTTTCTAACAAATTTCACAGTAATCTTACTGAAGTGGGTTGATTCATTTCCCCTTTGATATTCCCCTTATTTCTTCGAAGCAAAACCAAATCATATTTCTTTGAAATATTTGTTTGGGTTGAAGGATAAGGACACTCTTATTTTTACAGCAGGAGATTGTATTTGGAGATGAGAACTTTCTGAAGGCTAACGAAGAAAACAAAGAAATGGTCCACAAGAGGAGGCTGTGGCAATTCCATCAATGGAGATCTTCAGGACAATAAACTAATAAGCAAAATGAAAGTAAGACCAGGAATAACAAATAGGCTTCAAGTTAACTGAATTCTGATCAATTCTGATTGTTTGGTAGCAGCTGCCTGTAAAGATGGTTTTATAAGAATGTGGAGGCCATGTCCAGTGGGGAAATATGATGATCAATTAGCAACGTCTTCCTTGAGTGTGGAAGAGGCAGACAGAAGCATACACGTTACCTTCCTGCCATTACATGTTAGACAACCTGAAGGCAAGTTTTATAGGTGATGGAGTGACTCAAGATAGGCATTCTCCTCGTCTAAAAGATTCCAGATTTTGATTAAAACAACTTCACAGAATGCTCCACATTCCATATGGGACATGTGGTCCATCACTGACATAAACTGCATGACTACTCTGTGTAAAGATCTATGCAAACTCTTGGAGGTGGTGAGAACAAAATACATTACATTTGGGGCTGGCTGAGTGGCTCCTTGGTTAAGACTGGCTTGGGACTCCAGCAGGGCCCCAGTTCGGATCCCACATATGAGGGCCAGTGACACTGCCCTCTACAGCTAAGATGGTGAACAACAGCTCCACCTGGAGCTGGGCTGCTGTGAGTCCCCGGGAAGGCATAGCTGCAGCCCCTGCTGCAGTGGGCTGCCATAGGCTACAATGAGTGGCCTACAGCCAGTGTGAGTGGCTGGCAGCTGGTGTGAGCTGCCAAGAGCCACTGTGAGAGGCCGTCCAGAGGCTGGGGACTGATCTGCCTCACCTGAGAAGAGCGCAATGACGATACCAACATGGGCCAGTGAAGCAACGTCCTCCACAACTAGACTGAAGAACAAAAGGACAGCAACTTGTCTGTTCCCCTTCCCTGATTCCCCAATGCTGTTCCCCTCCCCCAATTCCCCAATAAAAAATCTTAAAAAAAAAAATACATTACATTTGTATCATACCTTAAGTTTACAGACATTTACATCTATGCTTTCTTATTTTACACTCATTTCATTTCTCAACACGTTTGTATGTGTTATGCATACTCGGGGTCAGGTAGTATATACTATGAGCTGGATGAGATTGGTAAATCCAAAGTAAAATGCAGTCCTTGACTCTTTGCAGTTTACATTCTTAGGAAGAGTGGGAAGAGAGAAGAGGTAGGTATAAACTCCAATTTGAAGATGTAAGACCTGAAACCATAAAGCTCCTAGAAGAAAACATAGGAAGTAAACTCTCAGACATTACCCTTAGTATATATCCCCTTGGGGAAGGGAAGCAGCGAAAAAAAATAAACAAATAGGACTACATCAAAATAAAAAGTTTTTTCACAGCAAAGGAAACCATCAACAAAACAATAAGATATCCTACTGAATGGGAGAAGATATTTGCCAGTGATACATCTGATAAGGGGTTAACATACAAAATTTATTAACAAAAAAGAAAAGAAAATTCATACAACTGTCCACCAAAAAGCAAAAAAACAACCCAATTAAAAAATAGGCAGAGGACATGAAGAGACATTTCTCTGGAGAAGGACATACAGATGGCCAAAAGACAAATGAAAATATGCTCAATGTGACTGATCATCAGAGAAATGCAAATAAAAACCACAATGAGATACCACCTCACTCCTGTCAGAATGCCTGTCATCAATAAATCAACAAACAACAAATGTTTGTGATGATGTGGAGAAAAGGAAACCCTCATGCACTGTTGGTAGGATTGCAAATTGGTGCGGCCACTGTGGAAAACAGTAGAAAGGTTCCCCCAAAAAATTAAAAATAGGGCCAGCCGAGTAGTGCGTTGGTTAAGAGTTTAAGAGTTGGCATAGGACACCAGCTCTGAGCAGCAGGGCCCCGGTTCGGATCCCACATTAGGGCCAGTGACACTGCGCCCTCTACAGCTAAGATGGTGACCAACAGCCTGACCTGGAGCTGGGCTGCTGTGAGTCACTGGCGACTGCCTAGGCTGCAGTGAAGCTGCAGTGGGCTGCCATAAAGCTACCGTGAGTGGCTGGCAGCCAGCATGAGCAGCCAGCAGTGGCCATGAGCAGGCATCCAGTGGCCAGTGACTGATCTGTCTCATCTGGGAAGAGCGTAATGATCACAATACTAATATGGGCCAGTGAAGCGACATCCTTCACAACTAGACTGAAGAACAAAAGGACAGCAACTTGTCTGTTCCCCTTCCCCGATTCCCCAACGCTGTTCCCCTCCCCCAATTCCCCAATAAAATCTTAAAAAAAAAAAAAAAAAATGACCTGAGTTCTAAGCCTGGATCTGCCACTCATTCCACACATGATATTGAACAACTTAACTCACCTATTTAGAATATAAACAAAGAGGCAGGGCTCCTGCCCATAGCAGCTCACAGTCAACATACACTTTAATGGTGAAATTATTGCCGTACTAGAAACATGTGCAAAGGACAGAGGCAGCTCTAAGGGAGGAGTGACAGCTAGGATCTGGGTTATACATGTAGTACTTGCCCAGCATTGATTAATTGATAATCATTGTTATCTTTGACCACTGTTAATATAGTCACTAGTAAAAATATATTTTCCCTGAATTCACAAATTTCTTCCTTTCCCAGCAAAACCATAAGCCATTCATTTCAAAATATGGAGTAGTCATTTGTTTGAAAATCCAATTTCACAAATGGCTCATTTGTTAAAATAATATTTTAATGGATCTCGATTCAAACCCTCTTTTCTACAGTTTCCATTAGTGGAATCATTTGAGTTTGTCCAAAGCACTGTCTAGGTTGCTTCATGGATGTTTAGTCATTTCCATAAATGATACACTTTTGAATGTTTTGAATGTCTTCAATCTTTTGTAGGACACTTACTTGACTTATGGTGTGCAAAACAAAACACTAATTGTACATAATTATATCAGATCTCTCTGAGTGCCTTAAGTAATACTATTATAGTTTTATTGTCCATGAGCATTCCACAAATGTCTTTATGTAAGTCCTAAACATGTTCATTGTTAAAAAAAAAAAAAGTCTTTTAAAGCTACAGTTTCCATTAATTAAAAAAGCAATATATGACAATTGGTTTAGATACTTTTAGCTTTAATCCAAATGTTATGAGACATATAAGCAAAGTCCATGTTATAAAATCCATAACATTCCAGATCCTCCTTCTAAATGTAAGTTGAAAAATGTTGGGAGTCCTGGTTTCCAGTCTGGAATCTACCCCTTGCTGTCTGAGTAAGCTCCAGAAAATAACATCACATCCTTGCATCCCTGTTTCCTCTCCTGTAGGCTATCACTAAGGTTCATTTCAAGACTAAATAGCTATCATCAGTGAGCTCCATGAATTTTAAGAAGTTCTAGTGGGAAACAACAACTTTCAGATGCTCAGCTGGATGGCTTCCACCCTGGAGGAAGCCTAAGCTCAGGAAATTTCAACAAGTTGCACTCAGGGAGCATTGGATTCAAAGTTGAATGTAGGAAGATCTATCCAGGTGGTGTTCCCAGACAGAGCAATTTTTTGTTAGCATCATCAGCAAAAACTAGCATGATTAAAAAGGTCAGTGAGGGGAATGCCTTGATTCAATCACTCACAGAGAAAGGGCTGAGCTAAATTCTGGGATTTTAGGGATAAGTAAGACAGAGCCCCTCCAGGTGTCCATAGCAAGTAAGGAGAAGATTTTTGCAAATGACTGGAAAACATTCACTGGTCCCTGATCTCATTGCATGACCCATTTGGAAAAGAAATGACGTATTCATGCTATTATCATAAGTCGTATGGCAGTCACCAGCAATAAGTCTAGAACTTCCTGGGTTCAGATCCCCACTTTGCCAGCCACTCACTAATTCTGTGATCTTCAGTGTGACCTAAATGCCCTGTGCCTCAGGTTTTTCTTCTCTGTAAAGCAAGAACAATAGTCATGGAGTTTCCTGAGGATTCATTAGTCAATAGTTGTAAAGCACTTCATATGGTACCTAGTAAATTGTAAGCACTCTTTAAATATTGGTACTCATTAGTTCCCATGTCATTGAGCACTGTCGAGACAGTGTCCATGCATGATGTCATCTAATCCTCACTAAAATAGGTCCTCTAATTCTCATTTTATATGTAAAGAAAGTGAGGCTTAAACAGCTTATGTGGAACCATGGCTCAAACTAGTCAGTCTGATTCTAGTGTTAGCACTAAAATGTGCAACATTTAGGGATGAGAAAGATGATGTACACCTCTGCTTTAAATAATAGGTTGCCATTACGCATTAGAATCCACAGAAATATACATCTTAAGCTACAGTTATTAGAGAACTACAGTTTCAAAATACAAGTGCTGCAAATATTTTTCATTTCCCACAAGCGGCCCAACAAAACACTGTAAGGTTCGTCTAACAATGTATGACGATCTAAATTAATAATGATGACACAAAACAAGCTGCCGTTTATATTTAACAAGTATGAATAGCAGCCTGTGAAGAAGCGCAACCAACAGACCGCTCTGATGATGCATAATAACTAGTTGTCCTTCCAGAGCTGGGCGGAGTGCAGCCCCCTGGTTGCAGCCATGCCTGGGAAACCCCTAAGACCACCTGACTTCGGGCTCAGCACCAGCTCCAGCCTCCCACGACCTCCAGGACTGGATAATTTCAGTTTCTAAAGGCTAAAATTTAGTATCCCTTAATGATTCATGTAAAAGGTAGAAATACATGGCATTCGCTAGTGGAAAGGAAAGGCGGGAGGGAGGGAAAACCTATGGAAATTTTCATTATCCACCAATAAAAACTGACGAAAGGATATTATTCTCCAATTTTTTTTTTTTTAACCTTTCCTCTCAAAGTCTAAGGTACAATCCTGACTATGTTTGTCTTTTCTTCCTGCTGGAGCTCATGAACTCTCTGAGGCCATGGTCACCCCAGGAGAAATCCCATCTGGCTTTATCTTAAGATTCTCTCACTTACACTTCACCAACCAATTAGCAATTTATAATTAAGTCAGAGTGGAAATTCCTCAGTCCTTGCCCCCTGTGAGATGAAATGACCAGAAATGCAAGGCCAAAGCATGTCAAGCTTTCCAACTTTCAGCCAGATAAAGCTTGCAGCAAGCCTCTGAGAGGGGATGTGAGCCCCAGGACTACAATACCCTACCTCGCAGCCAGTTTGTGACCTGGACAGGACAGACATGCGGCCACTTCATTTGAAGACTCACGTGGCTCTTCCTACATCTTTATTTACATTTTCACCCTGCGCTCCAGTTTCCCCTCTCAAGCCCTTTGATTCCCATGAGTATGTCTGTCTTTTCTTTATTTTCTTTTATTACAAATTACTGTCCCCACATAATAGGTATATTCCCTTCATTTTAGCATGTGCCAATAGTGAATTCCATCCCAGGGCTCACTCATTTTAAAATATCATATCTACCACCTTTGTCCTTAGTTTCTTTTATCTGCTCATTTGTATGGAGATTCTGAGATCATAATTCCCATCCTCCTTTAAAACTGCAGTTTCCTATAAGCCCCCAAACACATTCTACGCTTCCATTCTTCTCTCCGAGTCACTCTCATTATCATCCAAAGCAATTATTTTCGTGAATGTTTCTCCCTTCTTATCTGTATTAGTTTCCCAGGGCTGCTTTAAGAAACTCCCACAAACCTGGTAGCCTTAAATGAGAGAAATGAATTGTCTTGCATTTCTGAAGGCTAGAAGTACAAAATCCAGATGTCTACAAGGCTGGTTCCTCCTGCAGGATGTGAAGGGCAGCCTGTCCTGTGCCTCTCCGAGCTTCTGATGGCTGCTGGCAAGCCTTGGTTTTCTTGGTTTACCTTGGTTTGTACAGGCAGCACTCAATCTCTGCCTCCGTCTTCACATAGCCATCTTTTCCCTCTGCACCTCTCTGTGTCTTCACATGGCCTTGTTATAAGGACAGCAGGCATTGGATTTAGGGCTACCCTAGCTCATCCTAACTAATACATCCACAAAGATCCTATTTCCAAATAAAATCACATTCGGTGGTACCAGAGTTAAGATGCCCACATACCTTTTGGAGGAAACACCCTTCAACCCCCACTACCATTTATGTTCACCTGTGATGTCTTCAGAACAAATCACCGGGCCTTCAGTCTCAGGGATGGAGCCAGCCAGCCCAAGCAGTCATCCTCCCCTCCCGCTTAGCTCAGGATACCAATCCCAGGATTCAGCCCCGTCTGCACAGCCCGCCTGCCCCTCCTGAGCCCGCCACTCCCTGCTAAGGTTACAATGTGTCTCTGAAGAAACAATGAAAACCCACCTTTCTGGAGACTGCCCCTTAATGGTGCTGTTCTTCCACTCAGGATTACAATAAACTGCAGCCAGCCCTTAGTCATACCCCAGATACACCCACCATGCTCCATTCGGCCAGATTGGGGGGTAAGAGTGAACACTCTTATCGGAAGAGCTGGCTGTAGATAAATCCTAGCTCTGCCACTTACCAGCTGTATGACTATGAACAAAATACTTTTAACCTCTTTTTGCCTCAAGAAAATGAAGTTATTAATGGTACTAGTCATTGGGATTATTATGAACCTCAGAAAGAATTATATAAAATGTTTAGCTTGATGTCTTTTATGGGCTGAATTGTGTCCCCCCAAAAGTCATATGTTGAAGCATTAACCCTCCAGTACCTCAGTATTTGACTGTATTTGGAGATAGGGCCTTTAAAGAGGTGATTAAGTTAAAACGAGGCTGTTAGGGGGTGCCCTAATCCAATCCAATAAGAAGAAGAAATTTGGAGGCACAGGCAAATTTCAAGTATACAATATACTATTATAATATTAACTATAGTCACCATGCTGTACAATAGGTCTCCAGAATTTATTCATTCTACAGTACTGAAATTTATATCCTTTGATCAACATCTCTCCATTTCCCCCACCCCCAAAATCTGGCAATCACCATTCTGCTCTCTGCTTCCATGAGACTGACATTTTTAGATCCAACCTATCAGTGAGATCACATAGTATTTGTCTTTCTCTGTCCGGCTTATTTCACTTAGCACAATACCCGCTAGGTTCATCCATACTAAAGGCAAGATTTCCTTCTTTTTTAAGGCTGAATAATATTCCATTGAATATATGTACCACATTTTCTTTGCCATTTATCCTGCAATAGACAGATGGTTTCCATATCTTGGCTATTGTAAATAATGCTGCAATGAACATGGAGGTGCAGATGTCTCCTCAAGATACTGATTTCATTTCCTTTGGATATTTTTTATATACACCTAGAAGTGAGATTATATGGTAGCTCCATCTTTAATTTCTTGAGGAACCTCCATACTGTTTCCCATAGTGGCTGCACCAATTTACATTCCCACCAACAGTGTACAAGGGTCTAATTTCTCCACATCCTCACCAGCATTTCTTATCTTCGGTCTTTCTAATAATGGCCATTGTAACATGTGTGAGGTGACGTGCCATTGTGGTTCTGAGTTGTATTTCCCTGGTGATCAGTGACATTGAGTACCTCTTCATATACATGTTGGCCATTTGTAAGTATTTTTTGGAGAAACATCTATTCCTATCTTTCATCCATTTTTAAATCAGGGTATTTGGTTTTTTTGTTGTTGTTTGAGTTCTCTGTATATTTTGGATATTAACCCCTTATCAGGTGTATGGTTCACTGTGCTTACCTTCCCCCTCCATCTATTAAAATCCAAATGTATTTCAAAGCTTGGCCAAAATTCTAGTTCCCAGATGAAAGCTTCCGCTGGGAGTCATCTGCCCTTCCTCTGCAACATCCCAGAGACCGGGAAACAGAGTCTGGATCGCCTCAATTTGCCTTCTCTGTGTACAGGGCTCCCCAGGTCAATTTTTTCAGAATGAAGTGAAGTAAACAGAAAGCTGCAGTCTGGAGTAGAGATGGGGGAATGCCAAGACACTGTCTACTCAGGGCCGGCCGAGTGGCGCGGTGGTTAAGCGCTGGCTTGGGAAGCCAGCGGCCCTGGTTCGGGTCCCACATATGAGGGCCAGTGACACTGCTCTCAAAAAAAAAAAAAAAAGAAAGATTACTCTAGACGCTGTGCCAAATGCTTTCCCTGCGGTATACAACAGGATCAGTGTACAGGAAACTCTTGGTTTAGAATCCAGTACAGGGTAAGCATGTATAACAATAAATGATGGCTGCTGTTTAAGACAATGTCGTTGTTACAGTCTATGGCCAGATGGATTAACAGGTTTTTTATTTATCAGGAAGTTGAAGCACTAGCTTTGTTCCCCACCAGCTGTATGACCTTGGCTAAATTTTTGAAGCCTCTCAGTCTTCACTTGTCTGATCTTCCAAACATGAATAACAATCTCTGTTCCCCAAGGTCGTTGGGAGACCCAAGTGGCATCTTGTGTGTGTGGGGATGACATTACTGATAACTGTCTTCATCACAGGATTATTTGCTACCCCCATTCCCACAGTAAAAACGGCCATGACAATGTTTCAGAGAAGAGGAGAAATATACCAGCTTCCCCACCCCTTGGGTAAGTACTCAGTGGCAAACTATTATTCCATGCTATGTCATCCCAGAGCTCTCTAAGCCTTGTAAACTTAAAATTCAGAGGACACCAATATAAGCTACACCCTAGGAAGGTCAACCAAATGGTGAGTGGGTCAAAGGCATTTAGCAATCTATCTGTCACCTCCAGGCACTGTCACACCATTCTGGCTGCAAGGAGGGACAGTCTAGTTAGGAGGTAGTTGCAAAGACAGTGAGTGACACAATAGGCTTCACCAAACAATAGTTGGACAGAGGAGGGGTGAGTAGAAAGGGAATTTCAGAGACACAAGAAATGTACTTAAATGTGCCTGCTTAAACGTCACATCCCCTGAAGCGTTTCTTGACCATGCTGTCTAAAATAGCCCACCTCTCCCCCTTTAATCCAGTTCTGTGTCTCAGCTTCCCTTTATAAAATGAAAGGTAACAATTATACATCTTTTAGGATGGTGGTAAGGATTAAATGCATCATACAAGTAAACGCAACAAGTGTGGCACCAAGTACGTAGTTAATAAATGTTAGCTTTTATCAATATTATTACTACTACTATTTTTATCTAATTGCTATTTCATCTTAGCATGTGTGATATTCTGAAAGCATTATCTTGGTTATCTACTTATTTACAAAGTTGTTATCTGACTTCCCCACTAGATCTTACCCTCTCCAAGGAGAGACCTAGGTTATCTCCCCATTAAATGCTTCATATCAGTTGGTTGATGAATGAATCATTCAGTGAATGAATGAGTGAAAAGGCAACCACACTCATTAGACTCACCTCTCATACCTTAACAACATATTTGTGGGACATGGTTTCCTACCTAAAAATTAGGCATGAAGAAATAGTGACACACAAAAAAAATTGAGCGACCTGTCCACAGAGGAATGTGGGTGAGCAGTAGGTGGGCTCTATGCCACGCACCACCGTTCACTGATGGATTCATTCACTTTTCTGCTCATTCATTCCACAAATGCATGGTAAGTTCCTGCTCTGGACCATGCACTGGGCTCCCCAGCCCCATTTACAATGGGGAGCTGTCTTTAATCCTGGACTGCTTCCCAGTTTTATAAACTCAGTCTACCCATAGGACAGCCAGACTCAGAGCCCACCAGAGCCAGCCTCACAGTGAGGCGGCGGCAGGGGTCACAACCCCCCGCCCCCCAGAGCAGGCACTGAAGCTCCTAGAGCATGGGTGGGTCTATTCTCCCTGTGACACTGATTTCCTCACAGATGACTGTCATAGCCAGAATTAAATTGTCCCCAGGACAAGGACATCTGGGTTCAGTTTTGTCAGCCTGCAAGCACAGCTTTGCAGCTTTGTTTGTTCCAATGGGGTGGGGGTGCAGGGTGTTGATAAGCATCACCCACAATCAGGACTTGCCATCCATGACTTACGGTCATTTCCTAATCAGTCATCACATTTTATTTGCGCTTAATGCTGACCTATTGTATTTAACGCCACATTCCAGCGAGAAGCTACTGCTGCGTTTATTGTGGGGAACCGGCCAGCTCTTGTGCTTACTGCTGCAGCAAGCAAAAGAAACTTAGATTTTGAGGATGTTTTCCCCTGTGTTATCTAAGAGTTTTTGCTTTGTTCAAAGATTGCCTCCTCTCTTCCCTCTTTCCTTCCATGGTGCCAAGACAACAGGAATGACCTACAGCAGCTCTCTATCCAGCTCTATACCTAGGCTGTGATCCTGCTCACCCACCCCTCCAGTACACGCACGCACACACACACACACACGCGTGCCTGCACACGCAAGCGTGCTCGCACACACGCGCGCACACACGTGCACACAAGCACACACACGCGTGCCTGCACACACATGCGTGCTCACACACGCACGCGCGCGTGCACACGTGCACAGAAGCACACGCACGCGTGCCTGCACACACACGCGTGCTCACACACATGCACACACTAGCCAACAGAACACTGTGTGACCTTGGGCCAGTCATAGTCCTCTAAGCCTCAGTTTCATCAACTATAAAATGAGGACATTCGACTAGATTATTCCTGTCTGTTCCGAAACTTCACAATTCTAATTTTCCACGACTCTGAGGTTAAAGTCATAAATTGCCAGAGATGGAAGACACGTTTAGAAATAACTCGCTATAACATCCCCGTATTTCAGTCATTTTAGTGCCACTTCATCATTTTGGCCACATCCACATACCATGTATCCTATTATTTACTCAACTATTTTCCTTTAAATTGACTTTTTACTTAAATGCACGCATTTAAAAGGGATACCTTACCACTGCCATAAACAGAAAACCAGAGTCATTTGCCTCGAATAGAATCATAAGTAGAGGAAAATAAAACGACCTAAGAAAATTCTAGCTGGGTGCTACTGCCCGCCCAAGGGCCCCAGCCTGCTGCTCGCCCCTCTTCGTTGAGATGGCATCATAGCAAGTGTTGGAATATCCTGAAGTCATGCTACACCAAAGGACACTTTCTCCTTGCCCTACTCAGCATTGAAGAGGGCCACAACTCTCTTCCAAGCAGGTTGGTATTATTCAATACAGAGGCTGGACGCCCCCGGAGATAACTCCCAAAACTTCACTCTGGGAAAATGTCTACTGTCTTTCGTTCACTGTTGCCATTAGTCCACTCAAAGCTTCAAATTGTCCTCTTCTGCATCTTCACCATCACCTCGCCTGTGGGCGTTGCCAGGAAGCTGGGATGAGAAAAATAGGAACACTCAGAAACACACACACACACATTCACACACTCACTCTACATACACACACATACACACTCTACACACAATACATGCACGCACACACACACTCACACTACACACTCACACTCATACACACACTCACACACTCTCAC
The DNA here is from genome assembly GCA_033961575.1 of Aselliscus stoliczkanus. Lineage (NCBI taxonomy): Eukaryota > Metazoa > Chordata > Mammalia > Chiroptera > Hipposideridae > Aselliscus > Aselliscus stoliczkanus. Next base: position 135,847,242 of record CM066734.1, read on the forward strand.
TCACTCACTTATGCACTCACAAACACTCACAATTCACACACTCACACTCATACACACTCACACATTCACATACTCACACGCATACAGACACACTCACACACACACTCACACACGCGCACACACACTCCTCCAAAAGAATTCTGTAAACGGCACTTCCCGGGTCCACCGCTCTAGGAAGCTCCGAACTTGGGCATGCTCAGCATTACTTCCCTTTCTAAGAAAACCAGCTTCCACTGGACACTTGGGGAGCAACTGAGGTGGCTCCTCTTTCCTCTCTTTATAGACACTATGTGGACAGGGTGGTGCACGTGTGACAGCAGGCACAAAGACTGGGCGGAGGAGAGGGCTGGGGAGACAAGAAAGAGAGCAGCCGGGGAGGCACCCCCTTCCTTTTATTGAGTATAGTGTAGGGGGAAATATTTCAGTGTTTCAGCTTTGGATGCAGTCTGGCGTCCAATTCCAATTCCATCATTTTGCGGCAACATAAACTTGGGGTACTTGCTCATCTCCTCCTTCACAAAACGGCTCTAGCGACACATACTTCTCTGTGTCATGAAGACGTAAGGCGTTATGGCAGGTACAGTGCCAGCCAGCCAGGCACACAGATAAACACCCAGCACTCATTCTTTCTTCATTTTAGCTGGGTTTTTTGTTTTGTTTTGTTATTTGACCCCATTCATGGAGGGCCAAAATCCTCCCTGTTTTATTTGTTTGTTTGATTGTCTGTTTTGCCTTCCAAAACCTGAGTCTCATCTGCAAAGTGAGAGAGAGAGAGAGAGAGAGAGAGAGAGAGAGATGAATTTTCATAATGTAAAGGTTTTTTCTATGACTTGATTATGGAAAGTGATGCATGGGAGCTGAGTGGAATGACAAGAAGTGGGCAGAGAGGGGAAGGAAGAAAGACCTCTTCATATCAGCAAACCAAATAATCAGTCACTTTTGAATAATCATTAAGTAGCCTACTGGAAGCCTCACGTCCCCAAAAGATTTTTGGGACAAGAGAATAATAACCTGAATCTAGAAAATGTGGTGCATTTTGTGCACAGATTTGAATTAGAGAATTCCTGGATGGTTTTGCATATGAAGTTGGGGAGGTGGGGAGAGACAAAGGAGAACAGAGAAACACCTCCCCCTGCTGCCTGGCTGGTGAATAGCAGCATAGATGGAAAAGAGGATGACCACTCAAATCCTAAATAAAGGTTTGCAAAGGGTTCACTATGTAGAGTTACTTACTCGAACTTCGTGGAATGCGTTTTTCCATCTGAAGCTACCTTCCCAGGTTGTAAAAATGAGCGTTGAACAGAGGCTTGCTCTCCAGTAATTATCTTCACGGAGCAATTTGTTATTTATTTCTTGATTTGAGCAGGAAATACATTGACATGATTTTAAAATCAAAACGATGTAAAAGTTGTAAATTGAACAAGCTCATCCCTTGTTTCTGTTTCTGTCCTCCTTACCCAGACTCAGACCCTGTTATTAGGTTTTTATGTAAACACAAGCAATTGTGACTCTAGAAGCTTCCCCTTTCCTCCTTTCTTATACAATAGTTAGCTACTCAACCCTCTACTGCTTTTGGCATGGACACCCTATCTTGGAGATCCTCCCATTTCAGGACAGAGTAATTTCTCTTGTTTTTTTCTTCAGGAAGCATTTTAAATGGGGAAAGAATACATTGCCCATTGAGAAACCATATAAGTTAGTTAAATTATCGCAAGAGGTAAACGAGTTAATATGTTTAATGTAGAAATCAGCTTCTTCGGCCCACAGGACCTACAAACACTGTCCCTGTCCCTTTGTCATAAACTTGTGCCCTGCCTATATTTTTATTCTGGTGAGCCTGCTGATTAAAATCTCTGGCCTTGGCATCCACTGTATTCTGTGCCAGCACAGAGCTTTGTCGTAACTGAACTTTAGAAGCTGGTGCTCGGAATTAAAAGGGCTTAATGCCACCATGATTTCTATTAAAACACTCAGGGTGATGGAAGAAGCCTTTTGCTTCTGCTGAAATGTTCTTGTAAAGGGCAAAATGGAAAATACAAACTCCACTGCCTTTTTCTGCTTGGATACCTCAGCCATCAGCACCTCCTGAAAATGGCAGGGCTGCCAGCTCTGCATGGAAGCCAGGTTTGGCTTAGTGGGTGCAAAAGAGTTTAAAAAAAAGAAAAAACGGTGTTTTCCAGTGCGGCCAATGAGCCAGTGAGACTGTCAAGGTCAAAGAAAAATTCAATTATCCATAGCAAACACTGGGCCGTACAATTAAATTATGCCAGTTAGGAAAACATTTGATCTTCTGCAACTGGCTTTTCCAGAAAATTCACCTTCGGATTCAGCCACTCATCAGCATCCAGCTGACCCATTTCCTTCTGTCGTCCAGCGAGCTGCAACTTGTCTATAATGAACACATCAATGCCCACCCACATGCCCTGGGTCCAGCCTATAGAGTTCACTCACCGTTTTAGTGGGAGTGCCCATGCACACAGATACTTTATCATCAAGGACCTGCTTCTCTCTACCTGAAGACTTTTTGGGGCTCCAAAAGGATGCCCTGGACAGTCCAGGCAACAAGGCAGGACAGAAGGGCCAAGAAGTTAAGGTCCTGATGAGCAACCCTCAACCAATGAGGGATGGGAATTGGTAGATAAATATCCAGCCCTTTTGTCTCTTGCCAAGGCAAGTGTGTCGCACCCACACTCTCAGAGGCACACCAGTGCAATCTAGCCCCAGGAGCTCACAGTGGTGACCCACTCATTAACCCATTACTTACTGGCTTTTTTCTCTTCTCCACCTTCTTGCCTTCTTCCTAGGATCACCTCCTATGACAGTCTGGGTCCATTCAGGTGACAGAAACCACACAGTAACTTAAACAGAGGAAGTTTAATACAAAGAATTGTTAACTATGATACAGAGTATCTGTAAGATACAAGGAAACTCTATAGGGCAGAATTTAGATGGGTACCCACGGAATGATAAACATGGGAGGGTTCCAGACACCTTTGGAGCAGATGTGGTTCTGCCCATCAATAGCAGAGAAGGCTTCTGCTTTGGTCAGGCTGGAGCTGGTTTGGGGGTGTTGCAAACACAAGAGGCCACCCTCCAGAGTGCATGTGAAAGAACAATCAACTAGCAACGGGTCTTGGGGTGTAAAGTCAGGAGCTGACAGAGCAGGTGTCCTTTGGAGACTTTGAGCTGTGCTGTAAACTCTGGTTTCCTTGTTGAGGGGGCTGAGCAAAGGTCGCCATGATGCTGAGGCTGCAAAGTTGCTGAAGGACCACGTTTTGGCCTATGGCTGGGGCAGGCTCCAGTGAATGTCCTCACATCCATAACTGAGGCCCATCTTGGCACAGAAATGGTGGGGAATCTACTTCCTCCTGCAATATATTCCCCCCAGCGCCCTCCACTGAGAAAGCTTACATTAACATCCTGCTCATGTGAAAGGAGAACTACTGTACATAAAGGAATTCCTTTATCACAGAGCACATATTCAAGGGTGCATCAGATCAGAGAGGCAATAAATTGATGGCAAATACTCCTCCCAAATAAAATACTTGCACCCAAATCCTCATCTCAGGGTCTGCTTTTGAAAGAACCCAAATCAAGAGAATGCCTATCAGACCTGATTTCAATCTTGGGCTCTGTGTGACTCCAAGGAAGAGCTGTCATAGCTCAGAATCTCCACTTTCTCTTCTGTAAAATGGAGGTAATAATAAATAATACCCACCTCACAAGGTGTTGAGAGAATGAAAAAAGAGAGCATTTGCAAAGCACCTGGTACAATATAAGTGCTCCCAAATTCACAATCTTTCTTTTTCCCTACTTTTCAAACTAAATTGCAGCCCCGAGGTTGTTTACTTAGTATCAGGGTGCTCTGAGCTACTTAGCCCAAGACATTTTATCCTGGAAAGTAGCTCAAGACAGCTTTGGTAGGGAAAGGATTAGAAGGATACTTTGTCCTGGAAAGCAACTATCTGAAGTATTGGAAACAAAAGATAAAGATTAACAAGTGCTTCTCTGCAGAGAAAAGTTCAGATAGAGAATTTCTTCAGCAATATGATACATCAATTTCTGTTGGCACTTAAATGACCTTTAAAGGGGTATAATTATAGCTACCATGCTTTGAGATCTCACTATGTGCCAGGAATTTATGGTCAAAATCTTGCTTAATCCTCAAAAATCTTTAAAGTAAATGCTATTTTTAAATCTCAATTTTGCAAATAATGAAACAGGGATTCAGAAAAAAATAAGCAGTTTGCTTAAAGTCAGAGGCAGGATTTGGATCCAAGTCTACTTGACTCAAAGTCCCAGCTCCAACTGCTATGATAGACAGAATCCTGACTCAGGGCAAGGAGTGAGGAGACTGTGATCCCCGCTTAAGCATTAAGTCCTTGTGTGATCCAGAAAGTTCTTCCTTTCCCAAGGAAATGATTGATTCCCTCATCTTGAAAATACGGGAGTTGAGTTAGAACCATAGTTCTCATTGGGGTGGTACCACCCCCACGGATATTTGGAAATTTGTGGGGATGGTTGGCACTGTGATAAGAGGACACTTACTGGCATTTCACGGTTGAAGTCCAAGAAGAATAGACGTCCTTTGTGATGCTTGGGACAGTTCTGTCCAGTGAGAAATATGCTTCATGCCACATATATCCCACAGAACATTCCTGTAGTTGAAAAAGTTATCTGAACCTAGAGCCCAACTCCATTTTACATATAAAAAGAAAGAATTCTTATACAGTTTTAACATACAATAAATTTTCCAAAGCCAACTGAGGGAATATTGTATTTTCTTTTATGAGAAATTTTACCAAGAGTCAGTCACCACTTGGAAAACCATATGTCCAGCAACAGTGCAGCCCATGACAGGAGCTAGCTAACTGTCACACCTTTCTTGTCCCACCCTGCAGGTGTACTGATCGAATGGATAGTTGCAAGTATCTGTGTATTTCAGCATGCCTTCTAAGGAAGTCGTCTGCCAGCATTTATAGATTGAAACACTGATTACTTGACAATGCATTATTTTCCTTTTCTTTTTTCCTTTCTAGAATAGTTGGGACACCACATTGATTAAAAAGAAAATACAGGGCCGGCCGAGTGGCGCAGTGGTTAAGAGTTGGTTTTGAGATGCCAGCAGCCCCGGTTCGGTCCAACATATGAGGGCCAGTGACACTGCCCTCTACAGCTAACAGCTCCACCTGGAGCTGGGCTGTACGAGACCCAGTGACGGTGTAGGCTGCAGCCCCTGCTGCAGTGGGCTGCCATAGGCTACAGTGAGTGGCCGGCAGCCAGTGCAAGCGGCCAATAGCCATGGTGAGCGACCATCCAGAGGCCGGAGACCTATCTGTCTCATCCAGGAAGAGCGCAATGACGATACCAACATGGGCCAGTGAAGCAACATCCTCCGCAACTAGACTAAAGAACAAAAAGACAGCAACTTGTCTGCTCCCCTCCCCCAATTCCCCAATAAAAATCTTTAAAAAAAAAAAAAAAGTAAAGAAAATACAGGTTGTATTACCTGTGAACTTTACTTCAAGGTATTCAAGGAGGCATTATAAAGTATTTGTTTTGAAAAGTGACTGTAGGCACAGGGAGAGAGGTTCTGGCCTCACTGGTCACTGAAACAGGACATTGCCAATCCAATGCCAAGAACCATGATGCACAACATGCAAATATTTTCATCTACTCAGAAGTGCCTCATTAGCACTGACTCTGAGCCAGACACAGCTGTGGGTTCTGGGGGTGCAGCAAAGACTGAGGAGACCTGAGCCCCTGACTCTGCGGAGCTTCCACTGGAAAAAGCAAAAGCTCTCATCTACCAAAGTTAATATTCACCTCACCTATGGCCTGGCAATCCCCCTATTAGGTACATACTCAAGACGGTAAGGGCATATGTGCACCCAAACACATTGCAAAAATGTTGATAGCAGCTTCATTCATAATAACCAAAAACTGCCAACATTCCAAATGTCTGCCAAGAGAATAAATAAATTGTGGTGTCTTTATACAATGGACTTTTTTAAAAGGACAAACTACTAATACAACCACATGGATCAGTCTCACAGACATTATATTGAACAAAGAAGCAAGACACAAAGGTGAAATGACTATGTAATGCCATTTATGTGAAGTTAAAGAACAAAGTTAATCAGTGGTGATAAATATTAGAATAGTAGTCATCTCTTGGCAGAGAGGTTATTGATTAGGAAAGTTCACAAACGAACCTTCTAGAAAGGTAAGAAAATTCTGTATCTCAGTCTAACTGATGGCTATACAGGTGTATTTAAATTACCCAGGTATAATTCAAAGTTCATCAAGCTGAACACTTAAGATGAGTACAAATCTTAAAGTACTTAATTATACCTCATTAAAAAACCAACAAACAAACAAAAAAAACTCTACTTGAACACCCGCAGTTTAAAAAAATTAGTAATTGCAAACAACAGGCCTCTGAAATCAGACAAATCTGGGTTCAAATCTCATTTCTACCACTTCCCACTTTGTAAGACCTTCAGAAACTTACTTAGTTTGCCTGAGCCTCCATTTCCTCATTTATAAAATGAGAGTAATAATTCATTCCTCTTCAGTTTGTTGAGATGAGTAAAGACATAACATATGTAAAAGTGTCTGCCACTGTCCTTATGCTCAATAGCTATTCGTTTCTTCTCCAGGAATTTCACACTCCATTAGCTTTGACTTCCCCAAAGCTGGGCTTGTGTCAGTGATGGCAAATGTGGGACAGTGTCCCCCACTGCCCCCTCCTGAGCCTGAGGACATAGCTAATCAACGATGACACTCTTCTCTGCTGACCCTTAAAATCCATTTCCACACAGTTCTCCCTGAAGCTGCACACTCCGTGAAAGCTGGCACATGAAATAAAGCCTATGAGCCATCCTGACCTATGTCGTATTCATCTTTGCCTTGTCTGTAACATCTAGTACAAAGATTTGTTGAACGTGTGCAAAATGATGAAGGAACTGATATTCATTTAGCATCTAATATTCAACACACTCAGGATAGGGTTCAATACCTCCAAAATCCTCACGACATTCCTGTTAGAGAAGCATAATTCTTGCTGAATGGTCAAAGAAAGTGATATCAAAGCTTATTTAAGTTAGGAACACCAGTCCATAGATCATAGGTAGGCTAGGCCAATTTCAAATCCACGTCTGTCACCCCAACACCCAAGGTCTGTCTGCCATGACACGCCACGCTTCACCAACTATGGACATCCAATGCATGTCCAACATTAGATAGCAGACAATTATGGACAAATCACCCAGAATCCAGAACAAGGAAAATAGACATGCATTATTCCATTAGGAGTGAGTTAAAAAGAGAATATAGGAAATGATTTTATGCCAAGGAGTAAATAAAAATAAATGAGGTCTGATGGTTAAAAAAGAGCAAGACAGAATCAACAGTCGCTAGACTAACTTTATTGGCTGCTAATTCTACAGGTTTGCTTTCTCAGATACAAGCACATTAGGTACTCTGCTAATGGAGCAGAGGGCGCCTTGGCCAATCCCAAGTGAAGGGCAGCAGACACACTCTCTGCAGAGCCCGGCCTGTTTTTCTTGCTTTCCATTTGGCCTGCTTTCCTGTTGGTGTCATGGACCTCATCAGAGGCCGGAAATGGGAAAACAGAGCTGCACCCTAACGAAACAGAGCTCCCTGCTGGGGAGGATAGAGAGGGCCCAGTGAGCATAGACCCCATGTGTGTCAGGGCTACTGTTTTGAATCTGAAAATACATGTTGTAATGACCTCTCTCCTGAGGAGGGAGAAGAAACAGAAGACAAAATGGGGAGAGGGAAGAATGTCAGAACCCTGAGGCCTGCAGAGGCCATTTTGTCCATTTTCCCAAATGTCAATCATCGTCACCATATGCCCATACCACCTGACTTACTCTCTTTATAAATAAGCTCACTTATTTAACTACATTGAGCCTCATCCTCAGCAATAAATCAATGAAATCATATACTGGATGTACTAGTTATGTTTTTCCTTAGATGTTAAATCAAATAATGGTAACTACAAAAATTAAAAATATTCACCCAAAACCACCATGAGATATCATTACCTCACACCTGTCAGAATGGCTATTATCAAAAAGACAAATAATAACAAGTGTTGGCGAGAATGTGGAGGAAAAGGAACCCTCACGCACTGTTGGTGGGATTGTAAATTGGTGCAGCCACTGTGGAACAGTATGGAGGCTCCTCAAAAAATTAAAAATAGAATTACCACATGATCCAGCAATTCTACTTCTGGATATTTCTCCAAAAGACACAAAAACACTAACTCAAAAAGATCTGCACCCCCATGTTCATTACAGCATTATTTGTAATGGCCAAGACATGAAAACAACCTAAGTGTCCATCAGTGGATGAATGGTTAAAGTAAATTATATATAAAGTAAAAAAAATAAATAAATAAATAATATATATATATATATATATATATATATATATATATATATATATATATATAAAATTCAGCCATAAAAAAGAACAAACTTCTGCCATTTGCAACAACATGGGTGGACCTTGAGGGTATTATGCTAAGTGAAATAAGTCAGACAGAGGAAAATAAATGTTGTATGTTAAGATGGTCAAAAGGCACAATTTTCTGGTTCTAAAATAAATAAGTCCTGGGGAATAAAACATGCAGCATTGTGATTACAGTTAATAATATTGTGCTGTATATTTGAAAGTTACTTAGAGAGTAGATCTAACATGTTCTCATCACAGACACACACAAAAAATTGTCATCATTTTTGGTGATGGATATGAGGCCAGGTGCTGTGAAGGAAAAGAAGAATCTTCAAGAGGAGGTTCACCAAGAGGGCAAGTGTTGACTAGGTTGCTGTAGCAGAGTGCTGGTTTTGGGCAGTGAGGAGATGATGCTATAACTCATGATACTGTTCACTGGGTGCAGGCTGTGTCTTAGGAAATAGAGTTGCTTTCGTATGAAGTAAAAGAACTGACATCTGATGGGCCATGGCCCTGGCAACCCAGGCCAATTGGAGAGGAATGTCCTGAACCAGGGGAACCCATAAGAAAGACCATCATCCACTGTTCTGAGGAACCACCGCAAGGGCTGGCATTTCTTCTGACCACAGGGATTCTCAGCTTCCAAAGGGGTCAAGCTTCCAGGTATTCTTCTCACCTGTGGGGCACCAATGGGAGTGCCCAGGCATCTCATGAAAGACCCCTGAAGACAAGGGGTGTGGGTGAGGGAGACTGCAGTCACAAAGTAGCTGTCAGCAAAGGGGACTCATTTTGTATTTAGATGAGCTATTAGGCCTAGGGACTTCCAGGTTATAAGTATATGGGCTGAGGCTTAGAGAGGCTTATTAAGGAGACCTTAGCAATTCTTAACCCTCACTGCACACTACAGGGCAGCTTCTAAAACAGACAGATGCTGGGACTGAAACCCAGTTCAACTGAATCAGTCTTCTTGAGTGGGGCCAAGGAATCAATTATTTTTTAATCTAATGTGCAGCCAGGCTGTGAAGTACAGGACTAATCCAAGATACATATTGGGTTGTCAAAAAGTCATGACGTATTTCTTCGATGTTTTTCATTGCAAAAATGCTTCATAACTTTGCCGACAACCTGATAGATGAGAGATAGACAGATAGATAGATAGATAGATAGATAGATAGATAGATAGATAGATAGATAGACAGACAGACAGACAGAGAGATAGATGCCCACATTTTATGGATTAGGAAACTGAGGGTTAGAAATTTGAATGAGTAGCCCAAGGTCATTCAGCTGGATGACTAGCAGAATCATATGTCAAATCCAGCTCTATCTCATTGCTGACCCCATATTAATTTTACTTTATCATGTTGCCTTGAAGATTCTGGAGAATGAGGAAAAAAGAACCAAGACAGACAAAAGAGAACTGAAAGACTACCTGTTAAAAACATTCTTGCAGTGAATAAAAGGGAGATATTGCGCAGACACACAAAGTACTCCTCCTGCATGCCAATGAAAAGCCATCCAGGCTAAATCAACATATTTAAAGAAAGGTTTCTTCCCCCCCCACTTATTTCTAGCTGAAAATATTGTCCAGCTTGATATATTTCAGGTATCACTGGGAGGCAGGCACTGAATGACAGTCTGGTGTGCCTTCGAATGCAAGGTAATCACACCTGTGCCTGGCCTCCCAGAGGCATGGAGCAGAGAGAGAGAGACAGAGACAGAGAGAGAGAGAGAGAGAGAGAGAGAGAGAGAGAGAGAGAGAGAGAGAGCGCCACCTTGTGGGGGAGATGGAGCTAGCCAGACTGGTTCCCAGGGTTCAGACTTCACCAGAGATGCCGCCTCCTGGAACCAGCACCTTAAAAGTGACTCCAGGGCAGGAGCCCTCTGAGTGTCTGTGAATATCTAGTAAATCAGACAATTTCAATTACAAAGTTTATTGAACGTTTACAATGCATTGAGTCCTAAGCAAAGCCTTCCATGGGCACCCTCCTCCTGACACACACACACACACACACACACACACACACACACACACACACTATGAGGTGGGCAATATTCTCCTTGTTATGATCATGAGGAAACAGGTCTAGAATCATGGATAATTCACCAGGCCAAGTCACAGAGCAAGCAGTAAAAGAGCAAGGACTCAATGCTGGGGAGTTATAGTGATCCTCATTTGCTACCAGGAATGTGGGGTCTGTTGGACTACCGAACTCTTGGCAGTGTATGTGACAGGAAAGACTGCAGGCAGGAAATGCCAGCCAAAAACTTCTCCTGGCAACTGTCTTACTGTCTTCCCATGTCCTCAGCTTGTTCTGTAACTAGGCAGGAAAAAAGGGTGAACCTGAGGGGCACTTGCAATGGTATACCACTAAGTGTTTAAAATTGGCTCTATTGGGAAAGAAGGTCCAAGATGGAGGATTAGGTAAACACTATGTCTCTTGCCTCCCATGATCACACCAAAATTACAAATAAACTATAGACCAATCAACCTCAAGAATCATCTGAAAATTAGCTGAACAGAAATCCTATACCTAAGCATATAAAGAAGAGACCGCATCGAGACTGGTAAGAGGGGCAAAGATGCGAAATGGCTGACCCCAAAGATAGTGGTTGAACACCAGAAGGGACACCTCAGTGACAGAAGTCCCCACAGAAGAGGGAGAGGTCCCAGCCCCACACCAGCCCAGGGGTCCTGTGACAGGAAGAGGAGTTCCCATAACATTTGGCAGTGAAAATCAACAAGGACTCTGTCTGTCCACCTCAATGAAAAGTAAAGTGGCTGGAAACCCAGATGCCCACTGAAAGGGCCCTTACACAGACTCATTCACTTGCAAACATTCACCTGGTCTCCGGTGGGGGGACGGCAACTCAAGAGGTGCCACAGACACACAGGGAAAGAACGAGTTGTGTGGCTTCAGGGCGACAGCTGGAGGGACAGTTGCCATTATCCATTTGTAGAGGCTGCTTCATGTGTAACCTATAGGAGGGCACCATATTTTCTATGTTGAACCCTCCCCCAAAGGGCCAAATATGAGACCGTACTGTCTGGTAAAATCCAGGCATGTGCACCACCTTGGTGAAGCCCTGGGTCCCCCTCCCTACCCCCCAGACAGCTAATACTGCATCACCCAGGGGACTCTCGGCTACTGAGTGACTGGCCCATGGGGGCACAGAGAACTTTTGGTAACGGGCAGTAAGCCACAACATACACTGTAGCCTCTCTTGAGTGACTCTTGGGGATCTGCAGGCCCAAGGCAAGCGGTGGCTGGCTGCAGTGTCCTCAGGACATTCTGTGAAGTGGTCAAAGGTCAGGCACAAGCTCAAGAACTGAATCTGCATGAACCTTGTAAAATCCACTGGCCACTCCTCATAACGTCCTGGGACCCTTCCCTGCCCAGCTAGTGCTGCATAACTGAAGACACTCTGAACACTGGGTCAACCCATCTGGCCTATTTACTGAAGGAGGATCTTTCAATGGCTTAACCTTATGGGCAGTCAGCAGATGGCAACAGGCCTAGAAGACCTGGGCCTTTTGCTAAGCTGCCTCAGGCCCAATACCAGTAGCAGCTGCCTTGGTTCACAGCAAGGCCACCCCCACATACCTCCAGGTCTAGCACAGGCAACAACCAAGCACATACAGCTTTGCAACTCCTACCAGATAACCCTAGGCCAATCACAGGCAAGGCTGTGATTGGCATGTATGGAAGCTTCTCCCAGGAGACAACAGAAAAAACACACCCAGAGACCAGTTTCGGACCACACCAGAGCACTACCTGGTTAGTCCCACAAGTGGCACACCCAAAGGGTGGTCTCAACAGGCACAAAAGCCCAAGGGGTGAATCATCCTCTGAGGGGTTAGCCCCCACATAGCAGCTCATATACTGTGGGCATAGCCAATCTTCTCATTCAGTCAGCCTGGGAGTCAATCCTACCCAGAATGCACCAAAAAGCAATCAACGCTCAACTACAACAGGAGCACACACATGACACACAAGGGACACTCCTGGAACACATGCACAAGAGATCAGGGAGACTGTACCATTGGCCCCCATGGGACACATACTACATAAGGCCACCTGGCAAAGACTGAGGGGCTTAGGAGGTCTACCTAATACATAGCAACAAATACAGAGCAGCAGCCAGAATGAGGAGACAAAAATATGTCCCCGAAAGCTTCCAGATATAGAACTAAATGAATGGAAGCAACCAACGTACAAGACACAGAGCTTAAAGTACTGGTTATATGAATGCTTTAAAAACTTGGTGAGAATTTCAACAAAGACATAGTAAACATAAAGGACATAGAAACCATAAAAAAGAACCAGTCAGAAATAAAGAATACAATAACTGCAAGGGAAGAATACACTAGAGGAATCAACAGCAGATTAGATGAAGCACAGGAGCGAATCAACAATTTAGAAAACAAGGTAGCAGAAGACACCCAACTGGAAGAACAAAAGGAAAAAAGAATTTAAAAAATGAAGATAGTTTAAGGGATCTCTGGGACAACATCAAGCACAATAACAATAACATCATAGGAATTCCAGAAGGAGAAGAAAGGGAGCAAGGGATTGAGAACCTATGTGAAGAAATAATGATTGAAAACTTCTCTAACCTGGCAAAGGAAATAGATGTACAAGCCCAGGGAGTACAGAGGGTCTCAAACAAGATGAACCCAAACAGGCCCATACAAAGACACATTATAATTAAAATGGCAAAGGTAAAAGACAAAGAGAGAATCCTAAAAGAAGCAAGACAAAGACAACTAGTTACTTACAGGGGACCTCCCATAAGACTTTCAGCTGATTTCTCAACAGAAACTTCGCAGGCCAGAAGGGAGTAGCAGGAAATACTCAAAATGATGAAAACAAAAGGACTGCAACCAAGACTGTTTTACCCAGCAAGACTATCGTTTAATATCTAAGGAAAGATAAAGAACTTCTCAGATAAGAAAAAGTTAAAGGAATTCATTACCACCAAGCCAGCATTACAAAAAATGTTAAAAGGACTTGTTTAAGCAGAATGGAGAAAACAAAGATCAAAAATATGAATAATAAAATGGCAATAACTATGTACCTATCAATAATTACCTTAAATGTAAATGAATTAAATGCTCCAATCAAAAGGCATAGGGCAACTGAATGGATAAGAAAACAAGACCCATGCATATGCTGTCTACAAGAGAACCACCTCAGATTGAAAGAGACACATATGTAGACTGAAAGTAAAGGAATGGAAAAAAATATTTCATGCAAAAGGAAATGAGTAAAAAGCTGGGATAGTAATACTTACATTGGACAAAATTAAAATGAAGCCTATAATAAAAGACAAAGAAGGACATTACATGATAATAAAGGGATCAATCCAACAAGAGAACATAACCCTAGTAAACATTTATATATCCAACATAGGAGCTCCTAAATATATAAAACACATACTGACCAATATAAAGGGAGAGATGGACAGTAACACAATCTAGTAGGGGATATTAACACCCCGCTGTCACCAATGGACAGATTTTCCAGACAGAAAATCAATACGGAAACCGTGGCCTTAAATGACACACTAAACCAGAAGGATTTAATTGATATTTTTAGGGCATTTTGTTCCAAAGCAGCAGAATGTATACGCTTTTCAAGTGCACATGGAACATTTTCCAAGATGGACCACATGTCAGGCTACAAAACAAGTCTCAATAAAGCTAAGAAGATTGAAATCACATCAAGCATCTTCCCTGACCACAATGGTATAAAACTAGAAATCAATTATAAGAAGGTATCTGGAAGGGCCGGCCGAGTGGCGCGGTAGTTAAGCACTGGCCTGGGAAGCCAGCGGCCCTGGTTCGGTCCCACATATGAGGGTCAATGACACTGCCCTCAAAAAAAAAAAAAAAAAAAAAAGAAGGTATCTGGAAAGCACACACATACATGGAGGCTGAATAACATGCTACTAAATAGCAAGTGGGTTGGGCCAGCCGAGTGGCTCAGTTGGTTAGGAGCTCACTCAAGAGTGCAAGCTGAGCTCTGAGCAACAGCAGTTCAATGCCCAGCCCAAGCTGAGCTGCTGCTGAGCTGTCAACAGGTGGCAGGATGACTCAGCTAATAAATAAATAAATAAATAAATAAATAAATAAATAGCAAGTGAGTCAAAAATGAGATCAAGGAGGAAATCAAAAGATACCACAAGACAAACGAAAATGAAAACACCACGACCCAAAATCTCTGGGATGTAGGGAAAGCAGTCCTAAGAGGGAAGTTCATAGCAGTGCAGGCCTGCCTAAAGAAACAAGAAAAATCTCAAATAAACAGTCTAACTTTACTCCTATGGAAACTAGAAAAAGAACAGCAAACAAAGCCCAAAATGAGTACAAAGAAGGAAACAATAAAGATCAGAAGGAAATAAATGAAACAGAGTCTTAAAAAAACAATACAAAAAAAAAAATCAATGAAGCCAAGAGCTGGTTTTTTGTTGTTTTTTTTTTGAAAAGATAAAATTGACAAACCTTTAACCAGGCTCATCAAGAAAAAAAGAGAGGAAATCCAAATAAATAAAATCAGAAATAAAAGAGGAGAACTCAGAAATAAAAGAGGAGAACAACAGACACCATAGAAAACCAAAAAATTTAAAGAAAATACTATGAGCAACTGTATGCCAAAAAAATAGAAAATCTTGAAGAAATGGATAAATTCCTAGAAGCATACAACCTTCCAAGGCTGAAACAAGACGAAACAGAAAATCTGGACAGACTGATTACTACTAATGAAATCAAATCAGTAATCAGCAAGCTCCCAACTAACAAAAGTCCTGGACCAGATGGCTTCATGGGCAAATTTTACCAAACATTGAAAAAAAGAATTAACACCTATTCATCTTAAACTATTCCAAAAAATTCAAGAAGAGGGAAGGCTCCCAAGCTCATTTTACAAGGCCACCATTACCCTGATTCTAAAACCAGACAAAAACATGACAAAAAAGGAAAACTATAGGCTGATATCTCTAATGAACATAGATGCAAAAATTCTTAACAAAATATTAGCAAACCGAATCCAGCAATACATTAAATAGATCATACACCATGATCAAGTGGAATTTATTCCTGATATGCAAGCTTGTTTCGATATCCACAAATCAATTAATGTGATACACCACCTTAACAAAATGAAAAATAAAAATCATATGGTCATATCAAATAGATGCAGAAAAAGCATTTGACAAAATCCAGCATCCATTTATGATAAAAACTCAGCAAAGTGATGATAAAGGGAACATATCTCAACATAATAAAAGCCATATATGACAAACCCACAGCTAATATTATACTCAATGGGGAAAAGCTAAAAGCGTTCTCCTTAAGATCAGGAACAAAAACAGATGCCCACTTTCACCACTTTTATTCAACATAGTACTGGAAGTCCTACCCACAATAATCAGACAAGAAAAAGAAATAAAAGGCATCCAAATTGGAAAGGAAGAAGTAAAACTCATTATTTGCAGATGACACGATACTATTGGGTTTTCAGAAATGTTGTGACATATATTTTTTTTTTTTAAAGATTGTTTTTATTGGGGAATTGGCGGAGGGGAACAGCGTTGGGGAATCGGGGAAGGGGAACAGACAAGTTGCTGTCTTTTTGTTCTTCAGTTTAGTTGCGGAGGATGTTGTTTCACTGTTGGTATCGTCATTGCGCTCTTCCCGGATGAAGCAGATCGGTCGCTGGCCTCTGGATGTCGCTCACCGCGGCTATTGGCAGCTCACGCTTGGCTGCGGGCCACTCACTGTAGCCTATGGCAGCCCACTGCAGCAGGGGCTGCAGCCCACACCATCGCCGGGGCTCGCACAGCCCAGCTCCAGGTGGAGCTGTTGTTAGCTGTAGAGGGCAGTGTCACTGGCCCTCATGTGGGATCCGAACCGGGGCCGCTGGCATCCCAAAACCAGCGCTTAACCAATGCGCCACTCTCCCGGCCCGTGACATATTTTTTTCTATGTTTTTCATTGCAAAAATACATCATGACTTTTCTGACAACCCAATATATAGAGAGAACCCCAAAGATTCCACACATACACACACACAAAAAAAATCTCAGAACTGATAAATAAATTTGGTAAAGCAGAATACAAAATTAATATTCAGAAATCAGTTGCATTTTCATACACCAATAATGAACATCAGAAAGAGAAATTAAGAAAGCAATCCCATTTACAATTGCAACAACAACAAAATACTTAGGAAGAAACTTAACCAAGGAAGTAAAAGACCTGTACTCAGAAAATTATAAGGCATTGAAGAGAGAAATTAAAGACGATACAAATAAATGGAAATATATACCATACTCATGGATAGGAAGAATTAATATAGTTTAAATGTCCATACTACCCAAAGCAATATATAGATTCAATGCAATCGCTATCAAAATATCAATGGCCCTTTTCACAGAACTAGAACGAATAATCCTAAAATTTATATGAAACCATAAAAGACCCCAGTTAACCATGACAATCCTGAGAAAGAACAAAGCTGGAGTTATCATGCTACCTGATATCAAATTATACTACAAGGCTATATAGTAATCAAAACAGCATGGCACTGACATAAAAACAGACACATAGATCAATGTAACAGAATAAAGAGCCCAAAAACAAACCCATGCCTATTATGGTCATTTAATCCATGACAAATGAAGCAAGAATTTACATTGGGGTAAAGACAGTCTATTCAATAAATAGTGCTGGGAAAACTAGACAGATACATGAAAAAAAATGAAACTGGACCACTTTCTCAAGCCATATACGAGAATAAAGTCAAAATGGATTAAAGACTTAAATGTAAAACCCAAAACCATAAAACTCCTAGAAGGAAATATAGAAGTAAGCCCTCAGACCTTATCCTTCATAATATTTTTACTGATATATCTCCTCAGGCAAGGGAAACAAACAAAAAAAATAAACAAATGGAACCACATCAAACTAAAACATTTTTTCACAGCAAAGGAAACCATCAGCAAAATAAAGATACCCTACTGAATGGGAGAAGATATTTGCCAATAATACACCTGATGAGAGGCTAATATCCAAAATTTATAAAAATCTCACATAACTGAACACCAAAAAAACAAAATAATCCAATTTAAAAATGGGCAGAGGACCTGAATAGACATTTCTCCAGAGGAAATACAGGTGGCTTATAGACATATAAAAAGATGCTCAGTGTCACTCATCATCAGAGAAATGCAAATAAAAACCACAAAGAGATACCACCTCTCTTTGGTCAGAATGGCCACCATCAATAAAGCAACAAACAACAAGTGTTGGCGAGGATGTGGAGAAAAGGGAACCCTCGTGCACTGTTGGTGGAATTGCAAATTGGTTTCCACTATGGAAAACAGTATGGATGTTCCTCAAAAAATTAAAAATAGAACTACCTTATGACCCAGCAATTCCACTCCTGGGTATTTATCCAAAGAAATCATTCAAAAAAATATATGTACCCCTATGTTTATTGCAGTTCTATTCACAATAGCCTAGATACAGAAACAACAAAAATTCCTATCAATAGACAATTGAATAAAATAATTGTGGTACATTTATACAAGGGACTATTACTCTGCCATAAAAAAAAAAAGAATGTAATATTACCATTTGCATGGGGTGAGACCAAGATGGCAGAGTAAACACTGTGCTTCCTTCTGTCCGTAAACACATTAAAATTACAAATAAATTATAGAATAATCAACTTGGGGGATCATCTGAATTCTAGCTAAACAGAAGTTTTATAAGTAAGGATATAAAGAAGTCATGTTGAGACTGATAGGAAGGACGGAAACGAGAAATGGGCTGGCCCCAAATCTCTGTGTGGCAGTTGAGAATCAGGATGGATATCTCAGCCACAGAAGTTCTCCCCAGATAAGCAAGGGACAACAGCCCCACCCCAGGCTCCCCAGCCTTGAATACTGGTGCCAGAAAGAGGGGCCACCACAATATCTGGCTGTGAAAAACATTGGGGATTCCAAACATCTGTGTGGGAGAGGGCTGTGGGAAACCCCTCTTAAGGGGACCACACAGAGACTCACTTGACTGCACTCACCCTGGGCCCCAGTGGAGGGACAGTGACTTGGAGGGCGTCAGAGGCATAGGGGAGCAGACTGAGTGTGTAGCCTGGAGTCAAGGGCTAGAGGATAGTCGCCATTGTCCCTGTGAGGAGGCCTCCTCCTATACAGTCAGCTGGCAGTTAGGTGCCATCTTTTCTATGTTAAGCCTTCTCCCACAGGCCAAATCTGAATCTGATGGGCCTGGTGAGCTCCGCTGCTCCACCTTGCTGACTCACTTGAAGCTCGCCTTACCCAACCCCCCAAACCCTGGAGACACTTTCTCTTCGAGCAGTCAGCACCACCTGCACTCCACTCTTTCTTGGGAAACTATCAGGGTCCATGGGCCCCAGGTGGGCAGCAACTGGCCTCAGTGTGCTCTGAGACTTCTGCTGAGTAGCTCCAGGCTCAGCGCTGGCACCAAACCAGAATCTACATTAACCTGGTGACCACAACTCCTCCCACTCTAGTGACTCCCTGAGACCTTGCCTCACCCAGCTTGTGTACCACATGAGATTTGATCACTGGCTGAATGATAAGGGAGTCAGCAGGTGGCAGCAAGCCTTGGGGTTTCCTGGTTTTTTGTGGAGCTACTCCAGGTCCGGTACAGGTGGCAGATGTCCTCAGCTCTCAGCATGGCCTCTCCCACATGCCTCCAGGTTTAGCACAGGCAGTGAACAACCACAGATTGCTTTATAGCTCCTATCAGGTAGTCCCTGGCTGGTCATAGGCAGTGAGTGGGTGACCTGAGCCTGCATTGGAGCCCCTCCTAACAACCAAGACTACTCTACCCAGCAAGGCTTTCATTTAAAATCAAAGGGCATGGGCCGGCTGAGTGGCACGGTGGTTAAGTGATGGCTTGGGAAGCCAGAGGCCCCGGTTCGGGTCCCACATATGAGGGCCAGTGACACTGCCCTCAAAAAAAAAAAAAAAATCGAAGGGCAGATAAAGAGCCTCCCAGACAAGAAAACCCTAAAGGAGTTCATCACCACCAAACCACTATTACAAGCAATCTTAGAGGGACTTCTTTAAGATGGAAAAAAAAAAAGTCAAAATTATGAATAAAATGGCAATAACTACGTATCTATCAACAATTACTTTCAATGTAAATGGATTAAATGCTCCAATCAAAAGACATAGGAGGGTTGAATCTCTAAGAAAACAAAACCCTTATATATGCTGCCTATAAGATACACACTTCAGATCAAAAGACACACACAGACTAACAGTAAAGGGATGGAAAAAGATGTTTCATGGAAAAAAAAAACAACTGGGTAACAAAATGTATACCAAACAAAATAGACTTTAAAACCAACGTTATATCATGAGACAAAGAAGGACCCAATAATCCCACTTCTGGGTATTATCCAAAGAAACCATGTGCATCCATATGTTTCTTGTGGCATTGTTTACAATGGTCAGGATGTGGAAGCAGCCTGGGTGTCCATCAATGGAAGAACGGGTAAACAGGAGGTGGTACATATGTACAATGGAATATTGCTCAGGCAGGGAAGGGAATGGGTTCCTGCCATCTGTGGCAGCATGGATGGACCTGGAGGGTATTGTGCTGAGTGGAGTGTCAGACAGAGAAGACAGATGAAATGTGATTTCACTTATTTGTGGAATCTAAAGAACAAAATAAACAAACAAAACAGAAACAAACTCATCGATACAGAAAACATTTTGATAGTTGCCAAATGGGAAGGGTTTGGAGGGGATAAGTGAGAAAGGTAAGGGGATTAGGAAGTACAAATTGGTAGTCACAAAATAGTCACAAGGATGTGAAATACAGTGTGGGGAATATAGTAAACAATGTTGTAAAGACTATGTGGGACGTCAGAGGGGTACTAGACTTGGAATTATCACTTTGTGAGGTGTGTAAATGTCTAGCTTTTGTACACCTGAAACTAAAACATAAATAAATTCATTAAAAACTTTGTGTTGCACACATGCACATCAAGAAATAATTTAAGTGCTGAAACTGAATCAGTACTGAATCTGCAGCCAAAGAGCAGCTAAAATTGAATCTGTACCTTTAAAAGCTATTCGGGTTTTAACTCAGCCTCAAACACAGTTAATTATTCACACTACTATCAATTTGTATTAGCCAGTTATAAAGAATCAGCTTCATCCTCACCTTTGATCCCCGTGGGCGCTGAAAAATACCTCCTTGGATCTGAACTCAAGAGGATTTCATCCTGGTCTAATTCTCTAAGCCTCTGGCTTCGCGCCTAGATACCCTGACAGGCGGGTCAGCTGGTGAAATGGCCATGTTCTCATTTCCACAAGGAGCAAATGAAGCCCTTTTGTTTTGTACAGACTTCCTGGGCATGTTAAAAATCCATCCTAGGTAAAAGGAGACAAGTGGAAATAGAAAGGTTCTTGGCAGAAATGTGTAATACACTGAAGAGATTCCGCGGTGCCAGGGTATCAGCTGTCAGCCTCCACAAAAGCATTGTGACCCAGAGCCATGAAATCAGCCAACGCACTGACAGGTCAGGATTTTTTTAATGTCAATTTGAAGAGTTGTCCTTCATCATGGTTACTGTAATTTCTGTTTTTTGTCCTAAAATATATTTTATATACTTTATTGTAAAAAAATAAATCAATAAAATTAGCTCTGTTGAGGAAAGAAAGCCCTAATTTGTGGCACTTGCCAGTTTCTGTGGTATAAATATTCCTGTCATAGCCATTTTAAAGCTACCAATTTGGCACTAACTATTGGGTTGTCAGAAAAGTCATGACGCATTTTTGCAATGAAAAACATAGAAAAAATACATCATGACTTTTTCCGACAACCCAAGACTTCAAAAATTTCCTGAAAATTTAACCTGAGCTTGTGTGAACTGGCTCTATACACCTATAATCGATTCCACTCTAAGAAAGTAATGCTTGTCAGTTAGAAGGCGGGGGCTTCCTTCACCTGGCAGTCAAAAATAATCCAGTGTTTTAGCATCCCTCAATGATCCCATCCAGGTTTTTTCTCACAAGGGTAATTTGCTTCAGCTCTGCAGACCCACACAGTCCTGTTGTGTGACTGGCATGAGCCACACATGCTGATGAATGAAAGCTCTGAGCTTAATGGACTGAAAGTTCTTCAAGTAAGTGACATCCTAGACCAGAAGAACAGATTTCATGGGTACTGACAAACTGGAGAAAAGCTCCATCCTAGTACGCTTGAATTCAAGTAGTGAAAGAACAAATTAAAACTCTTAAAAATCAAAAAGTAGGCCAGCCAAGTGGCTCTGTTGGTTAAGAGCACAAGCTCTGAGCAACAGGGTCACTGGTTCAATTCCCACATGGGCCAGTGAACTGCACCTGAGCTGCCAACAGGTGGCAGGATGGCTCAGCTGGCGACAGCACGTGGACCTAACAACAAGGTTGCCAGTTCGACTCCCACATGCGATGGTGGGCTATGCCCACCCGCAACTAAGATGGAACTTGGCACCTTGAGCTGAGCAGCCGTGCACTACCGACAGGCGGCTGGATGGTGACTGGACTTGAACCTGAGCTAGCTGCACCCTCCACAACTAAGATTGAAGGACAACATCTTGGCTGTTCCCCTTCCCAATTCCCCAATAAAAAACAAACCAAAAAAAATCAAAAAGCAAGAGTGGGAGTGAAGGTGAGCTACACATATATATCTTGGGATGGGGGAGGAGGAAGAAAGGTCACAATGAATCACAGCATACCAGTCTTTAAAATCAACGTAAAATAAAACAAATAATACAGGGATTGCAATAAACATACGAGGAGAATGATAACTGAGAAGTACTCCTTCCCTCAAATTCAGATTTGCTTGGCTTCTTCAAACACTGGGCTGAATTGGGTCTTCCTGCAGAAAAGTACAATAGTGTGCTTAAATGCATGGGCTTTGCATGTAAATCTGTGGAACTGATCAAGTTACTTAACATTTCTAAGCCTCAGTTTCCTTGTCTGTAGAACGGTGATATTAATGATACAGTCAAAGCAGTTGCTGAGATGCACTGTTTTATTTCAAGCTTGTTGAGAAGGGAAGAGACTTCACACACACACACACACACACACACACACACATGCACACACACAAGCTAGTTAAGAGATTTTGTGTGAGGAGGAAAACACTTACTCAACAAACACTATTCGTCTAGAGTTCTAAAAGAGGGATACCTGGTTTAAAGACTAGTGGGATAGCATCAGGCTTAAAGAGTGTTGCACCTTGATAGACAGTTAAAGGTCACTGGGCGTATCTAAAGAACAAGAGTTAGTGGAGTGGAGTTAATCTAGCTTCCCAGAAGGACTCTGAATTGCAGTAAAGTCCATCAGAAAGATACTCCAATGCTTTATCAGCAGTGCTAGATCCTTCCCAGGGGGGTTGAAAATCACATCAGCCCACAGAGTTCTGCCCCAGATCAGGTTTGGAATGATTTCCTTTCATAGTCACCATGACACAGGGCTGGTGTGAGGATTAAACGAAACGGTAGCAGCAGTGAACGCATCCTGTGTTTATCCTGTGCCAGGACCTGTGGTGAGCACTTTCCACCCACTGTGGAATCATGTCACCAGCTTAAAATTCTCTAGGGGCTGTTCATTGCACATTCCCTATGCTTGTGGTCAAAGCCCTGCCTGACCTGACTCCATACCCCTTGCCAGTAGCCTTTGGCTGCAGTGACCTTATTTCTGCTACTCGAACACATCAAGCTGCCTCCTGCCCAGGACCTCAGCACCAGCTGACCTTCCTGCTGCGGCTGCTCCTCTCCATTTTCCCATGGCTGGCTTCATCGTGACATTCGGATCTGAGAAAGACCTCCCCCAACCTGCAAGATGCCACCCAGTTGCCCTCTATCATCACCCTATTTAACCTTCTGCAGGGTACTTATCTCCACCTTGTATTTTATTCAGGCATCTGTTTGTTGACCAAGTAACTCCACTAGAAGGCAAGCACTGGGTTTGTCTATCTTGCTCGCCTGCTTTCTCTCCCACTTACTTTGGGAGCCCAAAACATATTTGTGGAATGAATAAATGATCTCAATCTTCCCCAGAACCCTGTGGTAGGTTTACCATTCTATTTCACAAATGAGGAAACAAGGCACAGGGGTTGAGCAGTGTACCCACAGTCATCAAGCTAGGGGACAGCAAAGCTGAAATGTAGACCAGGTGTGGCCCTACCCCTTCATCGTTCTAAAACTTAGCATCTTCACTACCCCCCTTCCTCTTTTATAAATTACACATTTAGTCTAGAAAATTAAAATGAATCTGCCTTTGCTTTAGACTTAAATTAGTTCATATGCCTTTGCTTTAGCCTTAAATTTAAATTAGTTCCTCTGACATTCATTAGTCAAAGGGCTATCTACGTTTTATGTAAATCAAAATTAAGCAAAATACCCACTGCAGGAGTGAATATGCCTATAATTATATGAATATATCTTTTCTATGACTGGCCTTGAAAATTAAGCTACTTAACAAGTTGCTCATGCCTTCCATCTCCTCCGCCCATCCAGTGTCCATCATCTCCTTGAAAACCAGCTTCCAGGCCAGCTTCCAGCTGAGTGCTTCATGAATTCAGCCTGTCCTACACCCTTCCACATATGTACACACTCATTTGCTTCCACTTTGCCCATTTCTACATTATCCAACTACTCTTATTTATCTTATACGTACTGTGTGTGCTTAACAAGCATGTTTTGTCTTTACAATTAGCATGTCGGCTCCCTGAGACTGGGTCCCATGCCCACTGGGCTTCTGTTCGTAGGCAAATCTGCAGACAGGACAGCACAGAACACCTGAACAGCTGCCTAATAGCAGAAAATGTGACTCTATAAATGACTTCGTGTTCTCTTCATGCCTTGTTGTAGGTCCTTAATTTGGGGAACAACACAAATGCTTTCTTCATTGCAAAATGCACTGTTTAACCACCATTGTAAGTTGGTCAATGTATTTACCACTTCCATGTATTTCCAATATAACCTAAAATAGAAATTCAAATTTACATTTAATCAAAAAAATTGGCCATCACTCAGACTTTTATTATTTTGTTTTCATGGTAACCTGACTCTCACCTTTTAACCATGGTTCCATATTCTTGTTGCAGTATACAAAACATTTAAACACAACCTCTGTACTTAAATCCAGAAAAGTACAATTCTCACTTTAGTATTCATTGTCTAGAATAATTACCAATTAATATTTTTATTCTATTTTCTTTCAAGAAGTGAGCATATTTTCTTTTTCCAACTAACTCTGCTATCTCTCGAGTTTATGGTTTAACTCCATGGAAACCACTCTTGAATCAAATCTGTCTAGCAAGAATGTTCTTGCTTTTAAAGAGTTGTCCCCACTCGCTCCATGGCCTCCCTGGAGAAACTGAGGCACTAACAGGGAAAGAGTGACCCACCTGACTGGAAGAATATCAGATCTGCATTGACATCTTGATGCATGCTGGATCGGTAGTGTCAAGCCAATGTTCAGCTTGTTTACATAGGAACAAACACTGGTGAATGTTGATATTCATTAGGCTTCCATGCACACTGGACCATTTTTCACAATCTTTTCCCATGTTAGTACCCTCCTATCACCATAACCAGGCATATTCCACATTGAACAATAGGACTTTTGTTAGTTAGGATGTTTCTTGGAATTTGTTTCACATAATCAGTGATGGGTAAGGACAAGCAGAGGCGGGTCTCAGGAAGATGTGGGGTGCACAGGGCCTGTGTGTCTATCTTTCGTCCATGCTTCACTGTGGGTTGGCGGACTTTTTTTCCCCCACTGACTGGCTCCATCCACATGGCAGGGGCTCTGGTGGCTGACTACCTCCTCCACACAGTGTTGCCCAGAGAGGGAAACCGATTACCTTCCAAATTCCCAAGGATGGTTCTAATTGCTACAAGTTGCATCAGGGGCATATCTCTAGGTTGTCAATAGCTGTTGTCAATAGACTTCTGTATTTTCCTAGTTTCCTACGAGGAAGTTAGTTGAGTTACCAGTATAATCATTGCCACCTTAAATTAAAACAATAACATTTTAAACAGTTAAATTTAAGTCAATAAAATTGGATGTTACCTGAGATGGCCAAGCTGGCAGCCCAGACGCATCCCTACAGCAAAATTTCAATTGTTCACTACAGCGTGGGGCAAGGTCAGTTTTGCAAGGTCAGAAGGTGACTATTGGTACATGAAGATGAATGTGAATCCTAGGTGGTTTCCAGTTAACCAAGCTCTTGAAGCCTTACGTGTAAAAACCATTCATGGGGAGCGAAAGAGGTAACCACCAAGGGGAAAGCTTCCTATATTTGCTGAACAGCACTTTACTTCCTATAGACAAATCCAAATGGGAAGATAAATATGACCCAAAGGTGGCCCAACGATCACAGAGTCTGAAGAGGAATTAGATGATTTTAATGGCTGGCGCCTAACAGCAAATGCATGCTCTCCACAGATAAAGTCCCAATTCTAGACACATTCACAGATGCTATGCCAGCCACCTTCTCTCTGAGAAAATTCCTTATATTCAGAGGTAGAACAGTCTCATTACTTTGTATACAATTTCCTGGTTATATCACTAGTTTCCCTCTCAGAATTTCTACCCAGATGACCTGGATTGGATTTGGGGTATTCAGATAATATCGTATCTTTTCCATGGACCTTGCTTTCATTTCTACTTTTCCTATTTTCGTTCCGGGAGGTGTGACTTCTAGTTTTCAGGGCACCATGTACCATCTAGAACAGGGGTCGGCAAACTGTGGCTTGCGAACCACATGTGGCTCTTTGGGTACGTACATGTGGCTTGAAGTAAAATTGAAAATGAAAACAAAACTATCATAGTTTCATTTATAAAATTTTTAAAGGATATTATTCACATAATGGTAATTTCATTCGTTTTATGGCTCTCGAATAATTTTTAAATTGTTGTGAGGGACAAGATTGGCTCTTCTGTCTCAAAAGTTTGCCGACCCCTGGTCTAGAATATTCAGGAAACACACACACACACACACACACACACACACACACACATTAAGGCTACTTTTTAAATAAAAACAATGTTCTTAAAGACTAATTCTTCTAAATGCAAAGTCCCTTGCCATCTTTATAAGCATATGAAGAAATATCTTTTATTTTAAGCCATGTGCCATATTATCATTCCAATTGTCAAAATAGCCAACCACTCAGGAACACTAATTGCTACTGGCTACTTAGTTTCATGATAAATCTTACTTTTGTAAATCTGGTTGCTATCACTACCAGAAGACTAACTCTTAAAAGCAAGAAATATGAAAAAAGTAATGTTACCTGCATAAAACGTAGCATTTTTCCTCTTCTGGAAAAAAAAAAGGTCAAACTACAAAGCATGGAATAAAAATGACAAAAAGGTAATCAATCACTTAAGGGGACCATAAATGAACATCTCAGTTCCCCAAACATTGATGAGAAAGTTCGTATTTTAGAATTCTATCTCAGCGTACACACCACTTCTCCCAAAACCTAAAGCAATTCCTTCACAAAGGAGCAGTTTAATATTAATTAGTGGGCTGCATCACAGAATGTTTCTCACAGAAATAGAATAAGCATATTAGCACTTATTGAACTCATCATTTATTGAATTAAATGAGTATTTATTGAACATATGGCGTGCACCCAGTACATACTAGAGACCTGGCTTTCTGCCTCGATTCATGGCATGAGTAGAGGCTCTGAAAAAAGCAAACTCTGCCCCTTTTCCTTTCACCTGCTCATTCCTCAATATGCAGAGCTTTCCCTCTGTCTGTCCACCCTCTACCCGTCCTTTATACTTCTTCATCTGCATGGCATATGATAAGCCACTGTCATTTACATGACCTGCCTTAGTCCTTCCAGCAACCCTGGGAATTAGGCAGTAGGCAGAGGAGCAGCTTGTTATTTAGTGAAAGACAGACATTCTCAAATACAGACTGCCCACCTCCAGAGTCTCACAACCACAACGTGGCTGCCCATTTCAGTCCAAGGAAGGCAAGCGGTCTCTATAAAGGGCCACATGATAAATACTCTCAGCTTTGCAAGCCGTATAGTCTGTCTCAACTCGGGGGCCTTGCAGCAAAAGCAGCCACAGACTGACTGGAAACTGAACAAACCCAATAGGTGTGTCTATGTTCCAATAAAACTTTATTTATAAAAAAGGGTAACACAGATTAGGCCTGAAGGGTGTAGTTTAGTCCAGCCCCATGTTTTCCAAATGGTGGTCCATCAGCATTTGTTAAAAATCTGAAGTCTCAGGTCCTGCTCCAGGCCTAGCAGACAAAAGCTCTGAGGATGGGGCCAGCACTGTTTTAACAAGGCCCCCAGGAGACTGTGTTGCTGCACGCCCCAGTTTGAGAACCACTGCTTACCTTCCCAATTACCCACACCGACTCTCCTATTACACACAGTATGAACAGCTAAGGTGACAGACATGTCCTGCTTTACCAGAAAGCCTCCTCCCCCATCATGCTTTCTCTCCTCCTCTGGAGGTCCTGCTCTGACATCCTGGGGGCTTATGAAACCCAGTCCTAGTTCTCTGTTGCCATTTCTGCTACCTTGCTGCCTGCCCCAAACCCAGCTTCTGTGTCCCACCAGCTAGGACTCTGCCACCCTCTTGAATTCTGCAGCACCTCCAGGTAACATGCTCACACAGCTACCATTTCCAAAGCACCCCTACTCCTGGGCAAGCTGACTGGCAGGGAGGAGGGGCTTCCGTCTCCTCCAAATCTCTGCCTCTCTACCCTACCATTTCCCTGTGCTATCCTCATCCCCATGTCTTGACCCCAGAACGAGTGACAATTCTTTCAAGTTCTTGCAGAAAAAAAAGCAATCCCTTTGCCACATTAATATTCTATAATGCTCTGCCTAACCACCAACTCCACATTCTTCAGCTATTTTATTCTACAGTAGAAACAGAATAGCTGAGACCACGAGTTCTTCTTCGCTTTGGAAAGGTGATAATGCATCTTGTCCTCACCCCTTCCTCTTACCGAGTGTTAATGGAATGCTTTGAGCCCAGCCTAAGAGTGTGTTTTGTTATGGAAAAGTGAACTTCCAAAGTTTAACCAGGCTTCGGATTGATGAAGAGTCCTTTAGAAAAATGATACTCATCAGTCTTGATTATGAAAGACTGGGCCTATGGCCTAGTTTGGCATAGGGACGCCCTGAAGTGGGGAGGTTTGGGGTTGTGAGGGAAAGAAAACAAACCACTGTTCCTAATAAGCAGATGGTTTCCCTGGGGTTAGGAGATCTTCATATTGTAAACCAATGTTTGCCTTTCACTGGATTAGCCGCCAGGAACAGGGTTTGGATTGGATGGGAGGGAGGGAGGTGCATGGGGAGGCTGGACTGGAGAAAAGAAAGGAAATCTCAGGAGCCAGATACTTGGCAGGAGCTGTTGCCCAAGGATACACATGGCTACCACAGCGATTGCCATAATTACCCACCGCTGTTCCACTCTTTCCCAAAGTGTTTGTAAAGTTTGTTTAAACTGTCACCTTAGCATCAGACTTAGGAAATGAAATGAGAGCTCGATTATGTTCAGGAAGGAAGTATTTGATCCGTGTTATGATGTTCTGGATTCAAACATGTGTACAGTGAGGTAGGGGAGCAATGGTAATTGTTTTTGAAGAACTCACCTCTTCAAACCCTCACTATTGTCAAATATTATATTACTGTTTCCAAAGAACCAGAGAACAAAGCAAAAGCAAAAACATCACTGGTAGGAAACCATGACTGTTTAAATGGTTGTTGTTTTTTTTTGTTTTTTTTTTTTAAGGTTTAAATGTATTCTTTCCCCCCTGCCCAGGTATTCACAATACTCATCCTTAGGACCTGTCTTCAAGGATAAAGAAAAGCACCTTTGAACAGCCACAGCAGTCAAGATCAGTGACCCTGATTCTTTTCAATGGGACCAGAGTGCTTTCTAAGGTTAGTAAATTGTTCAGGTTACACTGTATCCAGTATATGTATACCCAGTGTAACTTGAGCTCATAAATACAAATATTATGTTATTTCTTTTAGATTCAGTATGTGTTATTCAATAAGGCAGTTAAAGTACATTTTATAAAATCAATTGTAAATTATGTTATAATCAATTCTCACCTTATTACATTTTAGAAAGTATTTACTATTTTCTATATGCTGTTCACAAACACAAAATTATTTTCTAGTCACTGAACCAATTATTTTTTAGCAGCAACTACCTTAATGTTTTTTTTTTTTAAGTTTGATCAACATGTTTAATTAAATTTGTAGAGTTTTGCTGAATTTTTATGTTAAGATTCTTATTCAGTTACTCCCCAAAAAGCCAAATAAATCTGATACAGTATATGCACTGAAAAAATTGCATGGTCTTTACCATACTACACACTTAATAAATAATATACATTTAGCAACATATTGTATTATGTTGTTGGTAATTAGGTAAAGAGAAACATGTCATATTCTCACCCTGTTTTCATAACTAATTTTTAAAATGAATAAAACAATTACATCTTACACCATTTTAATTTGATTGCTTCTAGTAATAAATCTTTTAAGATTCATTCCATGGCTTTGACTCTCTGCATTTTTCATTTTACTCGCTCAAAATGCAGGATATTTTGAATTGAAACAATGACTTCAAACTGTTTCTGACGGAAAGTAATATCTAATTTAGCTAGTTTGATGATGAAAACGCACTCTGTTAATTAGGGTATATGAAAAACATTTTTCATACTTGACAGTTTCACCCTGAATGAGTTGTACCAAGAGCTGCAAAGTTTCGGCAAAAAACAAAACTGAACCAGCTAACAATAAAAAGAAATTTATCCAAAACTATTAATGAAAATGAAGAATGTTTAGATTTTCCCCAAAGTTTGAGTATACCCGGTTTAACATGGTACATCCGGGCGCGGGGAGTGGAGGGGTGGACGAGGCTAATTCATAGTCATTTGATGTCTTGATAAAACATTTAGTATGTTTCCCAGAAACTGAAAAAAATGAAAGAATAGAACTAGATAAAGAAATCCTTTGGCAAGTGAGACGGTTTTCAACGCTTCGCTTTCAACAAAAGTGGAGGGCCTAATTGCATAGCCAGCCAGCTCACAGATCATCAAATCTCATATTCTGAGATCAAGCATTGAGTGACATCGCTACGATAAAACTACGTTGCCAGGTACAGTACATGCTTATTCCATGCACAGGGTTTCTAAGGGCATCCAGCTATAAAAACCAGAAACAGGCATACACTGATGTACAGCCTTTCTCGCTCCAGCAATGACATATCCTCTACAGACATGCATTTTAAAAAGCGGTAATATCCACTTCACTGATACATTTCCCGATACATTTTCCATCTCCTTAATAGCTATGAAAATCTGTAACCTTTATTTTGCTTTGGCCGCGCACTCATGATACTTGAGGGCCGGCCGAGGGGCGCGGTGGTGAAGTTTGGGAAGCCAGCGGCCCCGGTTCGGGTCCCACATAGGAGGGCCAGGGACACTGCCCTCAAAAAGAAATGATACTTGGAAGGGAACTCAGTGCAGAATCAGGCGATTTGCTTTCTGTGTCACCTTCGGCAATTTATTCAATCTCTCTGGGCCTCAGTTTCCTGTTTTGCCCGTTGAGGACAGCAGCGAGCCCTTGGCCCAGTCTCGTCGCAAAGGCTGAATGGCTGAATGCATGCAAGGGGCCTAACACCGTGCCTGACGCGCAGTGCGTGCCCTGCAAGCACGCCCTGCTCACAGTAATCAATCTCACAGTGATCAACCCAAGCGCGGCCTGCTGATCTCACAGTGATCAATCGCAAAGCCTGACGACTCAAGGCCTGCGGTTCGTGTCGGGCGGCGGGCAGAAGGTGCTGGAGGGCTCGGGGTCCCGTCCGCAGGCCCCTGGCGAGGGGCAAGGGAGGCGCCCCCGGACCATGGGGTGCGGCGCGGAAGGGGCTGCGGGCCGTTGGAGCCGCCTGCTCGCGGGAGACCCGCACAGGATCATAGGAGCGCGAAGATAGCTGGGCGGGTTCAGAAGCAGCAGTTGCACGGACGATGTGCATTCTAAATGCCTATGGCTGCCGACTGCTCTGTGCAAGGCGAGCCACAGCGTCAGGCCTAGACGCCCCTGACGGTGGGAGCGGGCCGGCTCCGCGCCGGGGTCAGCCCCCCAGGCCGCCGCTTCCCACGCAGCCCGGCCTCTCGGGGGCGCCCGCGCAGGCGGCGGTCGGAAGTGGCCCCGCGCGGCTTCCGTCGCTGGACTTCCGGTGCCGCTGTCCCCGCCTCTTGCCCCCGTCCCCCGGTTCCCTTTCACTTCCGGGGTCGCTCCGGATCCGCTGGTTCCGTAACAACATCCCGTGGGCCTCCCTCGGGCGGCGGGACCGTTGCAGCCGCCGCCTCCCAGGAGCGCCCGCCGGCGGGGCCCGCGTCCTTCCCGGCCCAGGCCGCCATGGCCACCAACCCGCAGCCGAAGCCGCCTCCGGCGCCGCCGCCTCCTCCGTCGCAGCCGCAGCCGCCGCCGCCGCCGCCGCCGGGCCCCGGGACGGGCGCGGGCTCGGCGGGCGGGGCGGGCGGCGCGGGCGGCGCGGGGGCCGGCGCCGGGGACCCGCAGCTCGTGGCCATGATCGTGAACCACCTCAAGAGCCAGGGGCTCTTCGACCAGTTCCGCAGGGACTGCCTGGCCGACGTGGACACCAAGGTGCGGGGCGTGCGGGGAGGAGGACCCCCGGGGCCGCGCCTCCGGCAGCGCCCCGCGTCCGCGAGGGGCCCGCCGCGCTGGAGCCCCCGCGCCGCCGCCTCCCCTGCGAGCGGCGCCCCTTCCCTCGCCGCCCTCGGCTGGGTGCAGCGCGGCGCGGGGAAGGCCCGGGGGGCAGCCAGGCTCGGGCATGGGTTCTCACGGAGACGCGTCTGCAAACAGTTATCCCCAGCCGTTTACGTCTGGTTTAGTTTTTTTTTGTTTTTCTCGCGGTTTACTCTGTATCCACACTCCTCTCTTGGAAGATTTCTTGCGGTAAGCGTCATGTGTGTGTCCTTTGGAGACATTATTAAGTGGTCATCGAATCAAATGGCTTGCAGGGGGGCGGGGAGGGGGGCGTGCAAAGATGAGGCTGTCGGGCTGGACCGCGACAAGGTGGGCTGGCGGGATCCGGACCTGGGTTTCCACCAGCGACTGCCTGATTCAGGTCACTTAGACCAAGTCACTTACTAATTCTCCAAAGTGAGAAGGGAGTGGGGCCGGGGGGAGCGCCGGAACCTAGCCACTCAGTGGGGAAAGGATGGAGGGGAGGTGACAGCGGACAGAACATTGGAAAAGGGGAGGGAGGAGGGGAGGCGAGCGGTCTGCCGCGGGGCTCCCTGTGCAGAAAGGCTCGGGGAGGGGAGGGGCTTAGCACACGTCACGGTGGGCGGGGAAGGGGAGGGGCTCAGTGCCACAGAAAGGCTCGGGGGCGGGAAGGGGAGGGGCCTGGGGCCACACGTCACGGTGGGCGGGGCCTTAGCAGGAACCCGCGCACCTAAGCTGCTTGGGCAGCGGATGGAGCAGCCTTGCTGAGACGCATGGAAAACCAGTAGAGCCTGGAATTCTGGAAGCAGGTGAAGCAGGAAGCTGCCGTTGGAAACACTTGGGAAACCGTTGGGGCTTTTCGTTTGTTTGGGTGTTGGGGGAGTTGGGAGGGTGGTCTGTTTTGGCTTCGATCTGGGTGGGTCCGTTGGATAGGAGCTGTGATGGGGTGAGGGCTTTCTCATAGCATGTTGGGGTCTCGTGAGGAGCCTTGTTTCTTTGAGAAGGAGGCGTCTGCATTGTCCACCAGTTCTTCCTGTGCCTCTGTTCAGCAGGCTTCCAGGTGAACCGCGCAGAATAGGGACATGGGTCTTTATAAGGACTCGCCAACACCCCCCCCCCATGTCCTGCAGGGAACTACAATGGCCTTTTCAAGGCATTGGAGTTTTTGCACCACAGAGAATTCAATTTACTTGGAGTGTGTATCTCCGCAGGAAGTATATAGTTTTGTCACTTCATTTTTAAGGACTATGCACAGCCACCTTTTTTGAAAATAATGCTGATTGCCTTTTTTTTTTTTTTTTTTTAATGGGAGAGGATTAGACATGGCCAGGTAAATGTTTCCCAGATAGAGCTGGTTATTTGTATCCTGCAAGTAGATATTTCACTTTATTATTCTCAGAAACCTGTATGTTTGTGTGTTATCGTATATGTAAGTTGAAAATTTAAAGATACCGACAGTGTGGCTACAGTGCATAAGGCTCAGCTTTTTCTTTATTTCATCCCCACCAAATGTTATTGCTGTATGTCTGTAATATCTCTGCCAGTCCCTCTCAATGGAGACTTAAAACCTTTCCTTGGGGGGAGGGAACACAGTTTCTTCGACAGCGTAATGAAAACCAGGACTGTCTCCCAAGACAGGTGTACATATGCATATTAAAAGTGCTGTTTTTATAATTCAGAAACAGTCGGCTATCGACAAGTTCATGTGGATCAACCTAATAAATAGTTTCAGGGAGTTCAGGGGCCACAGAGTAAGGCCCCCTGTTTTAATGTTTGAAGCCAGAAGAGAACTGAAATGATAACCCCCCCCAACAGAGGGGGTTCCTGGGTATGGTATCATGTTCTCTCTCTCTCAAAAATAATAAGTTTGAAAGCCTCAAAAAACACATAAAAGCCAAAGTTTTCTTTGATATGAGCTTAACATTTCTATCAGTGTGATGCATGGGCCAAACTAGACATAAGAATCCTTATTCTTGCAAAGAAGCGTCACTTTAATGGAATCCTTGGGTCTCATCTGTTAAGAACACCTCAGAATTTAAACTCCTTGTGGTGTGCCTTTGACATGGAACCCTGAAGACCGACCTGTGTTTTGTAGTATATAGGGTTGTAGCAGGAACTGGATTGTCAGTTACATGCATAGTTAAGAATCAGGACATCTGACACCAACCAGACACTGCAAGAGCAG
Source organism: Aselliscus stoliczkanus (assembly GCA_033961575.1). Lineage (NCBI taxonomy): Eukaryota > Metazoa > Chordata > Mammalia > Chiroptera > Hipposideridae > Aselliscus > Aselliscus stoliczkanus. The sequence goes on from CM066734.1 coordinate 135,881,721, forward strand.
CGCTGCCATCCAGCCCAGTGTGGTTAAAGCGAGGTGAGAAGGACCAAGGTCTGCTGCCACTCCAGAGGACCCCTCAAACTGCCCTGGGAGAGAGATCCAAGGATAGCACACCTGACCAGTCCTTCCACCCAAAGACCTGGAACCTAGGGCAGCCCCAGGATCCAGCCAGTGCTGGGGTTCCCAGACCCTTGGAGCAAGCCGGCAGGTTACAAAGCCATCCTGACCCCTTTGCACCGATTAGCAAGTGGAGAGTGTGGGGAGGGGAGGTCAAGTGGCCCATCATTCTGCCCCAGGCAGGGAGCTCACTGAACAGGTAAGAATGGCACCTCTGTCCCCAGACAGTAATTTTATTTTTAGATTTGAAAGGTGTATCAAAGACAGAAGCATGTAAATTTATTCACCCAACAGATGTTTACGATGTACCAGGCACTGTCTTAGATGCCAGGAGTACAGCAGAGAACTAAAAGTCCCTGCTGATATGGGGCTTACATCCATCCCAGCAGAGAAAAACAGACAATAAATAATGCATGATAGGTCCAGTGGAAGAAATAAAGCAGGATGAGGGTGGAAAAGATTGCCGATTGGTTTTGAGTGAGTTCAGGGAAGATTTCAGTGAGATGCTGTTTGAGCTATCACTGGGGGAACTGGCATTGCAGTGCAAGTGTCTGGGACTGAGTATTCCAAGCAGAGACCTCAGCAAGTGCACGAAGCTACAGCAGAAATTGCTGAGGAGAGCGGGGAAGACCACAGTGAGATAGGAATGCCTCTCCCCCCTCCAGAGATCTGGCTGGCCTTGGAAGCCGTCGGAAGAGTTTGGCTATTACTGAGCTGAGAAGCCATTGGCAAGTGTTGTGCTTGAGGACATGCTCTGACTTCCATTTTCGATGCGTTGACCATGTTAATTATTAGTAGTGCCCCTTCACACTTAGCCATGATCTGGTTTGGACAATAGATTGTATGTTTGCCCTGATTTTAGAAGATTTACACTAGCTGCTATATGGAAAACAGACCAGCTGGGCAAGGGTAAAAGCAGGGAGGTGAGTTACCATCATCTAGAACAGGAGAATGCCTTGGACGAGAAAGGGAGTGGGAGGTGGTTGGATTATGGCTGTATGTGATGCGAGTACTGACAGGATTTGCTCATGGTTGGGATGTGGGGCAGAAGAAAGGGGAGGAGTCAGTGACTCGAAGGCTTTTGACCTGAGCCCTGGAAAAGCAAGGAGACAGAAAGGTTCCCAGAAGAATAATGGGATCCATAGTTCTTTAGTCACCAGGCTTTTTACTTGGAAAGAACTTGAAAACAAGGAAAATTACCTGTTCAAATTTGAGCTTGTTATGGGGTGATGAGTGCTAAATGCATTGTGATGTGTGAGCCTATTGTTTCTGAGATTTAGGAATACTGGCAAGAAAAAATATGTTTTACCGGTTTGCCGAAAATATTCAGGCAAAAGGATTAGTTTTCGTTTGCATTGATTTGGAGTAAATGGAGGGAAGTGATCATGAGACTGTTTCTTGTAGGGTTGAAAATAGGAATCAGCAAACGTCTGGAAGCTGGAAGGAATAAAAGGACATCACAGAGGGATAAAGCCTTTATCATCTGTGCTGGAGATAGTTACCCAGCTAACAAGTACTTTTTAATTGCTTATCTGCCAAGCAGTGTGCTAAGCTCCCTGAAAACAAAGATTCCCCTCCTGCCCCAAATGCAAGAGTTGCTGGGGTGACAATATGTGTAGAAGACAGAAGGAACATGGGACAAGGACCCTGTGAGCATGTGTCAGGTGTCAGGATGACTGCACAGGTGAGGGTGAGCTCTGAAGGAGAGAAGTTTGCCAAATGGACGAGTAGAGGGAAAGGTAGGTGCAGGAGATCAAGGGCATGAGAACTTGCTGCTGGAGTATCAACTGGGAAGGGTAAGGGAACAAGTGGCAGAAGATGAAACTATATAGTGATGTATAAAATCATTTGGGATTGCTCACTGATCTACATTAAAAGCCACAGAAAAGAAGGCTACAAAGCATGTGAGTATTGGGGGACACCTGTGAACTGAGTGGCCAGTCCCGACTTGAGTGGCCAAACATGCCTTCTGGGTAGTGTCCTATTAGCTAGAGACGACATAATACGGGTCCTCTCTCCTGCTTCCCTTGCGTCGGGTTGTCAGCCTCAGCACTGTTGACATTTGGGGCTGGATAGTTCTTTGTTGTGGGGATTCCCCTGTGTGCTGTAGGATGGGCAGTGCCATCCTGTCCTCTACCCCTGGATCCCAGGACCAGCTCCCCTCATTTGTCTCCAGACTTTGCCAAATATCCCCTGGGGTGGGAGTGGGGGGAAATCGCTCCCAGTTAAGAGTCACTGGCTTATATCAAATACAATGCCTAGTTCCGGTGGTTGTCCCTCCATCATTTCTCTTGGATCAGTGTCTTCCAGCCTATTTCTACCACGGCAGTACAGACCTTCATGCTAGTTATTGCGTCCTTTCCTAAGTATATTTTGTGAGGTTTGCTCTTTCACTATAGGAAGATTAATCATCAGGAAGCTCCAGTGTCACATATTACTAACTCATAGTGCAGTGGGTTACCATGCTGTACCCATAATTCCAAGTTTCTTATATAGGTGTCCAGACCTTCCAGCCCCTGGCCCCAAGCTGTGTCCCCACCCCATGTTTTTTCACCCACTTGGCTTATGTTGTTGGTTATACCTACAAGTGACCTTTCAGATTCCAGGCTGAACCTTGAAGGTCCAGCTCAAATGGCACGGCCTCAGTGAAGGCCTACATCCTCTGCTGCTCTCCTTTTCTTTGCTCCAAATCATCCAACAGTAGCATTTATTGGTGTCCTATTTTCTAGTCCCTTCACTACAAGCAAGAGGTAGTTCTTTCTTCTTTGTACTCATGTATCTGCAAACATCTTGTCTTAGACACAGTAAGCAGCATTTGATTGTCTAAGTTATCCTGAAGCGGGACTTTTATAAGCTTTGAAACTTTGTTGCCATGTTGATATACTGATCTAAGAAATGTGAAGGTTAATGCTGTTTTTAAAAGATGCTCAAATCCTGAGGCTTTCAGTATTGTTGTATAACAATGGAGACTTTCAGCATTTGTATCTTTTTTTTTTCTTTCTAGCCTGCCTATCAGAATCTGAGACAACGTGTTGATAACTTTGTTGCGAACCACTTAGCAACTCATACGTGGAGTCCTCACCTCAATAAGAACCAGCTAAGAAACAATATTAGACAACAAGTACTCAAGTAAGTCTCAGGATCACAGAGTTCCCGGGGCTGGGGCACCTCGCAGCCCTCTTTGCCTGAAAGCAGAGGCATTACACAGGAGTTGGTTCATCTGATGCTAATTTTGTCAAGTTTGGTGTGGCTACCTCATATTAGGATGCAGTGTGATTTTAGAGTAGGCTCTAATCACTTCACACTTCCGCCATAAATAACAGTGTGGGTTCTCTGTACACCTTTGGAAATAGCAAAGGAAGTGAATGACAATGTGATTTTTTTTTTAAAAAGCCATAATATTAATAGATGGTAAATGCCAGAATATCTGATACAGTTTGCATTCACCAGTATTTTCTTGGTCTTAAAAGACTAGGCTTTATTATTATTTTACAAATAAGTATATTAAACACCACTGAAATCCAAATATGTTCCCCTGATTTTTGAGGTCATGTCTTCTTCTAATACAGCCCTTTGCCCTTTTTTTCTTTTGCGTTTTATGGGATTTTTAACTGCTTTTTGGTGATGATATAGCCAATAAAAGAAGAAAGTGCCATTTGGACCTGTCAGAGCCATATTTGGATGAGCGTAAATAAAGAGAATGAAAACAGCTAGATTATATAGAGGGACCGAAAAAAAAAATTAAATATTTATTGCCAGAAAAACAGATTTACAGTATTATCTTGTTCTTGAATATAAATATTTGCCAAGATACAAAAACTTGGACCTTCTATTCCTACTTCAGCCCCCAGAAAGGTGGCTAAGTTATTTAAAGATCTCCAGTCTTCCTGCCTTGACAAGTATTTATGTTCAAGCACAACTTTTAGAAGAAATGTGGCTTTTCAGCAGTTAAACAAATCTATTTTCTGCCCGCCATCTCTTAATTCCCTCATTCCCTCTAGTCCCACGGGGACCTTGCAAGGTACCTGGCGTGCCGCTGTGCTGATAACTCTGACCCGCAGGAAGTCCCACAAAGCCAGTTGCACACCTACTCAAAGACCCATTTAGCCACGGGTAACACTAGAAACCAGGAGTCTGGGGGCTCAGACTGTGCCTCCTTGTGAAGAAGAGAAGAGGGAAATTTAACAATAACTTTGTTGTCTACATTTTAAAGGATGTTTGAGGAACCTGTAAAGAGTCCAGGTGAGATCAAAAGATGCCATCAGAGGGCTGCATAGTAATACCTGTAGGGAAAAAGTCAAAGCCTTTCCTGAAAAAGGGGAGACTGAAGGGGTCTGCGGGGTTGACACGCCTGGAAGGTTACTCATTTCCAGGCCTTTAGGAGAACAAGAACATAATAGTGGTGTGGGGGCGGCAGAGGCCAGCTTACCTGCTAGCAGGCTTGAACCTTAACACCTTACTGGTTACTGAGTGCTTTCACTCAGCAATTTGCATAGCTGCCTCCCTTTTCACAAATGATTACATTGCTTCAAAACCATGTTTGCATTCTTTTCTTCCTGTAGAGAGACTAAATGGAAGGCAGATTTCCTGGCATTGCATTTACTCCTTAGCATATAAAACCTATGAAGTAGGGAAGCAGCCATTTGTTCTCTTCTTTTAAGGGAACTGAACTCAGCCTTTCCCCTGTAAAATCAGGCACTTAAAATTCTCGTACCAGTATAAGACACCTTTTTCACAGAGTTGGTGTTTGGTGAGATTCCGCTGTCGCATCTGTAAGGGGTTCTTGTGAAAGATCAATCCTGGCGCGGGCTGCCTGTGGGTGACGAAATGTCTCCACTGAAAGATACATTTACAACAGAGGAAGCAGTTGTTTCCTGGATAATTTAGTCAGTACTCTTCCTGGGATATAGGAAAATTTTCTTCTAGCTGCGTTATTTCTTTTTAAATGAACTATTCTCTTATTTAAATTCCACTAGTAAAGTTTTATGTTACTATAACATTTTAAAGCTTCCTTAAAGAGATTATCTAGTTGTGTCTAACTTAACAGTGTAGGGATATACTGGCCCCTATAAATACAGTTTCAAACAGTTTCTGCTACGTATACTTTGAGAAACAGTTGATGCTGTTACATTGACCCATCTACAGTTGCCATTTTTATAGAACAAAAACATGTAATATCAGCAATTTTGGGTGGTTCGACTTAATAGTTAATCTGCGAACTCAATAGGGGGAGAGTCTTATTCTATTTGTATATTAATTGGTACAGCAGGATCTAAAAATGCTAGGTCACTCAGAAAGAATGATCGTAATGAAAGGATTTAAAAGGAAGGCAAGGAAATAGCTTTAACCAGGATGGTGCCAGCTGCTGGCATTGGGCTTTGCCCTTGAACCCTGAGTGTGACTTGCCCTCTGTGAGGCAGCTATGATCACGCCTCACTAGAGAGAGTCCACTAAGAGCAGTGCGGTCATTAGCACTGGCCTCCAGTCTTACAATCAGAGCTTACCGACCACTGTGAGAATGGACGAAGGTAAATGAGGGGCCAGAATAGAGGCAGAGAGAGACTGAGGCAGTAATTTGGGGTGACTGGCTTTTATTGATATTATATCTTTATACTTGTGCCTTAAAACATTTTTAAGATTGGTTGTCCTTGTTTCTTTTCCATCTGCTATATTTTAAATACACTTCTAAGATATAACAATGTTTGCAGGATTTACTTTTTTTTTTTAATCTTGGAACTTTAAAAAGCAGGTTACCTACTTTGTGCAGTGTTGACTCATTTTTCTCTATGGCCCACATAAGTAGAATTATAGTACCAGAAGCCTGCAAGGGGCCTCAGGAAGTGGCAATCAAATAAATTCATTTCCCCCCTCCCCCACCAGAGCTGTGCTCAAAAATAGCAGTGATTGATTATTGTATAAGGAGCAACTCCTCACCCATTCTGCAGAGGGAGCCTGAGGCCTAGGAGCTGGAAAGCGTCAGCACGCCGCTCTCCAACACTGTGCAGGAGCTTCTCCTGAAGCTATTCTTTAGAAAGAAACAAGGTTCAAATGCATTTCTTAAAAGGAATTCATGTCCTCTTTGTTCGCTTGGACACCTTTGTGGTGTTCCGCATTTGGGGTTTAGTTGCCCTGTTTGCTCCCCCGTCTCGAATCGGATATTTCTTTAAACTTTTTCTAATCTTGTGTGGAAATCAAGACTCAGCTCCAATGCCTTTTCCCTTGTGAAGCATTCCCAGATTATCTCAGACGTGCCTAATAATTCTTACGCCACCCTTTCCCCACAGCGTATGTGTGTCCTGGTGCTGTGGTTTTGTGTGTGAGTCATTTGTGTCTATTTCCCTTACTGGAACCTCACCAGGTCTGATTGTAGCGGCCTGATTGTAGTGGCCTGATTGTAGCAGGCGTGATCAGCGTGGTGCCTGCTCATGTAGCAGACACTCGTAACATAATTGCTGAATGACTGATTTACCCAGTTTTTTTTTTTTTTTTTATATATGTAGCAAGAAGATAATAAAAAAAGCCAGAAAAATCTTTAAGTTTTATTTTTGTTCTCAAGTTTTCTTTCTGGTTCATTTCTTTTTTGTAAATTTGATGAAATTACACTTCTTATGTATTCTTCAGTTTTCCTGGAGACTCTAATACTTATAAAAGGCTTAACATTTTTTTGTGTAAAAATAAAGATGCAGAGTCCATTGATATATTTTATACCCAGAATTCAGCATCAGTGATCATTTACTCCTCTATGATATGTCACAGCAGAACTAGGGTAAGATAAGCATCACCTTTATGCCCGAACTCTAGATAGTGTGCTGTGTCTAGTTCTGAGGGTGTTTTAATGTTTTTGTTTTGTCTGCTTTTGTATTTCGACTAGTGACGCAGTGGTGGGAAGCTTACAGACTTTTTGCGGTATGGTGTGTCTAAATGCCACGATCGTGTGAAACTTATTTTCTGTTACCTATTCTTTCTATGTCCAGACAAATGGATTCAGGCAATTTAAGGTTGAACATATATGTAATCAATACAGTTTTACTTAAAAGTAAGTAATGCAAATAATACAACTTTCTTTTAACCTTTCTGTAAATTACCATTTCAGATCAGGAATGTTAGAGTCTGGTATCGACCGAATTATTTCTCAGGTTGTGGATCCAAAGATCAACCACACATTCAGACCTCAGGTGGAGAAAGCCGTGCATGAGTTTTTGGCCACGCTGAATCCCAAGGAGGAGGCAGGTGGCAGCTCAGCCCCTGACGAGGAGCGGCCTGACGCCTCTGTCATCACACAAGGTGCTTTGCTTTTCCTCTTGGTCAGTGCCATTGCTTTTCTTCTTGAACTGTGTCAAGTTAGGGATATTTGGTTTTTTTTAAACATTTCTCTACTTGGCCACTGTAGTGAAACTGTATTTATTTGAAATACCACCCAAATTCCTTAACTGGCATAACATTTTTTTAATGTTAATACAAAATAATGGGCATTTTAGTAATGTATTGGGGGGCTGTATGTTTCAACAGAGGGAATAATTAAAATAATTAGAGAAGATACTGTTTTTCTGGGAACTAGACTGTTCTCAGGTTTGCATGGTCCTTTCTAAGACACTGCGTGAGAGAATTTAGAGTGTGCTAAGTGGTAGCAGTGGCACCTAAAAGTCTGAAGGCGTGTGAATGGTCTGCACATCCTGTTTCATGTAAAGATGACAGCACATGTAGCATTGATTCAGCTGAGGGGTTGACTTCCTGCATAAGTTTATTCTAAAACTTGTCTTTCCTTCGAAGGTGTCCCTGCTCCTGGGCCCAGCGCGAACGTGGCCAATGATGCCATGTCAATCTTAGAAACTATAACTTCTCTTAACCAGGAAGCTAGTGCTGCCAGGGCTTCAACAGAAATGTCCAATGCTAAGATGAGTGAGAGAGTATCCAAAAAACTCCCATCTCAGCCAAGTGCTGACACTGGTTCTGAAAAAGAGAGAACCTCAGAGGATGTGGCTGATAAAGAAAAGACTTCACCTGAGTCTGCAGAAGGACAGGAAACAGCTCCTAAGTCTGAAGAATTTAGTGACCTCCCTTGTCCGATTGAAGAAATTAAAAATCACACAAAAGAGAGTAATAGTGCAATTCTCCTGAGTAAGGATGTTCAACAGGAAAGCAGTGACCAAAAAAATAAATCAACAGACAAAGGTGAAAAGAAACAAGACACCAATGAAAAAGGAGAAAGGAAGAAAGAAAAGAAGGAAAAGACAGAAAAGAAATTTGATCACTCAAAAAGAAGTGAAGATACGCAAAAAGTAAAAGATGAAAAACAAGCAAAGGATAAAGAAGTAGAGTGTCCCAGACTTCCTTCTGAAAAGAACAGTAACAAAGCTAAAACCTTGGAAGGGACAAAAGAAGGTAAAAACTTGCAAAAATATACAGCAGTTTAAAGAATGATCAGTATCCATTGGGCAGGGAGGTGGAAGGGAGGCATTACATTTGCTTTCCAATTTTAATGTATTTGATGCTAGTATTTCAAAACCCTGAGAACTGATATCACCTTTGCTTAAAAAATGGGCACTGTATATTTCTTTTCTGTACTGGTACACTAACTCACAAAGTTTATGAACAGAGGAAGCCATAAACCTTATAATTTAACTCTTAAAATTCATTGTCATACATTATTTCAAGCAACTTAATTCATAGTTGTATATCCTAATCTTTAAAGTATTAAATAGTAAATATTTCAGTTACTTAAAATTTGCTTTTATTTCTATCATTTCCATCAGAAATCAATAGTTTCATTATTTTTACAGGATAACAATTTGCCTTTGTATTTTCTGGAAACAGCTCTACCTTATTGGATATTGGTTGCTAATGAGAGAATTTTTATGTCTGAAGTTGAAGTTCTTTTACATGTGTTTCAGACAGAAAATCTTAAATGTAATTTAGGAAGTGGGTCCTGAGTGTGCCCTTATAACAACATGATTTATCTGCTGTGTTTTCTTGTCTTCCTGAAGATTGCTCTGTGATAGACTCTGATGTTGATGGGCTTACAGACATCACCGTCAGCTCTGTCCACACCAGTGACCTGTCGTCTTTTGAAGAAGACACCGAGGAGGAAGTTGTAATGTCTGATAGCATGGAAGAAGGGGAGATTACATCAGACGGTAAAGCATTTTACTTAATGATGCCTCTGGGAAGCTTCCCTTCGAGCATGGTTTATATACTGACGTGACTGTATCGTGACAGATAGTGTGGTATAGTGGCAGGAGTGTGGGACTTTGTAGTTGGAAGATTTGTTTCTGAGTCCCAGCTCCGAGGTTTTCTGTCTGAGCAAGCTTGGTAAGTTACTAAACCTCAACAAGCCTTGGTTCTCCATTGCTTAACTCCATTCCATAGGGCTGTTACAAGATTTAGATGAGATAATGCACATGAAGATGGGGGTGTGTGTGAGTGTGTGAGATTTCAGGGAGCACAGTCCAAAACTCCCCTCACTTCTGACACTAATTGTAAGTTTTGGGTTCGCAAGACCACTCTTAAGTTTGATAATTTGCTAGGACTCCAGAACTCACTGAAATCTGTTAAACTCACCATTACAGTTTATTACAGCTAAAGGACACCGATTAAAATCAGCCAAGGGAAGTTCCACACACAGCTTCCAGTTGTCCCTTCCCTGTGGAGTCACCGACAGCATCACTTTCCGGCATCCATGTCTGACAGTGCACACAGATTATTGCCAGCCTGGGAAGCTCACCCGAGCCTCAGTGTCCAGTGCTTTTATTGGGGCTCCATCATGTCATAGCTGACTACCCATGTGTCTGCCCTCAGTTTCCAGTGCCTCTGGAGGTCAAGCTGGAACTCTGCGACCCAGAGCCCCCACCCTAAATCACCCTGTCAGGTGTTTGGCTTGGTGCCAGACCCCTCAGGCTAACAAACACTCCTGTCAGGCCCTGCATTCCAATGGCTTTGAGATGACCTCCCAGAAGCCAAGGACAAAACGGGAGCACTCCACTACACAGTGGGGTTGTTAACTAACCCTCATTAAGCACATACTCTGTTCCAGGCGCTGTGCTAATAACTTAGTACCCTGTTCTGTGTAATAGCAGCCATAATCTTCACAACAGCCCTGGGAAGTAGGTCCCAGTGGAGAAATAAAGTCACCGAGGGAAGATATCTTGTCCAGGGTCATGTAGCTGGTGAGCACCAGTGCCAATTTCAGACGTGAGTCGGGGCTTCTAACCAGCACCTTAGGCTGCTTTTTACCACATGATTAAAACGGGTTTATGACCTGTTTTAAAAATCAGAAATATTAAACATTATTTACAATTGCTTGTAAATAGCATCTTGTAAATTTGATGCTGGCTTTTAGATAGACTACTTAGAAAATTTTAGAAGGGGAAAAGTAGAAGCATTTACTACTACAGTTGTATTTCTCAGAGCCCCTCATTTTTCATTCTTTTCTTAGTATCCATGAAAATAAGTTACCAACCCCCAGAAGCAACAGCATGCCTCTCCGCTATTCAGACCTGTCTTCTGAGGTCAGGTCCATTAGTACCTGTGAGGGAAGGGTGCTGCTCATGCCTCCTGCTCCAACCTGATGAAAAGTCTAAGTCTAGATGCTTTTGGGGGTCTTTTCACATTTTTTCCTGGGTAGGGCTAGGTTTTATATGTAGCCCTACGTCCAAAACGTAAGAAGATGGCTATTTTGAGAGTACCAAATGGTAGGAAATGAAAACGGTGTTTCCAAAGTTTTCCTCTTCTTTCTGTGTCACAAGGAAGCAAATCGCCTCAGTCAGGTGGGAGGCTTTCAGTGTCTGCTTGGCATAGGGCCAGTTACTGAGTCTTGCCTCTTCCATAAATGAAAGACTCATGGGTGGTCATTAAAAATCTCCCTAAATGGGTGACTGGTTACCTCATTTGGTTAGAGCGTGCTGCTGATAACACCAAGGCTGACAGTTTGATCCCTGCATGGGCCACTGTGAGCTGTGCCCTCCCTAAAAGAGTCAACTATGCCATTGTACAATCGTGTGAAAACAGTGTGTAACCAATGACTCTGGCTGTTCCCCAATAAAATTAAAATAAAAAAAAATCAGTCTCCCTAAAGTACGGCTTCAACTGCATGTGTTCAGTTTAACAGTGGTAAAGCGTTCATGTCAAAGTCCACCGACAGACAAATGAGATTTGCCAAAAAAAACATAAATACAATAAGGTTTAATTGTTCTTTACCATCTTCCTTTAAGTGTGAGAAGCTGATTGTTAAGAAATAAATTAAGATCTAGATTATAGCCTTAAAAATGTCAGTTTGAATCTTTGTGTACTGATATTTCCCCTGTTGGACAGATAAGCTTGAACTATATTGTACCGCTGTTGCTGCTTGATGTTGATCAAGCATAATGTTGATTTTATTGCTAATTCACAAAATTAATCCTCTTTCTATCGACCTTCTTTCAGATGAAGAAAAGAACAAGCAGAATAAAACAAAACCTCAAACCAGCGATCCCAGTGAAGGAAAAGCCAAAAGCGTGCGACATGCTTATGTCCACAAACCCTACCTTTACTCCAAGTATTACAGTGACTCCGATGATGAGCTTACTGTGGAGCAGCGGCGACAGTCGATTGTGAGTCATTTCTGATCTGCTGGTATTTCCACATTTAAATCAGGCTGACAAACTCGACTAGCCTGAGGACAGGGTACTGGTGAGCTTGTGAAATAGTGACGGACAGGTTCTTCCTTCAGGACCTTTGTTGTGTAACCGGGTAGAATAGGCATAAACATGTGACACCGCTGGTCATGTCATCGTGATTAATAGTAGTGAAAACTGGTAAGAACCTAAAGGTTTCTTGGTGTGGAAATGCTTGAATCAAGTATGAATCGAGCCATACAAGCGTATGATCTGCAGCCATTAATGTAATATTAAGAGGGAAGTACAGTCCACATATTTACTGAATTTGAAAATACTTCAAAGATGTGTCATTGAATTAACAATAACTTTTTATAGGAAAAAACTGCTACCTCATCGTATGTGTATATCAGTTTTAAGATGTCTTCAGAAACATTAAAATACGAAAAGTTGCACATGTTAGAATGAGGAAATGTTATTTCATAGAAAAATGATTTGAATGAAGTACACCCAGTGCTAATAGTGGCTTGATCAGGAAAAGTTGGCTTGATCAGGAAGGAGTCAGGCCCTTGGCACTCTGTGCCTGAAAGGGGCGGTGGGAGAAGCACAATGACTGGATTTGCCCTGGCTTTAAATTCCACAACAGAAAGTCCCACATCCCAAACCTGGGTCCTGAGACTCCTTAACCAGCAAGTCACATTGTTATAGGACTAGCCTGTCACTTGAATCTGCATTTCAACCTGCTCTTTTAAGAATAATTTAAAAAATTATGGACCTGGGCTGGCCGAGTGGCACATTGGTTAAGAGCTGGCTTGGGACACCAGCGGCCCTGGTTCAGATCCCACATATGAGGGCCAGTGACACTGCCCTCTACAGCTAACAATAGCTCCACCTGGAGCTGGGCTACAAGCCCCGGCAACGGTGTAGGCTGCAGCCCCTGCTGCAGTGGGCTGCCATAGGCTATAGCGAGTGGCCAGCAGCCAGCGTGAGCTGCCAATAGCCGCGGTGAGTGACCATCCAGAGGCCGGCAACCGATCTGCCTCATCCGGGAAGAGCGCAATGACGATACCAACATGGGCCAGTGAAGCAATGTCCTTCGCAACCAGGCTGAAAAACAAAAAGACAGCAACTTGTTTGTTCGCCTCCCCCAATTCCCCAATAAAATCTTTAAAAAAAAAAAATTATGAAAAAAAAATAAAATAAAAATAAAATTATGGACCTATCTATGTTCATTGGATGCTTGTAGATATTTTCACAATTATCCTTTTAATTCAAGTAACCAGTTTATTAACCCACCATTCTTCAAAATGATACTTTTCCCATTCTTTAAATTAATGGCATTCTAAAAGAGTAATAGAAAATTTTCACTCTGTTGTTATTTTATTAGCTTCCAGATTGTGTAGTGTATGTGCACTTTTGTAGATCCCATTAATTTGTAAGAACATTTGAAGGGCAAACATATTTTTTTCAGTGTTTTGATTTTGCCTGATAATCAGAATTATTATGAATATTTTGTGGTTTTAGGCTAAAGAAAAAGAAGAGAGGCTTTTAAGAAGGCAAATTAATAGAGAGAAACTAGAAGAAAAACGAAAACAGAAAGCAGAAAAGACAAAGTCTTCAAAAGCTAAGAGTCAAGGTATAGGAGATGTTAACTTTAATACTTTTAAGCTATCTTATATATTCCATTATTTTCTAGATGTTTATGTTACTTTTACAAGATAGGATTGTAAAGTAAAATGATCTGAATTATATCTTAGTAAAGCTGCTGTATTTTTTTTGAATGATCTATTTTTCAGGTGTGGAAGCTTTCCTTTTTAATCTGATGGTGTTTAGTCATATATATATACACACACACATACACGTATACACATTGCTATATCTCAATTAAACAGTCAGGTACTGGCTTATACAACTCACGTGTTAGTTTATTTTCCAGTGGCTTTGGAATGAATTATCAGTTAAAAATGGATTGCTAACTCATGAGTAATCAAGCCTTGCTAGTGATGTTAATGGAATTAATCTCTGCTTTATGTTAACTAAAATGTCAAACACATTTCTGCAATATTTCATTGAACAAATTTGAACTTCCTCTGCATACTGATCCTGTGTATATACAAATACATACACATACTTGTTTATAAGCATTTAGACTTTGCCATCTAAAATATTATTTTTATTCCAGCACAGCGTAAGGGTGTTAAAGCCATTTTGCATTTTTACAGTGATTAGAAAAACTTAATGAAAAATGAATAAATATTATACTGTTTAGAAAACTCTATTCTGAAATAGTGTGTTTATTGATTGCTTCTGTCCTAGGCAAAAATAGTGTGGACTTAGAAGAATCATCAACAAAGAGTTTGGAGCCTAAAGCCCCCAGAATTAAAGAAGTCCTTAAAGAACGGAAAGTTCTAGAGAAAAAAGTAGCCCTAAGCAAAAAGAGAAAAAAAGATTCAAGGTACATATTTTATCTGGCAACTTTCCCATTGTAACATTCTCGCAGCATGCTTTCAGAAGAGAGGCATTGAAAACGACAATAAAGAGCCAAACCTCGAATGTATATGTTATTGCATGTTTATTAAAGACCCTAGAGATTTGTTTTTAGTTATCGTAATTCATTGTGCTAATATCTATAATATTTCAAAGTGTTAATCTGAACACGTAATCTTTTTTTGGCATGTCCCAGACCCTTTTGATAATTTGATGGGAGCTTTGGAGTCTCTCCTCAGGAAAAATGCACATGCATAATCACTCAGCTGTCCCAAGAGTTTCAGAGGGTTTATGGATCCTCTAGACTCACTCAGGAAGTACCCCTGTTCTGGTCATTCAGTGACCCCTTATTTACAGTGATGGTGTCCATTTTCGTCTTTCCAGGCAGTTCTCTTCACCGGTATCCCATGCTTCTCCCCATAAACCAGAGGTCTGGACCAAATTCTTTTTAACACTGCATTGTTATAGTTAATGCTATGAAAATTAGAAAGCTGAAGAGACAAAGTGACTGCAGTTTGCTATTCCATTAAGATGCAATTATGTAAATCTATCAGACTTCAAAGTAACCGAATCAGTCAGTAATTTGCAGAACTCAGTGAGGGGAGTGAGCTCTCAATTTCCTTATTAAACCTCCTTCCTATTGGTCTGAATAAATAAGACTACCCTGTTTACTCAAAAGATGGTTAGACTTTCAAAATGTAATCATAGCTCATAAACTGTTCTGTTTAGAGCAACAATTCAGGAATTTTTGTTTCAAGTATGTTTTCCTTTAACACCAACAGTACTCCATGTCACATTTGGGATTGTGTTCTCTGTTGACTAAGAATAGGATTTTGGTTGAATGTCACAAGTCTCTATTTATGGGTCAAGTGTTTATAGAGAATGGAAAACTAAGCTTTTTTTTTAACCTTACTAAAAATTTCTAACATTTTATTCCAAGTTCATATTTGACCTTTTCCCCCATGTAGGAATGTTGAAGAGAATTCTAAAAAGAAACAACAAGCTGAAGAAGATTCCAAAGAAACCCTTAAAATGAGTGAGGTGTGTCTTAATTAATAAACGCCCATTTCAAAATGCTCTTTTGTTAGATATAGGCCATTCGGTCCTTTGGAGTAAAACTTAGAATGCAGTTTGCACTTTTCCAAGTTAAATAAGAAGTCCCTTACATTCAGTATTCTTGAACCCTCATCCTGTTATGATCTGAATTCTTCATTTGGCAAGTTGATGCATGTGATCATTTATCTAGATAGTAGCTAATTTTCTACTTCCCGCCCCCCACTTCTTATATTGGCAATGACAGAATTGCCAGTAATAATAATGAAAAAGTAAAAGGGGTGGCCAATTAAAACCCCTCTGCCATAACAAGTCATCTGTTTTACTCTCTTATTCCTCTTCTACATATGTATGTAATTATTGAGTATTGGATATGATCTTGCAAAATGCTAGTAACATCCACTCTTAGTCATTTCATGTTACCTGTAAGCTTCCTATTTATTATTTTAATGATTGCATAGCGTTATAGTAAATGGATATACCATAATATAAGCATTACCTTATAGTTGAGTACTTAGATCGTTTCCAAAATTTGATCCTTTTAAATAGTAAAATATATGCAATGAATTCATTCCTTCCCATTTTTTGGATAGTTTTGTTGGGATAAACTTTGTTTTCATTGCTTTTTAAATCCTTGTTTATAATGCCAAATATATAATTATATCGCTGAACTATCTTTCTATTTCTAAGGAAGAAAACTCATAATTTAGTGACTATTCATAGCCAATAAATATTCTTAATTTCTTTATTCAGAAATTTGAGGCATATTTCAGTATGTCCTGATATTTTAGTGGCATATTTTTTAAATATTTAACTTTATTAGATGATAAATTTTGACAAATGATCTCAAAATTTTATTCACATTAATTGGTTAGAACTTACTATAAAATTAGGTTGGTGAAATCCCTTTTAGTTCTGTTTTTGAGGGATTTAATTTTAAAGTATTTTTTAATATCTTATTATGTCCTGGTCCCTATATTAGTAAAAATACATTAATCTGTGTGTTAATTGTAAGGAGATGCAGTGGTAAGCTGACCCAGAGACAGAGAGGTTTTTCTGAGGAGTTTAACCCATTCTTTGAATAAGAATAATTGTACCTAGCAGTCAGTGAGTCTTTATTGTTCAGTCAGTATCTACTCATTAGCATTAAGAACCTACTCCGTGCCATAGTGTAGGGCAGAGGGGGCTTAGATGCGATGATCTCTCAGTAGCCCCCCTTCGCTACCTGACCATACACATACATTTTATGGAACATGGTTCCTGTTACTGAGTTATTGTGTGCATTTGAAACTTCCTAAGTGAAATGTCCACCAAGTAGCCTAAATTCCTGAGGTCCTCATGAATCTGGTTTCTAAATTAAAATATAGGAAAACTATTTCAGTACAAAATTTCAAATTGCCTTCAACATTATATTTATTAACAACTACAGGATATTTGTGGGCTTTAGCAATGAAGAGTTAAAGAAGGCCTAAATGCATGGACAAATCTCCGAAGAAATAACGAATCTCTATAATGGTGCCTGCAATGTAGCAGGAAGAGCACTAGACTCGCAATGAGATCATCTGAATGCGTCACATCATTGAGTCGTACTGAGCGTCACTTGCCTGATGCATAAAATTAAGTTCATAATCCCTACCACAAGCTGCTTTACAAAGGTTAAGTGAGGTGTAAACCTGTGACAGCACTCAACATATTAAATGCACCCAGGTGTTAAATTTGAATATAAAAATTAACTTTCTCATGTTTTAACCTTTGTTTTCTTCACAGCATTATGAAAAGGAGAAGGTGTCTTCTTCAAAGGATTTGAAGCATGTTCATGCAAAAAGTGAACCAAGTAAACCTACGCGGAGACTCTCCGAGTCTTTGCATTCATCTGATGAAAACAAAAACGAATCCAAAATCGAAAGAGAACATAAAAGACGGACATCTACCCCTGTTGTGATGGAAGGGGCACAGGAAGAGACTGACACACGAGATGGAAAAAGGCAAGTGGAACGCTCAGAAATGGGCACAGAAGAGCCCCATAAACAGAAAAGCACACTGAAAAATGAAAAGCATCTAAAGAAGGATGATTCTGAAACACCGCATGTGAAAAACCTACCGAAGAAAGAGGCAAAATCCTCTAAGGAGAAGCCTGAAAAAGAAAAAATTCTGTCAGAAGACAAATTGTCGACGAAACATAAACATAAAGGGGACAGTGTGCATAAAACAGGTGATGACACTGAGCTTCACTCTTCTGAGAAAGGTTTAAAAGTAGATGAAAGTATTCAGAAGCAAAGTCAACAGACCAAATTCTCTTCAGATGATAAAGCTGAACGAAAAAGTAAACATAGGAATGAAAGGAAATTATCAGTTTTAGGCAAAGATGGAAAGCCAGTTTCTGAATATATTATAAAAACAGATGAGAATGTTCGTAAAGAAAACAACAAAAAAGAAAGACACCTGTCAACCGAAAAAGCTAAGGCAGAACACAAATCAAGAAGATCAAGTGATTCCAAAATTCAGAAAGAGTCTCTGAGTTCCAAGCAACATGGAATCACATTACAGAGAAGAAGTGAAAGTTACTCAGAGGATAAGTGTGATACAGACTCGACTAACTTAGATAGTAATTCCAAACCAGAAGAGGTTGTCCATAAGGAGAGGCGAAGAACAAAGAGCTTGTTAGAAGAGAAACTTGTATTAAAGTCTAAATCTAAAACTCAAGGCAAACAATTAAAAGTTGTTGAAACTGAGGTACAAGAAGGTGTCACAAAACAGACAGCCATTCCAAAACAAGAGAAAGAGAAGAACACCGAAGAAAATGACCCAGATAGACAGCGTAAGTCTAAAGTGGAGGACAAATCTGACGAGACTGGTGTTGAGCCTATGTTAGAGAACGCTGCTTCTTCAGCACACAGCACGCAGAAGGACTCAAGTCACAGAGCCAAGCTGCCATTAACGAAAGAGAAATACAAGGGTGACAGAGATGCAGGGGCCTCCAGGCTTGAGAGGAAGTTGTCAGATGGGCACAAAGGCAGAAACTTAAAGCATAGCAGTAAGGATGGGAAGAAGAAGGAGGAGAGTAAATCAGATGATGGGAAAGAAGTTGACAGTAATCATGACAAGCCCAGAGGGAATAGTTCAGCCATGGAAAGAAAATTAAGTAGAAGGTTGTGTGAAACCCGAAGAGG
This sequence comes from Aselliscus stoliczkanus, assembly GCA_033961575.1. Lineage (NCBI taxonomy): Eukaryota > Metazoa > Chordata > Mammalia > Chiroptera > Hipposideridae > Aselliscus > Aselliscus stoliczkanus. The sequence continues at coordinate 135,900,133 of CM066734.1, forward strand.
AAGCTTATCCCAAGAAATGACCAAAGGAGAAGAAAAACTCACAGCCAACACTTTCGGCACTCTCAGCAGTTCCTCCCTTCAGAGACCAAAAAAAAGTGGCGATGCCACATTGATCCCTGAACAAGAGCCAATGGAAACTGATTCTGAGCCTGCTGTTGAAAATGTATCTGAGGTATCTAAAACCCAAGAAAGCAGCAGTAATAGTGCCCAGCCAGATATGGACTCTGAAAATGCGATGAAACAAAAAACTGCAGCCACAGTTCTAAAGGATGAATTAAGAACTTCCACAGTAGATGCAAAAACAGCAGCTCCAGCGTGTAAATCGGGACGTGGAACAGTTGCTAGTAATTCTGAAAAGCACACTGACCATAAAAGCATCCTGACCAGGAAAGCGCATGTCCAAAGTGCTGTGCCCAAACTAAGTTCTGGGGAGAAAGAACCCACCCAACAAGGAACTCGTGAAATGAATGCAGACTCTGAAACAAGTCAGAGGATGTTACCTCGTGCCCCATCAGAAAGTGACAGGGCACAAAAGAATTTGAAAAACACAAGACCCACTGAAGAGCGTGTTGCTCAGGGAGACGCTATTGAACATTCCACAGGTTTGGACCCCTCACTGTCCTTAAGTTCGGGGACTGTTGTGCCTCAGAAACAATCCCATGATTCAAGCGTAATTCCTATAGTTGACAAAAGAACTGTGTTAGAAGGTGGCCCAGCCAGCACCTCCCCTGCGGACCACTCTGGTTCCCCTAACCAAAGTCTGCTTGTTAGAGAATCAGAGGTTCCTAGGACAAGTGACAGCAAAGATGGTGGTACGATTTCCACAGCAGATACAGCAGCAAAAGCAAGCACAGATAGCAAAAGGCACATTTCAGAAGGTTACCAGGCCGCCGTACTGCACAGTAACCCAGGAAAAGCAAACATGCCTTTTCGTGGTGAGTTAACAGGCACCATTATGGAAAATGAGAATGTTAACAAAGACAGTGGCTTGATGGACATGGCCAGGAAAAGAAGTGACTTACATACGGAGCCCACCTCAAAGCAGGCAGTTAGAACTGTGGTCGAAAATGGCAAAAGGGATGGCATTGCTGTTGACAACGTCGTAGGCATGAACACCGAAAAAGATGCTAAAACGGTTGAGCTGAAGCACAGTAGAGGCCCAGGTGACGTAGAAAACACGTCAGTTGCTGTTGAAAGAAGGAATGAGAACAGCGGCGAGGTGGACACCAGTGCTGGAAGACACGCTGCGGCGTCTGCTTTACACCAAAGGAGTGGGCCGCTTGAGAATGTGACAGCTGGTTCTGCTAGAGCAGGAAAGACTTCTGTTGCCACTAGTACCGAAGGTAAGGACAAAGGCATTACTGGAGATGCCGTGAAAGCCGGGAACGCCACAACCACGTCTTCAGAAACTGGCCCTGGGCAGGTGGCTGTGCCTTGCACAAGCATCGAGGCTGATGAAGGCCTCATAATAGGCGCGTGCTGCAGAAACAATCCTCTCTGTGTGGGAGCAGAAGCCAGCGAAGGCACTGTATTTGCTGCAGCTGAAGAAGGTGGGGGCGTGGTCACAGAGGGGTTCGCCGAAAGCGAAACTTACCTCACCAGCACCAAGGAAGGAGAAAGTGGAGAGTGTGCTGTGGCCGGAGCTGAAGGACGAGCAGCTGACCCCGTGCCTCTGGCAGCTCCAGGTGAAGACAGTGTCAACAGTGCTGTGACGGAAGAGAAAGATGACGCTGTGACCAGTGCCGGCTCTGACGAGAAATGTGGTGGCTCTTCCAGTAGAGACTCAGAAATAGTTGAAGGAACTGTTACTTTCATTAGTGAAGTTGAAAGCGATGGAGCCGTAACGAGTGCTGGGACCGAAATACGAGAGGGATCGTTAAGCAGTGAAGAGCTCGATGGATTCCAGAGGACTGTGACGAGAATGGGCCCCAAGAAAGAAACGGAGGGGACTGTGACATGTACAGGAGCAGAACGGAGAAGTGACCACTTTGTCATATGCTCAGTAACTGGTGCAGGGCCACAGGAGGAGCGCATGGTTACAGGTGCAGCCGTGGCCCTGGTAGACAATGACACTCCACCAGGAACAAGTGCCACCCAGGAGGGAGATGGTTCTGTGAATGATGGCACGGAGGGTGAAAGTGCCGTCACCAGCACAGGGATCACGGAAGAGGATGGCGAGGGCCCTGCAAGTTGCAGTGGTTCTGAGGAGAGCGTCGAAGGTTTTGCTATAAGTTCTGAATCCGAAGAAAATGGAGAGAGTACAATGGACAGCACGGTAGCCAAAGAAGTCAGTAACGCACCGTCCATCGCCACTGGTCCCTGTGATGACGAAGGCATTGTAACCAGCACAGGTGCCAAAGAGGAGGATGACGAAGGCGAGGGTGTTGTCACTAGTACCGGAAGAGGAAATGAAGTCGGGCACACTTCAACCTGCACAGGGATAGAAGAAGAAAGTGAAGGGGTCTCTGTCTGTGAAAGTGCAGAAGGGGACAGTCCGAGTGGGACTGCAGTGGGGCATGTGGCAGCTGAGGCTGGAGCGGCCATCGTGAATGCACATGAAAGTAACGTTGACAGCATGAGTGGTGCCGAGAAAGAAGGTAAGGAGACCGAGATCTGCTCCAGTGCCAAAGGGATCGTAGAAAGCAGCGTGACCAGCGCAGTGGGCAGAAAGACTGAAGCGGCGCCCGAGCCTGCAGGTGGTGACAGTCCCATGACTAGTGCAGCTTCAGGTCAAAGTGGCAGTCAGCTCACCGGGAAAGAAAACGCGGAAGACGCCCCCATTTCCACTGGCCTGGTGGGGGGCAGCTATGACGTGGTTGTGTCCGGCGCAGTCCCAGAATATGAGGTCCATCACACATCACCTGGTGAAAAGGAAGAGGAAGGTATGATCACCTCTGCGGAGAACGAAGAGTGCGATGGCCTCTTGGCGTCCACAGCCAGTGACAGTATCACCAACCAGGCTTGTCTGGCTGGGGGCAAAAGTCAAGGCATAGGCTTGATGATTTCCACCAGTACAACGAAGGGTTACACCACGCAGTCAAGCACGATCGTAGACGTGGAACAAGGTCGTTCAGGCGCCCCGAGAACCGAGGAAGGTCTGGAAGGCACCGGCAGGCACACGGAAGGCTTCGAGGCCCCCATGCCCAGCGCCGCTTCCGGAGAAGAGAGCCAGCCCACTGCCATGAGAAACGAAGACAAAGACGAGTGCGCCATGATCTCCACCAGCATCGAGGAGGAGCTGGAGGTGCCCGTTTCCAGCGCGGCCACCGTCGTCCGTGCCGGAAGTCAGCAGCCAGCTGCACCCATTGAAGGAAGAGCCAAAGGCCCAGTCTCGGTTAGCGCCGACGACTTCGAGGTGCCTATGCCCAGCGCACCCACAGAAGTTGCAAGGCCCCATGCCTCAATCAGCAAGGATGACAAAGACGACGCCCTCATTTCCACCAGCATAGCGGAAGAGTGCGAGGCCTCTGTTTCTGGCGTAGGTGCCGGAAGTGCGAACCAGCGGTCCGCTACAGCCATGGAAGAAAGAGATGGCAGTGCTGTCATCTCAACCAGCTCGGGAGAAGACTGTGAGGGCCCAGTGTCCAGTGCCGTCCCTCAGGAACAAGTCCATCCCTTGGCCACGCCAGCTGAAGAGATAAGTGACACTGCCATGATCTCCACAAGCACCTCTGAGGGCCGTGAAGCCACCATGAGGGGCTCTGCCCCCCAGGATGCTGACCAGCGTCCTGTTGCAAGAGCGGAGGACCCGAGTGACGCTGCCGTCATCTCCACCAGCACGGCCGAGTGTGTGCTCCTCGCCACCACCCTCCACAGGCGTGAAGTGAATCAGCTGACTGCCAGCAACTCGGAAGGAAAAGATGACCTGTCCTCTGCAAAGGAGAACAAGTGCGAGGTCCCCATGCCCAGCCTGATGGCTGAGAACACCTGTCCGTGTACGGGGCCGTTCACAGGAGGAAAAGGAATGAGCCCCCAGGAAGGGCGCGGCAGGGCTTCCGTCAGCATGCTCCCTGCAGAGGGCGGCCAGCCAGAAGAGAAGGGCGTACCGATGAGCTCAGTTCCCACAGAAGATAAAAGCCCCGAGGCAGGGACGGCCAGGGGCAGCACCGCAGTCAGTTGTTCAGCGGGGAGGGGCATGGCCAGGACTGCTGACTCACCTGTCCAGCCGAGAGAACCAGAGCCAACGTCTGGGCAGACGACCGAGGACCCCTCCATCAGTGTTCACTCTTGGACAGCAGCGAGCACAGGTGCTAATGTAGCTAACGCCATGCCACATGTCAGAGACGCTACCACAGAGCAGCCCTCTCTTCCTCCTGCCCAGCGGGAGCCTGAGGGCATCCTGAAAACCACCACTGCCAAGTGTGTCAATGGTCGGGAAGCACAGGTTGCGCCTTCCCACTCAGCGCTTTCCGCTGCCCACGGCATAGCCCTGCCAGCTCATACGGGCGAGCGGGACTTGACCAGAAAGAGTGGTCCCAGTGGCAGATGGACTGCTCAGCCATCTGTTGAGAAAGCAGGAGATGGCGTGACCAAGTCACTCCAGAAGGAAGACCGCGAGGTCACTGTGTCTTCTGAAGATTTGGGTAACATAGGTGAGAATCTTCCTAATGGCAAATTTTAGCAGTTTACAGGGATGATTGTATGTAGATCACGTTTAAGACAACCTCCCAAAAGATAGTTTTGGTTCCAGAATGTCACAGAATAACTTCTCAAACTTGCAGGTCAGGCATCTCTAAAACAAACTCGTGTTTGAAAGCTTAGAACCTTAAACCCATTTCTCATGGGCAAGGAAGACAGGCAGGAGGCTGCGCAGTGGTGGCCGGCTAGCCAGCCGTGTGCCATCTGCGTGATGGCTGCAAGTTTCTGAACTCCCTGATCCTCAGGTTTCTCATCAATCAAAAGGAACACCTTACAACAATCCTGTGAAATGAGTATTTTTTATTTTATATCACCCTCATTTTACAAATGAGCAAATAGGTTCACAGAATTTAAGTAACTGGCATGGTACTTGGGTACCCTTTAGAAAACAGTTACTTCTGAACCTGTTTTCTGTTGTATGAAATGGGGGTAATAGCACAAAAACAAACATCATTTCAACTCTCATTTCAATTCTCAGCTGAATATATTTGCAGCATGTGGCTGTTCATCCAGCTGGCTGCTTTAATCAAGGGAGCACATAACTTTTTTTTTTTAACTGCGTTTATTGTTCAGGTAAAATGAGTTAGTTTCTGGTTTAGAACTTGGTTGAAAGGGAAAATGAAATGTGTTCTCTCCTGACAGATTGCAGAGTGCCGATCTTGTTAGAAATGGTTGGCAACTTTCAAGGTGTAAGCTTTGAGCTCAGTCACTGACTATAGCATCCAATTTGGGACACCTTATGCTACCACTGTGCTAGGCTCTGGGGATGCAAAGTTAACTAGTCAAGATGGGAAGATAGCTGTGAATCCAGCCATGCAGTGTAAGTAGGCAGTGACACTGGTGTGACAGGTACATAGAGCTGAGTTAAGCACAGGATGCTATGAGGACTCAGTGGGACATGGGCTGGTCTGGGGGGTCAGGGACATGTCTTCTTTCCCGCTTGTCCTGTACAAATTGTGGCATCCTGGACTTTCAAACTGGAACAGACCTTAAATATCATGTCATGCAGCCTCAGAGCTGAGGCCACTAGATTTAGTCCTGTTCATTATAGAGACTTAAATAGGAGACATTCAGAAATGTTCCAAGGGTTGAAATAAGTAAGTTTAAATTTTCCCATAGAATTTAGCCTGGGGCGAGCGGAGTGTTCCAGAAGGTTTATAACATAATCATTGTTACAGTCTGTCCCTCCTCCTCCCCTGCTTTCCCAAAAGGCAAAGCGCATTAGCCAGGCCAGGCAGGATTTTCCTCGGAGACCTGTGTTTGGGCGCATGAGAGAAACTGGAAGCCACCAGTCACAGGACGGGAGTGAGAGAAAGAAAGCTCCAAGACAGGGACATGCTTGGGTCTCCACCATAGAAAATTCCAGTTTCTTTTAGTCTGCCTCAGTTTTTTAACTTTTATGTTTGATTTTGCTGTGTCAGCATAAAGCAAGTTAAGTGAGTCTATTCATAAACCACCTCCTTTATCAAGAATATTCCTCAGTGGCCCAGAACATTTTCTTTTAGGGACAAACTTGATACAGATGACTGTAGAAAAACACTTGGAAATAAGATTTCTCCACAAATAATATTGTATCGATTTTGGGGCGGGGGGGCATCCATCTAAACAGTAAGAAACAATTTCAACTCCCCACCCTCGCAAAAAACAGTATACGATCCCTGCCTTTCCTCAGAGATTTTTTCATATATTGCCTTTTTATTGTTTTCTACTGACTGCCAGATAAAACAGGTAAGGGGGACATGGCATACTAGATGAGAACATTTTGTTACCTTTTAATTCAGGATGTATTTTGTAAGCAAATTCTTGAATTGGTTTAATGGTTTGAATTTCATTAGGCAATGAAGAGTCTCCATTGGATGTTTTGGGAGGATTGGAACTGAAAGCCAACTTGAAAACTGAGGTATGGCTGATAATTAGTTACGCCCAGCTGTGTGAATGGTGTAAGGACCACTCCCCATATAGTGACATATGTACACTTCAGCAGTATATATAAAAGCTCTTATTTTCATTGTACTTAAGACTCTTAAGTACTGATTTTGTTGCATCCTGTGGGGGTAGGGGTAGCCTACGAAGGACCTCAGTAATCTCAGTAAATAGTGCCATTAACAATTCCATTTACTCAAACCGGAAACCCAGGAGTCACCCTCAGTTTCTCCCTGTCACCCCAGATGTAATCCATTGCCAGTTTTTACAGATTCCATTTTCAACATAGACCGTGAGTGCTCTGTTTCTGTTTCTGCAGTCCCGCCCTAGTCTGAGCCACCACTGCAGTGACATCCCCACGGACTTCCTTCCTCTCCGGCCCCTCCCCAATCTGTGATTCACACAGCCCTGAGAGTTCTCTTGAAAAACATAAATAGGTCACGTCATTACTCTGCTTAAAATTTCCAGGAGCTTCCCATCATACTTTGAGTAAAATCTAGTTTTTAATCATGGCCAATGTGGTTTACATAATTTAGTCTTCATGCCCCCTTTTCAGCCTGATCTCGGTGGCCCCCTCCCAGTGGAATTTTGCAAGTAGAGTAGAAGTTTACCAGAGAAGAAAACAAACAAAGCCTTCCAGTCAAAGAAGTGTGTTCTAGACAGAGGGGGATGGGCCGGTGGTGTGTCCCAGGCGCTGCAGTGGTTCAGGGTAGGCTGTGGTGCCACATAAGCCTGGCAGGGCTGGGACCTGGCCAGGAGGGGCCTTGTGTGCTGTACTAAGCTGGAGTTTTAATATAAAGTAGCAGGACAGCCACTGATGGATGAGATTAGCTTGATTTTTTGTATGTTTTTTTGTGGTTTTTTTTAAAGGCTGGAGTAGAAAAGCAGACTTTATCTTTTGTATCGTTACAAGATGCTGGGTGTTTAATTCCCTTGCCTTCTTGTTCTAAAAACCTCAGTTAACATATTTTGTATGGTGCTTTGGACTTTTTAGACATTTGTACCATCAGAGGAAGAGAAAAACAATGAAATGTTAGCACCATCCGAAAGTCCTTGTGGGAGACAGCCGATTGGAATAGGTAAGCTCCTTTTACCCACTGTTCACATTAGTTTTTCCTCGCATGTGATTTTACCTTTCATTGCAGCTTAAAATCAATTCCTGCTTCATAATCATAAGCTGACAGGCCATATGAATTTAACGTATACCTTTTGTTATGAAGTGTCAATCAATTTTATATAAGGTAGTTTTTAAATCTGGTATATCCTAGTCATATGTGGCAAAAAGAAAGCTCTTTGAGCAAACTCGTTCTCTCTCAAATGTGTGCCTGCGGCTCCCTCGCCTTCCAGGTGCTGTCCCTGCGGCAGGTCTGCAGCCCGTGTGCCGCCTTCTCTCACGGCCCCGCTCTTGGCCCTTGGACTCGGGCCGTTGCCCCGGTGACTACACCAAAACCACTACAAGCTGGCATAGTCCCTTCTTGGTCTCTCTGTGCTGCAGTCTTTTCATCATTTTAAGATTTTTTTAAATTAAAAAATATAGCTAACGTACAACATTATATTAGTTTCAGGGATACACCATAGTTATTCAACATTTATAGACCTAAAAAAATGGTCATCGTGGTCAGTCCAGCAGCCATCTGACACTACACGCTATCACAATATTATTTATTCCCCGTGCTGTACATCACATCCCCATGACTTACTTGTTTTATACCTGGAAATTTGTTCCTCTTCCCCTTTTCCTCCCTTTTTAAATTTATCATTTATAGTTGACATTCAGTATGTGCCACAGTCTTGGGGTCCACTGCAGACATTTTAGGGGAGAGCTTCAGTGTCAGAAAGGATCAGGGCAGTAACAGTGACTCTCAAACTCTGGTCTCAGGACCACTTTATACCTGTAAAAATTATTGAGGACCCAAGAGCTTTTGTTGTATGGATTATGCATCTTGACATTTACCTAATAAGAAATTAACATTGAGAAAGCTATAAAACATGTATTAATTCAGTATAATTAACTCACTCCAAGTTAACATAAAAAAACATTGTTTTTCATGAAAAATAGCTAGATTTTCCAAAACAACAAAATTCAGTAAGAAAGGCAACATTTATATTTTTGCCAATCTCTTTTAAGTCTAGGTTGATAGAAAATAGCTGGTTTCTCATATGTTTCTGTATTCAGAGTGTTGCTATTGGTTGTCCTGCTTGAAGCGTATGAAGACAATCCAGCACCTCTCATACATGGCTAGATTTTAATAGTCTTTTTAAATAATCGTGGGTACGTTGTGTGGCCTCTGGAAAACTCCTTTGTGTACTCATGAGTTTAAAAGATGAATAATATCTTAGCATTATTGTAACAACAGTTGGGGCTTTGCAGACCTCTTAATGGAAAGTTTCCGGAACTCCAGGGGATCCCTGGACCACACTTTGAGAACCAGAGGGTTAGGGAAATGGAAATGAGAAGAATTGCGCCAATAGAGAATTGTTTCTGTTTGTCTCTAGTCTTTATTTTACAATTTCTTCTGATTCACACATTAACTTGGAAAAAAGTACCAGGAATCTTAGAGTATGTGACCAAATTTAAGCAAGTTCTCTCTTTTTTTTTTTAACAATGTTTTTTAAATGTCAGTGCAAGTCCGATGGAAGTGTGAGGGTGACTTTGGTTGCAAGTGACAGGAAACCCCGTAAAGGAGATATATTAGCTCTTTGCCTTCGATCAGGCTGCTATAGCAGAATTCCAGAGGTTGAGTGGCTTAAACAAATACTTATTCCTTGTGGTTGTAGAAACTGGGCAGCCTGAGTTCGGGGTGCCTGCCTGGTCAGGTTCCTGGTTACGTGCACACACGGCCTGCCTTGGTGCGTGTTGAGGGGAGAGAGATCGCAGGTCTCTTCTTTTTATAAGGACATTCATCCCGTCATGGGAACCCCACCCTCAGGCCTCATCTATACCTCATCACCTCCCAAGGCCCCACCTCCAAATACATCGCGGATTAGGGTTTTGGTTTGTGAGTTTTAGGGGAGCATAAACATCCATTCCATATCATTCACAAAGCTGAAAAGTAAAGGCAAGGTGATCTCAGAGCATGACGATGGCCCGAAGACACATCTTGCGCAGGCCAGTTTTTCTTCCTCGGGCCCCCAACGGGTCATTGCTTTCTCATTCATGGGCTCCGGAAAAATATCTTTGTCCTGTGATTCTTGGCCGAAACCCTAAGACTTACTCGAATTCAGATTCCTTAGCTATGTCCACCCTAAATTAATTACTGTGACCAGGTGAATATAACTTTCTGGTCGACTTAAGTCGAGTGCTGTGTCCCTGGAGCAAGAGTGGAGTTGGTGCGTCTGGCAGCACGCTGTGCCCTGGACCAGCCCGGGCTCTGGGGACGGCCGAGCAGCCACAGTGTCCCCTGCAGTCCTCGCAGCTCACTAAATTGTTGTTGGGGATGATAAACATTAGTAAGCCAGTGGAGGTACTGGGGCAATCAAGATGGTAGATACAGCTCCTCCCTCGGAGGTTGCTGAGATGGCCGGGCACAGGAGGAAGGCGCTGCCTGTAATAGGTACATTCATGTCTTCTGGGGCCAGCGCAGCAGGGCAGGGCTTTGGGGAAGGCCTGCGTTTCAACTGCCCCAACCCCTCTTTCTCTCCCCGCCCTTTAATTATAGAAAGCAAGATACATAGAAGTGCATGATAAAGTTCCCCCTCCCCATGAGTACCCACCTTAAATACAATTGTGTATTTAAACAAAGTGAAGTCATGATATTTACACGGTTGTACCATTTCTTTTTTTACTGAGCCGTATGTTGTGGGCATCCTTCCTTGTCACTGTACACAGATTAAATTCATCTGTTAGCTCAGTAGCTGACAACAGTACTCTGCGGTGAATTTCCTGTTTGTTAGGTCTTTTAGTGAGCTCCTGTTTTTGTAGTTTTTACTATCATAAATAAAGCCTTAATGAATTTCCATCCATATGTAACTGTGTTTCCCCAAGTATTTCCATAAGAGTGAATTGGGAGGTCAGAGAATATATACGTTTTAATTTTGATAAACACTTATCACCCCCGACCCTCACCCCATTTTGGAGCCAAATACTGAAGGATGAGTAGGTGTGTGTTAGGTGGAAAAAGCAAAGAGAAAGGCAGTGTGTCTGAACCTCACCGGGACTGCCTGGCATGTCAGGGCGGACCTTCCTAGGCAAAACCACCAGAGAGGGCAGCCTCCATAGTTTGTGACCTGACAGCTTTATAAGCTGAGGTGACTGTCAGGCAGTCCCAGAAGACCACCTGGCATGTTAAAGCCCTAACGATGACTAATCTCTCCAAAACTTGGACAGATGCACACAGTTAAAATGTGTCTGTGTGTGTTATAGTAGAAATAATTAACATCCCATTTGTTAATTATCAAAACGGTAACATTTGGGAGGTGCTGAAGTCCTTTGTTCCCACAGTTATATTTCAGATTACTCTGTTTGGGTACGGTTCAATAAGAGACCTACTTACGTAAAAGGAAGTTGTTTAAAAGAAAAATGTGTGTTCTGTCATTGTTGAGTAGAAACAGCACCTTGCACTTCAAGTTTCCAAAGAATATAAATAGACCTTTGCTGGTGGAGGGGATGAGAGCTGACTTCATTTGATGGCATTATTTTTAAATGAACCAGCGTAGCACTGTGGCTTAACAGTCAGGAAAGGTCTCCCACCTTTCTTCTGAGCATCAGATCGTCAACATAGGCAGATCAGTACGATTTAATGGACCACTGCCATTCTTGTCAAAAGGCAGGCCACGTTGATTTCTGTTGTTTTTCTGGTAGTGTTAAGGGAACATGGATTGTAGAAAATAATTGGTCAGAATTTTGTAATTCACAGAGGCAGCTAGGCCACTTAGCAACATAGTCCTTTCTAATGGCCCAGAAAATTTCTGACTTTGTTTCTCTGGTTCAGAAACCATACTCGGTTTTCTTATTTCTCATTTTTGTTTTTGAACAGCTGACCTTCAGAGAGAGCCTTTGTTGGTGAATGAATCACTGAGTGTAAGTCACTGTAATGGTTGGGTTGTTGTCATTGTTGGGGTTGTTTTGGTGTTTTGAGAGCAATTGGGGAGGTGGGACATCTTGGGGAGGGGTATCTGCATTTTTTTAGGAGACAGGAGGCCGTTGGCAGCATGCTCCCCACTGGAGTTCAGCATACTGACAAGATTCAGCATACTAATGAGAGTTTTCACTTGTTCTTTTCCACGTTCAACTTATCCACAGATGTCATGAAATGTAGTTGTTTTCTTAAAAAAAAAAAAAAAAAGTCACTCTGAATTCAGCCCCCCTGAATTTAGGCCAATGCCCTGAAACAGAACAAAGGAAATAGAAAAAGGCCCAGATCGCTCAGTCTAGGAAACTCACCTGTTACATGGATGCTAATGAAACCCTTCAAAGAACTATGAACTCTCTATTCATTATTACTACAATGACATTGCAAATTGAAACATGATGTTAATTTATCATGGTGCTGTAGACAGATTTTATTTTGAAAACTAAAGTTCACTTCATGTTTTTGGAAAGCTTTTCTGAAGATACTAAACTATAATTGCCATATATGCATTTTTTCCCCCCACGCGTGGCTCTCATAATCCCTGTTGTGCCTGAAAGGCAATTTTTTTTGTATTTCTGAATGCATTTAGAGGGGACCTGATATCATACCGGGCGTGAACATTTTGTAAAATGCTTGCAAATCGCAGGCAGCCACATTCTTTCCAGTCCCCCTGGAGGACTTACAACCGGACAGCTGTGACGTCAGCACGTACGCCAGAACACCCCATTTTGTAGCTAGACACTCGTACATGGTCTGCTGAGTAAGAAGGAAAAGAAAAGCCCACTTGGTTTGGTTCAGGCTTACCCCCCAGAGCCAGCGAGGTGACTTGTTCTACCTCAGTTTCCCAGAACCCCTGAACCCCAGCAGCTGCCTTTCCTCACCCAGGCATGACCGTCCTTCCGAAATACACACGACATTCTATAGCTTGGATTTAGAACGTTGTAGGACATTCTGAGACTTCTCAGTAAAAAGAAAAAAAAAAAAGACAATTGACACAATTTGCCAAAGGGAAATCTTATGACAGAATCCTTTAGCATTTTTAAGTAAAGAAAAAAGAAAATCACGAGGGATTATTGGATGGGAAGAGAGTTCATAGCATTTGGAAATACTTTCTCTCTGATTTCTTATCCTCTTGCCATAACCATTTTAAAGATGAGAATAAACACAGTGGGGTAATAATTGGCTAAACCAGAACTTCTTCAAAAGGGAGACGCTCTGTGCTCCTGAGCTTCTGGGGAAATAGAAAATGCGCATCCCAGCTCCTGTCCGGGGCTCCCACCAATGGCCAGGGTGTGGAAACTACCTTGCTTGCTTTCTGCCATAAGACTGGGCAGATTATCCATAAAGAACCTTTTCTATTGTATGTTTAGGTCGAAAATTCAGGCTCAAGAGCAAATGAAGACATTCACAGCAAATCTCATAACAAAGAAGGTAAGTTAATGAATTTCAGAGCAGTAATTTTAATAGTAATTATAATTGCCATTTGTTAAGTGCCTTCTATGTGCCACGCCCTGTGCTAATTACTTCCAGATTTCCTCTCCTTTAATTAATGTAATCTGTAAGGTTAGTGTTAACAGCTTCACATCTGTAGTTGAGGGAAGTGAGGCTGTGTAGCTTTTTCAAGGCCATGCACTTGTTAAGTGGTGCCTTGCCTTAAACATCTATTAGAGCTTTGCCAGTAACCTCACAGTAGGCCCAATCCATTGTAAATACAAAACATTTAGTCCCTTGTGCCTGTACTGTAGGAGTTCTGTGCTAACTTCTGACAGGGAGTCTCAATTTGATACACACCAGAGATGCCACAATTACTGTATTTTGTCATGTAAATGTGTTCCCGTGTATAATGTATACCTATGTTTTTGGCCCAAACTTACAGGGAAAAAAGTCTTTTGTTTTAATTTTTTAATTCAAACTTTTATTTGTTTACGTATAGGTACTTGTTTTTTTGTATTGTAAAGGAATTTTAGCATTTATTTTTTAACATACTATGGTACAAGAAATTTTATGTAACAAATACAGAACAGATACAAGATATAAGAAATTTTATGTACTGGTAACAAACTTACAGTTTTTACGCATCATGGAACCCCAAGAACTCTTCATCAGTTCCAAGTTCATCATAAGTTCAACAAAACCAATTATCATATTCCAGGGTATTATTTTGCATATGGATATCATCATTGATCTCTAGAGTTACACTTTTAACTCATAAGCATAAATAAAAGAATTAAAAACATTTATATAGATGCGGAATTAGTGCTACCCAGGTATAAATGTGCATCTTTATTTTTCCCTCACAAATTTGGGCAAAAAAAAGTGCTCATTATACACAGCAAAATACAGTATATAGGTCTTTTCCCAGGGGCCAGGCCTTATTCCATACAACCCCAGAGTCTGCCAGTGCCTGGGGAATAATTCTCTTCTCACATGGAACGTAGAATTTTGTTGATTCCCTATTCTAAGTACGGGAAAAGAGGTCTTAATCCCCTGTAGAGTTATTTTTGTAATGTGTTATGCCATACCTAGTTTTGTCATATCTTAAAATTTAGTATCCTTGCTTCAGATACTTTTTTAAAAGTGTTACAGATACAGTTGAATCCACATTATGCCCTTCCCTAATCCCAGCCTCTTTTCCTTCTATCTACTCCAAAGGGAACCACTATTCTGCATTTGCTATGTATGTCTATATAAACAACTTGTAGCATTAGGTTGGTTGCGTGCTTTAGGAAGAGGGTATCCCACTATAGAAACCATCTTTACCACATTTGTTTATTCAGCAATCTTTTCTAAAATTGTGTCATGTTAATGGTGTATAAGTCTAGTTAATTTATTGATGTTTAGTATTCCATTGTGTGACTTTACCAGTTATTCTTGTTTGCTTATTTTGTTGATAGACATTTCAGTTTTTTGCAACTATTCTCAATTACAAAGAGTGTTGCCATTTGTGATCTTGGATCTGTTTCCCAATGCCTGTGTGGTGTACCTGTAACTCCAGGTGTGGAATTACTTTAGTGAACGTGCCAAATTGTTTCCAAGCGGTGTGCCAGTTGTCAGTCCACACCTTCTCCCACATTTGGTATTGTCGGACTGTGGTATTGACTGTTGCATACTTCTTCATGCCATGCTGCCACACAAGCTGGGTGATGGAAACTCTGCTGACCCTCCTGCTCCTTGAACCCCATTTATTCTCGTCCAGAAATGGAATTCCTGGGACTTGACACCGTTGTTGTGAGCGTCCCATCACCAACATTTGTGAAGTGTTCTTCCCTCTTCCCCTTCCCCCTGCTACACACACCCCTACAATAAGCATTGGAATGAATAAATATTTAAGGTTTTTTTCCTTTTTGTATTTATTACTCAGAGATCTCCAATGGTAGAAAAGACAACACAGAAGCTGTCAGAGGTCACAATGCTGAGGCAAATCCTAAAGAGGTGGGTTTTCCTAAGAAACTCGAGATTTCATATTTTATACATAGTGTTTTTACCTGCGTACAAAGGCTTCACTTCTTTGTATATATTAAAAATGAAATGGAATTGTTAAGAGTTCTCCGTGTCACTTTTATCTGTTTATGCTCCTGTAATGTTTAGGTAATTTGACAGGTCCCAGGATTATTTGGACGTGTCCATGTTGTACAGTCAAGAATGTTTTTCATGTACTGCCTTTCATCAACCCTTTAATGGGCCACTGAGAGAGGAGAAAAACACTACCAATGTATTTGTGACATGCCATCGATTGTTGTAAGGCATAGGTTGACTTCAGAGATGGTAAAATGAGAAATATTTTTTTCAAAAGAATATGTAAACTGTTGAAATATAGTATGTAACCAAAAACAGATTTGCATATTTTCTGTATGTTTACATTCAAATGTCCCATCCCCCAAAACAGACTGAAGCCAAGAAAATGAGTCTAATCTAAATGTAAAGGCCAAAAGTATTATTCTAGGATTTTTAAAATGTATATAAAAATTTATCCCAAAGGCTAGAAGCTAATATAATGTGCCCTAATTTCAGTAGGTTTGGATCCAAATTCGATTGCCATTAACAGTCATTCTTAATTCCAGGTTGAAGATGAAGAAAGACATATGGCTAAAAGGAAAAGAAAGAAGCATTACCCCTCTTCAGATGATGAACTGGGTATTTACAATATTTATCTTTCTGTTTTAGCTGTCTTTGAAAACTATATTATTTTCACATATGGTGGGCCAATAACAGAAAATTTAGAGGGTGGTACAGCTGACCCATGATGGACATAAGGATTAGGGCCCTGACCACCTGCATAGTCGGGAACTCGAGTGTGATTTAAATCGGCTCTCCACATACACAAATTCCCAACTGAGGACAACACCACAGTTTACCCTTGAACAGAGCGGGTTTGAACTGTGTGGGTCCACTTACATGCAGAGGTTTAAAAATCAAGTCCACGTTGTTCAGGGTCAGTTGTAATGCTTTGCTTTGCAGCTCTAGAGTCTTGTTTGTTTGCAGACTGGCGTTACACCTCCATAGTCTTTTCTGGACTTGATCTAGAAAGCAGATTGTCTCTTGGGGAAGACCCAACCCCTTGAGTACACAAACCCAAGCTCCGTCTATCACCTGGGCCTGGGATCCGGCCAGGTGCCACCAAGTTCCTCATTTGAGATCATGAACAAATGACCTGCAGGCCTAGTGAAGCACTGTAGGAAAGTGGTGTTTCATAGCCCCTCTGTGCTTTACTGTTCACTTCCCCGCAGTGTGTACAATGCCTTCCATTCGAACGTGCTGCTGTGATGGGAAAGCTCTCTGTGTTTTATCAGCACAGTCGCTGCTAGCCAGGTGTGACAGTCGAGCACTTGAATGTGGTCAGTGTAAATGAAAGACTGAATTTTTTTTTTTTATCCTTTAATTGTGAAATAAACATTTTTAAAAAACATTAGTTTCAGGTGTACAACACAGTGCAATAGTTATACTTTTTACCTCCCAAAGTGCCAACCCCCTCCCCCTGTTCACCACCCCACTCCCCCCCCATATCATACATATCAACTACAATTCCTTTGATTCCCTTCCACAGTATACTCCACATCCCGTGACCGTCTGTATATTCAGTTACATTTGGCATACAATATTATACAGCATTAGCTTTAGGTGTACAGTGCAATGATCAAGCCTCTACTCCATCCATGAAGTGGTCTCCCTAACAAGACATGACCAACTGACACCCCACAGAATATTTACAACATTATTATATTCCCGAACTAAAAAGACCGAATTTTTAATTGTGTTTAATTTTAGTTAATTTAAATTGCATTAGCCATGTGTGGCTAGTGGCGACCATATTGGACAGTGTAGAGACTTTTATACCTGAAACAAAGCACAAATTCAATAAATACTTATTAAATAATATGTGAGAAAGAATGGGTAAATACTTTCGTTTTTTGGTGAGGAACATGTAATTATTTTATAATTAATTGACTTCACACTATGCCTGTGCATTATTCATGGTATAATACTTTATACCCATTCACAGTAACTATGTGAGTTAGGTATTATTGCCATGTTTAAAGAAAATGGGATTCTGAGAGATTGTGACTTTCTCTCCACCAAGTAAATCTGATTCCCAGCCAAGCCACGGTCTTAATCACTAAGCTACGCCCTTGGGTAACTTGTTCAGGAAGTTAAAGTGTCTTAGGAACGCCACCCTTTCCACAGAACATGCTGTTTAGTGGATGTCACATGAGTATTTGTGAATTTTTTATATTATTACATATATATTTTTTTCTTTCTTAGTTTCTTTAGGCTTTGTCAGGGCCATGGCTCAAATCACATGCCATATAAGTACATTTAGAATAACTTTGGCTTCACTGTATCACAAACCTAAGAAAGAAGTCTCAAACTGTCTTAAAATAGAACTGTGCATTTCATTTTTCATTTAGCTTTTATTCCTTTGTGGTTCTGTCCAAACTGATTTACAGATGATAATCCAGATGTCCTGGATTCCAAAATAGAAACTGCACTGAGGCCATGTTCTGAAGCTGAGCCGCAAGACCCAAAGGTAGTCTTTCCACATATTAGTTTTAAATTCAGGAGGTAACCTAATTATATCACTGTGAGTACTTATAATATTGTTTCAGTATCCCTTTTACTTTACATGTCTCTAATAATCACTGTATTATAAAAGGTATTTTTTTTTAGCTTCAGAAAAAAACAAATGTTGTACTTGGTATATTTTATCACAGTTTAGATATAATCATTGCTAAGCTCTTTATTCAAACATAGTACTGACTTCTTTAGGTTTCTAGGTGCTTTCTTCCAAAGTGTAGTATGCTTTATTACAGATATGCTTACACCACAACAGGGAAATATTATTTTAAAATGTTGATATTCTGCCATCTCTCTGCCTTACCTCCTACCCCTAAAAATATGTCTAGTCCAGGGATGGGCCTTACTCTTTATGTTTTTCTCCTGTGATTTATTTCCATCTTATGACTTGGGGAAGTGGCTTACAAATTTTTATTTCTGCCCCTGCCTTCTCTTGTTCTAGGCCCTAATTTTTCCAGATCTGGTAGATACCTCTTCTTGGGTGTTCTTCCATTTCAGAGACTCAGTACTTCCCATTGTCTATTCCCAATTATCTCCATCTCCTTGTTTTCTCTTTTCCCTAATTTATTTTTTTCCACCTTGTACCAAAATTATTTAAGTCAGCTTATTAAACTCTATGCAGCTGACTTACAGCTCACGAAAACCAATTCAAAGTCTCTTTTTCCCCTAATAAATGATGAAATAAATAAAAGGTAGTAAAAGAATTTTAACAACCAAAGAGGGAAAGGCCCATATGGTCCTAAATTCCAGCTGGTTGTAGCCAAAGAAAGGGGCGGGCTTTTAAGGCCATCACATCACTGCCCTGTCCAGAACATCAATCCTGAGACTGTGCTTCTCAGTTTGCAGAGAAGCAGATGGAACAGCATTTTTTATTTCCCCTTCAATTTTATATAAGTTTTTTTAATGATAAATGTACATAAACTGTCTCAATAATTTTCAGTAAAAAATCACATACATAGATATTGTTTTCTGTATTATACAACAGTACTGTAAGTTTAACGTATATATTTTTGTTTGCATATTATGTTAGTATTATAGTATAAACATTTTGGTATTTCAAGCTCAAAACATTTTGCAACCAAGGTGAATAATTTAACCGTCGAGGGATCATTGCATCCCAGCTGGATACCCAGAAATTCTCTTTAGCCTCTCGCTTTATCCCTTCCCCCAGGTCTCCTCCACCACCCAACAAAGGAAACAAACAGTCTGTTGCAAGTTCTATCTTCCTTTGGGGTTTCTCACAAAAAGATAAGATCCAGGGTGAGAGAAAGAATGATTGCCATATTTCAGGGGGAAAAAGAATGGCCTTATTGCTTTGTAGTTGGACCTTATCTCACGTTTCTCTCCTTCAGAATTTATCTTTTTTATACTTTTACTGGCAGCAGCAATAGTTACTTTGTTAAAACAGTTTCCAACAAAGAGACCACTGGGAAATTGTTTTTGAAATAGAAAGGACAGCTCTGGGAGGATAAATGGAGGCAGTTTGAAAAAGAGGCTTCTTGTCTTGCTCAATTTCCTTATAGGAGGAGAGCTCTGGAGATTTGGAAGAATTCTCTAAAACAAGTCCTAACACAAACAGCACTGCTTCCAGGGCCATGGAGGACAAAGGTGAGGAATGCCAAGGTAATCGTTTTGAAGGGACGCCAGTCCTTCAGGTGGCCTCCATCTCTCGCCAGCCCCACAACCAAAACGGCATTTCCTCCCTTGCCTTCCCTCAGGACACAGCGACGCATGCGCTCCATATCCGTAGGGCTCGGGGGTCATTTCTCATGTGGGTCGTAGGCCACCCAAAGTGCCCTGCTAGCCAGCTAACCTGATGCCCGCTTACTGACTTGGTGGCACAGGCATCAGAGTGCCTGTGTGCGCAGGTCACCTTGGTGGTGCCCCGGCGTGAGGCAGTGACTGAGCTCTGCCGTTTCTGCAGGTGATTACAGCAGCGGTGAAGCTGCTGGCGAAAAGACCGAGCAGAATGACGATGACAACAGCAAATCTCAGGAGGTAAGGGAAGCCGCTCATATTTATTTAAGGACGGAAAGCAAAGAAAATGCGCTCAATGCCGTTCCTCAAGTTTTCCTGAATGACTTTTGAGGGCGTTGAAGGAGCTTTTTTTTTTAAGTGCAGTGCACATCATTTCATACGGTGCATTTTATCAGTGTAGTTCTGGTTAATTTTGTTGTCTTCATCTTCATTTCATCCAAACATTTATATGAGACCTCCTTCTGTCTTGGCCAGAGCTGTACCTCAGTGGCCACCCCAGGTTCCTGACCAGGCAGCTTAGCACAGGCAAGCCAGGCACGAGTTCAGGTCAGAGAATGGGGGCGGGGTGCTGCGCCCCGGAGTCTGGACAGAACGAAATGGGCCGCAGTGGGGCCTGCAGAGAGCCTACGGGGTGTGCCACCAGGGACCCAGTTTTGTGAGGCACGGCCAGGGGTGCCTGTAGGCGGCAGGAAAAGGCGGACCTCCCCAGCCTGCCTGCCCTCGACCCATTCAGCTTTGCAGAGAACCCAGGGAACACAGAATCACAATAGCCTGGGACAGGCCCCTAAAGATCTTATAGAAAACCATTGCCATGTTTGCTGGTCTTGAAACAGCTTTTTAATAGTTCTTTCTACTTCTCACACTCAGAGGCCTCCTTTATTCTTTACAAGTGATAATATTTGGTGACAAGTGACTTGGACTAAACCCAAATTTAAATGGACACACATATTTATTAAAAGCTCACACTTACTAAGCGCTTACTTACATCACCTCATTATCCCAGAATCCTCATGACTCTGAAGTCATCCTGCCATTATCAGTATTTGAGGTGAGAGGACTGTACTGAGAGAAATGAAGCACTAGCCCAGGGCATATGCATTTGTTAAGTGACACAGTTGGGACTTGAGACCTCTTAGGACGGAGCTCTAAATCTCATTTTGAGAAATGAGATATTATTTGTGTAATAAGGGCTAAAAAAAATTTTTTTGCTGCTTTTTTTTTTTTTAACTTGCCTCCTTAGGAAGATCAGCCAGTAATTATTAAAAGGAAAAGAGGAAGACCTCGTAAATACCCTGTAGAAACACCGTTAAAAACAAGTAGGTATTTGGTGTGTTTTCAGTTCATACACAAGGAATTTCCCAACTGATTTTCTAAGAGAGGTCTATTTTTGCATTTTTTAGAAGAAGACTGCAAAACAGATGCTGGCATTATCACTGTAAGTAATTTCAAAAGATGACAGCTCTTCACATGCTTGCGCTTGACCTAGAAGGGTGCCCTGCAATATGTAGTATTTTGAACTTAATTTCTTTTTAGTATTTAAAAAGCTTTAAAAGACTATCTTAAAACCTTACAAATAATATCTTGATTACTAATATTTTCATACAATCATAATTATATTAGTTGTATGTTCTTCATTCTGATTCCTACCTCACTTATGAGTTTCCAGGGATTGCCTTCTTGTGGTCACCCTCAGTGAAAATACA
Source organism: Aselliscus stoliczkanus (assembly GCA_033961575.1). Taxonomy (NCBI): domain Eukaryota; kingdom Metazoa; phylum Chordata; class Mammalia; order Chiroptera; family Hipposideridae; genus Aselliscus; species Aselliscus stoliczkanus. The sequence continues at coordinate 135,921,299 of CM066734.1, forward strand.
GAAATGGGCTATTGCAGGGTCTTCAGAGCGTGGTTTCTTCATGGACGCTCCTAATGTGTCTCACCATCTTACTGCTTTCTGTGACATTCCATTTGTAATAAACTGCCCTGGTTCCAGTGCGGGAAAGTCCTCAATGATGCTTTATCTTTTTAAACATTCTTTATTTTTGACCCTGAAACATATACCCCACAAAATCATTGTACCAAGACTTCATTGCATGGGTTTCAATGACAGCATCGTGAGAGGGACAGACGTAGGCTCACTGACCTCACAAAGGCAAAGGAGGTTCAAGCCTTAGCTCTGCCACCTACTCCCAGACCTGTGACACTGGGCCTCTCACAGACCCTCCTGAGACTCCATTTTCTTGAGTATAAAGTGGTACAACAATATCTGCAGTGCTTATCTCAGAACCATTATAACAAAACCAAAGCGGCACAGTGTGGCTGCATGTGCAACACTGCCATGGGTTTGCCAGGCTTGGAGAACATGAGCAGTGGGCTGTGCTGCCCCTGCCCCAGGGCTCGGCCTGGCCTGGCAGCACAGTGCAGGGAGGGGTGTGGCTGCCCCAGTGGAAGCATAGGCATCTGTAATCAACTGCAGAAAATAGGATCCAAATGTGCTGCCTACATAATAAACAAAGGTCCTAATCCTTCTGTGCAGTGTGGATTGACTTTCTGTGTGATGATGACAAACTGCTGACTTCAGTTTTGTGTTCGTTTGTTTAAATTTAGGTAGAGCAGTCTCCACCTGGCGGCAAGCTGAAAGTAATGCAGACAGGTCTGTACTGGCTGTGCTGCCATGTGATGTAAGGATGGGGGTGGGGGGACCTGGCTGGTGGGGCAGCCTTTACAGGGTCACTGTTGCTCACTGCAGTGGGCCGCCTCCTTGGGAACAACAGTTATCCTTGTAGCCGCAAGACCGTGCCCATTAGCTTTTCCAATGCTGCAAGCTATCCTCAGTTTTAGACGTCAGGGAAGCCTTCAGAGAGGAGGGTGAGGGCAAGAAAAAGCAAAATAGGGAAGGCCTTTGCCCTGTACAAACCATAATTTACTGAATATGTGTGAGGGAGACACAGGTCAGCCCAGGAACCGGCCACTCTTAAGAAGACAGGGATTCAGCTCAAGACCCCATTGTTCTTAGAAGAAGAATTTTGAAAGCAGCCTGTGTAGCATACAAAGCCAGGATGCAAGAGATAAAATTGTTTCAAGGATTTTGTCCTCATTACAAAATGTTGATAATGATTAGCTCTAGATGGTAGGATGATGGGAGTATTCCATGTTACTTGTTACTGTTGCCTGCATTTTTCAGAATTTTTACAGTGTGTATATATTTATTTGATACTTTAAAAACTTCTACATAAAATCAAGAAGAGCCATTGGTGGGTTTTAAAAGATTGACATAAGCAAAAAGATGAATGCAACAACTGTTTGGATCAAATAAATAGCATGGTCATATCAGGAAAGGACATATTCTGACCACCAAGGTCAAGCAGATGTAGACTTTAACAGTTTCTCCACATTTTACTATCTGTGATCTTGTGATCATAATTTTTCTTACCTCTGGTAACATTAAGGTTTGTTTGGTTTTTAGGGGGAGATTCTGCATATGTTTGGCTTTTAACCAGTTATTATTCACAATATTATATTTTAAATCCATACAACCAGAATTTTTGTAACTTGAATGCCCTCTAAAGACTCTAATTTAAACTATGTGATTATGTTTGGGGTGGTTATTTAGCAGTAGTTTCCAGAATCTGGGTGATGATGGCCTGTCTTTAACTAGTTGAAGACAGATTCTTGTTTTTTGGCCTTTTTTTGGCTCAGCCCTTCAGTCTATGTTATATATTGAACTTGCAGAAAAGGGCGACAGCTACAGTTTCATCACTAATAAGCAGTACTTTTGAGTTGCTGGGTGGCTTACGAGCATCCTCATAACTTTAGCTATTTAAAGATAATACATTGAACCAAATCTCATTTTTCTTACCAAGATATGTTATTAGAAAAGTATAACATCTACAGAAAGCAAATACATGAAGAATAGGCATACACAACCTAACACACAGTCTCATCATATTACTTTTTCAGTTACCATAGTGGAAGTGTTTGGAGGCAAAAGAACTTCTGAGTTATGTAACTCTGAACAAATTGCTTAAATCAAGTTACTGGAGCCTCATTTTCTCTAACTGTAAAATGGGTTTGAAGTCTTTGTAGAGCTACCTGGAGATTTCAGTGACATCTGCAGTCCTGACCTGCCACTCCTGGCACGTCATGAGGGTTCCTGCAGTGTCCCCTTCTGCCTCCCTTTCTGGGTTCAGAACAATGAGCTGTACAAAAATGCACTAATTAGCACTGGTCCATTCGTAGGCAACAGGCGAGACTGTTGACACTTAATTTGACACTAATAAAGTATTAATGTAGACATTTCCCTTTTCATAAAGATGAATCCAGTAAAGAAGCAGGTACCTTGCAAGAAAGAAGTGTGAGCAATGTAAGTGTTAATTTTCTTATCGAATTATGTCCTTTAGAAATCAACGCAGTCAGTACTCAGGGGGCAGCCCTTTCAACTTTAATTTTATTGCTTCTAGGATGATGGTGAAGAGAAAACAGTGGCAAGTGTACGTCGGCGAGGAAGGAAGCCCAAGCGTTCGCTCACTTTGTCCGATGATGCTGGTATGTTCCTAGCAGATGCTTGATTACAGGGCCTTGTCATTTCAAAATCACCCTTTCAAGAGTTTTTCTTTGGATGAGGAAAAATTCCGTGGGATACAGCTAGGATTACTGTCACATAAATACGTGTGAAATGGCCCTAATCCTGTGTCAGAAGTGGTGCGGCCCAGATGCTTCTCTGAGTCCACGTGAATTTTTCATGGATGCTGGCTGTGAACTGCCTAAGTAAACTCTCCCGGATGTGTTTGAGATTAAGTTAAACAGTTGTGAACTGCAAGTGCAGAAAGAAGGAGGAAATGGAAAACCACTTCTTCTGCCTCCAAGTCCCTAAGACCCTACTTTCCAAACTCCACAACTCTGGCCTTCAGAAGTCTCTTGGGAATTGTATAATCCAGGTGTTACCCTTCTATTTGAACAGAGTCCTCAGAACCAGAGAGAAAACGCCAGAAATCCGTGTCTGAAACAACGGAGGACAAGAAAGACCAGGAGTCTGAGGAAGAAGAGGACGAGGAGGAAGAGGATGAGCCGTCGGGGGCCACGACGCGGTCTGCCAGCAGATCAGAGGCTCAGAGGTAACAGGCGCCAGGGCCCCCCCCAGCGGACGGCTTCAGCGTTCGTAGGGCCCCGTTCCTGGCGCGCTCGTGCGCAGTGGAAGCTGGTTCTCCTCCTTTTGTCTTCAGCAGAGAGCATGTGCTCTCAGCTCTGACATCTCGGTTCTTGGAGAACCTGTTTTCCATCTTAAACCATTATTGAGGATCATGGCAGAACCTTTGCCCCGCTGTAGATACCAGTTTGGTGGAACTCATTCAGTTCCTTTACAAATATCGATGGAGCATGAGTAGAAGTCTCTGATACTGTGCTGAGCACGCAGGCGAAAGCGCAGGTACTGGCAGCTCAGTCCCTGCGTGCCGCGTGCCTCCCTCCCCCGAGAGGCCCAGCCCTCCCTGTTGGAAAGGCGTCTGAGTAGCACCCTGTAAGAGGTTGGTCCCATGATATAGCTCACGGGTGACCATTGTTAACTCACATAACTGGTAATTTCATGTTTCCCAAACCCTCGTATAGCCAGGAGCCTCTGGATAAAAGAGTGCCATGGTCAGATGAGTCTGGCGAATGCCGCTGAGCTCTCTCCCTAAGTCACAGAGTTCATTACAGTGTTACGGGCTAGGCAGAGCCCCTCAAGGAAGGGAACCTGTTTAACTTTGTCTAAGCAAACAGTATTTGTTGGTGACATGCCCCACCCCCACCAGTGGCATTAGATCTGTGAACATCAGTCAGTGTTTCTTTCCCCACAGCACATTTTGAGAAATGTTGCATCACTCTACGGTTAATAACTTTCTAGAGCAAGAATAGTTTCCACTTTTAATGGATTCACAAGCTATTAATCTTGGTATCATCTTCTGTGATTTCCTTATCCAAGATTAATCGAAGAGTTCAGGGACATTTACTTCAAGAGTATCACTTACTAACACCTCTCACCGTAGCATAATAGTAATAGTGTCTTGTGTTTACAGAAAGACTTACAATCGACCTATTTCTGATTCCTCCAGACTTGCACATTATTAGTCATTCATGCCATGGCTTCATTTCTCAAAGAAGCAGATTTTAGAGCTGAAACACTTACCGCGCTCATATGGCTAAAAGGAAGGTGGTGGTCTCGGGTTTGTTTTTTAGAGGGCGCAGCTCAGATACATAGAAGCCACAGGATCAAGATTCAGCCGACAGGAGAGAGTGGGGGTGCTGGATTCCCCTGCATTCGGGTGCAGCACACCCCGCCTGCACCACCACCTCCCTCTTTAATAGTCGTGAAAAGACCCCTGCCACAGCAGGCCCCCTCAGAGAAAGTTCCACAGGCCTTCTTAAAGTAGTCTCGATTTGCCTTTTAAAATGCATCCTTCAGTGTTCTTCCTTAGCGAACGTTAAAACTTTGGATTTGCAGATGGACTCTTACCCCTTTAGTTCAGAGTCCTTGACATTGCGTGATCAGTTCCAGGTCCCTGGCGACTTCATAATCTCAGATTCTTGGGGTTGGCAGGGTCTTGGCGGGCCGGTACTGCCACCCCCTCGTGCCTCCGCCCGCAGCTGCTCTCCAAAGGCCTCCCTGCTTCTGCGCGTGCCTTCGGGCAGGGAGAGCCACCTTCTGGCACTGCCTTCCTGGAAGCCGGCCCTCCAGCCCCCTGTCCCTGAAACACTGGAGGCAGCTGGCCGCTATTCTTGTTCTGAGCCTCTCATCCTCTGTTCTCCGCAGCGTCTGTGGGCTGATGAATGCCTGCAGAGGGGCTGCCCCGTGTCCTAGATGCTGCTTCAGCGTGCAGCCAGACCGCTGTGGGCTCCCTCCTCTTGGACTGCAGCCCGCTCAACAAGTCCATGTTCTTAGTGTTTCTGTGGGTGCGTCAGACCTCTCGTCCGTCAGATGGCCTTCACTGGCGTGGGGGCCCATTTGCACCTGGTTATGGGGCCTTCACGTTTAGCCTTAGGAATTGTGCTTTCTTGAATCCTGGCCCCGTGTTCTGGCGAGCACGTTGCGGAGCTTCCTCCTGTGAGCCAGTGTATTTTCTGTGATCACAGAGCCATTTTTCTCTGAATCACGGAACACTGTGTGGCACAGTGAAAGCCAAGCGGAGTTAGTCTCGGATGACGTGGAGATCTGCTCCTTAGCAGGCCCAGCGGCCCAGCCGGTCTCCTGCGTTGGCTCCCCATTCTCTGACGCCCACGAGGCCCCGAGTGTTGGGTGCCACCGCTTCCCAGTGTTTCTGTAGAATCTGTTTCAGAAAGCACCATAGTGAGCCAGCTGCATCGCCAGCGTCCACACATGGCAGCCCAGACACAATTTCTCCTAGAAGTCGCCAGAAATTAGCATAAGAGAAGTTACCTACCAGCAAAAGAGTTAGTAAATCTCCACCATTAGAGGCCGGCCAGGTGGCTCAGTTGGTTAAGAGTTGGCTTAGAGCGCGTGCTCTGAGCAACAGGGCCTCGGTTCGATTCCTGCGTGGGCCAGTGAACACTGCGACCGAGCTGAGCTGTCACTAAGCTGCCAACAGGTGGCAGGATGGCTCATCTGGTGTCACAACAAGATTGCCTGTTTGATGGTGGGCTACGCCCACCCACAACTAAGACTGAACTCGGCACCTTGAGCTGAGCTGCCGCCCGGATGGCTCAGTGGATAGAGCGTGTACTCTTAACAGCAAGGCTGCTGGTTCGACTCCCGCATGGGATGGTGGCTACGCCTACCTGCAACTAAGACTGAACTGGGCACCTTGAGCTTAGAGGCCACGAGCTGCCGACAAGAAGCCAGATGGCGACTGGCACCCTCCACAACGAAGATTGAAGAACAACAACTTGGCTGGCCCCTCCCCCAATTCCCCAATAAAATCTTTGAAGAAAAGAAAAATCTCCCCCATTAGGAAGGTAAGTCCCTGCTTACACTTCAAGCTATTTCTAACCCCGGAGACTGTTTTTGGTACAGTAATACCTTCTTCCTAAGTTCCTTGAAGATTTTGTCTTGCCAAATAACTGTGTTTGGGGGTCACTGGTTTCCCAAATGGAAACCTACTCAAAAAGGAGTAGGAAGGGTGCAGAGGGAGCCTGTGTGGCCTCGTCAGTCTGGCCTCACCCACGGCCCTCCGGCACAGGCTTGTCCTCGGCACCTATGAGTCTTACACGCCGACTCCTGGCCACCAGGACCCAAGGCGAGGCGTATTTTCTCCTGAGTGGTCACAGATCCAAATGCTCAGTAAAGCAGCACAGCACGGTCGGGCAGGTGACAGCCCAGAATCGTTTCTGTTTTAGCCAGAGGATTGGAGGGGGATGAGATGACAGGAAGGCACCCCCTTCAGGAACAGCCACTCACCAGCTTCAAACCTTCCACTGCAGCCTGGTCACCTGACTTCCGCCCACGTTGTCTTGAGTTCTGTCCCCTTCCTTTTGCTGGTGCGACTTCTTTCTTCAGTGCCCTTGCCACCAGCCCCCCGGAAGCCAGGGCCTTCTTCCTTCACAACCCCCTCTTCAGGAGGCCCATCCCCACATCGCCTTCCTGCTGCCTTTCCGTCAGGCCACATGTGGGGACAGTGGTGGTGAGCTTTGTTTCGCCCTCTGAGCCATACAGCTTCGGCCTTGAGATCGGGATCTTCTCCCTCTCTGTCCACCGCATGACAGCGATGTCCATCAAAACATACAAGACGTCACAGTATACAAAACTGTTTGACACCTCTTACCACATCTGATCTCCGCAGCGTACTTGGATGTCTGCGTTGTCATCTCCATGTTGTGAGGGAAGCGATCTGAAGTGCCAGGCACCGCTCACATGGGTTCTCCCGTTAGTCCTCTGATTACGTGAGGTGTAGTATTTATCCTTGTTTTATGCGCGAGGAGAAAACTGTTCCATTATCTCTCAGTATTGAACGTGGGAGTGTGCGTCTCGAACAAGCTCCCAGACGATGCCAGCACTGCTGGCCACAGACCACACTGGGTGGAAGGAAAGGGCGCGGGTGACCCACCATTGCGTGTCACACAGCGAGAAAGAAGCCTCACGGAGCGGCGCCGGACCCCGACGGTTCAGTAGATGGTGCTTGTGTAGCCACTGGTGGCCTCCCCTGGACACGGTGTGCGACGCCATTCCCAGGGCGCAAGCAGGTAACATGGAGCCAAACCACCATGTGCAACAATAGAAGCCCCATTTCTCCATGGCGTGCAGTTTTCGTGTCCCAGGTCCGTTCATTCACCGGCGTGACATCGGCTGGCTGACATGTGCCAGGCTTTGTACTGGGCACTGCAGATCGGAAACGGATAAAACTCAGCAGCTGTCTGATGGGGGGACGTGTGTGTATGACTTTCAAACTTTTTTTGACAGCGCTCCACAATAAGCATATATTTTGCAGTGCTTCTGCTGTAACTGAAACAAAAGTTTTATGACTTCTACTTGATGTCAGGGTTATTTTCTGTTGCATTCTATTAGTACGTTGCTGTAAAATAATGGCTATAACCCGCAATTTGAAAAAAACCTTGTGGATAAGTTACCATGGTAAGTGCGGTGTTGAGGACACAGAATGCTGGGGACTTCCCAGTGCCACTTGCTCTGTGATGAGGGCTTCCCAGAGGGAGTTGCTTTTGAACTGGGGCCTAAAATGAGGTCTGCCTGGCAGGAGGTGTGGGGTGATTCTAAAAGAACGTCACACGCCGAAGGATGAAACTGTACAAGAACGCCATGTTTGGGGGTGGGGACACTCGGGCAGGGCTGGGGCCAGGGAAAGTGATAAAGGACCGTGTGTGTGACGCTCCGGGTGTTTCGTCCTGAAAGCGCCAGAGAACCAAGAGGTACAGGCGTAGACACAGGGAGACGGGACAGTGACGTGACTCGTGGCGGGTTGGAGAGCCAGGCTGCCGGCAGGGAGACTGCTTAGAATGCCCTTCCAGGCCCTGTGCCTGTCGTGACGGTGCCACTGTCATCTGGGGTATCGCACTGTGCAGCAGGATGGCACGCGTTCTCAGATGGAGGTTTCAGTCCTGCTGTGTTCTTGCCAGTGGTCCCACTTGGAACAGTGTGCGTGGGACTGGCTGGTGATTGTTTTGTGGGTGGAAGAGCTGGGGCCTAGAGACGCAAGTCGGTCTGACCCAGCTCAGCACCCAGCTCAGCACCCCTAGTGTGGCAGGCAGAGCGGGACAGGAGCACGGCCCCGTGGGGCTGCGAGGTGTCAGCAGGTGAGCTTGAACCCGAGCTCCTCTGCAGTCTCCTTTTCCTGTGTCAGCGTTCCCCGGGTTTTCTCTCTTTGGCTCTCAAGTTCAAAAATCTTCCATTTTTTGAAAGAACTCCCCAATTATTTGAAGCAGCTCGTGTTAACTCTTGCCCCTGCCTTGACTTGTTACTACAGATCAAAGGCCCAGCTCTCCCCTTCCACCAAGCGCAAGCGGGAGGCCAGCCCTCCCGGGGCGCGCACGCGAGGCCAGCAGCGAGTGGAGGACGCCCCAGTGAAGAAGACAAAGCGATAATCCCGACGGCGGCCTGGCTCGTGGGGACACAGTGGGGAGAGGAGAGCCGAGCCTCGGGTCGTAAGCTCTTTCTTTTTTTTAACCAGGGAAAAGACGTGCATGTGCTATAAGTTCCTAGGTGCAAGCTTTTTCTTGTTATGTTTTAAACAGCTTTATAAACTATTGTTCATAGAAGATACTATGTACATTTATTTCAGATAAATGAAAATAAGTTTACTTTGTATCTGAACTCAAAGTAGTTGTATATTTTAACATTCAAAATTGGGATTTTCCCGATGGGACACGTCACTAATGCAAACCCTTCCAGCGCATCAGACACCAGGCTGCCGCTGGTCATCGGTGTACAGTATATAAACATGTAAAAATAGGGTGTATTTTACTCTGTGTATCATGCTAATCAATGAACACTTTATTTATTTTACAGAGAAAACTTATCTGTGAACTTGACTATATATCTGTTTATTTTATTTTATTATTTCTTTTTAATAAAAAGGTTTTAAATGCTATGCAGTCATTAGTAGAAACGTTGTAGGCCTCTGCCTGCCCTGTAACTATCAGAATAGGAAGCGCAGGAAACACAGAACCGTGGCATGTACTCGAGTAACGCAGTTTAGTTCCAGAGTCTCCATTGCTTTTCTGTTCACCGCTGTGACTCTTTGGAGGATGTAACTTGTTTTCAGAGATACTGGCATCTGTGACGTCACCACCAGAGCCTCAGTGGCCTAAGAGGTTCTGGTCCAGGTCAGCTGACACCCCGCCACCTGCAGCAGGAAGCCCTCCGTCCGTGTCTGTCCCCCCCGCCAGCTGTTCGAGGCGACACCCATATCCTTCCCATGTCGTCTTCTCGGTGAAGAGGGACACATTGTCGATTAGGTCACTCCTATTATGCTTCAGAATTTTATGTTGTTTTATACATAATTATTTCATGATAGAAACTGGCTTTATTGCTAGATTCTTTTTTAAACATCTTTTAACTCCCACATGAGCTAACTGTCCAACTTAAGTTTTTCATAAGGTTAAACTTTTCTTAAGATCAAATTTGTCTCTAGCAATGATGTGATGAGTTGCCAAATAATTGAGATTATTTTAAAATGTTTTATCATATTCTTGTTTTGTAATTAAAATTTACATTCAGTGTGTGAATATTTTGGGGGGATTCAATGTAAAGTGGATATTTCTGTCATTTTACATGGTTTCTTACTGAGGTTTTATATATAAATTATAAAATATTTCCCAAAACTTTCGTGGTAAGAGTTTTTCTTCTGAACCTTAAAATATCTCCCTGTGAAAACCATTTCTTCTCTTTAAATACTTAGTCTTAGATATATCGTTCCGTTTTCTTATTCAAATAGGAGTCCGTGGTGGCATCTCTCGGTAGACTCGGTCCTTAGAGTCTCCCTTGGGACCTGGAAGGTGAGAATTCCTCATTTTCACCTACATGGATGAGTGACTAATGCTCAAAACATGCAGCGACTTGTCTTAAAGTTAGTCAAGGGTAGAAGCCAGACTAGGTTCCAAGGCTCCAAACTCCCTACCTGTCTCTGCACTGCTGGGATTCGGATTCAGTGCGAACCCGTGTCCCTCAGCCCAGGAGTGCCTGCCCTGGGCAGAACCTCATGGGGCTGTGCAGTTGGCTTGTGAGGAGATGCCTCTCAGTAGACTTGGCATCAAATATCGAAACTGCACATGGAGTTTCCTGGTGAGCAAGTCGGCCTCCCGTGGGTCTGAAAGCTGGGAGAGAGGAGACTCCCCGGGGCCCTGCAAGTCCCCGAGAGCGGTTCCTGGTCACCATGCTTTGGTGCTCGCGTGGGGAAGGTCAGGAATGCTCACCATCCTACAGCGCACAGGACGGTGCCCAACTCCGTTTCTAGCGCTAGAAACGTCCTCAAGTGCCAGTGGCTTCCTTCACAGGCCAGAGAAACGCAGCCCACCCACCTCAGCTCGGTGACTCCTGCCACCGCCTCACTGGGTTCGCAGACAACCTGGACGGCCCGTCTGCGTCTGCCTTTCCATCGCGGAGCTGAGATGAGGCTGGGACCGGAAAGCAAGCCTTCCTGAAAGGACTCGCCCCTGTGACAAGCGGTGTGCCTGCTGACCCACAGTCCTTCACCCCAACCTCGGGCCTCTTCCCTGAGGGTGACGCCACGTGACCCCCCACCTAGGCCTCTGACGGACGGACCTCACTGACGCGCCTGACCCACCCCAGTATGCCCATCGGGTGGCTCTCTCACCCACAAGATCTCATGGTGAGTTGGTGGCAGACTCAGGACTGAATTGCCTTCTGCTAAACCCCGTGGGAGGGAGAATTTGTATTTCTGCCTCAACAGTGGGTTCACGGACCTTGGGACCATAATACAGTGGAGGTTTTCCCCAAATATCTCCGCAACCCATAAAATCTAACTGATTTGAGATGGGGGTGGGGTGGGGAGTGATTCAAAGTCAAATGCTGGAAGATGTTGCTTTTCTATTTTTTTTTTGTTTCATTTCGATTTTCATTTTGATTTCTTGATCATCCTATATGCGGGAGTACATTTCCTAAAATCACTGCTTAAGCTATCTGTGTGATTAAATCGAGAACTAGAAGTTTTTCGTAATACACTGACAGACACACTTGTCACGGTAAGAAAAATAGTTACATAGTATTTTCCACCAAACTGCTGCTCTGGGAAAATACTCAGTTGCTGGGCTCCCACTGCGTGCCCAGCACCAGGAATGCAAGGCTAGACCCAAGTTTCAAGGGTGACAACATGAAGCAAACAGCTGAGAGTGGTGTCTTTACAAGACACAGCAGCAGCATGTAAACGACCTTTCTGAGGGAAGCAGCACAGAGGACTAACTGCTGGCCAACAAGAGGAAGAGTTTATGGAGTTCGGGGGTCTTTTAAAGTAAAAATGGGGTTTCAAGCAAGGTCAGAACCCAGAGAGGAGAGAATCTTGGAAGCTGAGGAGCAGCGAGGGCCGCGGGCAGTGACGGGCGCTGCCGGGGCAGCCTTTCGGACCCTTCCCGGAGGAGCCCCACGCAGACGGCGCTGCGTCACAAAACACGAGCTCCAGGAGATGCTTCCTCGCTCTGCAGCCCTTCTTGGAGATTTATTGGAAACATTAGAACACATAAATTTCCAAGAAATCTGGTTAACTTTGTTTAACCCAGGACTTTCCAAGTTATCAAACCTTAGAATGCCTGCTTCCTCCCCCCCCAACACACACACACACACACACACACACACACACTTGACAAATTAACAGCCATGGAAATTGATATTGCACGAGACTGAAAACCCTTCACTCCGTTTCCTAACAGCCCTGGGAAGGTGTATCAGGCTCCCCATTTTACAGCTGGAGGAACTGGAGCTCAGAATGCTTACATAACTCAGGAACACACGTGTTAGCACGAGTAGGACAGGAACCACCATCCCATGAGTCTCGTTAGAGTTTTCTGTACTTGGCGCTGAGGCTCACAGAAGTGACCCTGCTAGCTAGCGCCTGCAGTGACAGGATCCATGTCACCTGTGGAGGTGAGTGGCCACAGTTTTCCTCAATATTCTCTTAGCAGTATGCGTGATTTTTTTAACAAATGTTATCTCGATTTTTAAAGTAATGATGTTTTTGCTATACAAGTAATGTCTTGACGGTAGAAAAATCTAAAGTAACAGTAAGCAAAGGGGCAGGGATGTCACTGGCAACCCCACAAATCAGATATATCTTTTTTTTTTTTTTTTTTTTTAGCTGAGCCATCCTGTCACCTGTTGGCAGCTCAGCAGCAGCTCAGCTCAGGCCGGGAATCGAACCAGTGACCTTGTTGCTCAGAGCTCACACTCTTGAGCGAGCTCTTAACCACCTGAGCCACTTGGCCGCCCGAGATATATCTTTGATGCACAATTCCTCAGGACTTTTTTCTACTTACATGTATGTAAAACTCACATAGTACATTCCATCAAATCTAAGATGCTATCGGCTATAAAATGCATCATCACTTCTTTATATACTACTAAGAAAGAAAAAAATAAAACTACGACACAGAAAGGGATGAATCCATTGTATCCACTTGTTGTTTCCTCAGTTCCAAGAGATTTGGCGATCCCCCCCTCCCTTGGCTGTGTGGCTGGGCGTGGAGCACACAATCCTCAGGAGGAAAACAGCAGCATCACAACCTTGAGAATATGTCTGCCTTTCTTAGGTCTCAGAAAGCACTTGGTTGTTGCTTTGCAAGAAAGGATAAAACCATGGGTATTTCCCCCAGACTGAGTATTTGCCTCACTAATATAAAAATGGACTCCTTGCTTTTGGGTTCCTGTGACTTCCTGAGCACAGAGTAGCCCAGATTTTTTGTTTTTTGTTTTTGTTTTTTTGAGGGCAGTGTCACTGGCGAGCCTCTTATGTGGGACCGAACTGAGACCGCTGGCTTCCCAAGCCAGCACTTAACCACCACGCCACTCAGCCGGCCCAGTAGCCGTTTTGATGTCAAATCAAAATGCGATCTTCAAAGAGACGTCTTAAATGGTGTTTAAAATCAAAGTTTGGCAGCAATTTTAAGATACTTCCTAATTTAAGAGATGCTAAAAGTGTGTGTGGGGTGGGTAGGGGGGTGCCTTTGAATTCATGAAATATGTAGATATTTCCTTTTTTTTACAAAATGAGATTTCATATATGTACCCTTTATAGCTTTTGAAAAAATATTATATAACTTTATGGAATAGTTCTTAAGACTAAAAGGATAAAGAGTTAGAGTTATTACATATGTGTATATAATATATATAATGTACATAATTATGATATAAAGCATTGTTTTTAAAGATTCTATTTACCCACAATGCCTTGGAAGCTTCCAGCTTGCCCCCAAGGTTACAACCATTCTAAATAAAGGTTTATCATTTTACTATATATGTAAATAATACATCCCTAAACAATATTTTGTTTTGAATGTTTCTGCACTTTATATAAACAGAATCATATTTTGAGCTTCATTTGACTTGCTTTTTTCCCTCTACACTGCACTGTAAAATTTGTCCAATGCATATAGTTCCACTTAGTTCATTTTCACTGCTGTATAGTATTCCACTGAAAGCCTCTATCACAATTTACTGAGCTATTTATTTGCCTATTACTGGTCTTTCGGTTGCTTCCGGGTTAAATAATGCTTCTCTGAATATTCTATGAATATTTTGTGGGCAGATCTTCCCAAACTTACTGATATCATCATACATATAGAAAATGACATTTGTAGACACATTGAGGTAAGTGGAAGGGCACAGCTAATTGCTGCCTCAGGAGCCCATTAGCCCGTGAACCAGAGGACCAGGACACACAGCTGCTTGGAAAGCTGGGTGGTTAGCATGGCCCCGTTCCCAGCACCAAGGCACACCTAGCTTTCTGCTCCAGGTACAACTGCTCTTTCCAAAGCTAACTTGCCAAATTGTTTCCCAAATGCTTGTACCCCATTGTATCCGACCAGCAGTGCGCTTCTCTTCTTTGACATTTCCTCATACAAAATGTCTTAATTTTCGCCTATCTAATAGTTGGACAATGTATCATGTGGTCTTCACTTGCATTATTTACAGGGGGTTGAACATCTTTTCATGTGTTTATTTTCCACCCCTGTTTCCTCTTCCGTGAAATGCCTATTCATGTCTTTTGTCCATTTTCCCAGTTGGTTCTTTGTGTCTTTTTTATTGACTTGTAGGAGTTTTTTATGATTTTTATATAAAGATATAAGTATATACACCTTTATACATTCAGGATAATAACCTTTAGTGTATATGTGTGGCAATACCCCGCCCCCCTGTACACACGTACACACACATACACGACGTGTGTTTTATCTTTTCACTTCCATTATGGTACTTTTGGGCAAACAGTTTTTAATTTTAATGTAATTGAGTATAAATTTCATTTTGCAGTTAGCTCATGTGTCTTGGCTCAAGATCAAATAAATATTCCCCTCAAAGCTTTGATGTTTTGTCTCTTGTGCTTACGGCAATGAGAGGAAAGCAAGAGCCCTGTGAGCACATGACCCAGGCAAGCCAAGTGCACAAAAGAATCTAGGCAGAACTTTCCAGGCACCACTAGATTTTAAAAGACGATCCAAGGCCAGAAGGCATCCTGCTGAAAACAGCTCTCAACCTGTCAGTTTCTTGCTCCAGCTGGACGGGCTGCCATCACATGCTGGGGTCCCCTCTAACCACTGTCTAGGCTGCCCTTCGCTTCTCTCACGTTTGCTCCCCTAAGACCTGGAGCCTACGTCCTCCTCTTGCTTGCTTACCCCCATATTTTGAGGACGCACTAAAAGCATTCTGGGAGAGATGACCTCTACAATAAAAAAGGCCCACATGAACGAGGGATCGTACCCTGTATCAAGCTTGGCTCATAATTTCAAGGATAGAAGCAGTTGCTGGGCACAGTGACACGCAGAGGTCTGGGGCGGCCAACCTACTGCCTGGCTTTCTCATCATGACACACGTATGCCCAGATGGACACACTCAGTCTTAAAAATAGCTGCAGTTCCATCCACAGACAGGAGCCATTTCAGTCATGGACCATCTCTACTCAGGTGGTTACACAGCTTGAGTGATGTTTTCCAGGGAGCCCTGCCCCATTAATCAATACATTCCAAGGGTGTTTTCCCCCCTCCCCCATGTGTTGTGTTGTTGCCATAGCAACCCTGGAGAGACCTAAGGGCCTTCCATGAGTACCCATGCTTCCTCCAGCCAACACCATTAGCTGTTTGTCTGGAGGCCAATCATTAGCAAGTGTACAAGAATTTTTACCCAGGTCACTTTCTTTCTATGCCAGGGGCATTCTGAGTACTAGATTGGAGGCCTGATGCAAAGTGTCTTCTTCCTACTACATTATAGAAAATGATTCTAGACCTTGTTTTAGTCACTGTCTAGGCAGCCATTAGGACCCACATGAGTTATTTTAACATATAATCTAATATTGGGAATTGACTTCAACAGCTATTAAAGGACTGAAAAGCAACAGGGGGCACTAACGCAACACAGAGTGTGACTTCAGAAAGCAGCCGTCACCACTGCTGGGCTTGGGGGACAAGGAGGAAAGATTGAGATTGGAAGGTGACTGGAGAAGCCCTGCAGAGCTGGGCCTCGGACCTCTGGAAGGTGTGCTGCTCCTTTGGCGTGTCCTCAGAGAGTGGGGAGCCTGGCACCAACTTCAACTGCAATCAGCTGCCACTTGCTGGGGCGAAGACCATTGCTGGGGGGATACTAAAAAAGAGTGACCCAAGGAAAAAAAGCAAGTCCCTTCTCGAACGTTAGCCTTCTAGTCTTGTTTTAGTGCCCCTACCTGACAGAACTTGGAGGGCCAGCTGGCTAAGGAGAAATGGAGTTTGCTGAGTCCCAGTTCGGCACCACAAAGCAGAATAGGGACGGGAGGCTTGGAACGAAGGACAACAGCTTACTAATCAGCACAAGCCACCCTTCTGCCTGCTCAGGTCCATCCCACCCTCTGTACACACTTAAATTGCTATGCAACAACAACTGGTCATGGGTTTCCCTTACTCCCTAGTCAGCTCAGCAATTCGCTTTGAATATGCGATTCAAGAGTGTACTTAGGCTAGCTAGCATCGGGGTGTTTTGCTGAAGTAGAGTCTTGACAAATACTTATTTATGATGCCATACTTTCTAAAGCGGAAACTCCACATATATTCAAATCCTCTGCAGGAATCGTGTGTCCTCATTCCCTCCGTTTATATCTCCTGCAGGACCAGCCTCTCTGTTAGCTTTTAATAAATGTGTTCCCTATGGCCACTAGCGGGATCTGGTCCATGTTTTTTTGTTGTTTTTTTTTTAAATGTCATCCTTTCAAAATGAGTTTATCATCAAAGCTCAGAGTTGTTTTTATTTGCGGAAACCAATTTGTCAGTCTTCAACAACTCTTACTTGAAATAGTCAAACTCACATTTTTTCCAACCAAAAGGAACCATTCAACAAAAACTTGCCTTTTCCTATTTTGGGCTCGCGTGTCTCTGTTTACCCTCAAACACTGTTGTTAATTTCATCCCTGTCATTTTGGGGACCTCTGGTCTTTCAAAAGGAGTCCTTCCCGAGTAAACATTCTGGGAGTTTAAATGGCTATAATTGGTCATTTTGGATTCTTAAAATTAAAAAGTCAACCCAACCTTTCAGTGAAATCCATGTCTCAGTGTCCACCCTCCACCCCTCAGGTCCCCACTTCCTTCCGACCTGAATATGGACTGATTCTAGAGAAAAGGCTTGGACAGAAGATGCCTTCACTCTTCCTTCTGACACTTCACTAAGAAACCTTTTGAATCCCCAGGAAGCACAAGTGCCGGCTCCAGCTCACCTGCATTTGTGTAGAGAACTCCCCGGAGCCTCCTCATGCTTCTTCCTTTGACAGTTCCCAGGACAGCTCGGTCCCATCTGTTCCCTTGACATTCCATTAAGCCCGTGTGTGACCACGATATCCTATTTTCCACCTTCCTGTTTCTAGCCACACTTACTCAGGCATAATGACAGTTCGCTGCAATTCCCGGACATAAATCTCTCCAGTGAGCTTTCTCCCCCTATCCTAAGCCCCTTTCTCTGAAAGCACAACCTTTCCCTTTCAAAACTCAGTCCAAAATATCCCATAATGGAAATAAACATCTCCAAGTTAGGCCTTGGAAAATGATTTAACAACAACAGAAGTAACTGAAATATGTTATTTGTGCTAAAAGGCCAAGGGAAGAACCGTGTACGTGAGGATGACGGTGAGCTGCACATTTTACAGACCGGGCTTTGGGCAGCATGCGCTCTGCGTGACCTTGAATAAATCACTTGGCCTCCCCAAGTCTCAGGTTCTTCATTTGTCAGTCAGAATTGGGGTGCCTGTCCCACTGATCTCAGAGGGTTGTGTGAGGATAAAATGAGACCATCCATTCAATAAATATTTGCTAAGAACCTACCCTGTGTGCCAGGCTCATTCCAGGCACTGGGGCCATTCCTCATTCGAACTAGTATCCCTGATACTCAATCTCATGCTCCAGCAAGTGGCGCTCTTGTTTTATGGGTACAGTTTCATGAATTTTAGTTTTGCAAGATGAAAAAGTCCTGGAGATGGACGGTGGTGATGGTTGCAAAATAATGTACATGTACTTAATGCCACTAAACTGTATACTTAAAAATGGTAAAAGAAGGGCTGGCCGAGTGGCTCAGTTGGTTAAGAGCTTACTCAAGAGTGTGAGCTGAGCTCTGAGCAACAGCAGTTCGATGCCCAGCCCGGGCTGAGCTGCTAACAGGTGGTAGGATGGCTCAACTAAAAAAAAAAAAAAAAATGGTAAAAGAGTCAGGTTTTATGTTCTGTATATTTTACCACAGTTTTTTTTTTTTAATGATGTTTTTTAACCCTCTGTCAGGTGTACCTGATCTCACAGATTCATTGCACATAAATTTTGAAATATCTAAAAGTTAACTTAAGTATTGTGACTCATCGCTTCCGTATCTTCTACCTCTACCATAACCTATCGTCAGTCATGTTTGCGACTTGGTACAGTAAAGATGTATGTCATAGTGGCATCTTTGTGTGCAATGAATCTGTGAGATCAGGTGCGCCGACGGAGGGTTAAAAAAAAGAATATTACCAAAATTGATGCGACACCTGGCCATTCCCTACATCTCCAGCACCGCCTACATCTCCAGCACCACCTAACAGAAGCCACCATTATCTTTGCTTGGACTCACAAGCTTCTAGCCAATCTCCCTGATTTTCCTTTTGCCACCGCCACAATCTTTTTGTTGCACTCCAGCCAGAGCAATCTTTTTTCAGATGCAAATCATATTCAGGTAACTCTTTGCTTAAAATCTTCCTATAGCTCCTCATCAAGCTTAGAACAAAGTCCTTCCTGTAGCTTATGAAGTCCTACATGGTCTGGTGTCCGGTTACCTCTTGGACCCCAACTCTTGCCACACCACCCCCAACCCCACCATGCTCCAGCCACAGGAGCATCCTGTTGGGTCCTTGAACACACTATAATTGTTCCCGTCATGTGCCCTTTGCAGTAATTTCTCCTTCTGTCTGAAAATCTCTGCCTCTATATCTCTTTCTGCTTTGAATCTCACTCCATCTAAAGTAGCCCCAAAGCGTGCCACTCCTTTTTAATTTTCTTCATAACACTTATGCCATCTGATGTTTTCTCCGTTGCTGCCTCTAACCATGTGTTTCTTGGTGATATGCTTCCACTGAAATGTTGGCCTTTGGAGAGTTGCGTCTTAGGGGGTCTTGAACCCCAGAGCCTAGAACAGTACTGGAGACATAGTAAGTAGGCACTCAGGAAATACTTGTTGAATATTAACTAAATGAAAGAAGGAAACTAGAGAAAGAAATTAGTTGGAAATTTTTGCAAGGAGAAACTGCCTTAATACCTCGAGAGCCCCAGGATAGTAACACTCAGAATGGCAATAAATTCAGAAGCCTTTCTTTGCATTTAAAGCATCCCAAACTCCATGCAAGCAACTGCACCTAATATCTTCCTCCATTCAAACCTTCTCCTCTTCCTTAATCTCCTCTACACACACACAATAGCATCATCATCCACTGTCTAATAGACAACCCAAGTGGGAAGATAAAATCCGAGGAACAAGACAGGCTTGTTTGTAGTGCCTGAACTTCCTGATGTTTAGGGTGAAATACCCCAATTAGTCTCATGAAGAAGTTAGTTTCCGAAGAAACGGAAAAATCTTCCTTTGGCTCCAAAGAAGTACACAGACTGGTGTGCCCTAAGTTGCCATCCATTGGAAGCCTGGGTCGGGTACTCACAAGAGGCAGCCTGCGAGGCCAGCATAGAGGAATCAAGGAGGCGTTAGGCCAGGAGGCCCCTGGGCTCTCCCACTGCAACTGCCAGGATTCTAAAACTGATCCCCAATGTCCCTGAGCCATCCCAATCTTTTCCCTCCTCACTAGAGTGAGATGAAGCTTGAGTGGGGTCCGGACTGTGTCTCCAGGAGTATTTAAAGTGGGCACCTCTGCTATTAGATCACTGACAACGTGAGACTATGGAAATATAAAACTAAGAGAGAGAAAAACAACAACATTCCGTTCCGTGAAACCAACGTTTTCTTTTTAGGACTTCTCTAGGTCGGTAAGCCACGCATCCTGCAGGGCTGCCCACTAGGTGGCACTCGTCCTCCACTGTACCCAGGCGGGTTCGCCAAACTGTGCCTTTCTTTTTAACCCGGAGAGGTGATCTCCAACCCTAGCTTTTTACAGGTAAAAAAAAAGACCTAGCTCCGACCGGCAAGTGTCTTTCGTGAGATCATATCGCTGCATTGCAGAGCCTCGAGCAAAGCCCAAATCCCCATATTTCTGAACCTAACGAACTTCCATCACCTGGCTGCCTCCCTCTCCACAGGGTTTAAGTTTAGTGATTATAATAATAATGGTGTTCCTTTCTACATAACAAGCTTTCGGTTCAGATCAGCAGGCCTTCACGTCTTCTATTTTGAAATGCACGAAAAACAAAAAAGTCGTTAGATGTGCCTGCCTGAATTCCTTCTTTGATTTCCCTAAGTTCAGAGCTCCTTTTCTGATGAATGAGGACATTGAAAAGGGGAAGGAAGACGAAGGGAAACATTTAATGAGAACAGACGTGAAGGTTTAAGAGAAAAACCAGTAAGCGTAGAAAACACAACTGGATTGGCATTAGACAAAGTCAGATTGAGCCACTTACTGATGGGCAAGTCATTGAAACTGTTAGTCTCAGCTCCCTCATTTGTAAAATGGGAAGAATGTTTTCTGCTCACCAGACCCTCAGGGTTGTGTGTACATTAAATAAAACAATAAGCTGCAATAAGCTTCGGCTCCTGGCACATTGTCGGGGAACATTTGTTTAAATATAAAACTACAGTGGCTCATCATAATGCTTTTCTCTGTAGCCTGATATACCTGGACCATGTGCGTGAAAAAAACCCTTGGTGGAGTCTGAAAACGGACGACTTAGGAACTCAGGGGCTGGTGGTGCCTGCTGGCGGGAAAGTGGCATATCGCCTGGTGCTTGGGACACTGGAGCGTCCTCGGAAGCCTGTGTCCGTCCCAGCTGCGGCCTCTGCCTGGACCTGGCTCCGCAGAGCCTTTGCCAGCGCCCCGCTCGCGCAGCTCAGCGGCGGCCTCGCAGGGCACCAGGCACACGCTCTCGTTTCAAAGGATTCAACCCGTGGCCCAGAGAAGGCAGGTAACTTCGGTCAAGGTCATCGGCGTTTGAGGCGAGTCCCAAGTGGCCTCCTATCGCAGAGCAGCCCCTGGTGCGCCCTGGGGGACAGAGGCGGGTCTCCTCCCCGGACGACCCGGGACAGCCCAGGGCGCAGGTGGAGGGAGGCAGGGGCGGCCTCCCGGGGAAATCCCGGCGGACTCGGATCCCCGGAGCGCGTGCGCAACAGCTTGGGGCGCGCGCCCGAGAGCTGGGGTCCCCCCTCCCCGCCCCCTCGCCTCTCCCTCCCCCGTCCCACGCTCACCGCCCAGCAGCGCCTGGGACCCAAGTTGTTTTGGGGGCACGAAGGGGGCGAGCAGCAACCAAACTGCTGCGGAGCAAGAGGCGATGGCAGGGAGGGAGGGAGAGAGGCGGGGGAGAAAGTTAGGCAAGAACTAGGCGAGGGGCAGGGGAGGCAGGCACCTCTCAAAGGCTGGCCGGCCGCTCCGGCTCCCCGGCTCCGCCGCTTCCCGCGGGCCGCCCAGGCCAGCTGTATTCCTGCAGCCGCGGGTTCCAGGGGCTCTCGGCCACGCCGGAGCAAATCGCCCTCGGTGCGCTGCAAGCCGGGTCCTCGCGCGGACGGCCCTGTCCCCGCCGATCCCCGGCCCTGCGATACGAGCTGACCTGAGCTCTCCCCCGCAACACACACACCCTCTGCAAGGCCCCGGGGAGATCTCTGTGCATCGACCACTTCTGCTCACCGGCCCCCAAAGCTTTTTCATCCCCACCCAACCCCTTATTAGGAACAGCTTCTAATGGCCGTCTCAGACCCGTGTGTTTACGCTCCTGCAACACCCAACTCCCGGCCCTGCCCGCAGCCCTGCACCAGACCGAAAGACAGACACTGCCCGCAGCAGCTACCAGAGAGGACCCCAGCCGCCCAGGCGCACTGCCTCCTGCACACTCCGAATGCGGCCACGAGGTTCCACTCCCCGCACACAAAAAGCGGACAACTCAAAATCACCGAACCTCATCTTTCCTCATGCTTTGAAAGCCTCTGCCCAAGCCTGTGGCAAGGGTTACACCCTACTATGATTTGGGGTTCATTAAAAATGGGGACAACTCAGTGGTAGTTATTCTTTTGAAGTCAGTCTTTGGATAGCCCCCAAACTTAACTCTAATACTCATTCAACCCCCAAACATCTCTGCCTGCCTGTGTGTCCGGACTCACTCTATTATTTGTCCACACCAAGTCCTAACCCCACGAAGTGATTGCTGTCTGGGACACACAGTTCACACCTGCCCATCTCTCAACTTCTGGGCTACCTGTGTCCAACTCCTCGACTCAACCCCAGAGAATAACAACAAATTGCTTAGGGTGGTGGGGGAGGGGTGATTTAGAGATTGAATAAAGGTCAGAGAAAGGAAGGAAAGGACACGCTTTCTTTTGAAACCTTGTGAGCATTCCGTTCTGTCCCCCCCACCCCACCCCCTGCCTGAAGAGCGTCCGGTTCCTTACACTTTCCGGATGCTGACACCAAATTTATACACCTTTCCCTCAAAACTGATGTCATCATAAAGAGCTATAAAGGGCAATGACCTCTTGAAGTATGAGGTTTTTTTCTCCAAATACACTACAGCATCTGCACTGTAGTGTATTTGGGATGCAAAGCGCAAGATGTGGCTGAAATGCTGGAAAGTAGAGATGTTGCAAAAAAAAAACAAAAAAAACCCTTCCCCTCCCACCCCACTGAGCCTGAAAACTGTGAATAGTGGGTGTATTCCATCCTGCGGTGCAGAACAAGCACCACCAAAAAGAAAGCAACAAGGGGAAAAGTTATTTATTTTAGTGACACCAAAAACACCAATCCCCACAATTTACTAAATTAAAATCACAGTTCTTTAAATTTGTTTAATGGTTCAAGTTGTGTATTTGGTGTTAAGTTAAACCTTGGGTAAAATTTATGAAAGACAGTAAAGTATGTTCCTGGAGCAAATCTTTTATTTAAAAATAAACAACATAAATAAGTCACAAGTGTTTTGATACACCCACAATATTTACGTTTCTTAGCTTGGTTCCTTCTTTGACAGAAAACAATGCATGACTTATTTTTTAAAGAGCATTTAATGTCAGCTCAGGATCATCACTGTGCTGATTCCTAGATATTCTTTAAACAAACATCTATCTTCTAATCTTATTTAACTCAGAAATCACAATATTTAAAGAAACACACTTTTCTTCCTCGTGTAAAATTTAACTAACCCCAACTAAATGCAATATTGACAGCCCAGGGAATGATCACGCACTTTGCAGAAACTCTCCCAAAGATGCCTTCCAATTTCTTGCCTGACTTTTTAGTCCTAGCTGTATCATCTTTTTTCTTGTTAAGTCCTGTACAGAAATCGAATCAAATAAAATGCGGCGAAGAAAGGAATAGCTACCATGATTTTTATTGACTGAGTGTTTCAGCGAAGAGAATCAGCCGTGCAGAAGTGGCGGAACTCTAAGGGGCGGGCGGCGAGAGGCATTTGTTTCTCGTGTCTGTGAACCTTCCTAGAGAACAGACCGTGCACGCGCGGGGTAGGGGACCCTGTTCCCGTGGATTGCGCCCCTCTCCCCGCCTCCACCGCACCCCCCCCCCCCAATTTTGACTCAACTAAGGTCTTCCTTAAAGCGCTGGACTAGGTGGATGCATCCACCGAGGTTAAGACCGGTAGCTTCCCGGGCAGCGCCTCTTCGTGCGTGGGTCTTGCTGCGGCTGGAGGATGCCTCGAGGACCAGGCGTGGGAGGAAAGGGGTTAAGCCAGACCCTGCCTTGCTCCGCGCAACGTGCCCAGTTTAGTCTGTTCGAGGGAACGTCGCCCCGCGGGAGCCAGCCAATCGGCGGCCGCCGGGGCCCGGGACGGCCCCGCGAGGGGGCGTGGCCTGCGGCTGTCACTCAGCGGTGAGGAATGACACCCGCGCGGGCGGGGGGGGGGGCGGCGGAACGCTGGGGAAGGAAAGAGAGAAGAAACAGATAAACCCAGGGCAGGGGGGAGAAGGGTGCCCCGCGCCGCTCCGAGTCCAGCGGCCGCCGCTGCGGTGGGCTCCGGCAGGGCCGGCCCGGCCGGGGAGGCAGCAGACGCGCCAGGAGCGCAGCCTCGCAGGCGGGGCAGGGACCGCGGCGTAGAGGAACCGGGACTCGGGCCGTGCGCCGCGGAGGCGCTTCAGAGGGGACTGCGGGCGCGGAGGGGCCCCCGCCGGCGCCCCCGCGCGCGTCCCCCGGGCGCCCGGCGAGGACAGAGCGCGGCGGGGCTGCGCGAGCAGAGCGCCTGGCGCTGCGCTGGGAGGCAGGGGGTCTCCGGCGGGCAGGGCCTCGGCGGCGGGGGTGAGGGTCGCCGAGGCGCGCAGGGCTGGGCTGCAGGACCCTCGCGCCCCGGGCCCCGCGGCGCCGATGGCTGTGCGCGGCGCCCACGCCCTGACGCCCTTCTCCATCCAGGCGATCCTCAACAAGAAAGAGGAGCGCGGCGCGCTGCCCGCGCCGGACGGGCGCTCGGTGCCCGCGGGCACAGCGCTCGCGGTGGCTGCGGCGCCCGCCGTCTGCTGCTGGCGGCTCTTCGGGGAGGCGGACGCGGGCGCGCTGGGGGGCGCCGAGGACTCTCTGCGCGCGTCGCCGGCTGCGACCAGGACGGCTGCGGGGAGGACCGCGGAAAGCCCGGGCGCCTGGGACTCGGACTCGGTGCTGAGCGAGGAGAACGAGGGCGGCCGGCGCTGCGGGGACGCGCCGCGGGCCGGCGGGGCCAGCCGCGCGGGGGGGACCCTGGGCCTCGGCCAGCCGCTCTGCGAGCTGCCCGCCACCAAGGACCTGGAGGAGGAAGCCGCAGGCCGGAGCGACAGCGAGATGTCCGCCAGCGTCTCAGGTTCGCTCAGGCTTCACTGGGCAGGGGGCCGGGCGGAGGGCAGCCTCGCCGAGTGGGGTGGGACCGCCGTGCGCGCCCTGCGCCCTGGGGCCCGAGGGCTGCTCCAGGCCCGAAGCGCTGCGCGGTGGCGCGGGCTGCTCGAACGCTCCGGTAACTAAACCGGAGAGAAGACCGAGGCGAGTCCTTCGAGCGCTGATCCTGGGCCGAGGCCTGAGACGTCCTCCAGGCGGGGCTGGGAGAGAACCACCACACCGTGCATTTGAGTTAATCGCCCATGCCTTCGGCCGTGTCTGCCTCTAAATCCCCAAAGCAGTTAAGGGGCAAGAGCGAGGGGCCCAGAGGCCTTGGGTAGCCAGTGCCCTGGCCCTGGCCCTGGCCCAGAGGGCAGGGATGCTCCCTGTTGGAGGTCCGAGGGCCCAGCCCCGCAGCTCGACTGCTAGCGAGGGACACATCCAAGGGAGCCGGAAAAGCGAATCTGCCGAGCCCCGGCTTTGGGAGAAAGGTTTGTTTTGCTCTTCCAGACCCAGGGCCCGGAAAGCCGTTGCTGGGTTGAGGACCCAAGAGCTGGAGGGAAAGCCAGCATACGGGTTAAGGCGATGGACGGATTCAGGTCGTCACAGACGAGCGGGGACAGGGACCTCCTTAGCTCCGGGCTTGCAAGTCATTTAGCCAGAAAGTCCCCGTGCCGGCCGGGGTCTGCTGGACATCGCCGGAGGCCTCATTCGGGTCCCAGGCAAATAGTGTCTGCCAGAGGCCAGCGCGCTGGGCCACTCCGCCAGGGTGCTGAGGGGAGAGCAGGGAAGAGGCCGAGGAGCTGGCGTCAGATTAGAGTCCAAAGACTCGAGGCAGGGACACCCCCGTCTCGTCCCTCGTTTCACTTCCTTGCAAAGAGAGAGAGAAGCCCACCCAAGGCCTCGGCACAGCCCTCGCAGCAATTCCGGGTGGGTGATTCGCGGCAGAAGACTTCGAATACCTCTGTGTCCCAGATCCGTCCCTCCACCTTCCCTTTACGTGCAGCGGACTCACGTAGGCTGCCAGAACGGTCTGTGTGAGCATGAGTGTGGGGAGGCGAGTGAACCCAAGGAGGCCGAAATGCAGCTAGAACCCCAGTGTTCAGCTCTGAGAGCGGAGATGGCTTTCGAGGATAATCAGGCCCCGGGTTACTGAGGCCCAGAGAGGGCACCTGGAACAGTGGCTGAGTCCGCTGGCCGCACCCGGCAAGCCTAGAGGCGGGAAACCAGTGGGACAGGGTACCGAGACGTGTCCCAGAGGGCCTCTAGGCCCTCCCCACCGCTCGGGTGGGATCAAAGGCTATTTCCACCCCCACCCCCCAGCCCCACACCCGTAATCGAGGCCTGACCTCCCTCTGCGGCGCTGACCATCTCTTGTTTCTGTTCCCACTGGGGTCCGCAGGCGACCGCAGCCCGAGGGCGGAGGACGACGGCGTTGGCCCGGGAGGCGCACGCGTGCCGGCGCTCTGCAGCCGGGCGGGCAGCGTCAGCGGCGTTGGGCCGGCGGGCGGCGCGGAGGAGGAAGAGGAGGAGCCCGTGGCGCCCAAGCCACGCAAGAAGCGCTCGCGGGCCGCCTTCTCCCACGCGCAGGTCTTCGAGCTGGAGCGCCGCTTCAACCACCAGCGCTACCTGTCGGGGCCCGAGCGCGCAGACCTGGCCGCGTCGCTGAAGCTCACCGAGACTCAGGTGAAGATCTGGTTCCAGAACCGTCGCTACAAGACCAAGCGCCGGCAGATGGCCGCCGACCTGCTGGCCTCGGCCCCCGCAGCCAAGAAAGTGGCGGTGAAGGTGCTGGTGCGCGACGACCAGAGACAGTACCTGCCCGGCGAGGTGCTGAGGCCTCCTTCGCTGCTGCCGCTGCAACCCTCCTACTATTACCCTTACTACTGCCTCCCGGGCTGGGCACTCTCCACTTGCGCGGCCGCCGCGGGCACCCAGTGAGCAGACCTGGGGCGAGGCAGCGAAGGATCCCCGCGCCCCAGCTCCTGGCGGGCCGCAGAGGGCTGTGCGGGTTGCGCCCTGTACTGGGCCGCCCCGCTGAGGGGCGAGTGCAGGATGAAATCCAGCCCTGGCTCTGCTGTCCAGGACGTGTGCCTTGGCAGCGGGACCGAGCCTGCCCGGAGGGGGCGCCTTTTTCTAATTTGAACAGAGTCACCCTATGGCCTAGGGGCTCTGCCCCCTCCTCACCTGCCTGGAAGCTCTTAGCCATTATTTATTATCAACACAACATTGGATTTGGATTGTGTCTGCTTGGGGATGGCGTTTCCCCGGAGTGGAGAGAACTCCTGGAGACCACATAGCCTGAATCCCCAGAATTTCAGGCCTGCTGGGAGCTTCGTGCGCTAGGCCACACTAGTTCATGGTATCCATGCTACCAATCTATGTGTATCTACATATCTTTTATTTTTGGAAATTGCATTTGTAACAAAGGGATGTGAAACCCTGGCAGCCCAAGGACCCCAGGCCAGGGATTGATTTGAACCGTGAAGGGTTTGGTTTTGGGGCCGTCTGTCCCACCCTTCCCTGCTGTCAGAACTTGGGTGGGGGTGCCCTACAGGTGCTGAATGTAAGGAAAGGAGCCTCTGAAGGCAAGGCAGCCCTCCCCCCCCCCACCCCCGCGCGCATCTTTCCTTTCTGAGGTCCAGGACAGCAACCGACGGCGGAGCCCCTGGGCGTCCCCCGAACCAGGAGAGAGCAAACCCGGCAGCCCTTCGCAGAAATTTTCCTTTATTTCTTTTTATTTTTAAAAGGAGGTTAAAACTTGTAGCACTTTTCAGTTGTTTGTACTCAAATGACGGTTATTTTTGTATTCAATGTGAATATTCCTGACCAGCGTTTCCGAGGTGTCGCCCGCAGTTCGACCGCCGACCTTTGTCTCACCTGTCCACTCTCTGCGACTCCTGCGTCCTGACCAAGGACTCTCCCATCCCTGTCCCTGCCCCCTAAGACAGGTGATCCTGTCAACCTCATGTCAACCTCGCAGCTTTTCGCCTCCTTAAGGGCACTGTGCACTCAACTAGAGTATTAACTTTAAAAAGATTTGTGAAGTTTGGAAGCTTTATTCGCTGTATTTTTCCCCCTTTAATTTATAAACTTTTAGTTTAACATGCCCTCCTGGACGCCTTCTTTTTCTCTGAGCCTCTCTCCGTCTGGCTTTGGGGAAACCAATAACACGGAAATATCTGGGGCTTATTTTCCCAGCCTCTTTTCAGTCCTGAACCCAGGACACCTCGCCCCTCCAGGGAGCAGCCCACCCCGTAGGAGGCGTGTAAACCTGTGCAGCTCAGGGAATCGCCATTCCGGGCCTTTGCAGGAGCCACAGATTAGGATTCCCGTTTTCCTCGTGGGCATTGGTTTCAGAGCCTAGGAAGCGTCCATAGCTGAACCTGCAGCCAACTCCCTCACCCTAACCTGCTGACCCCTCCACCTGCCCGCCTCCTCTCTGCTTTCGATTTTCCGAGCGTTTCTCCGAGTTATTCTGGTTTTCATTTCGTTTTGAGAATAGGATAGCAAAAACTCTCGCTGAAATTCTTAAAACGATTTAGGGGAGAATGAGGTGATCACAAGGTGTTTCCCAGAGAGGGTCACCTGCGCTTTGACTCCTGCCGGGTGCAAATAGCGCTCCCACACAGATGCCTAAGGTGAGAGCAGGGGAGGGTTAGTTGTTACCCCATTCTACAGATGAACACGTCCCGCCGGCGTTCCGAGATTCCCCACAATGCCATGGATCCACCCGGGCGAAATCCTCACAGCTACACTCCGCTCACGCCGGGCCCGGGCGAAAAAGGAAGGGTTAACGCCACATTGCAGGCGCTGAGCCCCCGTTCGCGGCCCGAGCCGGGAGACGCAGAAACCAGGTCCCAGATACTTTCAATTTCACCCAGAGCGTAAAGGCCGACTCTCCCTCCTCCCTGCCCCGCGACCTTTCCCAGCCTCGCGACCCCTGGCCTTGGTACCCCCCCAAAAGAGTCTCCACAAGTGCTTCATGTCCCCCTCCCGAGAACAACGAAACGCTAAGGGCCTCAGGATGTACACATCCTGGTACCCAAGTCCAATTACCTTCCAAATGGTTGCTGCAATCATTTTGTTTCTTTTTGCTATGTTTAAAAATTTCATACTCAATGCTTTTTTTTTCTTTTTTCTTTTTCTTTGTAGAAAGTTAGAACATTTCCGATCATGCTACAGTCTCTTCCCTTCTCTCCAGAGGTCGCCATTGCTGATTTTTTTTTGGGGGGGGGAAAGGGGTCGACTTTTTCCCCTTCTAAAGATGGCAGTTGGTTGTGTCTGCGTCCTAAGAGGGTAGTTTGTTCTCCATCCTTGCAGGTTTGGAGTCGCGAGGCCTGGGGGGAGAGCGGGGGTTCTTCGGAGTAGGCCTGACGGCGCCCCCTCTCCGGCTCCCCGCCTGGGCCAGTTCTGCTGGGCTGGCTCCAGACGCCCGGAAAAAATGACTCAAACGAATGCAGCCTGACCCGGATTGTTGCAGTTTCACTCTGAGCTGCCCTGCGGCTGGCGTTCGCGCGAGCGCCCTGAGATCTGAGTCCCGCAGCGGAAGGCCTCGGACCCAGCAGCCTCTGGGGAATTTCCCACTGCGTTAGGAGACCCCAAACCGGTGTCTTTCCCTCGACCCCGCGCCGCAGACGCGGCCTCCTGTTGGAAAGGGATGGTATAACATTTTTCATTTCCTTTTCCTTCTCCACTCCCACCCTGCCCCAGGGGATCCTTGCCACCCTGGGGCTACGCTGAGTCCTCTCAGACTCCAGGGCCTGGTCGCGCGGAGCAGCTACAACCTGAGCCACTGGGCTTCTGAACGTTTCATGTTTCTCAGCCCCTTTCGGCCCTTAGCGAAAACTCAGAGCTGGCCTTAGGGATCATTGGGTCCGACCCGCACACTGCGATGGGTAAACTGAGGCGGGAGGGATGACCGGGAAAGGGAGCATAACGCGCGGTGACCGGCACTGAAATCAGTCCCAAAGATCCAGGCTCAGTCCATCCACGAATATTGCTCTGGGTAGCAAATGTGGGATCCATCGGCTGCCAAAGGTAGCTGGAGTGTGTGTGCGTACGTAACTCAACCTACGCCCCCATCCCCCGCAACAGGCCTTGGAGATCCCAACGTGCGTCTCACTCCCAACAACTAGGTTTGAGGGGCTCTCGGACGCCGGAGAGCATCTCGGAAGAGCTGGGCCAAGCAGAGGCAGTTTGGGGATGGGATGGGTTCCATTTCTGCCAAAAAAAAAAAAAAAAAAAAAGGCTTCCGGGCCGGGCTAGCATAGGGGGAGACAGCGAATCCCTTAATTCGAGAAGGCCCGAAGAGGGCTTCCAAGCGATATCCCCAGCCTCTGAGAGGCGGATTAGTGGTAGCCGGGTCGAGTGCGGGTGGAGGTGGTGTCTGGGGGAGCCGGGAACTGGCGTGGCAGCGTCCACGAGCATCGCACCAAAGCAGAACCTCATCCGCGGCCTTCAGATGTCCTGCGGGCGGGGGTCCTGCGACTCAACTCTCCACCTGGCCGCCGAAGTTCCATCCCTGCCGGCCCAACATTCCACCCACGTCCCGTCGGTGTTCGCCAGGAAAAGGTAGAATCTGGCCTCCCGCAAGTCCTTGGAGTTCACCTCGCTTTACACAACCGCTCCTGTCTCGGGGCAAGTTGCCGCCGACAAAGCCTGGGCGGCGGGGAGGATTTAACATTTTGCGAAATCCAAAAACCCGCGGAGGAGCTTCTGGGTAGCTGGGACCCGCAGGGAAGCCAGGCCGAACCGCATTAGGGCCCAAGCCGCCGCGGAGGCGCCGCAGGGCTTCAGTCTTGAAGGCCACCAACCTCATCCTGCTAACAATCTTAATTGGGAAACACACCGAGCTGCGTGGGGACTCGGGGACGCAGCACATGCTTGCCCGCGCTTTGTCGGTCGGAAAGCGCTGAGCGCAGGCAGGGGTCGGTAGTTGCATCGGCTGGTGGTGCGTGGCTACTGCGGACACCACGGCCGCCGGCCAAGGCCACGCGCAGAGCCAAAGAAGGAAGCAGGAGCAGAGGTTCCTAGGCCGAAGGAGGTCCGAAGTAACAGCCAAAGACACATAAGGACAACCCCGGTAACAACGACAATAATAACAATGATAACTCCGTTCGGTTGGGGCTTCCTGGATCCCGTCCCGCGCCGGTACGCTAAGGCCACCTTAGCCCAGGGCACTAGACCTCCATTTCAAAGATGGGGAAACAAGCTCAAAGAGGCGATGTGACTGGCTGGAAGTCAAAGGCCGGGAAGAGGCCGAGTTAAGGTCGCTTGAAGCTCAGAAGCCTAGAATTTGAGGGGACGGAGTGGATTATTACCATTCAGAGCTGGCCTCTCCCAGATTTGGCTCTGGGGTGGTTGGATCACAAAAGTGTGGGTGTGCTTGGAAAACCATTAAGCACTGTACAACCCTAATGGTCTTGCTAGAATTGTTGCCATGATGATGATGATGAACTGAGCAGCTCAGAGTCCTGTGATGGAGACAATCTTCCTTGAACTCCTGCCTCCAGCAGAGGTTTTCAAGAGTCCTGTACTTCGCGACAGGTTCTCAGGTGTACAGACCCTGGGCCTCGGCCTGTTTTCGATTGATTCTCCTGACAAATATGTTTTTTAAAAATGAAGAAATGCCAAAGCAGGGTTGCAAAAAAAAAAGTGTTATATTGTAAATGGTTACATCATGTAATAAATTAACATTTTTCTGTAGTCACACATAGAATTTATTCCACAGAAATTGGGTTGTTCAAATCATTAACGCATTTATGAAATAAGATTGATTCCCAGGGCCTTGCAAGCCAGGGTGGTCCGGTGGGGGTGGGGGGTCCAGGTTATGTTGAATGAGGAACTTTCAAACCTGTTGGTTGCATATGAGGCTGGGCCTCCTATGAAGGAAACGTCAAAAGCCAATTGGGGGGGGGATGCAATTATCGAACGTGAGAACTCGGCAAATGGCCCTGCAACCTCGCACTCTGCCCGGGGCGCTGCTACTACTGTTGCTGCTTTTTGCTCTAAGACGGGCAGGGAAAGGCAGGAGCGTGGCTTCTGAATCGGCCCGCGCAAGCGAAGAGCACCTTTCTATTCTTGTTGAGCTGTCAAGTTCAAAGGGAATACTCGGTTACTCCGGGAGTGGAGGCGTCGCCTTCCCTGGAGCCTCTGGCGAGGTAAGCTCGTTCCAGGGCTCAAACATTTCCTCCATGCTTGCGTGAGTGTGCCCGAGTGACACGCTCCCCGGGCCTAAGGCTCGCCCTCTCCCACAAGCACCCAGGTTTTCTCCCTCGGTGTCCCCGCCCACAGTTCCAGGTGCGGCTCCAGTGCCGTGCGTGTAGTTAGTGCACCTGCGGAGTCAAGAGCACGTGTTCCACCACCGGCCGCATAGTCTCCAGCGAGAGCCTGCATCGATCCACTGTTTCTGCGATTGCAGCTGTAGTTTCCGTCGTGAGGATCCAGCTCAGGAGCCGTGCAGGCCCAGGGGCTTCTCCGCGACTCCTTCTTGTCCCCGGCCCCCTCCCGCTGCCACCCTCAGGCCTCCAGGCCCAGCAGCGCTCCCAATGGCTTGGGCTTGGCCCCGGAGCTTAGGGAAGTCCCGGCCCTGGAAACGAGGTGAGAGCGTCCCTCTCCAGCCTGCACATTCGAGGGTGGTAAGTGGTAGAGTTCAATGGCCTTATAGATCCATAGAGTGATTCGGCCTCGGGCCTGGAGTCCGCAGCAAGCTCTGCCGCTGACTTGATGAATCTTAGGCAATTAACTTCCCTGTATCTTTATTTTTTTTTTTTTTTAAGTTATGAGACAGCTCCTTAAGGCTCCTGGGTAATGTCTGGAATTCACACCACCTCTGGCTTGGAGTGGATATAAAGGACAAAGCCTTTATACTTTAAATAACGAGTCATGCCCTTCACGAACAGGTTTTACTTGGGGGGGGGCAGGGCGGATTTTGTTTTACTTTTAAAAAGGGCTTGGGTCCCCCAAGTTGTCAGCCCGCAGGCCTCCCCAAGGTCATTCATTATCTCTGGGTCCTCCTCTGTCTTCGAGGGGTCAGCTGTTTTGGAAAGTCCAGCTTTCCCTCGGCGATGACTTCTCCCCACCCACTGCGCTTGGAAGGCAGGAGACCTGAGCCTAATCTGCCTCTGTGGCCGCGCGGAGCTCCGGAAAGTCCCCTGTCCT
Source organism: Aselliscus stoliczkanus (assembly GCA_033961575.1). Lineage (NCBI taxonomy): Eukaryota > Metazoa > Chordata > Mammalia > Chiroptera > Hipposideridae > Aselliscus > Aselliscus stoliczkanus. The sequence continues at coordinate 135,954,156 of CM066734.1, forward strand.
TGGATGGAAAAAGTGTTAAGAAAAAAAAAAAAAAACTAATGCCACGAGTGCTTTCTCCCATGGCCCACCAGAAAGCAAGGGTGGGCAGCAAGCTGTAAAACAAGAGCTAGTAAAGCTGCTTATTTTAATAAGCTTATTAACATTTTTGAATAGCTCCCCTTGTGCGCGCCAAGGCCTCCCTCGGTGGCGCGGCCGAGCTGTGCGGCGGGGATTTTTACGCATCGACAAGCACACACGCGCTCGGGTGCTGCTGCCCTCAGTACAGGGAGGCCTGGGGGCGCGGCCCGGCGACGCCCACGGTTCCGACTCAGGACCTCCTAGTCCGCGCCGGTCCTCGCTCGGCTGCGCGCTGTCCGTGAGACTGCGGCCATCGGAGGATACAGGGCTGCATGGGGTCACAGGTAGCCAAAGAGTTCGAGTGACCATAGATATGGCCCCGAGTTGTCCCCACAGCTTCGAAGGACTCGCTGGTCTGAGGGCTTGCCCTGCTTTACCACGTTTGCTTGGGTTTTTGCAAAGGACGTCAATGGAGTTAACATTCCTCCCTGCGCAGGTGTGGCGCGTATTCCTCCAGCGTGGGCCCGCATCCGGGTTTGGGCAGCGCAGGTGATTTCCTGGAATCCCTGACTTTCGAGATTTTGTCCTCCCCAAGGACACCCAGGATTCTGGGCCTCCTCTTTTCGGGGGAAGTTGAGCAGTGCGTCCTTGGCCCCTCCCGATTGTGGAAAAGTAAGCTGAGACACACATAGACAAGGTGGTGAGAAAGCGAAGAGAGGCACGGACACAGGGCAGGTGAGAGAAAAAGCTGGCTAAAGGGGAGGCCTCAGTGTCCTTCAGGTCTAGACTTACAGGTCTCAGGCCTTCTCTGAGTCAACCGTCCCCCGATGAGTTTCAATTAAAAGTCCCTCCTGAGTCTGTCCCACCATCCTGGGCCTTATCACTTGGTGCGGTGATAAGTGATATTGGGCTCCGTGTCCTGTTCTGGCACTGACTGGCCTCTGGGAAGACAGGCCGGGGAGTGCTTGCCCCGCAGGGGCCCCTATGCCTAACCGAGAGCCTGTCACACTTTAACCTTCAATTCTACTGGAAGAACTTGTGAATACGGACCACTGTCCTTCAGCTTTGTGCCATCTATCCCCTCCGCACCCTCCTTCGACCTCCACCCAGGGCCCTGAGTGCGTGGCTATGGGGTGCTGCAAAGCTAGCAGAGGGCAAGAGAGCTAGTGGAGCTCTCCCAAGCTCACCAAGTTCTAGTTCTCCTGGCTGACTGGGTGCGGGTCCTGAGGGAAAGCCCAAGCCGGAGAGCTGGGCATGTTTCGGGTCCAATTTTCCTGCCTCAGGTTCAGGATTCTTTCTGGTGCTGGGGCAGCTAGTTGAGCTGCAAGCAAACTCCAGAAAAAAAATCTCATCATCTCATACTTGATTGTGTTAAAATGCATAAAGTCCTCTACCATCTAAGAGCTGAAAAAAACATTTTGTTTTGTGTTTATGCGTGTGCGCACTCGCAGGGGGAAGAATGGTCCATTTGGGAAACTGGGCAGGCCGTAGAAGGCCAGCCGGCTGGCAGAGTGCAGAGGCTGAGGTGGGGTGGGCGGGTACACCCCTGGAGAGGTATTGGCAGGCAGTCGGTGGGGTAGCAGAACTGTGCTTAAGGGGGCTGGGCCTCAGCTGCCTTAGGCAGAGCAGCCCGCCCCAGAGCCTTGGGGTGAGCCTGGGCTCATGCCCCAGTCGGGGCTGGAATCACCGCAGGTGACAGGAGGTGCTGCTAGTGAGATCACTGCTTTCCAGCGCCTCTCTAGCTCTCTGATTCACGGCTCAGGGTCTGGCACAGCGTAAGCACGGAAATGTTTTTGGAGAAAAGATTTCTCCGGTGCAGCGTTTTATGTTTCGAGAATGGATTCTTCCGGCCACCTCCGTTGACTCTCACGGCAGGTAGTCCTGGCTCCGTGGAGATGCCACAGGAGGGGCAGCCGCTGGTAGTTCCTTCAGGAGCGCTCAGCTGGGAGAGCTGGACCCAGGTGCACATTCTGGGGTCTTTTTGATTCTTTAGGAAGACAGTAAGAGCCTCCTTCTGAAAAACCCGAAAAACCCCATGGGAACAGAGCCTGGATTTGGATCCAGGCCATTCATGCATGAAGCCCTCGCTGGAGCCGCTCTGCTGAAAATGTAACCCCCCAGCAAAAATAGGGTACTGGAGGACCTCGAGTTCTGAGCAGTAGGCACTACGAAGTGCTCCTAGGCTGACTAATAATAAGTTTTGCAAAGTTAACCATTTAAAATCAATTATCTATGGAGATGGTAAGGGATGGACAGGGAGTGTTGAGTGCCTGTAAACACAACCCAGACAGTGAAAACAGTCAACCCCCACTGGAAACCTTCCAGGCAACAGGTTCTGTGCCTCCTTTGCAACAGCAGTTGGCATTTTAAAATAAATTCAATATGTAGACTTTTAAGGTTTGGAACGGAGATGCATAAATGGGGAGCCTTGCTGTCCAGTGGATTCCTTCTGTGCAAAGAACATGCAGAAGAATTTATTTAAAATAATTATTTCCTAAGATACCTGTCATTTCTTAGGTTTACAGTAACCATTCTCCACAATGCTGTCTGGGGTGAGGCACTCCCTACCACGCTGGTCCTCCTGTTTGTGGGAGGCTGGTATCCTGCCTTCCGGCCAGTTTTGAGGAGAATGCAACCCTAGAACACACTTGGGAAGACAGCCACAGTGACACATTGTATGCAAGGAGAAGCACTGGGGACCCACCCTTCACAGGTATTCGTTCACCGAGGGAAGACCTCAAGAGAGCTGGGAGAAGAATTGCAAACCTAGAAGTGTTTCTTTTTTTTTTTTTTAAGAGAAAAATCTTTGTTGTAGAATGGCCCTCCGACCTTCTCTCTTTCCTCTTTCTTTCCTGGTTCGTTCATTTATTTGTTCAAATATTCAGCAATCTTTGTTAGGCGCCTCCTCTGTGCCAGGGATGAGAAGAGAAAGACCCTGCTTTGCTGAGTTTATCATGTAGTGGGAGACAGGGATGAAAGTGCCAAAAGGGAAATAAAGCAGGCTGCTGGCTAGCACGGCGCAGTGCTGGGTATTATTCTTGGGGTAGTCAGGGAAGGTCACTGAATGTCACATGCTTGTAAGAGCGCCTTGGGTGCGTGCTGATCTCCCGGGCCGTCTTGCTACCTCTTTGACTCCATCAGAGGTCTTTATTTCCCGGCTGCCTTTGTGTCTTTGTGTCCCTTCGTGTCAGTCTCCTTTCAGTCCTTTTCTGAGCTTTCCCTACTCTCTGTGCGTGTGGGGTGGGGGGAAGACCAGGTCCATGTTTCTGAGTGTGGGCTGCTCCTGCCCAGCCTTGCTTTTAACCCCCCCTCCCACGCTGCCCCATCTCTGGGAGTCCTGCGGGAGTGTTTAAGAGGAGCAGCCCCAGGACCTGGGCTCCCTCGTTCCGATCCCCAGTGTTGGGTGCTGCTGGAAACATCGAGAAGCTTCCGGAGGGGGCCGGGCCGGGGGCAACTTCTTGTTTTCCCTCCAAGCAGCCCTCTCAGTCTGAGCGGGCTGATCACCACCCTAGCAAACAACGCCAAATTTGGCATTTAATCTGTTTCCCTAAGCGCTTCACGTGAATTATTTCATTCATTCCTCCCAGCAGCTCAATTACTACTACCCCACTTTGAGGATCGACCCTACACTATTGGCTATTGCTGGCGAAGCTGGGGTTCGAACTAGACTGTCTGGCTCCAAACTACTCAGCACTGGCCACATTTCTGTTGGGTTCCCCACCGCAGAGCCATCACGACGAGATCCCATTTACATGGGAGAAAAAGGAGGCCCAGAGAGTAAGCTGTCAGGCACCAAGCTAAATGGTTTATGTCCCTCAGCTCACTTCATTTTCACAACTTCTCTGAGAGGCGGAGTTCGTGTGCCAGCTGTGAAGGAGGATGGAGAACCCGATATGGGAGGGTTGATTGCAGGTCGAAATGGCAGCGAGATGTTGAAGCTTTGGAGACAGGGCCAGGCTTGGCTCCCAGTTCTGCTTCTTCCTAGCTTCGTGGTTCTTGGGTGAGCTCCCCAACCTATAGCCCTCAGTTTCCCCAGTGGAAGAATGGAGACTAGGTTTGCTGGGAGATGAAGACAGAGCCCTTTGGAGTTGGCGCCCAGCAAGCTCTCAGGAGGTGATTGGGGTACACGGCTGGACAGGAACCAGCCTTGCCAGACTCTCACTCCGTGTCTTTTCCCCTTCTTTCCCATCTGCAGAAGGGGAAGAACTTCCCCCAAATGCCTTACTGGGGAGGCATCAGGGGGCACCAAATTGCCCTTTCCTCTTCAGGGGGCACTGAGGCAGCAGCCAGTAAAGGAAGGGGCTTCTTAATCCAGATTCTGTTGACCATTTATGTATCCCTGGTGACTAACAGTGTCGTTCCTGGTGACATCATGGATCTTGTGGGCTGGTGGCTGAGGCAAGCCGTGGGAGGCAGGGTGGAGGACTTGGTGCCCCTTTTCCCACCTAGGGTGATTGCGCAGGGGTACAAGTTCTAGCCAATGCCCAAGGGTTGCTCTGAGGTCACCCCTCCCCAATTTTCAGAGATTCTGGCTTCCTTTCTCAGGGTTTGATTGGCAAGAGAATCTCAGCTATGATCAGGCAACCCCACTTTCCTCCTCTCCCCCCCAAACACGTACTGCAGACCCCATCACCTGTGTCCTCAGTGTAGAGACAGGAGCTCCAGGAAGGGAAAGGGGGTCTCACAGGTTCCAAGAGCCTCTTTGTGCTCTGTACTGACCATATTTGATCTCATTTAATCCTCAGGAGAAACCCATGAAGTGGATAGGATTATCTCGCCTTTACAGATGAGGGAGCAAAGTTCAGGAGGGTCAAGTGACTAGGGCAGGGTCACACAGCTTGCAAGTGGCGAGCAGGGAAATTGCCCTGGGCCTGTAGGACTTCAAAGCTTCCAGCTACTGCTTCAGACACCTCCTTGCCTCACTCTCACTCCTAGGGTGGGGTCTGGCAGTGGGGAATGAAGGAGGAACCCCAGGGAGGGTGAGGAAGGGGGTATTGATTCTCTGGGCGGTTTGGTATTAAGAAAACATGGAGCTCTGGTCCGCCTCCTCCCTGGGGCCACCGCTAGGCCTCCTGAAGGCGAGGCCTGTATATTTGTAGTTTGATTCCGCCCGTCAAGGCTAATTTCTCCCTACAACTTAATGGACTCCGCTTGACGTGCGTAATGATCCCTAATCACGAACATTATTTTCGCTAGCGCGGAGACATGTTCCAGTTGTTGTGACAGATCGCGTTTCAGCCATAATGACGGAAAATTACCATTTCTAATTCTCCGGTTTTTGACACCTAAATCCACAGACCATATGTGGCAGCGGGAACTCGGGGCCCTGCGATCCTCCCTCCCGGCAGGCAGTGGCAAAGCAATCTTGCCGTGCGGTGCTCCCGCCTGGGAGGGGTCCTGGGGATGGACCTGCCTTTGCTGGCTCCTCAGCCTTCCAGCCCCTCCCTCCAACGTGAAGTCCCCAAATCATCAAGGATGAAAACTGGAGCTTGGAGTGGGCCCCAGAGACTGATGCATTTTCAGGCACCCATTGTAGAGATGGGTCCACAGAGGGGCAGAGGGGAGTGCAGCCTGTCTGAGATCTCACGGCCGGTAATTGATGGGTAAGTGTTTCTCAGAACCGTTACTGGAGTTCCCAGCAGTGAGACTTGTGTCCCCCAGCCCAGGAAGGAAAGGAAGACCTAGCTTGTTCCTTTATCTGCAAACTTCAAAGCCGTCAGCGAGGCAAAGCTCTCTAGGACATGGACAAGGTGCCTGGGCTAACTAAGTGCAGAGGAAGAAGCAGAGATGTTAAGTCTCCTGCCCCGAAGCACAGCGCTGGTAGCAGTGGGAGTCTGGCCCAGAACCTGTGAATTTAACATCTTTCTAAGGTGATGCAGTTCACCTTGACCTCTCCACTCGGCATTCACTCCAGCTGGGTGTGGATTATTATCCTCACTTTAGGTGTGAGGATGCGAGGCTAGTAGGTGAAAAGTGGAAACCAAAATTCCTGTGTCCATGTCCCAGGTCTTGCCCACTTTGGGGAGGAGGGGACACAGCAAACCCTACTATTGGCTGACATTCTCCAGTTTGCTTCAGGAGTCATTTCCTCTGTGCGCCTCCCACCACGCTGGCTTCAGACAAGGGTCTGGGCAAGGCTCTGGGGACAGAGAAGTGAAGATGTATAACCCCGCCACCAGGGCTTCAGTGACAACCCTGCCTCATAGTTGTGAGGGTCCTAATATTGACCGACTGTACTTTGTTCTGGGAAGCACCAAGGTCCATGGGGCGCAAGGAGTGTCTGCTCAGAATTTACTAGCCCTGCCTTGGGAGTCTCTCTCAGAACCTCCGATTCATCCTCTGTAATACCCGGGTGGTGGTGGTGAAAATGCCCCCCTCTGAAAAAAATAGTCGAGATTGGTAGAGGCCTCCTGTCCAGGCGCTGGAGAGTGGGGAAGAGTGGGGAGCGTTCCTTGGGACTACATGGCACGCTATCCCTGGAAACCCCGTGCCACACCCGCACTGGCGCTGCGGGTGCTAAAAACGCACTTCAATCGGTCAAGAAAGCCACAATCTTCCCTAGTGGGTGCGGGTGAGTCCCTAGACGTTATGTGGAGCCCTGTGCGTAGGGTGAATGGCATAAGCTCTTGGAGGTGCTGGTGGACCAGCCCGGGCGCTTGCTGCGGAGTCGGCTCTGAGAGACGCGCCCTGCGTTTGCAGTTGCAGCTCGGGTCTAAGCGCACTCCTTCTTGAGCCGCAGCAGCTATGACCCAGTTAGAGTCCATGAGACCAGGCACTCTCTCGGGACACTGATACCTGGAAGAGAAATCACACACCAGGGGCTGAGAGCCAGGCGCCGGTCTCCGCTCCACAGCGCCCCACACTTGCGTGTCTGCCAGCCCTGGCGCACCCAGCTTTATCTGCACGCTGCGCTTCCCTTGTGGCCTCTTCCCACCGGTCCTGGGCGATCTCACCACACTGAGAGCCTTTCTACCCACCCAAGGTCTACTGGGGACCAACTCGGTCACTGCCGCAGCCTCTGTTGTTTCCAGCACGTCTTTGAGGACACCCAGGGAAGGATGGACAGAGGACATGGCCAAGGTGCACCAGCCAGTGCAATGCTAAAGCAGCTAGCTGGCTTCTCTGTTAATACCTACCCCACTCTATCCCCCAAGGCAGCCTTTGTTGATTAAAAGTAAATGTCTTGGGAATCCACTTTTTAGATACAAGTAAGTTGGAGGCTTCCAGGGAGGGCAGCTGAAGACAATTATGAGGACAAACGAGGAGCCTGTTTGGCCCATGCCCTTGGCTGGCTCCTAAGCCCAACTGGGTCACATCAGCCAGGATGCTATGTTTTGGTTACTTATTAAGTCAAAGAAGAACAGATTCCCTCCCTCAATGGAAGGCACAGATGGAAGGATGTTTGTGAAAGGCCTTTGGAACCAGCAGAGTTTTGCCAAGAGCTTTGGGCTGTAGCTGACCCATCCATACCTGTAAGGGCACGACCAGAGGCTTTGAAGAGTCCTTTTGGCTTTCCTGTCATTCAGGATCCAGGCACAATTGCAAGCCTCAAACCTACAAGAGTTGCACTGACTAGTGATTTTTACTGATTTAGAGACTGAGGCCACTGAGGCCAAGCCTGGGGGTATTGGCCCTCCTCTTTTTTGAAGCTTTAAGTCAGCAGAGAAACTCCATCAGATAGGACACCCCTATAAGTAAATTGGGAGGAAAAGAAGTGGCAGGTATTGGCACGGAGGCCTCTGAGCAAAGGGTCTTCCATTTCCCACCCAGTATAGAATCATTTATAGCCAGACCGCCTGGGAGCCAAACCCAATTCTGCCTTTTACTGGTTACATGGCATTAGGCCTCAGTGTGCTCATCTGAAAATTGGGGTTGGAATTGGAACTTACCTCATAGGGTTTTGCTGAGCATTAAGTAAGTTAAAAATTGTAAACGGCTTAAAAGAATGCATGGCATATGAGCAATTGATACATGGTAGATATTTTCAAAGACACCATGGCTCACATTGGAACAAATCTGTCTTTACCTGGACTTAAAATATGGAGGTTACCACAGGCTGATGGAGCTGTGCAAAGAGATCCTTTAAGTGTTGCCCAGAATGGCAGCTTGGAGGGTTCCTCTTCAGTCAGGTGCCTGGATGTCAGTCAGTTTCCGCTCTGCCACTTGCTAGCCAGGTGACTTTAAACTAATCAATACTTAAACTGTTTGTGCTTTGGTTTTTTCCTGTGTAAATGATTTTTAAAGCAGATGTAAAGCATTTATTTCAGTGCCTAACACTCAGTAAGGGTTCAATAGTCTTAGCTCTTATTCCTTAGAGTATAAACTGCCCTACAGACACTGCCAGGATGCGGGGAGATGCTATAATTGGTTCATGCTCTGCTAACTGGGTGTGATTGCTCAGGGTACGGGACTTGAGCGAGGATCTGACCGAGTTCAACTCACAATTGGGTTTGAGCCTCTCCGGGGAGGATAACAATTTCCACTTAGCAGCAGGGACTCCAGGGTTTCCTAACAGGAAGGACTCTTGGACCTGGGGGCAGCTGGGAGTTTGTCTGAAAGCTGTCCTGGCAGAAATGTCTCTTGAGCTGGATGCGTTCTTGTGGTCCACCAGAAGAGAGGCTGCAGGCCATGGTGAGTTCGCTGCCCTTTGCTGCCCTACCCACTCATAAAGGACAAGATGCCATGCTGATGTCCCGACTGCAATTCCTCGGGTCTGTGGATGGGGCAGCCTGAATGACAGACAGCCTGATTGAGTGGGGGCACTTGCTACTTAGTCCTTCCTAAAATGCCAGCGGAAGAACAGAATTCATCTGGGGCTCACAGACTCCTCTCAGGAAGACAGTACTCATCAAAAATCTATATTACTTACATCTTGTGAACCACTCACGGTGTACCCGTGAGGTGCTAAAACGCCCACAGGCTTCAGCACCTATTTTGGAGCGTGTAAAATGCTTGGCAATGTGCCTAGCACACAGTGCCGGAAAAATGGGAGTCCCCATTACTAAGTCAGATCATAAATGCCTGAAATAAAAGGGCCTAAGCAGGACCTTCTGGAACATATTCCTAAGAAGGCTCACAGGGTATTTGTAAGTCTTCCCAGAAGAGCCTTTGAAAGGCCTGTGGTGCAACTTCTGCCCATTTCACTGAAGGACAGACATCCTGAGGCTGAGAGAGCTCTCCTACGGGAATTTCGCTCAGATATGAGGCTCTGCTAGGGGTTCAATTCTCAAGGGGTGCGGCTGGGGTCTCGGTGCTTGCTGCCAGGCCCCGCAGTGCCCAGTGCCCGCGCAAGGGAAGGCCGCGGAGACCCGTGCTTGCGGCGGCTGCACCCGGCCGTTCTGCGTCTGCGGACGCGGTGAGCTCTGCTGCACCTGGTCCGTGCCTTGGGCGGGGCGAGCTGCTGGACCCCAGGCCTGGGAAAGCCAGAGTGATCTCTGTGCTTTCGGCTTTCCGGGCCTGTTGGCAGGGGGCAGAGGGCTGGCCTCCGCCCCTGCGCCCAGCCCGCGGGCTCCTCCCTGCGTTCTCCACGTCTGCATCCCTTCATTCTGATCCGTATGTATGGTCAAGTTGTTGGCAAGACTGGTGGACATCTCGCTGCACTCTGAAGCAGGGTAATGAGGGTGACAGCTCACGCTTTGATGAGCTTTCCGTAAAGGTCAGCTACTGTGACAAGCTATCTGTGCCCATTAGATTATTTGTCACATCCGTTTTACGAAGGGCGTATCGTTATGAGCCCCATTTTACAGTTAAGAGGAATGGTGTACAAAACCGGAATTTCTCCGTGGCCCTACAGTTAATCAAACGATGCAACCTGGGCTTGAACCTTGACAGTTCGTGTGCCCAGCCACATTGCCTCTGTGCAGCTTCCCGCTGTGTCCCAGAACGGTGCCTGACATCTGGTAGGTTACACTCAATATTTGTGGACAGAGGAAGGTGTCGTTATTATCCTCGTGTTACCGATGTTGAGTGGACAGAATTGCTGGGCCAGTCCCAGCCGGGAAGGGGACCGAGGCTGCGTTGGCATGCGTCTCCGCCCCTGCGACCCAGGTGGCCTCGGGGATGGTAACTGCGGTGGTACACCCCGCTTTCAACTTGGGTCCTTTGGTCCCAAGCAGAGCATGAGGGTCAGTGAATAAGGGCTGTCTGACGCACAGAGGACGCCCGATTGGCAATAGTTTTATTTCCGGAGCGCTCTAGTCACAAGGCCACCCCATTACTCACCACTGACTCACCATCCTCTTCCCCCGGCCTCAACAAGGGGCTGGTCTAGGGTGCGGGAGGCTGAGGTGCGAGAACCAGGGGTGTGGTGCCCCGCGGCGGCAGGGATCCCATCCGTCGGCATCCCCGCAGCACGGTGGGCAGAAAGGACTAGGCTGGGAATCCAGTCCCGGGTGGTGTGGCTGGAGTACCCAGCGCAGGCGGGGTGAGTGGGAGGGGGGCGTAGGCCGGCCATGCGTGTAGCGGAACCGGGCTGGGGGTGGACGCCTTGCACGGATGGGATGGAATAAGGAAGGGGCCGCAGGCATGGTTTAGGTGGGATGGGGTTGCGGGGTGCAGCCCAGGTTCCCGCGGAGGTCACCTGCCCCTGACTGTCAGGCACCAGTCGGACAGTGCTCCCCTTTCGCTTCCTCTCCAACTTCCCTCTGGGCCGAAGAGGCAGAAGCTGGCTGTAACCTGCCCCTGCCCTTGGACCCTCCTTTCCCTCCCCGGGGAACCCCAGCAACCCAGGTGGAAGGGAAGTCAGTTCAAGTATGCGGGGTTTGGAACTATGGATCTCCCAAATCTGAGCAGCGCTGTGCCTTCCGGGACTCTGCGGTTGTTGCGGGAGAGCCCCAGCCGCACAGGGCAGCTTCGGCACGGGGCTTTGGGCATCCACACCCCTCTTTGTGCTTCAGGTTCTTCTGCTGTGACACAGGCTGATCATGTCTCCCTCTTTGTGAAGCTAAAGAGAGGCGAAGGCGCTTCCAAAGAGAAAAAGCTTTGGTTGGTGTCAGGACCCAGCAAGTCTCCCACTTCAGCACGCGTAACATTCAGTGGGGAATATGCTTGGTTTCAGTGGGTGAGGGTGAGGCCCAGGTCCGAATTTTCCCAGCTCAGGTGGTCCTGGTGCACGTGGTTCAGGGACCTCACAGGGAGAAGCTGAGAGCTGCCAGGCGAGTACGCGAGGATAGTGGAGTCTAGCCTGGGCTCCCTCTGTCTGTCCTGGGAGCCACTGTGCGAGGAGCACTGGGGACACGGCGACAGCCCAAGACCTGCCCTCAAGGAGGAGACAGCTTAGCAGTGGAGAGTCAGGCCTGAGACCAGAATTCTGTCTGTAAGCCACTTCCTCCAGTGAGGCCACCTGGCGATGAGCCTCTGCAGCGTCAATGCGCCATCTCGCGCCCCAGTTCCCCGGGCACCTTTGGCCCCCGAGTAGCTTTCGCGCCGTTGAGTCTCATGCTGCACGCCGTGCAGCACTGGCCTCCCAAGTCCCCGCAGGGGACACAGCGACCACGCAGCACCGCGGCGTTGCTGGGACTTCCAGGCGCTTTGGCGAGCTTGTTTGCAGACACCCAATCCGGCGACGAGGCCTCTGCCAGCTTAGGGGTGGGTTGTGGGTGGGTGTATGGGTGGGTGGGAGGCGGCCTCGCAGCTGGAGAGTGTGGGGGGTCGAATTAGTTTTCCTAACTCAGGTCTTGAAGAGGTTTGCCCCGAAGCACAGGAGCAAACCTGGGCCGAGTTGCAGCTGACTCGCCAAGGCCGCATTCTCCGCTCAGAGAGAGCAGGGGCGTTGCTTCCTGCCAGCCTCCGTGGGGTCAAGTCAGGCTTCCCAAGGAGGCGAGTTTGCGCCCCGCCTCGTTGCCAAGGAGAGCCACCTGCGGAGGTCGCTGGCGAGTGCCTAGCTGAACCCACACCTGGGACGGGCTCGTCCCCAGTTGCTGTCTCAAAGCCATTTCCCGACCCATCTAAAAGGGAGCGAGAGGCTCGGCCCCTCCCTCGGGTAGAAGGCAAGGAAGTTGTCAGGGACCCACAGGCAAACACTGTTTGCTCGCCTTTACCTATCTAGGTGAATTATTTGCGGTGACTCCTAATTTCCTTCCCCCAAAGAAAATCATGTCCTCCCATCTTTCCACCCCCCACCCCCCCCATCCCCCGCTTTAGCTTAAATGCGTATGAAAAATTGATGGAAAAACATCTTCAGTGGCCTTTGGGTTCTCCTAGAAAAACAACCCAAACCCAGACCTCACTAGTAATAGTGAAAACTTTAGAATTCAGCTCTGTATCCCAGACTTCCCCAGTTTTCAAACTGACAATTCAAACAAGTTTGGACTTCAAAATGTCAAACTCGATATCTGGCTGTTTTACAAAGATGGCTTGGCTGAGAAATGACTGAAAATGTAAAATGTTAATTCCGACGGATTTGGAACTCTCATTTTTCTTTTACTAAGCCAGTTATGGGCTTGCTGAGTGACCATGTTAGGATTGAAAGTGTTGTGTCAATATATTGGCAGTTTATAGGAAAAGAAAAGGTAGGATATGGAGCTGAGCTAATGAAATGCAATAAGAATACCGTTGGAATTTTCCCTTATTCGTCATTCCTACTTTTTTTTTTTACGTGGAATTCCATATAAAATATAAACTATTTATATAAAAGTTTGCAGAGTTTTACATTAACCAAAAGTACAGGGAATGAAACAATTAAGCAGCACATATAGGCATATTAATTACCCCACCCTGCACATGCAGCTATATGTTCTACATAGCATTTTTCATTACTACATGAGCTGTTAAATGTATAAAGTAGGTACATTTGTGGGCACATTAACACACTATGAGAACTTGAACTTGTTCATTTCCTGGCTTTTATGGGCCTAGTTGGGCTGTATGGGCTTGCTATACAAATGCTCACATGCCCTGAACTCCCATTGACTTCTGGAGTCCCCACCTCCATGGATGGAGGGAGGCAAGCAGAAAATGGCAGTGTTAAGTGTAAACTGGCTAAATGTGGGCTGTCCTATATGCCTAACATTAACTGCGTCCCACAGTGGGTCTCGCTCCAGGTTGGAAGGAAGCTCTTGACTCCTCCTGCCTTTCTTCAACCAGTCGTGTTTTCAGAGACCACATGCCAAGGCCAGCATTACATTGGAGGTATTTTATTTTGCTGATGGTTTGCCTGGGTTGTATTCCCAACTTTGTCTTACAAATATGAAACCTAAATTAAAGCGGCCCTGCTTCCTTAACAGGGTACCGAGTTCTCGTCCTTAGTGCAAATGAGTTTGAAACCACTCTCACCCACACAATGAGCCTTTTATGTTGGATTTCTATACTCCTTTATTCTTAATCATAAAATTGAAAATAATTTTAATAGGATAATTGGATCCCTAGAAATGGGTATCTCAGTAAAGAACAGGTAGATTGGCATAGAAATAAATAATCCTGGGTCCTAACGGGAGGTGCAACGTAAGAGAATTAATTTATATAATCTATATTGAAAAAAATATATTTTTTGTATTTAAGAGAAGTGGGGGAAAAAAATCCTGTAACTACCCCTACCTTCTATATAGTTTTTTTCTTAGGTATTTTTTTAAAAAATTTTTTTTAGATTAATAATCTAGCAAAACAGTAGTTTGTTTGAATCTGGAATTAGAGTAAAGAGCAAGGCTTGAGCATTCTACTTGACAGTGGATCTATGAAAAGAAAATTCAAAGTCAGCTTCAAGATAAATCTAGAAATAAATGTTTAATATACATTCTCCTTTTTATGCCATTTGATTTACATGCAAAGGAGAATACCACAATTGTTTTTAAGATGGCACAGGGCTTTGAGGAAAAGAGAAAATGCCATTTGTCACTTTAGGTCTCTTACAGGAACAGATATCCAGACATTTGGAAGGAAAATAAACCTGGCTTTTTTTTTCTGAGGGTGGGGGGAGAGGAGGAAGTTTATGAATGATCCAGGTTTTTACATTTTATATGGTGGATGTAGGCAGTCTTTGATGGATCAATTGAAATCTGAACTATTTTAAAAGATGTGACTGACCATTTTGGTCTAAAACTATTTTATTTTATTTTTGAAAATGGTGAAATCAAACATGGAAATATCAGCTACCATTATTGAGGGCTTCTCATGCACTAGGCACCATGCTGGATGCCATACCAACATTACTTCATTTGCTCCTTGTGAAAATCTTTGATATTATCTCCACTAAGATTGAGCCTTCGAGAGTATAAGTAACTGCCTTACAGTCATATATTATAGATGGTGAATAGTGGAACTAGGATCAATTGACTTTAAGATCCACTACTCTAAGCTGTATCCCTCTGTTGACATGAACAGCCATGTTTCACTGAACAGACGTGAATTCACAGGACCTTGTATTTAAAAAAAAAAAAATGTTTACTAAATTACATGGTTCAAGTTGAAATGGAAGAATTGGCTATGAACTTAGACTTTGAGAAAAATTACCTGGCTTTCAAGAAGGTGGTCTTACTTGCTAGGCCTAAAATGTTTGACTTTACTGTCCTGTTTTGAAATGTTATGTTTTGGAACAAAACCAGTGGAGAGGTTCAGAAATGGAAATGCCAATATAAAGGATGAAATGCTGGCACCAGTTCAAACTGTAAACCAGAGGGAGCACCGCTGGGGGAGTTAATATTATGTCAATTTCATATTAGACAATTCCATACATCTGATAGATTTCATGTGGCCTCTTTCTGTTGAAAACATTTTTCTTTAACATTTGTTTGCTAAAAAGTGTAACTCCAAGGGGCAAATTTCCTGGCTTGTGTACTGAAGGTATTCAGCATTTTGAGTGTTAAGAAGAGCTGGGAATTAATCCCCAGGAAAAATTCCTTCCATTTCCAAGTCTGCCAATGCAGGATTTTCAGAAAGGATAGTTGACCAAGGAAATTAAACTCCCTTTTACTATGCAGATGTCAAGAAAGAGCATGCTTTTCAAAGCAAAGCTATGAAACAGAAGAATTTTTTCTTCACTTTGAAATATATTTTCTTCTAGGTGTTGGCATCTAAATAAGTTTGAGTTTCCAATGAAAGTTTTAGTTCCTATATTCTTTGTTACGGTGTGGTACTGATTTTTTTTTTTTTTTAATAACCCAGGAACAACATTGTGTAAAGGAAATTAAAAAGTTCAGTTACAATCTCCAATTCTCTAAAGTTGAAAAAAAGTAAGCTTTTTTCAATGTACATGCCATTGAAGGACAGAATTTTGAATTTGGTCCTAATAGTCCCAGTATTTCGAAATAGCAGGATTATTCCGTGGCTGAAGATTCTTGATGTAATAGTCCTTATAGCATGTGGTGAATGCTGGTTGAGCAGGTTAATGGGCTGCCTTTTTAATAGACAGCTATTGCTACTGGCTTACCTTCCATAAGGCATGCACTTGGAGTTGTTTTTCAGTGCTGTGAGCGCTAATGAAGGCCAATTTAAAGCAATTTTCTTGAAGATTGCTGTTCAGGCCTGGCTGACTTGTAATTCCAATACTTAATGTCAGGCAGGAGGGTGTAGCGAAAGCTTAGTAAATACAATTATATTAATATTGGTGTTATTTTAGTTACTTAGAATTTGGTCATCTTCAAGGAAAGCAGTCAATTAATGTAGTCCTGATATATTCAATGTATATATTACACCAATAAATGTAGCATTTAAAGAGACATCAAAGCTAAGTGTTGGGGAAAGCGTGAGCGCGGAAGTACCCATGTTTAGCCTGAGCTTGGCTCTGAGCAGATGAATGAGGGCAAAAGAGCCTCCTTTACAATTCTAAATTGTAATAAATGAGCCATTGGCATGTATTATCTTAGATATGTCACTAGTATGTTTATAAAATTACTATGTAGCCAGTTTTTTGGAGAGATGAAATTATTTTACTCTGTTAAAGATATTATTTTTGTCCACGTTTTCCAAGAAAGGTGTTCTCTTTCAGAATAGACTTACTAACACGGAATCAAATAGCTCAAGTTGAACGTCATGGACGTACAGAATTCAGATAGAGAAGCTAGTTCAGAATCGTTGCAGTGAAAACGCCGTTGGTTCCTTCTAGCTCACTGACTTCGTTATTAGGCAAATAAATGGAGAAAAGATGACTTACACATTCTTCTGTCATTTTGCGGACTCTCAGCCATTTTCAGGTTTCACTTTTCATTTCAAAAAGAAAATTTCATAGGCTCCCTTCCAAACTCTTTAATTCACTTCTGGCAACTAAAAAGAAAAATGAGGCATAAATTGCTTTTGAAAACTTAGAAAGGGACCTATACTACTGAACATAACATTGTATAGGACTTAATTGGGTATAATATAATATTTTATACCTTCAATTCCCTTGAAGCCAAAATGAAAAAATTTTCTCTTTGGGGCAAAAGATAAAAATGATTGCAAATACAATGACTAAAAGATAATTGTACCAAGTAGGGTAGTTTTTGTTCTCTATTATTTTTTAGTTATGTCACTTTGTCTAAGAGAGGATAGGAAGTTCCAAGGAGGAAAGTTTAAGGATATAAAATTTGTAATAAAAACTAGTGGGTTGATATTTGTAAATTATTTTGCAAATTTTGAGCTGAAAAATGATAGATATTTGATTTATGAAAGACATCTGTGGGTCTAAAATTGAAAAGAAAATGGATGGTGAATACTACATTAATTTTGACATTTGAAGAAAATTCCTTAACCTCTTTCTTCTTTAAGTCTCAACTTATATTAACGTTTTACTGCATGATCTTATATATAAATGCCACAATTATAGAGATAATGTAAATGAAGTTTGAAATGAAGTAATTTAAACTTTCAAGGTTAAGTCAGTAATTTGCATTTTGTTTAATAGTTTAATTTTTCATATTTGAATAATGGCAAAATAAGTAAGGATGAATTTTCCGCTTTGGGCCTTCTCCCCGCTTCCACGTTTGTATTTTGACTTGCATACAAAACAAATGCATCCTAAAAATTAAGACTTTGAGGTTGGCATTCAAAGCCTCTTTGCATTATGAAGAAAACTTAAGATATTTTACAAATGTAATGAGCATTTTTCTGGTGCTCATTTGAAAAGAACGTCGGGTTCATGTTGATAGCAAACAATGTGAAGAGAATTTATTAAAGTGTGGCCCTGCTTAAGTTCTGAGAATACATCCTCTGTCTCTGAGTTTTTCTTTGTCTTTCCGTTTACGTGGAGAATAAGGAAGTGTGTATAATTTATTACTATTAAGGAACTTTATGAACGGTCCTTCTCATATTTCCCCCTTGAAAGCCATTAGATAATCTGTTTTTGTAATACTGAGTCAAACATTTGGTTTAATATTCTTTTTCAGAACAGACCACGTAATCATAGGATTATTAGGCATCTCGTAATTTTTAGAGGTGTTTTAAACCCATGCACGTTTATCCTGTGCTGTTTCCTAAAGTTACAATCTTTAATTCTTGTTCTCAAAAGCAAACAAACAAGAAAATGTTACCCAAGATGCACATAAAACATGCATTAAAGGCGTTTCCTACTCTATGTTTTTTTATTATCCCTCTACCTTACCACCCACCAGTGTTGTGGATTTAAGAGAGTCGACATAATTGAGTAAGTAAATTACCAAAAACCTAGGCAGCTGCTGCAGACACCTAGCAATTGGCTGTTCTTTGGTTCTAATGTTCTCGTATTAGCACATTAAAACAAGCAGAAAGGGGGCTCTTAATTACGCCTTGCTTTATGGGAGCACAATAAATTCCTTTTGTTGACCTTACTGCAAACTCAATGGTGTTTTTGTGCAGTGCTGAATTAAGAGATATCAAAAGTCATAGATTGAAGGATTATTCTGAGTATTTAAGGAACGTGTAAGTAGGTAGTAATGAACCCCCCAATACAGCCAAATCTGCTTGTCTGAATGCGAAAGTACCAGTTATTCCACATTTCAAACTGACAGCTTGTAAATGTAAATTTTATTAAATGCACAGCAATAAAAATTTGTAGGTTTCTGTCACTTTGAATTTTAGTGGCTCAAAATGAGGCCTCTAGCCTTTTAAATCACAGCAGGTAAAAGCAGAGCTCTCAAGTATTCAGCGTTTTAAAACTGGAACCTTTTTCAGGTTTCATTCTGTGCATTTACTCGCATAATATCCTTTGCAGGATTCAAGAATGGATGTGTTATGTCACTTAACAGGCCTGCATTTTCCATCACCTTTATATCACAGTTCACAAAATGTTTCTCTTACAACCCTAGGGGAGAAAGAGAGAGAGCGACAGAGATTGGTAGGGAGGGTGGGAGGGAGGAAGAGAGAGAGAGAGAGAGAGAGAGAGAGAGAGAGAGAGAGAGAGAGAGAGAGAAAGATTTAAAAAGAAATAAAGAAGTTAAAGTGATAAAAAAAAAATAAGAATATTGTAAACAACCTAAGCGTCCATTGATGGGTGAATGGATAAAGAAGTTGTGATACGTTATCTATTCTTTCCACTTGACGCAATGGAATAGTATTCAGCCATAAAAACGGAGGAAATCAAACCATTTGTGACAACATGGATGGACCTCGAAGGCATTATGCCAAATGAAATAAGTCAGACAGAGAAAGACACATACTGTATGATCTCACTTATATGTGGAATCTTAAACAAACAAACAAACAAACTCATAGAGAAAGAGATCCTGTTGTTGTTACCAGTGACAGAGGACAGGGGTGGGATGGAGAGAAATTAGAGGAGCGTGTTCAAAAGGTATAAACTTCTACTTATAAGATAGATGCTGTAAGTACGAGGGATGTTATGTACAGCATGACCGAGATAGCTAACACTGCTATATGATATACAGGAAAGTGGTGTGAGAGTAAATCATGTGAGTTCTCATCACAAGGAGAAAATTTTTCCCCCTTTTTTTTCTTTGTTTTTATTATATCTATATGAGAAAACAGATGTTAGCTGAATTGTGGTAATCATTTCATAATATATGTAAATCAAATATTCATGCTGTACACTTTTAACTTACACAGTGACCTATGTCAATTATTTTTCAATAAAACTGGAAACTCAAAAAGATTTTAAGAAGTAAAGAAAAATTAAATTTAAAATAAAGAAAGAAATAAGAAAGTGTATCATAATACTTCACAATATGAATTGATACTTTTTTTTAACTAGTCGAGCTCATTCTCAAGGAGGTTACGGAAAATATAAAACTGACTGAAGTCAGATAAAATAAGCATATAGTGAGAAAATGTTATGGGGAATAAAAGGTTAAGAATCTCAACCAAGGTTAAGATTTCCTAAAGGTTTCTAAAACATACAAGGAAAGTTAAGAGTGTGCATATATCAAGGCTCAGTTTATTGGACAAAATGATAATTGATTTTTCATTTAAGGAAAGCCCAATGCCAGATTTAAATAGCAATTGTTTCCTGTGCTCTAACCTTGCTTCATAACAGAAGCGTTTCATTTCTCTCTTTATTGTCCTATAGAGAAGCAGTTTCAATTGATACCTGACAAATGTCAGAGTTTAAACATAGTAATTGAATATGCAGTTTGTCAAGTAATATTACTTTGCCTTGGTGAATATTGTTGCTATAAATGACTTTTCTGATGAGACTTAGGAGAAAGCATTTGGCCACCTGCAGTTGTTAAATACCCCCCTGGCACTTTTTCTAAGAGTTGAAGTATTATCCGGTGTTTTGGCCACATTCCAGTTTGGGCTAATGGCATTCATCCTTTCGAAGTTTCCTTTGCAGTTTTAATTGGGTTTGACCCTTTTCTTCACTTTAAGGAGCCTTCCCCCTTAACATTCCCATTCTGGGAGAAAGTCATCCCCCTTCTTTGGCTAAATTTCTGGGGAGCATTGCAATGTTTTGTACATTATCAAAGTAATTACCGATGAATCTCAACGCTGTGCATGCATAAGGATAGTATTAGAGGGCTTTTGCATTTATAAATTATAAGTATTATCTGGTGCGGGCGTAGACTCTCCAAAAGATTTTATTTTTAGGGCACTTTAAAGGATGATATACAGCAATTATTTTAACTTCAGTGTTTTAACAGCTTATTTTTTCATTGAAGAATGCCTTAGAATAATAATTTATACATATTAAAAGATTATGACTACCAAGATAGTAATCACATGTTCGGGGGCTAACTTTTCTTTCTATATTAAAAGTCAAAATCCTTTTTTAAGACCCGTGTGGATCAGCTAACATGTATTTGAAGGTGTTTCAATTTTAATACCTCTTGCTGTTGCTACATCTGCTGAATCAAAACTAGAGTTATATTTAGAGGACATACCAGTAGAATGGGTTTTAGGGTTTCCTTAGCTAATACATTTACGTTTGAGAGGCTGTCACTTTTGAGATGATTTCTATTTCTGGTTTCTCACCTTCCTCTATCACTTCTGGCTGAGTCTGCTGCCAAAGTCAACTTCCTGTTTTGTTAGGATTCCAGATATTTTGGTGAATAGCTGTCCAAGAGAAGGAGGGAGAATAAAAATAGAGAAGTGGCCTAAAAATCATGAAATTTCAGAGTTGGATTTTTGGAGCTCACATTTGGTCGCCTTATTTTAACCTGCTTCATACTTCCTTTCTATTTCAAATTCCCAAAGTAATATGTGACTATTAAAAATGTATGCTATCTAATGTAAAAGAATTCACTCTCCCTTCTCCCATGTTCTGTCCCCCCCACAATCCTAAGAACTTCCTTGTGCTAATTACTGATACTACTTTTCTGTTGGTCATTCCAGACACAAACAGATTTTTGTACATAATTTTGTGTTGTATGATTTATTTTAAACATAAAGGCCATAATTTCATACCTCTTACTCAACCTGCATTATTTCACCTTATAATATTACTTAAAAAGCTTTCCAAATTGGTATATATTGATATACATAATTCTTTTTATTTATTTTTATTTTTAAATTTTTAAATTTTTTTAACAGAGATTTTATTGGGGAATCGGGGAAGGGGAACAGACAAGTTGCTCTCCTTTTGTTCTTTAGTTGTGGAGGATGTCGCTTCACTTGCCCATGTTGGTATTATCATTGCGCTCTTTCCGGGTGAGGCAGTTGCTCGATGGCCATTGGATGGCCTCCCATGACAGCTCAGGAAAGCTCCACTGCCGGCCAGCCCCACTGCAGCCTACACCGGCGCTGGTGACTCATGGCAGCCCAGCTCCAGGTGGAGTTGTTGTTCACTATCTTAGCTTAGAGAGTGCAGCATCACTGGTCTTCATGTGGGATCTGAACCGGGGCTCTGCTGCTCAAAGCTGGCATCCCAAGCCTACTTTCAACCAACGTGCCACTCGGCCAGCCCTGTGATTCTTTTTTTTTGAGGGCAGTGTCACTGGCCCTCATATGTGGGACCCGAACCAGGGTCGCTGGCTTCCCAAGCCAGCACTTAACCACAGTGCCACTCGGCTGGCCCGCCCTGTGATTCTTTTTAATTGGGGCTTATAAATCAATACTATTAGGTACCTCCCAAGTGTTGAATGTTTCATAATTATAACCATGTCCCTGTCCCTCTTCTTGTTCATGTAGGATTACTGTTTTAGAGTATATACCTGTGAACTATGCTGCAATCCTCTTATTTTATAATTGAGGCACCCATAGTGTCTATAGAGACAAAGTGATTTGTTTAAGGACACACAGTTTTGGCAAAGCCAGGACCAAATCCTAAATCTGCTATTTAGTTTAATGACCTTTCTGCGATATCAATATATGTTGAACAATTAAGTTTGTGAACTCATCCTAGAAAAATTGCTACATACCTCATTGTTGAATATTACTGTGGTCAACTTCGAAGCACTCTCCTTGGATAGCTATGCACTGACTCCAGTGCTTTTCAAAGCAATTTTGGATCTCTGAAATGGCCATCAGAGCTTTCGTCGTATTACACTTGATGTCCTGGATGTCATCAAAGTGTCTTCCTTTCAGTATTTCCTTTATCTTTTGGTAAAGAAGGAAGTCATTGGGGGCCAGATCAGGTGAGTAGGGAGGGTGTTCCAATAGTTATTTGTTAACTGGATAAAAATTCCCTCACAGGCATTGCTGTGTGAGCTGGTGCATTGTCGTGATGCAAGAGCCATGAGTTGTTGGCAAAAAGTTCAGGTTGTCTTTTTCACACAGCCTTTCCAGCACTTCCAAATAGTAAACTTGGTTAACTGTCCAGTTGGCACAAATTCATAATGTATAAGCCATCTGATATCAAAAAAGTTTACCAACATTGTTGCAACAAATTCACAAGCTTAATTGTCACACCCCCATATAGTGGTTACTCTGATGCTCTGCACAGAACCTCCCTTCATAATAATGCTCTCATCTTCAGAGGCTGGGGCGTCAGCTTCTTGACAGCTCACAGCTATGTCCCTCACTGAGATTTGCCCTTGGCTGCGGGAAACTACTTTGGCCAAGTTTATACCCCTTACTAGAGAGTGTCTCATGGTTCATGATTGACTAATTGAAGAACAGCAAGTCCTAGCTTTCTTGTTTCAATTTGGGACATCCCACTCCAGAGCACATTGTAGGGTGGGCTGCAGCTATCAATGCACTAGGGCTGGCTTCTTACTCCGTCCATTCCAGGCTTCTTTACAGGAGTGTCTTGCCGGAGTGCCTGTCAACAAACATGCATGCTGTTCTCTGGCCCAGAGTCTGTTTCCAGGGAACCCAATCCAAGACACCATATGGTTTCCCATTATCTTACCCAAATGTGAAGTTGGAGGTTCAGAGTCAGGACAAAAAAATGATGTTCAGAACTAGGAAGTTTCAGTGGGATCAATACCTCTTGCAGACTTTAGTACCAAGTCTAAGCATTTAAGGCTAAGCATTGCACTTAATCATCACTAGAAGGAAAGATACAGAAAGGGCAGAAGGAATGAAGAGGGAAAGGTAGAGGTGAGGGGAGCTACTTCCAATCATTTGGGGGCAGTCAGAGGATAAACATGAAAGGTAAATAAATAAATAGACATATTATAATAGGATGGAGGAGTTTCATTCACCAGAATTCCTTTTAGGTATAGAGTAAATTATGAAGATTTCTCCAGAGTGGGATAGGGAAGTGGGTTGAGTTTTGTTACTTGCAGCCATACAAATCTGGCTAATCATGATTAGGGTGGGAAGAAGAAAAATACTAAGGGAAAACTATTTAATAAAATCCCACAGAGACCAATGGAGGAAAGAGCTAGATATGGAAAGAAATTATTCTAGTGTTTATCAGGTAAAAGTGTTCAGAAAATGAGTTGATAGCAAATTTATGTCTTCAGATGAAGAAAATATTACTAAGAAGAAAAGCAAGTTTTACATGTAAACATGATGAAATATGAGTACATATACAAGGTATGATCAATAAATATGGTGAATGTTTAAATTAAAAAATTTATTGTAATTAAAGACACATTGCCATTTATCCCCCTCAAAATACTCCCCCTCACTTCGAACACACTTATCTCATCATTCTTGAAGCGGTTCTGGAAGTCCTCTTTCATGAGTGTCTTTAGTTGCTCTGTCATGGCTGCCTTGATGTCCTGAATCAATTCAAAACATTTACCTTTCCTGGTCATTTGACTTTGGGGAAGAGCCAGAAGTCGCACTGTGCCAGAGCCAGTGAATAAAGTGGATGAGTACACACCATAATGTTTTTATTTGACAGAAATTGCTGTACTGGAAGCGATGTGTGACATGGAGCCATTCCATTGCGATCAGGATATATGGTGAATGCTGCTGCTGAGTGCCATCCAACCAAAAGGCAGGGATCTTCAATATGGGAAGTGGCACCTTGAACCTTAGTAACAGTGTGTGATCCTCCATCATGACAAAGCTCCTTGTCACACATCACTTCTGGTATAGCAATTTCTGTCAAATAAAAACATCATGGTGTGTGCTCATTCACTGTATTCACCAGATCGGGCACAGTGGGACTTCTGGCTCTTCCCCAAAGTCAAAATGATTAAGGACATCAAGGCAGCCACAACAGCGCAACTAGAGACACTCATGAAAAAGGACTTTCAGAACTGCTTCAGAAAGTGGCAAGAACGATGGAATAAGTGTGTCCCAAATGAGGGGCAGCATTTTGAGAGGGATTAATGGCAAGTGTCTTTGACTGTAATAATTTTTTTTTTTTAAAGATTTTTTTACTGGGGAATTGAGGGAGGAGAACAGCATTGGGGAATCGGGGAAGGGGAACAGACAAGTTGCTGTCTTCTTGTTCTTCAATCTAGTTGCGGAGGATGTTGCTTCACTGGCCCATGTTGGTATCGTCATTGTGTTCTTCCCGGATGAGGCAGATCAGTCGCAGGCCTCTGGATGTCGCTCACCGTGGCTGTTGGCAGCTCACTCCGGCTGCCGGCCACTGACTGTAGCCTATGGCAGCCCATTGCAGCAGGGGCTGCAGCTATGCCGTCCCGGGGACTCACAGCAGCCCAGCTCCAGGTGGAGCTGTTGTTCACCATCTTAGCTGTAGAGGGCAGTGTCACTGGCCCTCATATGTGGGATCTGGACAGGGGATGCGGGCATCCCAAGCCAGCTCTTAACCAATGCACCACAAGGCCAGCCCTGTAATAAATTTTTTAAATTTAAACATTCACTGTATTGTTTGATCACACCTCATAAATGAAAAAAAGCAAATTATAGAATGGTGTATATAGTATTTGTGTAAAAAAAAAAAAATGGAGGGATTTTGTATTAGTTTCACAGGGCTCCCATAACAAAGTACCACAAACTGAGTGGATTAAAACACCAGACATTTATTCTCTCATGGTTCTGGAGGTGAGACGTCCAAAATCAAGGTGTCTTCAGGGCCACACATCTGCTGAAGGATATAGGAGAGAATCCTTCCGTGCCTCGTCCAGCTTCTGGTGGCTGCAGGCATTCTTTGACTTGTGGCAGCATCACTCCAATCTCTACCTCTGTCTTCACATGGGACTTCTTTCTGTGTGTCTCTGTGTCTTCACATGGCATTTTCCTCTGTCTCCTTATGAGGGCACCAATTATTAGATTGAAGTCCCACCCAACGACCTCATCTTTATTCGATTACATCTGCAAAGGCCCTATTTCCAAATAAGATCATGTTCACAGGTGCTGGGGTTAGAAATTTAACGTACCTTTTTAGGGGGTTCAATTCAACCGAAATCAGGTTGTGTGTAAATACACGTTTCATTATTTAGTTGACAAATGATTTTCAAGCTGTGGATGTAGTAGATCATATCTTCCCCAAAGGG
Organism: Aselliscus stoliczkanus; assembly: GCA_033961575.1. Classification (NCBI taxonomy): domain Eukaryota; kingdom Metazoa; phylum Chordata; class Mammalia; order Chiroptera; family Hipposideridae; genus Aselliscus; species Aselliscus stoliczkanus. Next base: position 135,979,355 of record CM066734.1, read on the forward strand.
CTGCAACCAAGTCTCCCATCCCAGGTGCTCCTCGGCAGTGTGTCCCGCCCCTTTCCCCTGATAGATATATGGTTCCCCTCCTCTGAAATCCAGTGCAGCCTTAGCAACTAGCTGTACCCAATAGAATGCAGCAGAAGTGACACCACATGACTTTTGAGCTCCCTTCAAAAGAAGCTCTGCACCTTTGCCTAGGTCTTGAGGGATGCATTCCTTCTGGTCACATCTCTCAGAATGCTCCCTCTGGGAGCACAGCCACTATGCTGTGAGACGCCCACGGCACACTGAGAGGCTACGTACAGATGCTCCTCTGGACAGTCCCAGCTGAGCCAAATCTTCAAGTCATCCTAGCATAGGATTCAGATACTGAGTGAAGATCACTCCAGACCCAGGGCACTTGTGTCATTTGAGTCTCCCCAGCTGTGGCCCAGACATTGCAAAACAGAGACAAGCCACCCCTGCTGTGCTCTGCTTAAATTCCTGACCTACAGAATCCCTGAACATAATAAAATGGCTGTTGTTTTATGCCCCAGTTTGTAGTGATTTGTGATGCAGTAACAGTAATTGGAATAGTGGGTCACAACTCAATGGGTTGTAAAATGAATTGAGTGGGGCACTAAAACTTAAACTGAACATTAACAATTTTGAGATTTTGTGTAAAGGTATAAATAAGATAAAATTTGCTGTTAAAAGTAATCACACTCTGTCACTGAGGTTTGGAAGGATTTGTTCAAAAGATATAATTATTCAAATGAAACAGCCAGTAGGAAAGATGTGCAGGGAAATCCACAAACTCAAAGACCAATGTGTGAAAGAGAACTTTTGACAACAGCAAAAAGAAAAAAGAAAATAAGCATTTGTTATGGGAACAGACCCTAGTTTGTGTGGCCAGCTTGAGGATAAGAGGAATGCTTTCTTTCTTTCTTTTTTTAAAAATGTTATTGGGGTATTAGGGGAGGGGAACAGACAAATGGCTGTCCTTTTGTTCTTCAGTCTAGTTGTGGAGGACGTGGCTTCACTGGCCCACCTTGGGATTGTGATCATTGCTCTTCCCTGCTGAGGCAGATTGGTCACCGGCCACTGGACTGCGGCTCATGGCAGCTCATGCAGGCTGCCAGCTGCTCCCGCTGGCTGCTGGCCAGCTCACGGCAGCCCAGCTCCAGGTGGAGCTGTTGTTCACCATCTTAGCTGTAGAGGGTACAGCGTCACTGGCTTTCATGTGGGATCCCAACCCAGACCCTGCTGCTCAGAGCTGGCGTCCCAAGCCAACTCTTAACCAAAATGCCACTTGGCTTGTCTGAGGAATGCTTTCTTGATAGACTATAAAAATGAACACTGGCAAAAGAAGACAGTCCAGCACAGTGGTTAAGGGCACTGATGGTAGACTGGGCATGATTTGAATCTCAGCTCCACTCTTTATATCTGAGTAACCCTAGAAAAATCATATCATGAATCTATAATTCAAAATTTTCATCTATAACTTGGGGATAATAATAGTACTTCATAGTGTTGTTAAGAAATTAAATAAGCTAATGTACATCAGCTAATAAATGGTCTAGTCCACAATATGAACTCAAGTAAAGATAAATAAAAAGGAGAAATCTCAATACTCCAGCTTGTTTCTAAACAATTGGGTAAAATTAGTTGGTGTGGGAGGCAGAATTCGCAGATGGCCCCAAGATCTCTATCCCCTGGTGTACGCACCCTTTATGGGATGATGATGGGATAGTCACTGCCATGACTAGGTTAGGTTATGTGGCACAGCTGGATGTAAGAATAGGAGATTATCCTGGGTGGGCCTGACCTAGTCATGTGAACCCTTAAAATGGATTGGGCTATTCTTTTTTTTAAGATTTTTATTGGGGAATGGGGGAGGGGAATAGACAAGTTGCTGTCCTTTTGTTCTTCAGTCCAGTTGTGGAGGACATTGCTTCACTGGCCCATGTTGGTTTTATCATTGCACTCTTCCCGATTGAGGCAGATTGGTCACCGGCTTCTGGACGGCCATTCTTGGCGGCTATTGGCAGCTCACTCTGGCTGCTGACTGCTCACGCTGGCTGCCAGCCACTCATGGTAACTTATGGCAGCTCACCGCAGCAGGGGCTGCAGCCTACACTGTCGCTGGGACTCACGCAGCCCAGCTCCAGATCGAGCTGTTGTTAGCTGTAGAGGGCAGTGTCACTGGCCTTCATATGTGGGATCCGAACTGGGGACCTTGGCGTCCCAAGCCAGCTCTTAGCCAATGCACCACTTGGCCGCCCCTGGGCTCTTCTTAATGACAAGTTCAAAGTACAAGAGGGATTCAATATAAGGAGATTCTTATTTTTGCCTTTGAAGATGGAGGGAGGCACATGATATAAAGTGCAGATAGTCTTGGGGAATTAATTTATCAATGGTTATTTTGGATTTTCAATGGATGCAATTATATAAATGTCAGATAATGACAGTTTTATTTCATTTCTGATCATTAATAATTCATTTTCTTAAGTTAGGGGGCTAGCTAGGCTTACCATACATCATTGATAAATGTCCTCTTCCCAACCACAAACGGGAAACTTCCATCATTTTTTTTTAATTGGGGGAGGGGAACAGCGTTGGGGAATCGGGGAAGGGGAACAGATAAGTTGTTGTCCTTTTGTTCTTCAGTCTAGTTATGGAGGATGTTGCTTCACTGGCCCATGTTGGTGTCGTCATTGCGCTCTCTTCCCGGATGAGGCAGATCGCTCGCTGGCCTCTGGACAGCCGCTCAAGGCAGGTCTTGGCAGCTCACACCAACTACCGGCCGCTCACGCTGGCTGCCGGCCACTCACTGTAGCCTATGGCAGCCCACTGCAGCAGGGACTACAGCTATGCTGACCCGGGGACTCACAGCAGCCCAGCTCCAGGTGGAGCTGTTGTTCACCATCTTAGCTGCAGAGGGCAGTGTCACTGGCCCTCATTTGTGGGATTTGAACCCGGGCCATTGGCGTCCCAAGCCAGCTCTTAACCAACCCACCACTTGGCTGGCCCAGAAACTTCCATCATTTTAACACTGCATAATATTTATAGTAAGCTTTTTGTAAATTCCTTTATCAGATTAGGGGAGCTCCTTTCTTTTTTTAGTTTGCTGAAAGGATTTCTTTTAAATCATGAAAAAAAGTTGAATTCTATTGAATTATAATCTTTTCTTCCATCGATTGAGATGGTCATAATTTTTATTCTTTAAGCTTTAAATGTAGTCTACTACATTATTTAATTTTATGGTGTCATCCACTTTACAGTCCTGGGAAAAACCCTACTTCATCATGATTTTAAGCTGCTTTACTCCATTTATACTTTGTTTTGCCCTGACTTACATGTTATCATTGTCATGTATTTTGATTTTACCTTTTAAACACCACAGGATATTATTATTATTATTATTATTATTATTATTGTTATTGTTGTTATCATCATCGTCATTTTATATATTCAATGTTACTATGTTTACCCACATATTTCTCATTTTCTTTGCCTGTCTTACATGTTAATACATATGGGATCATTTTTCCTGCCTCAGTTGTACTCTTTAAAATTGTCTTTAAGTGGGTCTAATGGTTCTAACTCATTTTTGTTGCTATGAACATATGCTTTATTTTATCTCCTATCTTGTACAGTATTTTCCCTGTACATGGAAATATTTTTCCCTGAACTTCAGGTAAAGTTGGAGTCATAGTTGTCTCATAGAAAAAGTTTGTTTCTTATTAGAGGCATTCATAACAGGGATAACATTGTCTCTTGGCAAAGACACAAATCAGCTTCACAGGTGATAGAAGATTATCGACCGCACCAAATGATGAAGAACTGCACTTTCACATGGAACGCAAAGACAAGGGTTATCCTAGAAGAATCACAGAGGGAAAGAAATCTAAAAGAATTATGGAAAAGTCAGTGAAATCTATACATTCAGCATATGCTCAGGTGAAAAATTCTGTGTGCATTTGTGTGTACGTGTGTGTGTCTGTGTGTTAAAGTGCCATTGTTTATAGTATTTAAGATGGAGCCTTTTCTAATTTCCCATATATTATTTTTCTTAGCCTAAGCTATAACCTTGTATTTATAAATAGTTTCCTTTAGAATGGTTTTACTTGCAAAATCTGAAACAGATAACACGGTACTACTAACTATCAATAGATGACGATTCCGTAGCTCAGAAGGTAAGAGCGTTATCTAAATAGAAAATTATTTTCAAGATTTCTTGCATGGCTATGAAATTGCCATTACTCTCTGAGAGCATGATCTTCCCCTCCTTGGGTCACCACTAGAGATCCTCACATGCATTCACATCAGGAAGTATGTTTTTGTCATTGACAAGCAAGAAAATTGATATTAAGGGTGAGGGCTTTGGAGAGGAGCAGCAGGCGCCTCGTAGCTTGGCGCATCCGAGTGCAGCAGCTCTGAGATGGACGGGTCTTCTCCCCTCCAGTTCAGCTGTGACCTGCACTACTGGAGTTCAGCTTCACTATAATTGCAGCACAGCAAGGAGTCCCTTCTGGAAACCAGCTGCTCGATCAAGGATTCATTTATCAGGAGGATTATGACTACAAACATTTTCCTAGACTGTTGTGGCCATTTAAAGAGGGGAAAAAAAGAGAGGAGTCTGGGGAACTAATTAAGAAGGAGTGGCTCCCTCCGAGTCTTGACCTTCACCCCACTGAGAAAGTATGGGGTTTACTTTACCTAAGTAAGGAAAGAACATAAATAGTTGGCAAAACGCTTTGTGGTATGAGTTCCAACAAGTAATGAATTGGTCTAATACAGAGAGAGAGAAAAACAAAATACAAGAAAACTCCAAATGCTTTAAAAGTAACAATTAAGTATATCATTATGACATGTTATTATTTTGCACTTTCCTAATTACAAGAAAATAAACTAATTTGAGTCTGTGAATAGCATATACAGTGTATAGCATGAAAGACGTATTTTTTTGGTCTTTGGCAGGTTATGAAGTATTACCACAATGAGTCTAGGTGCCATTTTCTGTTAATTTACTTAGGATATTGTGTTTAATCTATGTGCTTTTTAATGCTTTCATTAGTTTTGGAAAATCCTCCAGGTTTACCTTGTAGAATATCACTTATTATGCATCTTCTCTCACCTCTCTTCCTCTAACCCTAGTTGTATGTTACACCTTCTCATCTTATTCTCCATGTTTCTTTTTTTTTTTTTGAGGGCAGTGTCACGGGCCCTCATATGCGGGACCCGAACCAGGGCCGCTGGCTTTCCAAGCCAGCACTTAACCACTGTGCCACTCAGCCGGCCCTCTCCATGTTTCTTAATCCCTCTCATTAAAAAAAAAAAAATCTTCTGATATAGTTGTTACATTCTTGCAGTTACTGAGCTTTTTCAAATGTATTATATTTAATCCATTCACTGATATTTTAATTTCAATGGTTGTAATTTTTGTCTGTAAAAGTTCCATTTAAAAAAAGCCCAGAGTGTTAGTTTTTGAAAATCTTTAGTTGGGAGGACTCTATACAATATAGTTCGTAAAAATGCTAGTAGCAAACATTTAACCTCCTTTTAAGCCTATCTCCATTATAATAAGTAAACTTAGAACAAAAGAAAATATTATATCCAGGAAGCTCAGATTAAGAAAAACAAGTACTTGCATATCCTTGTATAGTTTACAGAATTCTTTAAAATACTGGTGTTTAATTTGATCTTCACAGTATTCTTGTGAGGTGCTTACTCTTACTTCCACTTTATAGATAACAGAACTGAGGCTAGGAGGCTTACCAAAGGACTCCAAGTAATAAGTAGAGCTGAAATTAAGTCATGTCTTATGACTCTCATTATGTTCTATACATTTCCCAGTATACATATCCTTAAATAATTTTCAGGTATATGCTATGGGGTAGTGGAGGGTTGAGAAATCAGGGAAAAATGTGCTTTATTTCACTATGTTAAAATTAAACTTTCTTTGGAAAAAGCTAGTTCGGCTCAGCCCAATATAACTCAAAATTCTTCCTGAGTAAATGACATTAGATTTTCAGAGTAAATTCTTTTTTTTTCTATTTTATTTATTTTTCCACATTCATTACTTTCTGCTTCTTTAAAAAATGTATTTCTAGGGCCAGCCGAGTGGTGCATTGGTTAAGAGCTGGCTTGGGACGCCAGCAGACCAGGTTCGGATCCCACATAGGAGGGGCAGTGACACTGCCCTCTACAGCTAAGGTGGTGAACAACAGATCCACCTGGAGCTGGGCTGCTGTGAGTCCCCAGGGATGGCATAGCTGCAGCCCCTGCTGCAGTGGGCTGCCATAGGCTACAGTGAGTGGCCGGCAGCCCCCGTGAGCAGTGGGCAGCCAGTGTGAGTTGCCAATAGCCACAGTGAGTGATCATCCAGAGGTGGGAGACCGATCTGCCTCATCCGGGAAGAGCGCAATGAGGATACCAACATGGGCCAGTGAAGCAACGTCCTCTGCAACTAGACTGAAGAACAAAAGGACAGCAACTTGTCTGTTCCCCTTCCCCGATTCCCCAACGCTGTTCCCCTCCCCTAATTCCCAATAAAATCTTAAAAAATATATATATATATTTCTGGGCTGGCTGCGTGGCACAGTTGGTTAAGAATGCGAGTTCTGAGAAACAGGGTCTCCGGTTCAATTCCTGCATCGGCCAGTGAGCTGTGCCTAAGCTGAGCTGCTGCTGAGCTGCCTATGGGCAGCCGGATGGCTCAGCTGGTGAGAGTGCATACTCTTAACAAGGTGGCCAGTTCGATTCCCGCATGGGATGGTGGGCTGATTGAAAGTGGAGACTGGACTTGGGGCTGAGCTTGGGCCCTCCATGACTAAGATTGAAGGACAACAACTTAACTTCCAGCTAATGGGTCCTGGAAAAACACAATGTTCCCCTTCCCCAATTGTCCATTAAAATCTTTTAAAAACAGTATTTCTACCCCCCATTTTAGGGTCTTATGTTCTGTAAAGCAATTTATAAATTATAATCTATAATAATTTATGATCTACTGCTTTTCAATTTGTTGGGTCATTATGAGGATGAAATTAGATAACAAACGTCCTCATAAAGTATCTGGCTCATAATATATACTCAAAAATAGAAGAATTGGTAAATTCTTTTATCTGCAAAGGTAGCATAAGTACTAATCCAATGAGGTCATAATTCATTTTTGTATCCTTCACAGCATGTATCAGTCAGGATTCTGCAGAAAAACAGAACCACTATCGTGTGTGTGTGTGTGTGTGTGTGTGTGTGTGTGTGTGTGTGTGAGAGAGAGAGAGAGAGAGAGAGAGAGAGAGAGAGAGACGGAGAGGGATTAATTTTATTGAATTGGCTCATGTGATTGTGGGAGACAGGCAAGTCTGAAATTTGTAGGGGAGGCCAGCGGGCTGGAAACTTAGGCTGCATTTCTATATTGTAGCCTTAAGGTAGAATACCTTCTTCTCCAGGAAAGCTCGGTTTTTAAAAATTAACTACCACACAGGATGTAGTATTAACCCAGGGCTTTGCATATACAGGACCTATATCAAGTGTTTTATTGAATTCAGTTATTTTTGGAAAATGGTTCTCACGCATCACACCAAACTTGATTTTATCCATGTTTAGTCAAAAAGCTTACTCTCGGGCCGGCCGAGTGGCGCATTGGTTAAGCGCTGGTTTTGGGATGCCAGCGGCCCCGGTTCGGATCCCACGTGAGGGCCAGTGACACTGCCCTCTACAGCTAACAACAGCTCCACCTGGAGCTGGGCTGTGCGAGCCCTGGTGATGGTGTGGGCTGCAGCCCCTGCTGCAGTGGGCTGCCATAGGCTACAGTGAGTGGCCTGCAGCCAGCGTGAGTGGCTGGCAGCCGGTGTGAGCTGCCAATAGCCGCGGTGAGCGACATCCAGAGGCCAGCGACCGATCTGCCTCATCCGGGAAGAGCGCAATGACGATACCAACAGTGAAGCAACATCCTCCGCAACTAAAAAAACTGAAGAACAAAAAGACAGCAACTTGTCTGTTCCCCTTCCCCGATTCCCCAACACTGTTCCCCTCTGCCAATTCCCCAATAAAATCTTTAAAAAAAAAAAAAAAAAAGCTTACTCTCTCCCCCTTCACTCACATTCCAAAAAAAAGGAAAGAAATATATTAGTACCACTAGCTGAACTGTATAGCTTGCCATGGTGACTGCTTTATAGGCAAAATTCTTTTGAATATGTATATTTTAATGTACTGACTTGATATCAAAATGAGGCACTTTAGAAACAGACTCTCACATACATTTGGTGTTGTACTAGGTAGGCACTGTATCTGTATTACTGATAAGATTCATAACAACTATGAAGTAAATATATTCCTATAATCTGTGTTTTGTAGGTAAGGAAACTGAAACTTGCAGAATTTAAATGACTTGTTTAAGGTCATAAACATGGCTGCAGATGAAGATCACATCTATGTGAGTCTAGGCCAGTGCTCTAACCCCTATGCCTGAGTAGCAGCACTGCATGTTCCTATAATACTAATTTATTTGGTAATAATGACAAAGGCACTGAGAAAGCTAGAAATACATCCTGAATCAAAACCCTTGCATGTTATAAGATTGAACTCTCCATGTATGTAGGGAGAAATTGAGACCTTTTGGATATGAATCTTTCCATAATGCAGATTTAAGTACTGGAAATCAGCTACTTAACAACTTTTAAGATTGCTTTTGCTCCTGATATGTTTTAGTTTTGAAGCAAGGTTTCTGAAATAATGTTTTATGTAACATTAGCTCTATATGATTATCAGTAAATATTACTTTGGTCAAATATGTTTGGGAAATTTGGGGCTAAAAAAGTCCAAAGGGATTGTTTATTGGGGTATTCCTCAGAGTGTGAAATGCTCAAGTGCACTGTCACTTTCTGAAAGTGGGGTAGCTATGGCTGTTCACTGTGTTTGACAGCAATTCACGGGGCTGATATCCCAAAGAACTCTCTTCTGGGAAGTGCTGTCCCCAAAGTTAACACTTTAATGATAGCACCTCAGTTGTCTGAATGTCTTAAACCTAATTTTACCAACATGGATGAACTGGAAACCCAGATGACACAGCTAAAGGCCATCACAGGTAAAAGAGTTATGCTATAGAGGAGAGTTGTATAAAACAAGGTTTCAGCAGGGATCAAAGTGAAAGATAATATGTCTTAGAGAACATGTACATCCCTGCTGGGCCATGGAATCTGGAAATGCAGGGTTTCCTTAAAATCACCGACTTCTGTGTGCTGCTTCTTGATGTTTAGAGAAGTTCACATCCCCAAAGATCCCACAACCAAGTTTCAAAAAATATTTTGCATTTATTCCATGACTTCCATTTTTTCAAAACATTTCCACAAATATCACCTTATTTAACCATGCCAAACTCACTGGTAAGTCCTGATAGGTCTGGTTTTCACAGCTGTAGACGTGATTTGAGAACTCTCCTGCTTTACAAATTTTGGGTTTTGTCTGGAGCTATGCTTTAGGAATCAATGAAGCACATCCCCAGGCAATGAGGCAGAACCGTGGGCAGCTGGGAAATTGCAGCTCACACACACAATCTGTTACAAACAAGATTTTTTATTCTTTTCAGCCAAAGACTGTTAGATGATTATGAAACTAACAGGTTTTCTATATTAGTGGAATTACTTATTATCGCGACAAAGTTATCTGCCCACCATGAAAAGGACTGCAGGTAACTATTAGGCTTTTCTTGTTATTGATTTTTTTTTTTTTGAGGGCAGTGTCACTGGCCCTCATATGTGGGACCGAAATGGGGCCGCTGGCATCCCAAGCCAGCGCTTAACCACCGCGCCTCTCAGCTGGCCCTTGATGTATTTTTTAATGTTTTTTTATTTTTCTGATTACAATACACATTCATACTCACTGTAAACATTTTATACAATGCAGAAATATATAACACAGAAAGTGATAGTTTTCTATAATCTCACTACTACTAATGGCTATTAATAATTTGGTTAATACTCTTCAAGATTTAATTTTGTTATATATTTACTATCAACCATGTATGTATATATTTATAATTTTAATTTAAGAATAATGTGCATGTATTTACTATCAACCATGTATATTGATAATTTTTTTATGAATATATCAAGTATATCAAAAATATATTGATAATTTTAATTTAAGAATAACATAAGAATAACATAATCTTAAGACTATACCTGAGCGAATTATAAGAAATACTCATGTGACCACCAACCAAGTAAAAAATAGAAAAGGACTGGCCAAGTGGCTCAGTTGGTTAAGAATTAGCTTAAGAGCATGAGCTCTGAGTAACAGGGCCACTGGTTCAATTCCCACATGGGCCAGTGACACTGTGCCCGAGCTTAGCTGCCAACAGGTGGCAGGATGGCTCGGTTGGTGAGAACATGTGCTCCTAACAAGACTGTCTGTTTTATGGTGGGCTACGCCCGCCCGCAACTAAGACTGAACTCAGCACCTTGAGCTGAGCTGCCGCCCAGATGGCTCAGTGGATAGAATATGTGCTCTTACCAACAAGGCTGCTGGTTCAACTCCCACATGGGATGATGGCTACGCCCGCCCGCATCTAAAATTGTAACACTGCACCTTGAGCTTAGAGGCCACAAGCTGCCAACAGGCACCCTCCACAACTAAGATTGAAGAACAACTTGGCTGGTTCTCCTCCCCAATTCCCCAACACTTTTCTCCTCCCCCAATTCCCAAATTAAAAAAAAAAAAAATAGAACAATACCAGTATTCTGAAAGCTTCCTTGTGCCAGGCTCTTCATCAATACCCTCGTCTTCCTCCCTCGAGGTAACCATTACTTTGACTTCTAATACCAGAGGTTTTTGTTTTAACTTTATATAAATGGAATAATGGAGGATATACTCATTTATGTCTAGCTTCTTTCATTCCACATCACATTAATCAGATTCTTCCCATGTTGTAACATGTAGCAATCAATTCATTTTCATTGCTGCATAATATTCCACTGTGTGAATATACTGCAGTTCAACTGTTGATGGGCATTTGGATTGGTCTCAGTTTTACAGTATTATGAATAATGCTGCTATGAACATTCTTGTGCATGTCTTTGGATGTATCTTGGTTGGACTGATACTAAGATATATAAAATTCTTGGACCATTGGGCATATATCCAGTTTCAGTAGACAATGCCAAACAGGTCATTGAGGTAGTTATAGAAATTTATACTTCTGCCAGCAGTGCATGGAAAGTTTAATGGCTCCACATCTCCAACACTTGGCAATGTCAGTCTGAAAAATTTCACGCTTTCTGGTGGGGGTATAATGGTAGCTCATTGTGGTTTTCCTTAGCAGTTAGCTGATTACTAATAAAGCTAAGAACTTTTTTATGTTATTCGCTATTTTGTGAAATGTCTATTCAAGCCTTATGTCCAACATTCTGTTGGGTTATTTGTGTCTGTTTCTTATTGAAATAGGTATACTTTCCAATTCTGGACATGAGTCTAGATATATGTGAGTTATATGTATTGAAAATTAAAGAAAAGAAAATATCTTCTCCCACTGTCGGGTTTTCGTTTTTCATTTTCTTAAAGATGTCTTTTGATGAGCAGAATTTTAAAATTTTCATGTAACTAATTTAATCAACTTTTCCCTTAAAGGTTGGTTTCTTTTGCATCTTTAAGAACTCTTTACCTACTCCAAGATCATGAAAATATTTTCTTTTCTTAGCCTTTAAAAATCTTTCTTTCTTTTAGACTTAGCTTTACAAACTGCTTGGAATTGATTATTGAATATGGTGTAAGGTAAGAGTCAAGAGTCATTTTTATTTTTCCTATATGAATATCCAAGAGACCCAGGTCTATTTATTAGAAAGTGAGTCCTTTTCTCACTGCTCTAGAGTTTCATCTTTGTGATGACTCAAGAAAAAAAAGCAGATCTCTTGGAACTCCAATTATACATTTTGATCGTATTCCACATGTCTTTTATGGTCTTTTGTGTATTTTCTATCCCACTGTCTTTGTATCCTTCAGCTTAGATATTGTCTTCTGATTTATCTTCTGACTTACTGTTTCTCTCTTCAACTGTGTCTAAGCTGCTATGAAATGTACCCATAGGGCTAATTTCAGTTATTATATTTTTTATTGTTAATTTCCATGTGGTTCTTTTTCATATTTTTAACCTTGGCATGTAAACCTTTACACATATCAGCTATGTAGAGTCCACATTTTGTATCTTCATTATTGGATCTCTGTAGTGTACTTCTATTGTTCATAATTTCTCTTGATTTTCAGTCACAAAATCTTGCTCTTCATATACCAAATTTTTGACTGAGTGCCAGGTATTGGTTATGGAAAATGGTAGAGATAATGGTGGAGGAAATGGTAGAGATAATCCTTTAGAGAGAATATAACTTAGCTTCCGGTAGTTTACTCAGGGGCACGAGCAGCCCCAGGTCATCTTAGTTCAATGAGAGGTAGAGATAACACAAAAACTGACTTCAGTTTCTGTGGAGGTGATCTATTTTGGTCCACACACACTTGCTCCTGAGATGTAGCTTTCCAGGGTCTTAATCTGATAAATGGGGGATAGTTTACGAAGGCTCCCCCTCCATTATGTGCTCTGAACTCCAATGTTTGCCCCTTCTCCTCCCAACTCTATGAGACTGTTAAAATCACTACTTATCCTCTCTCTCTTAGCGCCACCCTTGAAATTGAATCAACAGATATCTGAATAGCCCTGGATGCTGGCTTCTTATCTTTGAGCTTCCTTCCTCTTAGCCCCATAATTCCTCATATTATTACTTGGTAACTCTCTGATAAATTCAAACAGATTAAAGATATTTTCTAGTTTTTCTCAGTGAGAATACTGATCCTACCCATCTAACCTACCGTTGGTGGAAGGTTGTATGATCCTAGTGGTGCTTTTTACCACATGAATGTTTGCAATTTTAAGTACAGAAATTATCAGTATTTAATTTTTTTGACTGAAATTTATGCCTTGCTTAGATGAGCTATATCCACTCTGGGTTATAAATATTTACCCATTTACCTAGTTTGTTATGGCTGCATCTAAACATATGCTTTAATTTCATGTGAACAAAGAATGAGACACTCATTCAGTTTTAAAAATGAGTAGCCAATGAGTAATGCCACATTTACTCCACTGGTTAGAAATACCACCTTCGCTATCCACTTAAGTTCTTCATATATTGGAACCCATATAAACCTTTCTGTTGCAGAAATCCATCTATCTATTTTAGGTGCTGTGCAACAGGAATATAGGAACAGTTAGACGAAATTAGAGGAATGAAAACCTTTCTTCTGAGATTTGCTGAGCACTGAAGAAAGTGGAGGCACATCCCATCTTGAGAAGCTTTCAAAATCCTCTCTGAGTCCTGCAGTTGGAGCATCAAGAATTATCAGTTTCATAAAATCAGTATTGCCAGTGAGGGAGAAGAGTTAAAGCAGCTACACCATCAGTCTTTCTCCCAAGGAAAGAACTGTTTGGACGATTAAAAAGCCAATCAATGAAAAGTGCTGACTATAGTGTTGGGCAGATGGTAGACACCAGAAATGGTAGCCATTACTCTCAGACATCAAAATACAACTCAGCAGACACTGAGCACCATCCCTGCACCAGGCCATGCTCTGCACCAGCGTGGTCTCTTTCCTGCGGAAGCTCACGGCCAGTGGTGGACGCAGACACAGAAAAGATGACTGTTGTATGATGAGAAATAAGTTGGAAAGCTCAGTAGCAAAGATCCGTAAACCATCCTGTAACCTCCCTGATGCTTCAGCTCCAAAGATCTCATTTATTTAAACACTAAGTGCTGCTCAAGGACACCAGATTGTAAAAGATATGAGATATTAATAAAATATCCTTGCTCCCCCTCCCCGCAAAAAATATTCCAGTGCCTGTTCCACCTAGTTTTAATTATGATAGTTTAATGGTACTTAAAAAATATCTGGAAATTCTAATCTCTTTAATACTTAAAAAAATAGGCAGAGCCCACTTATTTTTCTTTTAGATATTGGCGTGGATTGATCAGTACAAAATCTGTTTTAGTTAGCTGGGGCTGCCATGACAAAATACTCTAAATTGGGTGGTTTAAACCACAAATGTTGTGATAAACCCCAATCTCTTCTTTTTTTTTTCTTTATGGTATCTTCTGATGAAGTAGTTTTTAATTTTAGTGCAATCTTCTTTATATTATCTTTTATGACTCCTTGTGTCTTGTTCAAGAAATCCTCTGTATCCCAAGATAAGAAAGATAAGTCACCACAAATCATTTAAATTTTGTTTTTCACATTTAAATTCTTAGTTCTACTGGATTGGATTGTGTGTGTGTGTGTGTGTGTGTGTGTGTGTGTGTGTGTGTGTGTGTGATGAAATGTAGGATTCCTATTTCATTCCTTTTCCCATATTGTTTCCAACTGTCATCCTTTCCCCCATTTGTTTTCTATCATACATACTCTCTTATACGTAGTAGATCAAAGTTCAGTGCACGTGCGAGCCCATTTCATGGCTCTCCATTTTGTTATAATGGTCCATTTGTCTATTCTTGAAACAATAATACACTATATCTGAAGTATTATAGCTTTATGCAAAGTCTTGATATCCGGTAAAGCAAGTTCTTTGCCCTTTTTCTGGACTCTCTTTACTAGTCTTTGGTCTTTGCCTTCCGTGCATATTATTTTAAATTCTATGAAAAATTTTGTTAGAATTGCATTGACTCCTAGATCATTTCATAGAGTTGCTTTATTTTACAGTATTGTGCTTCTATGCATGGACATGGGATATCCCTCCATTTATTTAGTGTTTGAATAAAAATGCCTAGTTACTTTTACTCTTTATCCCATCCATCATCTGTTTTACTATCTTTTTTTATCTGAATCTGAAATTTTCATATTGATTTATGAAATTTCTGTATTTCTCTTTGTATCAGTTTCTTGTGCCCATGTCTCACATTACCATAAACTTTATGGCTTAAAAGACAATAAATTTATTCTCTCCCAGTTCTGGAGGGCAAAAGTCCTAAATCAGTGTTCATTGGACTGAAGTCCAGATGTTGACAGGGCTGTGCTCTCTCTGGAGGCTCCAGGGGGCAAATTCATTCCTTTCCTCTTCCCTCTTCTAGTAGCTGCCAGAATTCCTTGGCTTGTGGCTGCCTCACTCCAGTCTCTGCCTCTGTGGTCACATTGCCTTCTCTTTTTCTGTTTGGGTCAAATCTCCCTCTGTCTCTCTCTTATAAGGATAGATGTGATTGCACTTAGGGCCTGCCCTGATACATCGAGTATAATCTCTCCATCTCAAGATCCATCATTTAATCACATCTGAAAGATACTTTTTGCAAATAAGGTAACATTTACAGATTCCAGGGGTTGGGACCTAATATCTTTGGGGTGGTCATTATTTAGTCTACTACACTTCTCTACCAGATTGTAAGTTCCATGAGAGCAGAGCACTTGTATGTTTTGCTCACTTATATGTGTGATCCACGTTGCTTAGAAGAGTTGTAAACAAGAATGCTTGGCATTCACTTAATATCTGTCAAATCAATCGTGAATATAATGCATCAACTTGAAGACCTTCTTTTAGTATGGGGAAGCTGTGTTTTACCCCAGAAGACACACCCCAATACCATTAGTTGGAATTTATAGTGGGAGAGACTTCAGCTCATCTCAGAAAGAATATTCTAATAATTGGGCCATAGTCCAAGTTGCTTCATGAGGGAATAAACCCCTTGAGTCTGAATCTACTCCAACAAAGTTTGGATTATCATCTGTTAGGGAGGCCAGAAAAGATATTTTAAAATTAAGTGGGAAGGTGGATTTACAGAGAGCAATCAGGTTTATCCTGTGTAACTACTTTTACTTCTTTATATCGAAAGAACCCTAGTGTTTTGAAGTTTCTAGGATCTTCTGTAAGTATTTTGTTAGTTTATTTGTTTTAGTACCACTGGAGGAGATTCCCCTAGTTTATGGCCCTGTCATGGACATTTTACAGAGACATCTTTTTGCTCTGTGGATCAGTGCTACTTCTCTTTAGCATGGTAAAGCATCATGCTGGAAGTTTTCAATGCTAGCTAGCTAGCATGGTCCTCCACACAAGAGGAATATTAATTTCTTTTTAAATTATAAATATTGCTCCAAATTTTCAAATCTAATTTTCAACCTGGACTCTTGCCATAGGTGTGTAAAATATGGTCACTAAAATAATGCAGTTGGCTTTTTGTTTCATGTAGAAACCCATATCCAAAAAAACTGATGTCTCTCCATCAAGGCAGTTGTTTAGGAAATTGGTGGTGGGAAAGTGCAAAGTTTTCCTCTAGATTTCCTTTCATATGAAACCACACATGAAAATCAGTCCTGTGATCCTAGTGAAATCTAGTTTTTGGTCAAAGTAGTTGTTCCAGTGGGATGTTTTTGTCTACAAGTAATGGAATACATCAGTAAAATACCATAGTATTATTCTCCATAACAAGAAGCCTGGAAAGTGGGCTGCAGAAGACTGAGCAGTTCCAGACATTATGTCCTCACTCAAATAATGACAACAAAGGAAGGGAGGGGGAACTCTTTTCTTCTGCACTTCTCCTTATTTTCTCCCCCTCCCCCTCCTTTTTTTTTTATTTTTTTTTTTATCAGAGATGAAAATTTTTCCCAGATGGCTCCCAAAGGACATCCTCTTTGGTCTCATTGGTCAGAGCTGGGTCACATAACCATCTCCAATAAGGAAGAGTGGAAGAGCAAGTTTCTGCCACATTAACTCCCTTCACAGACAAAAAGGGGTTAAATCTGTCTTTATTAGAAACAGATTCCGGAAACTAACATTTACACAGAACTTTGCCAAGCCCTTTTACATGCCTTTTTCTTCTAATTCTCATGAACACACCCAGTGATGAAGAAAGTTGTTGTTGGTGGGGCGTAGGGAGAGACTGGAAACTAATACTAACTGGGAAGCTACTATTGTGGACCAGCCCTACCTACAGATGAAGAGACAGATGGAGGCCCTATATAAGAAGTGTGTCTAAGGTAACATGGTTAGAAAGCAGTGGTGTTCCAACATGGAACAGTTGATGAGGGTGATACACTGGTTAATTTTTTTTTTTTTAGTTAAATCGCAAGAAGGCAGAATTCAAGGTCTGCAGTACAAGTAGGAGGCTGCCTAAAAAAGGCTCCTCCCCAATAAATATAGCATCTGCAACAGTGTTATTCCTTCTGGAAAAAGCATTGCTCCTCCAAATGTCTTCTTTTACAATGCATATTATCTCTGCACAGGCAACACATGAATAGATTATTAGCCATTAGATCTGCAGCATCAATTGAGCTTGAGTTGGAGGAGCATCTTAGGAATAGGGTCAGATTCTAAGGTCAATGAGTGATATTCAATGTTGCCAAAACTACCATCAAATTGCCCATAAAATCTATGTATGATTTGCGTGTATGTAATTAAATAACACATTTTTTCCTTGACATTGGACCAGATCACTGTTTTAAGGTGAGTACCAGGTGAAATAGTTGGCTTGTATTTAGTGTCCAGGTTATATAAAAAAAAATATTTGTTTTTGTTCTTGAGGGTACACAGTTGAATTTACACAATTGAAATGTATGTTTGATGTCACTCACTGTATTTTACTGAGTGGAGCTTGCTGAATGTATGTAGTCCCCTAGTAGAATGGGGGCACCAAATAGGTTTGTTTCGAAAGGGAAACAAGATGGAGGGATAGATCTGCACCCTGGCCCCCTAGTGTGGGTGGGTCAGGGAAGAGCATCAGTGATGAGATGATCTGGGGAGCCAGATGGCAGCAAGGGAACACTGGGAAAAAGGGAGGTGAACAAAAAGCAAGGTGTTTTTATTTTTATTTTTTCCAATTTTAACAATATACTTTATTTAACTCAATAGATCTAAAATAGTATCATGTGACCATGAAATCAATATAAACTTCATTAGTGAGATAGTTTATATTTTATTTTTTATCTTTCAATTACAGTTGACATGAAATCTTATTTTATATTAGTTTCAAGTATATGGCATAGTGGTTAGACGTTTATATATTTATGAAGTGATTCCCCTCAATAAGTCTAATATCCACTTGGTACATTGGTTAATATTGAGTGTTTACTATATGTCAGACATGGTGCCATGTTACTTTACATTGATTACTGCATTTAATTCTCCACGCTGTGAATACGTCTATTTCATAGGTCAGAAAACTGGGTCAAAGTCACGTATTTAGTAAGTTTAGCAGATTTGTGATTAGAACTCCAATGCAGTCTCCAAGCTGGGCAGTATTTTTTTGCAACGTACTGCTTTCCAACTGGAATTCCCACGTAAGCATCCTCATCTGTGAAACGGGACCCATCTCCCTATTTTACTGGGTTCTCATGAGGAGAAAACACGATAATCCATGTCAAGTAATTAACAACGAGACACACATTGGAGGTAGGCATTATTATTGTGGATTTTATCTCATTATATTAAAGTTTTTAGTCATGTCTTTTACCTACACTACAGGATAGCAGTTCTCAAACTTTTTGGGCTCAAGTCCCCTTTACACTCTTAAGAATTATTGTGAACCCCAAAGAGCTTTTGTGTATGTAAGCTATAGCTACCATTACTGCATTGATATTAATATTAAGAAATGTTGGGCCGGCCGAGCGGTGCGGTGCTTAACAGCTGGCTTGGGACGCCAGCGGCCCTGGTTCGAATCCCACATATGAGGATCAGTGACCCTGCCCTCAAAAAAAAAAAATAAATCTAAAAATAAAAGAAACTACTAAGAAATGTTTGAAACAGAGTAACAAACCCATGCTACCTTCGCTGCCTGAGTGATGGCATATACATCATGCATCCTTTGGAAAGCTTCCCTGTATAGTTGTGAAAATGAATATGAAAAAAGGCAAAAAAAAGGTGTATTGTGAAAATAGTTTTGCCTTTATTGCCCCACCCAGGGTTCCCCGGACCGCCTTTTGAGAACTGCTGCTGCGTGGTACGTGCTTGATACACGAAGCCTTGGATTCTGTGATTTCAACGCCAGGGCCCCGCCCCTCGTCGCCCAGAGACAGGCCCCGCCCCGCCGCCTCTTCCCCGTTGCCCGGTTTCCATGGTAACCACAGCGCGCATCCCTGGCGTCACTCCCTCCTCCGGCGAAACCATTCGCTTCAGGGATCTTCTCAGGGGGAGATGGAAACAAAGGAGTTTGACAGAACGTCTGACAGCTACGCGGCTCCCATTTCTGTATCTAGTGTGATACCCTTCCTTTTTTTCTTCTCGCCTCCTGCCCCTGCGAGGGTGGCCTCGCGTCTTGCCTGCTCGGCTCGAACGTCTCCCCCACCCCAGACCCGCTAATGGGCCGGCTCACCGGGGAGCGGGGCTCGCAGTCGGCGCGGGTTGGTGCAGACGGGGGGCGCGCCCGACGTACACACAGGGGGCGGGGCCTCGCGCCGGGGGGCGGGGCGGCGTACAAGATGGCGCCGCGCGAGTGCTTAGTCCTGGATTGAGCCCGCGGTCGCGGAGGCCCCCACGGCCGCCCTTCCCGCTCTCCCCGCCCCCGGAGACCCCCCTTCCCTTCCTCCCTCTCCCTCAGGGGGTGGGGGTGGGGGAGGCGGACCTGGTTCCCGGGACAGCATGTCGGACTCCGAGGAGGAGAGCCAGGACCGGCAGCTGAAAATCGTCGTGCTGGGGGACGGCGCCTCCGGGAAGGTCAGTCCGCGAGCGAGCTCGTCGGCCCGCGCCTGCAGCCGCCGCGTTGCTCGGAGCCTCGGCGCCTCGGGGCCCGCCCGATGCAGTCCTGGGGCCGGACCCGCCGCAGGCTCCTGGGGAGGGCCGAGGAGAACTGCGCAGCTCCCCTTAAATTAAAACAAAACAAAACAAAACAGTCACTTGCAAACTCCCAGACTAGCGAGCGAGCTCCTGCTTCTCCTGCAGCCTGTCGCCTGGGACGCCGGCAAGGCCCCGCCGGGGCGCCTCGCGGCTCTTTCCCTGAGAGTCTGGGGCGCACGCTGCTCCCCCCCCCCGGCCCCGCGCGTGTCCGAGGCCCCCGCGTCCCTCGCTGGCGGGGTCACCGGAGGACACAGTGCTAAGGCGTGTGCGCTGCCTCTGCAAGGGGGGTGGTGACGAGGGTCGCCTCGAAGGGCGAAGTGAGCAGACAGATTGAGTGGGAACAGCCACATCCAGCGCCCAGAACGCGGAGCGCACGCAATCAGCGCTAAGTGGGTGCTCTTATAGCGTCATACCTGGTGTTATAGCGTCATACCTGGTGTTATAGCGTCATACCTGGTGTTATAGCGTCATACCTGCTCACCCCGCGGCCCAGCACAGCATCTGTCCGCACAAGCATTCACCCAGCAATTCTGTGGTGGGAGGCGAGCGCGTCATGGGGGACCCGTGCCTGCCATCGGCCTGGCCTCCGGTGACCTCTGGGTGAATGAAGGCGAGAGCCTGCGTGAGAATGTCCCACAGCTCGCAGGCGGGGGTTTCACCCAGGGCGCTGCAGCCGCTGAAATGGGTGGGACAAACAGTGCGCGGCACTTGCTCTTTGGAGAGAGCGCATAGGACCTCAGAGGAGTCTGTGACACACCACCCCCCCTCCCGAAATAACACGCAGGGCCTCTGCCCGGGGCGCCCTCACACCTGTCGCTGCTGTCAGAGGCGCCAACACTGTTCCTGGGAATGTGCCTCCAGTTGGCCTCCTGTCTTCTCCGTCTCCCTTTTCCCAGCCCGAGTCTGCAGGTTATCACCGCCAGTTTCTCATGTTCGGCCTCACGTTTCCCTGTGAAGGATGCAGTTTTGGACCCCTGGTTCTGCTGTAACGGTTGCCCTTTGCATCTTCCCTGGCGTTGGGCGCCGCACAGCTGCGCCTGTCTTTGGCTGTGCGAGCTGAGTTCCTAGGGCCCTCTTGGGCAAGGAGTTATTCAGATGCAGAATTTGGAGAATTCTGCTCATTCCTTTCTTGGCTTCCCCAGTATTTTGTTATTGATTTTTTAATGCTGAGGAAAAACAACTTACTATGCTTTTGAACATTTCGGGGAAGGGAAGAACATGGGGACCACTTTTCTTTATGAAGTAGTCTATGAATTTTTGTACACTTAACACACTTTTGAATGGATGAATTGTTTTAAATCAGCATCGTTTCTAATACCCTTATTCAATAAAAATTTTAAGTTACGTTTCTAGTTTTCTCATCATTCGTGTTTTCTTTTGAATGCTTTGTAATTTTTCGTTTCCTAAATTGTTTTATAATCAACTCATAACTGGACTTATTTCCTGTTTAAAAATTATGACAATCTATAATACTCATACATTTGTAAAAAGACACAAAAATGGCCCATTATCTTACATCCTATCGTAATTTTTTAAACTCGTGTTTATTTTTTCTCCCAGTGTTTATGTTATCATAGGTGCATTTTACTCAGTTGAAATTTGTTCATAATTTTGTATCTAGGTTTTCCATTTGGCCTGTCATGCATGTTTTCTTCTTGTTGCTAATTTAATGTGAATAATTATGTTTTTTCATCTTTGTCTAAAATTCTGTCTAGGACAAAACAATTTTTTCCCTTCTCTATTGTTGAAGGACTATTATTTCTGCTTCTAAGGATAACAGTGATATTCTTTATGGTGTTTTGACTTAGTCTTCATCATCTTGACTCATCTATTTTAAATATTCCTGCCAGAGATTTTCAGATACAAGCATTAGAAACCTAACCTCTTATCATTATTCATGTATCAAAGTTTTTTTTTCTCTATACTCTATTCAGCTCTCAAATTATTGCAGCTGCCAACATTCCCATTCTATTTACTGTTCTTTTCTTTTATGAATTCAGCCTCTCTTTCATTCTTATTTGCATCCTGATTTAATGCCTGGCCATTTTTTTCTAGCATTAGTTTTCCCTGCTAGTTCTGACTTAGGGCATTTTTGTATATACTGACAGAAGCAACAGATTATTAAGATGACCACTAATAGTTTCTCCAAGAGAAATTTAGCTCCTCCCCCTAGTAACATATTTCTACTTTCCTGTTTTGATGCATACTTTTGATTTTTACATATTTTTAAAGTTTTTTTTTTTTTTAAGGCAAAATGTTCTTTATGATGTCTTTTCAGTGTTTGTAAATGTAGTATGGTTAAAAATTGTTAGCAAAAGTTCACCAAACAAAAAAATATAAAGAATGAGATCAACATGTTTCAGATATGGTAGATGGTTGTTCATAACAGTTCAAAAAGGGTATTTATGCAGTGACTTGTGAGACATTATTGGAAATCAAAGATGGCACAAAGACTTGATAATTGGAGAGGAAGTACCTCCCAGGGAGTGGGTTGATCCTCTGCTTGATTTTTACAGTAAGGTGTCCGGAGATGACAGAAGGACCTGTTTTAAAATTTTGTGTTCCCGGTGACCAATACTTTTGACAGATTATGCTCTATTTTATTTGAAACCCTAACTTTATGTTTGCCTCAAAATTGTGAGACTATAGCTTGCAAAACCAAGAAGTCCTGTTTCCAGGAATAGAACCTTAAAAATTTTCTGACCATTAATAAAAATGTTGAATTTTGGTAATCTCAAAAGAAAGTGGGAAATTACCTTAAATGACATTATGCTGATGTTACGTATGCCCTGAGTTTCTCTTTGACTTGTACTATTTCAGCCTTCCATATATTAAACATTTAGTGTAAGTAATTATAGTTATTTTTCCCTAGAACTCTGAGCCTCTTCACAGATGACTTTGCACTCTAGTTAAACAAACTCAATGGCATAGATAAGGCTAAATGAGAAAAGGATTTAAAAAGGAGTACTTACCTTTTAAAATGCTGATTTCTCAGTTTTTTTAGTATTCTTATATGCTTCAAGAAAGCCAAATAAATTTTTATTTTGGTGTAGTGACTTTATTTCTCATGGTCTAGTAGAACATCTTTCTTGTAGTGCTCAATAAATATTTGACCAAGTATCTTAGAAATTTGTTACAGATGCTCAGTATTTAACTATTAAAAGATTGGAGTTAGAGTGTGCAAATTGCCATTTGTGAGAAAAAAATACAGTTCTTGTGTCAAAAGGAATTTTAGGTCTTTTTGTGTAAAGCAATTGAAATTTGGCCAAGTTTTCTTTTGCACTGCTGTACTTACATCATAATTAATTATAAGTGATCTAGGAAATTTTATCTTAGTTTTAAGTGTTTTAGGAGTTGACATCTAATTTTAACTTTTAAAATAAAAACGTGCTATTATTCCGTAACTTTGGGAGTCTGTCTTGAAAAGAATAAAAGCTTCATGAATCTGCCTTTTTCTTTTTTTGGGGGAAGTTTACAAACAAGTAAATAGTGCATTTAAAATGTTTAAGAAGCTTGTGAGTTATTTCAGTTGTTACCAGAATGATTAATTATTCTTTGGCTTTCATAAAAAATGGTGCTCTCAAAGAAAGCCCCAGAGTTTTGAATACAATTTTGTTTTTAAAAAAATTTAGATGCTGTATATATCTGTTCTGGTTATAATATTCTTGTGACTTTTAAGCTTTATGGTTTTTGGGTGGAAAATATTTGTTTTTGCTTGCTTAGTATTAATCTTAAAAATAAGAACTTTGTAATTTAAAAGATACGTATTATCAGAGTCATTCTATAGAATCATTTGCATTTAACAGCTTTAATATTGAAAAAAATTATGTCCTTAAAGTAGTTTTCTTGTGGGGCAGGGGGAAGAAAAGAAATTCTATAAATAGGCTTTCCCCTCCTTAATCAGTACCTCTTATTATTGGCTGAGGGCACAAACCTCTCAGAAATGAAACCTAGAGTCCTCTGAAATTTGTATTGAACTGATATATGTGGATATATAAAACTCAGCTCTTTAATCATAATTTTTTAGTTTTCTCTGTTGGTAAATCTCAAATTTTAACTTCCAGAAAGGAGAAGGAGCTTGACTATCAGGGGATTTAAAAGCGATCTAAACTGATAAGTCTGTTGTCCCCAGTGATAGCTGTTGGCAAGTGAAATTTACCTGGTGGTGTGTTAAGTGGGTTCCTCCCCTTGTAACTGATTAGAACTGCTTACCAGTTGTTTGTTTGCTTAATCGGAGTATGAATGTTAGGATTACTTAATAAGATTTAGTAGTGAGTTTATGTTTACATTTATAAAACAAAGACATTAATTTTGATATTATGTGCATCAATTTTTTTAGACCTCCTTAGCTACGTGTTTTGCTCAAGAAACTTTTGGGAAACAGTACAAACAAACTATAGGACTGGATTTCTTTTTGAGAAGGATAACATTGCCAGGTAAGAGTCTTGACATAGAAAATTGTGCATATCTTACAATAAGAGACATAGGCAGAAATGTGTAAAATAAATTTTGGGGCTCCTTCTATGTGAAAATATGTGTAATCAGTGAATTTAGCTTAGGGAGGTTAATTTCATCAGTATCTACCATGAAGACATGTTGTCAATGGGAGTGAGAAAGAATATAGAATACACACACACACACACACACACACACACACACACACACGCACACACACACATATGTATATACATATGTTTCTATATTCCTCCGCTCTCCAGTTTTTGACTACTACAAATTTTTTGAGGATAAACAATAGTTGCTTATAAAATTCTAAAACGGTTTAAGAAAAATCAAATGCTATACAATTATCAACAGATATTGTATAAACTAAATGGAAAAGACTGGAAAGGATTATTTTTTTAAAATATTATTTTGATTAGCCTCTGCTTCAGTTTTTTGTTTGAGAGAAAGTTGGACCAGAAGTATAATGTAGCTATGGAACTTCTGTGCTCTAATATGTGAATGCTGTTTTATGCAAGGCAGCATGAAATTGCTGGCATTTAATAGACCACTAAAATTTAGGGTCCCTAGGCACTCATAAAAATACAGTTTGAGCATTCAAGATGTTTCAGTTCACCATGCAAAGAAACTATTTAGATGCCAGTTGCAGCACATTTTGTGGGAAATACAGGGAAATAATAACAAAAAAAGAGTGGTTTCTGTTTTAAGTTAGTTTCTCAACAATTGGGGCTTTAAAATGCTCTGTGCATTCACTTGTGATGGTTAAATTATATGTTTAAAGTATTTTATTAAAAGCAGTTTATCTTGATTGACCTTATAAACTAGTCCATCCCTCTCCTCTCTGAGGAAACCCATTTGAATAAAAACGGTTGCAAGTGTAGTGTTAGATTCATGTACTGGAATGTGAGTGATACAGTGGAAAGGGGTTTAATAAATTCCAATATTATTGAAATATTTTAATCTCTCAAGTACCCCACCTCTCAGACAACTTTCCATGAAAGTTGTAGAGCAGCAAATGCAAACTCTTGTTAATTGAAGGTATTCTGCATATCGCTAGTAGTGTATTCATATTTTGTGATGGTCTGTATTTGGCTACCAGTGAAAAATAAATTAGATGATATGGCATGAGAAAAGAATTCTTATTTTCCATTACTGAACTATTGTTCAGCAAGAGGTTTAAAAAGAAATGTGTGTGTTTAGTTTCATTTGTCTTTCCTTTTAATGTATTCAAAATAAAATCTTATTTTTATTACTCTCTTATGGGTAGATTAATACTACACTCATAATATTTACAGCAGTCATTTGCAGAATACATGCACAAATCACATAATACACATGCTGAAAACTTGTTTTTACAAGTTTTTCCTGAGATGCCAGTTGTACACAGAAAACCTCAGTATGTATTTAGTTATTGTCTAGTTTCTTTTGATGCTAATTAGCAAAAGCACCAACTTTCTGCATAATTAATATTGTTTAATTTCTCTCTCTCTTTTTTTTTTAGTTTAAAGGCTTAAATAAAGGAGCAAGTGCCTACTTAAACATTAAAAACATTTTAAGACTCGTTTTGGGTACTTTATACATTTGATATATGTGATGATTTCTGATCTGTTGCACAATACTACTAATTTTTAAATTTTGATTACTTTGTAAAAATATTTGGTATTTTTGAAATTCAAATTTATAGTAAACCTTTTAAAGTTAGAAAGTAT
Source organism: Aselliscus stoliczkanus (assembly GCA_033961575.1). Lineage (NCBI taxonomy): Eukaryota > Metazoa > Chordata > Mammalia > Chiroptera > Hipposideridae > Aselliscus > Aselliscus stoliczkanus. Next base: position 136,005,293 of record CM066734.1, read on the forward strand.
TTAGGTTAAAAAACAGCATTAGTAAATGTATATTTGATGAACGCATATTTTAATTTTCCTGATTAATTTTTTATTTTGATGGGCAGAGTTCCAGAAAAAAATTTCTTTTTTTTGAAAAGGCAGTTGGTTTTATGCTACTTAATGGACTCGAAATTATGGTAGAAATTTCAGTAGGAAAAAATTGTTTTAATGTATCTTGATTTTATGTAATTAATAGGTACATTAAGAAATAAGGTGAATAAATTACCAGGTTCATAGTATATCCTTTATATACTTTAACCTTAATTTTAATTCATTGTAAATGTTAAATGTAGGTTGATTAATATTTGTATCATTTGCTAAAGCACTGCAAGTAGCATTATTGAATTTATAGTAAAGCAGCGTAGTAGTCGAATCTGATATTTGTTAGTATTCTAGTAAATCTTGTGTCCATTCAGATTGTTAGCCGTGTAATGCCTCCTGTCTATCTATTCACATTCTCTTCATGCAAGCTTTCAAGGCCATTACTTTGCAAATTCTCATCCATTTTCGTGTATTTCATGATCCGGTATGCTGTATAGTCTGGATGCAGCCACTGTGCAGATTTTACTGCTTAAAATAGTGTATCTGTTAGTCAGAGATTGTGCTGATAGAGCTTCTTAAGAGCCTTAGTCAAAATACTTTCAGGAAGCTTGTGGGTACAGTCCAGTAAACAGCGTTCTACTGTGAAAAGGATTTCTAAGTCTTTAGTACAAGAAGTGGGCAGACTTGTGTTTTTGGTTCCATCCTGACTATGCAGCACTTTAAGTAAGGTTAACCGAGGCACCAAGTGTACTTTTACAAGGTCACTGCTGAATCCTCTCTGTGGCTTTGATTCATACCAAAAGCAACTTACCTGTATTTTGTCACCTCATTTATTTTATTTTTTTCCCTAGTTACATGTCGTTTCTTACAGAGGAGCAGGAATTTTGGAGCATTTTACATTTGGGATTAGATTACTGACAATTTCCTTAACGTTCTTTATTAGTTAGAAATTTATATTAGATGGATTCCTGATTTTTTAAAATTTTGCAACATTGATTATTTAAATATTCTTATATGGCTTTGTGAGTATGTCATTTTGAAAATATACTAGACTTCATGTTTATACCTGCAAATCTAAAATGTATATTGATTTGAATTCCATCTTTATGTGATTTAGTTTCTTTTTATTTTTATGTGTTAATAAGCCTTAAATTCAAATGTGGAAATTAAAAATAGATTTCTGCATATATAAAATGACTCTAAAGTTAATATTATTTGTTGAGGCTAGAATGATAGTAAATTATTATTATTTTTTTTTTGGCTAGCATTGTATATATTTATGGGTTATCAAGAATGCATAGCTGTTTTTATTTATGAGGCACTAGAATATGAGAAAACAAGCCAACAACAACAGTGTTTATTTGGAAAGCTATACATTTAAAAAATACCCTCAGTACATAGATGTAAACCTCTTAGATGGGAGACAGTTGAATAAATGATTTGGAGTCTTGAAATGATTGTGGTTAGAATTTGAAAATGTTTATGAAGATCATGTCCCTAAGTTAATAGGTGAGGTGTTAACAACACCTAATTCAGATAAGATCTGAATGTCAGAATTTAAAGGAAAAAAGCTTTGTATTTGTTGATAGGAAGTTAGTGATAGGGTTTATTGGCCTTGAAGAAAATGGGAATAGGTGCCTTTTATTACGTATTGCCTAAAATTTTATTGTAAAAAGTTAATTTTGTTAAACAGTTTTTGGAAGTAAAGAAATGTTTGTAAAGGGTTTGCAAATAAAATGAATCAAGTTCTCCTGTTTATCTAGGGGCTTCTGCAAGTATTTGATAGAATTTTAGTGACAGCCAGCCATATCTCACTTGCTTAATTTGAGACACCATTTCAGGAGAATGATTTCAGCTTTGAATTCTGAAAAATTGAGATTTTTAAGAAGTTAGGTTTGTACAAGCTGTGGACAAGTCTTAGACTGTGACATTTTGGTTTTCATATTGCTGGAGCTTGAAGAACATTTCTGTCATTATTACTCTGAGCACTGAAAGTGTGTATGTGGGTATGATGACGGGTGATAAACTTCAGTAGCTCTTCTTAAAGCTAATGGAAGTTCCTCATGTAAATCTTCTGCATGTTGGCAGATGGAACAGACCTACTTTCAAATAATGGAAAGATTGTAATGCAAACCCAACAAAACTTAGAGTTAAGGGTAAAACTTGGCTGGTTAGTCCAGGGTCGTACTTTTTTCAGCTGCAAAGTTGAATGGTGTGACCAACATTCTCTGATTTTAGTGTTTTACATTGTTATAAAAATTTATATCTTCATAATCCTTTGTTTTTGGTTTTTGAAATGAGATCTTTTTTTAGTGTCTAAGTTTTCATTTTGAATTTTCCTGATTTGTAAAGCATTCAGAGATACTTTTTTAGTGGGGGTGGGGAGGAGAGCTCATTTGGAAGGTATTAATTGAGACTCTACTTTTGGAGAAAATTGCATAATTTTATTAGGAAAAATGGTTTGAAATGTTAAACTAAAAAGCATATTGGACATGGTCTTTTTTTAGTCATTAATTACACTGATTAGAGAGAGTAGTTTATCTCATAAATTTTTGTATCAACCACATAATTCGTAAAATGGACAAACAAATTGAAAGATTGACTTGTATTTTAGAATGCTTTTAAAATTCTTGCAAAGATTCGTTACATTTTTATGAAGGTTTTGAAGCACATATTATGATTTATTTCAATGGAAATGCTTTCAACAGGTATAAAGGCATCATAATATTTAATGATGTATGGTGTATATGTTCTACTTCATTTCTGAAGAAGGTTATCAAATGCATTTATATTTTCTAGGTTAAACTTGAAAACATGTAATTTCAAAGTTATGTTTATTATTACATATAATAGCTGATGTTCAAATTTAAAAAATTCATTTAAGTTGAAACTATCGGTCCAATTTTGTAGTCTATTATTGATCTGTGGGTTTTAGAACCTATAGCATATAGAACTTACAGCAAAATACATTATGTATAATAGGGTAGGTTAGTATATTCTGTTTTTATTTTTAATTTTTATATTTTTGAGGGCAGTGTCACTGGCCCTATATGTGGGACCCAAACTGGGGCCGCTGGCTTCTCAAGCCGGCGCTTAACCACCGCACCACTCGGCCGGCCCCCGTTTTTATTTTTAAAGTATGTTTCTTTCCTCATGTACAAATGCTTTATTTTTCTATTTTCTGTTTAAGGAAGAGTTTTTAAAGTTCAATAAGTTTATGAATTAAAGCTTTCTTCATTTTCTTTATTTTGAAGGTGACTATAAATGTGGTTCCATGGAAACGGGGTAAAAGTATAAACCTAAATTCCCCACTATGATTTCTTTTGATAACATTATTTCATAGTTCCAGATATTTAACTGTATGAGCCTGCAGAAAAAAAGGCAATTTAGGTTCAGAGTTTTATCATTGTGACTTGATGTTTTGTGAAACTGTGTTCAGTTGTTATTTTGTTACTTTACATTTTTGTGGTCTTTTTTTCATATTCTTTTCTCATATTGTAGGAAACCTGAATGTTACTCTTCAAGTTTGGGACATAGGAGGGCAGACAATAGGAGGCAAGATGTTGGATAAATATATCTATGGAGCACAGGTACGACATGAATTCTGTGCTTATTGCAATACTGAAAATACAAACACACACAAGAGGGTACACACACACACACACGCACTCTTTCTAATGTGATTTTCATCTGATATGTAGAGACTAAATTTATATTTGTGCTAATCCTTTGGTTTTATTCTCCTTAAAATATATTTGGAAAGATTTTGGTGAAGGAACTGATGTGACTCTAATAGCTTTCATATGCTACTTGTATTATTAGATATTATTGTCAACAGTTGAATAAATGTAATGATAAATGATATTTGATATTATTAGCTGACTTAGTAATAGTGACTACTTTCAGAATATACAAACTGAATGTATGAAAAATATAGAAACGGAAAATTTAATTTCATTTTAAGTTGTAAGGAAAAACATTTATATGTGTATATATTTTTGTGCTATGAATTAGATATTAAATCTTTACAGTTTTCCAGATTTAATAGCTATATCAATATATTGTATCAGAAAACTGACTATATGTATGATGCACATACAACATTTTAACATGATGTCTTTTCAGAAGAAAATATATATAGAATAAGAAAACCTCTCGAATAATTACATAACAAAAATTATTTGGCAACATGAGTTTATATACACATAATTTATAAGTTTTAAAATTAAACAAATAGGAAATACATATGGTAGTAACATTTTTAAAAGTTAATTATGGATATGTTATTAAGTTTTGCATTTTCTTCCTCTGTTAATTACTGTGTACCTTTCACATGATCATGAGGCATTGGGGGGGTTTTGATGTTTTAAGTGGGAGAATCGTAACTTGGTTATGTGGAACTCTGTTGCTCATAAGAAATGAATCTAGAGGACGAAGACAGAATGTGAATCTTCTTCATGAAGAAGTTTGATGCTTGTTAAATACCATTGCCTTAATTTTGAATGGAAAATAGATTCTGGGTTATTTTCTAAAATAAATGAGGCTCATGTGGTTCTGAGTCATATATAAAGACCAGAGTTTTATTTTTTGTATTATTTATATATACATTGAGTTCTTAGAACTCTTTCTTCTTTGCCTTTTTCTTCTACGTTATTCTCTGTCTCCTGAAAAGTCTTTCTCCTCATTTAACATTTCCACTAGTGACCAATGACTTGATATTTTATGCACATTCATTTTTCTCTTAAAAGGTATCTCTCAGATTTTTGTTTCTGACTTTATTGTTTAATTTTTTGTTTTAAACTGATTGTTTAAAGTGGATATTAAGCTAAAGAAAAATCGCTGGACAGAGATATGTGGGAATCAACAGTCCTTGTTTCACTCACCTAGTTGATAAAATGGGATTTGAAAATAACAATTTCTTTTCTCTTTGCTCCATTAAAATCAATCTTTAAAAACACATGTTGGAATTTTTAAAAAAATGAAAATTAGGTCAGTCAAGCTTCTAATGTTTTTGATTCTGAGTGTCAAATAGAATATCTTTTTATGGCTTATAGATATAGCTAGAGTTAGTGGAGAACAGGGAGATTTTATGTACTTCCAGATAAATAATAATATAAAATTCAATTAGTAAATTCACTTAAAATTTTGGGGAATGTAACATTCATGCATTGGATGCTTTTAATTTTACCGTACTTCAGAACATTTAAAAAAATTATTTGATATATTTAAATTGATTTAAAATTTATTAATATAAAATTATGGTATTATATATAATTAATATTGATGTGAAATTCACATAAGGCAAAATTAACCATTTTGAAGTATATAAACAGTGGCATTTAGTACATTCACAATGTTGTGTGACCATCCCTTCAAATCATTTTTTTACAGTGTATGTTTTTTTTTTTTTTTTTTTTTGAGGGCAGTGTCGCTGGCCCCTCATATGTGGGACCCGAACCGGGGCCGCTGGCGTCCCAAGCCAGCGCTTAACCAATGCGCCACTCAGCCGGCCCTACAGTGTATGTTTTATGCTGTTACATATCTGCTTAAAATCAGCAGGCATTAATAGGCAAATTTGTAGAAATTTCAGAAATTTCCATCTTTTTTGAGAGTACTTGAGTTTAGTAAAATGTCTCCGTTCTTTTCTAATGTACTTCATGCCTCATATTCTTTCTTAGAACTTGTCACATTAGATTTCTATTTTGAAGGTACATTTGACTTTTTTCTCTTTGATTTATACTGATGTTATTTATACTTTACAACTTCTGTGAATGGTATAAGCATATACTCTGTTTTATTAAACAACAATATGATACAGTGCCTCTGAGAAGTTCATGAATATTTTCATGAAATTTCCCCTGGAAACTAGGAATTCTGAGATAATGAAATGAATTGTCATAAATTAATTAATGATAATATAATAAATTTTCTCTGCTTTCCAGAGATTCTAGATTAAATGCTATGCAAAATACATAAAGTACATTTACCAGTAGTTTATTTTGTTAAAATACACGTAAATTTTTTATCCAAGCTAGAGACGCTCTGACTACAGTTTACTACCATAAATCAGGGGAAATGTTAGTTTTCAAAAACAGTGCTTTCAAAAACATTCTAAAGCATTTTAATGTATTTAATAACTGTATATTACATAATCATAGCTTTTTTTCAGAGTGAGCTATGCTGTTTCTGGAATTGTTATAGATGCTGTATAGTCCCCATCTTGTGAATAGTTAGGATTTTGGTATGCATGCTTACAGGATAGAACTCTTTCACAAATAATGTTTTGACAAGCTGTGTTGAGGACATCAATGTAACGTATTATTTAGGATTTTGTTTTAGGTTCTCTAACTTACGTATTGTGTATAGAAAGAATTTATCAAATACACATCTGGGCTGTTAAGCTAGTGAATCTATTTTTTTTTAAGCTTTTCTTGACTCCAGGAAGAAGCTTATTTGTAGTCTGGGAATTAACTTAGATTCAAATAAAACTGATTATTTTACCCTCTTCACTTTTTTCCCCCTAGTGGCATTAAACTTTAGCTGTAGTCTGTTGAATAGTGTCGGTTGAAACAAAATTGAATTGACACACAAGAAAGAATTAGTGAGAGATTTTGACAAGAACTAGTTCTAAGAGTTGCAATATATCCCAGTTAAATTCCCAGATTTTGAATTACCTTAACATTTTCTAGGAGTCTTCAGAAAGATGTTCTAGGCTATTTTTCCTAGTGGTTACAAGCAAACACACAGTACATAGTGTTTAGTGCCCTGTAACCTGTGGCTAACAGAGGCTAATAACAAACCTCAGAGAAGGACTGGATGTTTCATTTTTGTAGCTCTTTCCATCCTGGAATCTAAGTGGTTTGCAAACACTGTGCTACTGAGCATAAACTCAATGAAGTATAGTCATTTGTGAGGCAGAACATAACTACTGTTGTGTGCCAGTGCCCCACACAGATGAACCAGCCTGTTAATCACCAGCAGAGGGATTTGGAACCTGTATGACAACTGAGGAGAGAGCACATGTCAAAGCTGGACTCCTGAAACCCTCTGCTATCTTTCACTATGAATTTTTGAGGTGGATAGTTGCCAACTTACAGCCTTATATTTATACACCTCTCTTGCATTACTATTTCTTCTTACAGGTTGTACTTATACAGCAAAGTATATGTTGTTGACTATTGTATTTCATTTAATTTATTTCTCTATATAATTAAAAACTAAAGTAGATTATTTGTTATACAAATTAGGGAGAAAAATTACCTGTATTTTTGGGAATAGGGAAACTTTTATTTTTGGGAAAGTTTAATTGTGTGTGTACTGTGCTTATTTTAGAAGTAAATCTGTGAGATCCCTTATAAGACTGTTTAGTATTACCACCAATGTTTGTTTCTTCAAGACTGCTACCAGTTATTCCTTTGAAAATGGTTTCCATTTGATTTACTGACTCATTATATTTATTAGATATGGTGATAGGTAAAGTGGATAAAAATGCAGTATTATATAAAGTAACTTTATGTAATATTTACTGAAAGTCTTGAGGTTTACAAAGAGAAGGGTATTGGAAGGGATGTTAGTATCTTCTGGGATTGCAGGGGGAAAAAGTCAAGTTAATGCATAGAAAATGGAAATTATTGTTGAAGAATTTGAAGGTATAGAAGGATTTATTAAACTTGAAATCTGATTTCCAAAAGTTATGGCAATAAGATTTAGGAAGAAGAGGAGCAGTTGGAGGGTAATGGGAAGCGGAAGCACTGGTTAGTACAGGGATGAAGACATAGGAAAAGGAAAAATGGAGGATTGATGGGTGATAAAAGAAGGTATCAGGATCATGAGACATGGTGATGGGCTTAGATATCCACAGATTACCCAGAAAATTATTTCCAGCAGTTTCCAGTAGATTCTTCCCAGACTTTAGTTGTTGCCAAGATGTGTTGGACTTCTGAGGCAGTTGTATTTTCTAGTGGCTGAGAAGATTCTGATAGATTTCTGGAAGGAGTCAGAAGAGGTCTGGATTGATTGATGTGAGAGACTCAGAGCTTTGAGGGTACTTGTAGTGTAGGCTCTTGAAGAGGTGAGTACTGTAGAGTCTGGCTTTGGTGTGCTGAAGCTGTTGGGAGGCAGTGGCTGCTTGTATGAGTTTCGGTATAGTATTAGGTTGGTGCAAAAGTAATTGCGGTTTCGGACCGTGAATTTTAAATTATTATTAACTAGGCTCAAACACATCTTTATTAATCAAAATAGGAACCATTATAATCAACATATTTTTGCCAATGAGAAATAAGTTTGTTTATTCCTGTAGCGTAAAAATCCATGCTTTGGGATTCGACAAACTCTTCGAAAGCATTTTCTGCATCCTACTGGTTGTGGAAGTGTTTTCCCTGCAAAAAGTTGTCGAGATGCTTGAAGAAGTGGTAGTCGGTTGGCGAGAGGTCAGGTCAATGTGGCGGATGAGGCAAAACTTCATAGCCCAATTCATTCAACTTTTGAAATGTTGGTTGTGCGATATGTCAGGCATTGTCATGGAGAAGAATTTGGCCCTTTCTGTAGATGAATGCTGGCTGCAGGCATTGCAGCTTTCAGTGCATCTCATCGATTTGCATACTTCTCAGATGTAATGGTTTTGCTGGGATTTAGAAAGCTATTGTGGATCAGACCGGCTGCAGACCACCAAGCAGTGCCCCTGACCTTTTTTTGGTACAAGTTTGGCTTTGGGAAGTTCCTTGTAGCTTCATTTAGGTCCAACCACTGAGCTGGTTGTTGCCGCTTGTCATATAAAATCCACTTCTCGTCACATATGGCAATCCAATCGAGAAATGGTTAGTTGTTGCGTAGAATAAGAGAAGATGACACTTCAAAACGATGATTTTTTTGATTTGTGGTCAGCTCATGAAGCACCCACTTATTGAGCTTTTTCGCCTTTCCAATTTGCTTCAAATGCCAAACAACCATAGATGTTGAATTCTTGGGCAACTTCTTGTGTAGTTGTAAGAGGATCAGCTTCAATGATTGCTTTCAGTTGGTTGCTGTCAACTTCTGATGACCAGCCACCACACTCCTCATCTTCAAGGCTCTCGTCTCCTTTGCAAAACTTCTTGAACCATCACTGCACTGTACGTCCGCTAGTGGTTCCTGGGCCAAATACGTTGTTGATGTTGCGAGTTGTCTCCGCTACTTTATGAATTTGAATTTGAATAAGAAAATCGCTTTTTGTCTAACATCATTTCCATAGTCTAAAATACATATAAAATAAACAGCAAGTAATAAGTCATTAACAAAAAAACAAACAAAGCGAGAAATGCGCATTAAAATGATGTATAACATAACCACATTTATTTAAGAATGTATTCCAATATCAAAGGCAAATTTCAGCAATGCAAAAACATTTGCACCAACCTAATATTATAGTTTGTGTCTGTCAAAGAATTGGTCTGTTTAATTTAAGTTGTCAAATTTTAGCCATAGAGTTGTTTATATAATTCCTTTATTGTCCTTTTAAAGTCCGTGGGATCAGTGGTGATGACCACCTATTGATTTGTCTCTTCTCTCTCTTCTTCCTCTGCCCGTCTTTTGGTTAATCTGGTTAGAGATTTACCAGCTTTTGGTTTTGTTAATTTTATTTAGGTTTCCTCTTTGCAATTTCATTGATCTCTACTCTAATTTTTATTTAGTTTTTTCTTCTGTTTGCATTAAGCTTAAATTCCTTTTCCTCCTCAGTTTCCTAAAGTGGAAGCTTAGGTTATTAATATTTCTTCTTTTCTAATATGTACATTCAATGCTATACACTTCCCTCTGAGCACTGTTTTTGCTGTGTCCCAAGATTTTTGATAGGTTGTATTTTTATTAGTTTAAGGTATTTTTAAAGTTCTCATGAGATTTCTTTTTTGAGCCTTGTGTTATTTTGAAGTATGTTTAATCTTCAGATATTTTGAGTTTTTCTAGGTATCTGTTACTGATTTGTTTATTTTCATTGTAGACTACTAACATGCTTTGTATGGTTTCTATTCTTATAAACTTGTTAAGGTATGTTTTGTGGCCCAGATTGTAGTCTATCTTGGTGAATGTCTCATGTGAGCATGGCAAGAGTGTAAATTCTGTTGTTGGATGGGCTATTCTATAAATGTCAGTTAGGTGCAGCTGATTGTTAGTGCTGTTCAGGTCAGCTTACTGACTTTCTGCTTGATGTATCAAATAATGAAAATGGGGTATTGAAGTCTCCAATTATATTAGTGGATCTTGGATTTGGAATTCCTTAGATTTCTATCAGTTTTTGCCTCATGTTTTTTGATACTCTGTTCTTAGTTGTATATACACAAAGTATTGTTATGTCTTCTTGGAGAATTGACTCCTTTATCATTATGCCAATCTTTATGTTATACTTTAGAAATAAGTTTTCCTTATTTTGAAGTCTGTTTTGTCTGAAATTAATATAGTGACACTAGCTTTCTTTTTATTAATGCTAGCATAGCATTTCTGCATCCCCTTTTAATCTGTGTCTTTAAAGTGTGTTTTCTGTAGGCAACATATAGTTAAGTTTTAGTTTTCATGTGCTCTGACATTCTCTGTCTTTTAATTGGTATATTAGACCATTCACATTTAAAGTGATTATTAATATAGTTGAGTTAACATCTGTCATGTTTGCTTTCTAGTCCTTGTGCTTGTTCTTTCTTTTTCTCTTTTGGTCTTTTCTGGTTTTATTTGAGGATTTTATCTCTCTTAGCAATTTCTCTAGTTTGTAATACACAGTTTTAACTAATTTAAGTCATGTTCATATAACACTGTATTGCTACATCTGAAGACTGTAGTTTGGATACTTCATGAAAGAATATTCTTAATTCACCCCTCCCATCTTTTATGGCATTGCTGTCATCATTTCGCTTGTCCATATGTTAATATCACTCAATACATTATTACTATTATTAGTTTAAACAATAAACTTGTTCCTTCTCTGATACGTTTTCTTTTCTTTCCTTAGAAATGCGGTAGAACTGAATTTCTGACCCATAATGTCATTTTCTTCTCCCTCTTTTAACATTTCTTCCAGGGTAGGTCTGCTGGCTCTGAATTTCTTCTTCTTTTTTTTTTTTTTTTCTGAGAAAGACTTTATTTCTCCCTCACTTATGAAGGATAATTTTACATATGGAATTCTAGATTTTTTTTTTCTTTCTTTCTTTCAACACTTTAAATATTTCACTCCATTCTTTTCTTAATTACATGGTTCCTGATGAGAAATTCTCTGTAATTCTTATCCTTATTTCTCTCTAAAGTATTACCCCACCCAGCTTCCATCAAGATTTTCTCTTCTTTGTGTTTTGTTTTATGCAGGGTGAGTATATGATGTGCCTACGTGTAGATTTTTTTTTGGCATTTATCCTGCTTTGTGTTTTCTGCATCTGTGGTTTGGTGTCTTTAATTAATTTTGGCAATATCTTGGCCATTATTACTTCAAATACTTTTTAAGCTCCATTCTCTCTTCATTTTTTGGTATTCCAGTTACAGGTATGATGCACCATTCAGAAGTCTCCTAGTTTTTTGATATTCTCTTTTCTTCTTGCTGTTTTCTCTTTGCATTTTAGTTTTAGACGTTTCTGTGACCTTATCTTCAGGCTCACTGATTCTTTCTTAGGCTGTGTCCAATCTACTGATGGGCATACCAGTGGCATTCTTCAGTTCTGTTACAGCGTTTCTGACATTTGGTATTTTCCTGTATCCTTTTTATTATTCTTTAGCATTTCTATCTCTTTGCTTACATTGCCCATCTATTCTTGCATGTTTAACTTTTCCATTAGAACCTTCAACATATTAATCATAGTTATTTCAAATCCTTGGTATGATTATTCCAAAATCTGTATCATTTCTGAGTTTAATTCTAATGCTTACCTTTTCTTTTCAAAGTGCCTTTTAGTGTTCCTTCTTATTTTTTGTTGAAAGCTATACATGGTGTATTAAGTAATGAGAACTCAGGTCACTAGGCCTTTGTTGTTAACTTGGCCAGGAGTTGGTCTGTGTTTAATGTTTGCTAAAGCTGTAGGTGTCAGAGACATCAAATTCCTCTATGTCCTTGTTTTTTTCCTGTCCTTTTTTGGGGCCATCTCAAAGATTTCTTCCTTAGTTGAAGTTTTTGTTTTTTAAATAAATATTTTTTAAAGTTTGTATCTTCAAAATATTTTTGAAGTTTGTATCTTCCAGCTCTTTTAGCTGTGATCCACTACTCTTATACTGGAGCCCTGTTGGTGTTGTGGTAAAGAATAGGGAAGGGGAAGCATTCTGTACTTTTATGATTAAGTCGAGGCCTTTTGGTGGCCTATGGCCCTGGGCTGTAACCTTCACAGGTGTTTCTTACTACCATTGAAATGTCCTTACCATTTACTGGCTCAAATAGCTTCTGCACTAGGTAAGCAAGTTTTGGCTCTGACTTTCTGAATTCACCTGTCTCTCCAGATTTCGGGGTGGTCATTTGCCAGGTAAACTCAGCTCTTTGTTATGTCCAAGAAAAGTCATTGATTTTGTTTGTTCAGCTTTTTGCTTATTGTAAGGACAGATGTGATGAGTGCCAAGTTCTTTACATTTTGGATCTGAAACTGAAAGCTATAGAATTTCTTGTTTTTTAAATTTTATTTTTCAGTTGTAGTTGACAGACAATATTACATTAGTTTCAGGGGTACAACCTAGTGATTAGACATTTGTATACCTTACGAAATGATCACCCTGATAAATGTAGCGTAGAATTTCTTTTGTATTGTGTTTTTTGGTTTTCTTACTTTCTCTTCTCAAATTTTCACTGTCGTGATGAAGATCAAAACTGGTACACGATTGTCATGTTAGGAGCAAACGTGAAACCGTAGTTTTTATATTAACTGGTACTGCGAATGGGGCATATGAACACATAGATGTTTCTGTTGGTGGATAGCTAGATTAATAAAAAGGTGTTTATCCTTCTATCTCTCTTATGAGTCCTGGAAGATTTATAGTTAGTGCTGACTGAATATATCAGGATATATGATGTACTGCATGTCGGTCAGGAACTGGCAAACTTTCCCTTAAAGAGCCAGATGGACAATATCTTAGGTTCTGCAGGCCCTACTGTCTCTGCTGCAGTTACTCAACTCTGCAGGCGTAGTGCAAGAGCAGTTATTCATAGGACTTAAACTAATGAGTGTGACTATGTTTCAATAAGTTTACTTAAAAATATGGGCTGTGAGCTGGATTTGACCTGTGGGCCATAGAACCCCTGGTCTAGATCAACGGTATTTATTTTCATTCCATAGCTCTGTCTAGTACTGATTATTAAGAGGTGGTGGCCATGTTTTATTTGCATATTTTCTATCACATTCAGCTATCTGAACCATACTGAGATGAAGACTTTCATATATTAATTAGAAAGGTTCCAAAAATCTTAAGGTTAAGAGGCATGCTGGTCAAGGCTCATTTTATGACTGTAAAAACTACCTTAAAATTGCCTTGAAAATGTGATTTTTATTCACTCAGTATAAGAAAAAAAAATTCCCGGGCCAGTCGAATGGAGCGTTGGTTATGAGTTGGCTTGGGACGCCAGCTCTGAGCAGCAGGGCCCCGGTTCGGATTCCACATGATGCCCAGAGATGCTGCGCCCTCTACAGCTAAGATGGTGAACAACAGCTCCACCTGGAGCTGGGCTCCTGTGAGTCGCTGGTGAGGGGTGTAGGCTGCAGCCCCCAGTGCAGTGGGCTGCCATGAGCTACCGTGAGTAGCCAGCTGTCAGCGTGAGCCACCGTGAGCGGCCCTCCAATGACCGGCTACCAGCGACCGGCAACCGACTGCCTCAGCCGGGAAGAGCGCAATGATCACAATACCAACATGGGCCAGTGAAGCAACGTCCTCCACAACTAGACTGAAGAACAAAAGGACAGCAACTTGTCTGTTCCCCTTCCCCGATTCCCCAATGCTGTTCCCCTCTCCCAATTTCCCAATTAAAAAAAAAAAAATCCCAACGATTGTATAGGATATTAAGTTTTTATGTAAGTCCACTTTTATTAATTACTTAGGCATGGCCAGAACTATAAAGGTGGATGACAGCCGCATTGCAAAAGATCAGTAGATGGTAGGGCCAGGGCTGCAGTGATCTGACTTCCAGGGTAGAGCTCTTTCAACAGAGTATGTTGTGTCACTTATGTCACCAGAGGTTGTAGCCCTCATGTCACCCGAGGTTGTAGCCCTCATGTCACCCAGAGGTGCAGTCAATGGATTGAAGATTATCTTTCTTCAGAGTTCAGTCCTGGGGCATTATTCGTATAAGAAAAGTGGGATTTTGCTCATTATTTCAAATAATTCTGTGTTGGGCATTATTTCAATACCTTTGGCAAGACAGGCAGAAATAGATGCCTGAGTTACCAAAATGAATCAGACAAATGATTTTTGCATAAAAATTGTAGAATATTTAAACTGGAAGGGATCTTAGAGATTGCTTAACTCAATTATCTAATATTAGAGACAGACAACCTGAGATTCAGAGAGACTGAGTGACTTGGGGGTCAGTGTAGTTTACTAAAAGTAGAGGGAACTGGCAGACCTTAACAGTAGTATGCTAGAGCCTGCTTGGAGAGGCAGTGGTTAAGTTTTCAGGAGGGGTTTTTTTTGTGGTTTTTTTTTTTGATCCAGTTGTTGACTAGATTTATGATTAAAAATTACATATAAACTCATAAATTGTATTAAAAACAAAAATATGCTCAAAATGCATTACTTAACTAATGATTTTTTGATACATTTCTATTATCTATGCTTGAGGTTATTTACATTTAGGTATCTGTATGGTGGAGATGCTATATAGTGGTGTCCTACCCAACTCTGTGTTCAGTGAAATGATTTCCATAGCTTGAAAATGGCCACAAAGCAGTATTTACACCATAGAAATTGGCAAACTCTACAAATAACATACTCCCTACCCCCACTCCTGCCATGCCCTGTTAATTAATATTTACCAGTATATCACTGGCTATGACTTTGTGTTATGTACTTGTCTGTTTGTGTGCCTGGCTTTGCTGCAAGACCGTGAGTTCCTTGAGGTTTGCAATTGCTATCCCTAGCACCCAGTGCTTGGTATATAGTTGGCCAGCAAATGTTTGTTGAGTAAATGAATGAACTTCAAATTCATTCAGTCCTTGGTTCAAATTGTGGCTCAATTTCTTAACTCTCTGTGTGACAATGGTTATTTTAACCTTTGTTTATTAGTAAAATGAGGATAGTAACACCAACTTTGCATGATTGTTGTGAGGGTTAATGAAAAGATCTAGATATCTGTTTAGTATGTTGTAGGTGCAAAAAAGTAGTATATATTTATGATTATAACCTAAGAAGGAGACAGACATAAATGCTATCAGCGTCCAGACTTATATTGTATGCAGAGCTTTGTATTAAGTGTTTGACCACAAACTGGATGAGAGTCAAGAATGTGGCACTGTTATTTTTGTGTGTGTACATACTTCTCCTTCCCACACAAAATAATGGGATATATTAAAAGGAATATGATATATAAGAGGCAGGAAGCAATCCTTCTATTATATTTGGCTTTGTCCGTGCTCTTATTACAGTATCATGTCTAGTTTTACATTGCTTATTTTAAATAGGATGTCAAAAAACTCTATGTAGAGTATCCTGGGAAGAACCAACAACTATGATTAAAGGGATAGAAAATAGGTCCTTTGAGGCAAGTTTAAGGAATTGAGTTTGTTTATTCTGGAAAGGAGACGGTAAAGGAGTTCCTTAACTATCTTCAAGTACATGAAGGGTTATTATAAGGAGGATACTCTCACGTTGTTCTCCAAATGCACAGAGGACCAAAAGAGGAAATCGACTTACTTCATTTAAAGAAAATTGTGTTGAACACTGAAATTGACTATCAAGGGATGTCATGGAATCTCCATTCTTGAAAATATTTAAAAAGAGCAGCAGCAGATGGTTATTTATTGAAAGGTTTAAATGTTTGACCTTGTGAAAAATAAAAGGCAGGATTATAGACCTTGCAGCTTTTTCCACCTCTGTGATATGATTTTCTTACATTTATTGTATCTTACCAAGCATATTCCAGATAACTTATTGGGAAAACCACTTATAATTTGATAAAATTATTATTTAACTTGCATTGCATCTTAATTGCTGGATTTATCTTGAATGAAAACATTTGGTGTTATTTGTCTGCTAATAACTAACTTGAAGTCAGTTTGTATGTAAAACAATCCACATTTGCATTTTTAACACTGCTAGGCATACAAGAACACTTTAGAGTATTCAGTAATAGTATTTTTTTTAAGCAGTGCATTACAAATATCCTGTAACTCTTTTGTGACAGGGAATCCTCTTGGTATATGATATTACAAATTACCAAAGCTTTGAGAATTTAGAAGACTGGTACACTGTGGTGAAGAAAGTGAGCGAGGAATCAGAAACTCAGCCACTGGTTGCCTTGGTGGGCAATAAAAGTAAGTTATTAATGCTTATTTATGTGTAGTAAAGTTTGCCTATCCTATTGTTTTTATTCTTAAATCAAATTGATGTTTGGAAACATAAATGGACACAGCTTTCCTGGAGTGAGCAAATTGCTTGAGAAGAAAATTCCTAAAGATGCGTACAGTCTTTTCAGTAATAGCTTTGCTGCTTGACCTACCGTAACTGCTCTCCTGCTTTGGCCGATTCCTGTTAAGGTGAGTTCTGTCCTGACAGGGTGTGTTTGGCTTCCTGAGTGTAAGGAGGAGCATGCACCAGTAAGAAGAGCAACGCAGCTGCAGAGTGTATGGGATTGCGCTGTAGCTTCAGCCATGCCCCGGAGACTCGGGGAGATACAGCTCATTAAATGATTCCCTGTTCTCGCGAAGGAAGCAGTGTCTGTGCGGAATTTTGTGTGTGCTGTTCCTTGCTCTCATCTCTCATAAAGTTCTTTTTCTGAATTTTTGAGGTTGGTTCTGAAATATAGATAATTTTTTTTTTTTTTGAGAAAGAGTACATTATAATAAGGGAGAGTAGTGCTTGGTAAACATGATGGATGGGTAATTTTTGACATCTGTCTTTTGGGTTACAGCATATAAAAATATAAGACCAGGGCTGGCCCAGTGGTGCACTGGTTAAGACCTGGCTTGGGATGCCGGTTCTGAGCAGCAGGGCCCCTGTTTGGATCCCACACATGAGGGCGAGTGACACTGCCCTCTACAGCTAAGATGGTGAAAAACAGCTCCACCTGGAGTTGGGCTGCTGTGAGTCCTGGGACGGCATAGGCTGCAGCCCCTGCTGCAGTGGGCTGCCATAGCTACAGTGAGTGGCCGGCAGCCGGTGTGAGCTGCCAAGAGCCACCGTGAGCGGCCATCTAGAGGCTGGTGACCGATCTGCCTCATTCAGGAAGAGCGTAATGGCGATACCAACATGAGCCAGTGAAGCAGTGTCCTCCACAACTAGACTGAAGAACAAAAAAGGACAGCAACTTGTCTGTTCCCCTCCCCCAATTCCCCAATAAAAATCTTTAAAAAAAAATTATAAGACCGAATGCAGTACAAAACTGTTACTTGGTACATAATCCTGCAATGCAGTTACTTGGAAAAGGAGTCCTTAATCAGGGTTTTCAAATATATGAAATATTATGATATGACCTAATCTTTTACAACTTGCTTGTGGACAGAAAAGGAGAAAATGAATTGAAATTATACCATGGAGGGTTTAGGTCAGGAACTTGTTTCCTGACGACAAGCGTCGTTAAATCAATACCCAAGTATACTATCAAGAGAATTGTCTCCTCCAAAGGTCTTTAAAAGTATAGTGCATTTTTTTTTTTTTTTTGGCTGTAATTGTTTAGGAAATAGTACTTCCTGAAGGACTAAACCAAGATTTCTTCATTATGTGGTTTTGCACACTTAAATGAACATTTAATAAATCCAAGCCTTACTTAAAATCATTACAAAACAGGTATGAATATAATTTCTCTAAAGAGTTAAAAATACAGATTTTATAATGCTTTTAGAAAACATTGCATATCACAAAATGGATGGCTTGGGTAAAAGATAATATATATATTTTTAAGCTTCAGTGATATTTTGCTCATCTAGTTTGTAAATAATTCTAATTGAGTGAATCAGATGTTTTCCAATTCACTGAAATCCCCCTTTACAAATCCTAAGTTTTGATGAGCTTAGGCTCTATTTCTAAGTGGAACTTTTCATTTTAGGAGATCATTTCTTGGTCCTTATGTTACCAAAGCATTGGCTTATTTTATGGTTAAATTTGTGTTTAATTTGAGGTTTCCCATCGCCTTTTGGGAAATTATAGAGTAGGGAAGGCATGGGGGTTGGGATTTGTTTTCATTTCTTTCAGGATATAATGTAACAACCATCTGGAGTAATAACGTAGTGGTGCATAATTATATACATTATGTGTTTATGCTGTCCTCTGAGCCATCCAGCATTGGTTACTGTCACAGACAGGACAGCAGATACATGGGCTTTTGGACTGTGCTGCTTGTGCCATGCCTAAGTTAAAAAAACATTTATATAAGCTAGGTGAATTTATGCAAAAAATTATTGCAGTGTTATGTTTGAGATTTAATAGCATGAAAGTAAAAGGAGTTTTTCACTTTTGGCTTAGCTCTGACGCCTTTCTAAGAATGAGTTCATCTACTAGAGTATGCAGTCACACAGAATGTTATATATGTAAAATGAAGAGATTATAGATGAACATTTTCCTGATCCTTTACTGCCTAATCTGTCACTGCCCCAATGTCATATGATCATGTAAAGAAAGATCTTACAATGTGTGTTTCCACGTTGATGTTACAGTAATATGGTAGTATGTATACATTTTCTTTCCTGGGGATATAATTATATTAAAAAAGCACAGGCTTTATATACTGGTTAAAGACAAAGCAAAAGAAACATAATGGAGGCCGGCCGAGTGGCACATTGGTTAAGAGCTGGTTTTGGGATGCCAGCGGCCCTGGTTCGGATCCCACATATGAGGGCCAGTGACGCTGCCCTCTACAGCTAACAACAGCTCCACCTGGAGCTGGGCTGTGCGAGCCCCGGCAATGGTGTGGGCTGCAGCCTTTGCTGCAGTGGGCTGCCATAGGCTACAGTGAGTGGTCGGCAGCCAGTGTGAGCTGCCAATAGCCGCGGTGAGCGACCATCCAGGGGCCGGCGACTGATCTGCCTCATCTGGGAAGAGCGCAATGATGATATCAACATGGCCCAGTGAAGCAACGTCCTCCGCAACTAGACTGAAGAACAAGAAGACAGCAACTTGTCTGTTCCCCTCCCCCAATTCCCCAATAAAATCTTAAAAAAAACAAAAAAAATAAAAAACATAATGGAAAGATGTCTGAAACTGAATTATTATGCTCATTATCTACACATAATCATCTTCTGTCTAAATGTGCTTTTAAAAATCCATCATTGTGTCCTATACTTTGCCACTTGAATAGAAAGCATATGTTGAAAAGAAGTATGTGGAGGCTGTAAATATATTGGCAGCAGTAGCGAGCTTTTAGCCAAAATTTAATACAAGGATAGAGAGAAAATTTCCATACAAAGTGTGTGTGCGTGTGTGTGTGTGTGTGTGTGTGTGTGTGTGTGTGAATTGGTTCCATAGTAAGAGCTTATAATTAGTAAGTTATAAAGCTTTTTATTAAAATATAGTAAACTCTCAGAAATTTGGGCCAAGGAGCTAGGATAGTCGTAGGTAAGGCTGAATGATGGGATTTATCATTTTTTAAAGTAAATTTACAATTTACTTTTGTAAAAAAAAATTGAGTTTGTTTTTTGTTTTTGTTTTTGTAAATAAAAGGAGTAACTATAGTAGGTTAATGAAGTAGCCAGCAGAGGAAGGAACTTGCTTTAAGGACATAGACAAAAATGGTGATTAGTAAATCAATTATTTCAGTTTATGATACTTAAAACAAATTATTGAATTCTATGTTCTATTCTGAAAGGCTTTAAGAGACTCGTTAGTATTCTTTATACTAATTAAACTTTAAATGAAGCATTGAGTTGTGTGGTTAAGATCATAGCATTTTGAATTTAGACAGACTTTGCTTATAAGCCCAATTTTTTCACTTAACAGCATTGTCATGTCAGACAAGCTACTTTTTAAGCCTCAATATCCTCATCTGGAAGAAAGGGTAATAGCTCCTGTCTGATAAGGTTGGTTTAAGGAGTAAATGAGATATTACATGAAAAGCACTTAGCATGTGGTCTTATACAATGTAAGTGCTCAATAACTATTAGTTATTATTATTAGTCATAGTAGCTTTTTAAAAACACTGACTATAACTTCAATTAGAATGATCGCAAAGTATAAATTAGTAGAGCCGAAATCGATGTTTTACAAAAGTGGCCTGGAGGAAATGGTTTCTAGAGAATTCCTTTGTCACCATCTTATTCCATGTTTTGTTCCAGATTGATGGTCCTCATACCATGTGTGGGGTTGGCCAATTCATTCAACATTCTTGAGTGCCAGCCCTGTGTACTCAGCGGGCTATTGTTAATTTGCACAAAGGGAGAGCCAGAGAGACTGCTTAAGGAGTGATGATTGGACCTGTTAACCTAGGTCTTAATTTTTATCTTTGTCTCTACTCAAGTTCTCTAAAAATTTGACCACGGTTGTTTTTTTGTTTTTTGTTTTTTTTGCTGTGTTTGGTTGTTGAGATTAATAAATACCGATATGTCCTAATCTTTATAGAAGGCCCTACTGCCCTGGTGAGGCAAAAATAAATCCCGCTAGGTAAGTTTCAAAATGAGAAAGAGCTTAAGTCATTTACTTATTCCATGTATTTTCAGGGAAGTTCTGTTGAAGTTTGAGGATGCCTACAGCCCCATGTGGAATTAGATGTCTGACAAGCTAGTTTCAGCCACATAAGCATGTGGCAACACTTGTGTTACCATCTAGGGCAACTTCTGCAGTTCAAGGAGCCACATCCAGCAGGCCTAATTCTTGGTTTCCTGGCCTTGTAGATAAATTATTGGAATTCAGGTAGAGCCTCAGGATTTTCCATTTTCAGTTCATGTCCACTTTCAGTTTATGTCTGCCTGGCTCAGCATGGCCAGGTGCACCTGGCCATGGCCAACACACTCCCGTCACCTATCATGTGAACCATTGGCAGTAGCTTCCTTACCGTTGTTCCTGCTCCTAGCTTTGCTCTTCTAGAATCCAGATCCCTAATGGGAAATCATACTGTATGCCTCTTCTGCTTAAAACCTTCTAGTGCTTTCTCATGACACTTAGAATGAAATCCAAGGTCCTTATCCGTTTACCAAGTACTGTGTGATCTCAAACCTCATTTTCTATGTGCTTCCCTGCCCACTATATGCGTAAGGCACATTTGCCTCTTTTCCATTCCTCAAACATTCCAAGTTAATTTATATCTTAGGGTTTGCTGTGCTAGAAAGCCTTTTCCTTCTAGTCTTTTCTTGGGTGGTTCCAATTTGTCATTTGGACCTCATCTTAAATGTCATGTCCTCAGAGTTGCTTTCCTCAACCACTCAATCTAAAGAAGCCATCTAGTTCCTTTCTGCCAGGATATTCTGTTTCTGTTATCTGCATAGTGTCAGTGCCATCTGATATTGTTTCTTGTCTGTCTCCCCCCACTAAAAAATCTAAGCTCTGTGGAAGCTAAGGACCTCATCACTTAGAACAGCGTTTGAATGAATGAATACCGAATGAAGGAATAAAAGGTTTTTCATGAAGACTGTTGAAATTAGAAGTGTTTATGGCCCAGGATATGTTATTCAGGGAAAATGGGTTTCTTAATGAGGAGAAATACTTATGTAGATACAAGGAATCTGTTAGATGGCCTTCAGGCCCAATTGGCGTACTGAATTCCATCCTGGTGAATAACATCAGAGGGAATTTTTTAGGAAATACATTGAAGTTATATTTAACTGGATCATGTTTTAAGATAAAATGTCATAAATTTGATGTCATGATTTTAGGGTAAGTAAATACGAAAAAATTAAGAATTTTGCTTCCCCCCACCCTAACTTGTGGCTTCTATATAATGATAGAACCCTATGGTTTTGACATTTTATTTACAATTTTTAAAATTTTTGTGTTTAATTTCAAAAATCCTAATGTACAATGAAGTGTAGTTTTCTTCCCCATTGTTTCAGGGAAAGTTCAAATTGAAAGGAACATTCAGGAATATTAATTTTTTAAAGAGTAATTTAAAATTCAATCTGTGTTTTATAATCACATGGCATTTTAATTTGTCATTTTGTTATTTTCTATCTTTAAGCTGTTATGTTTTCCTACTATCTGATCCATCAGCTAGTTTCTCTCCTGACTAGCTAACATTCTCAGTTGGATAGATTGTAAACAGAAATTAACAGGGGTTGCATAGGAGCTGCCCTCTTCCTGATTTATAGGTTCTTAGTTAGTGGAGGGGTGGTGGTTATCCGTAACTTGTATTGGGGGTAGGAATTATCACGCTCCAGGATAGAGTGGATGGATGAATGATTTCTACTCTTAAAGATATTAACCAGATCCTTTCCCAAATAAAGACTAATAACTCAGATTTTTAAACAATCTTCATGACAGATGAGGGCATAGAGAAGAGTGCACAACACTAATTAACCATGTTGAGTGTATATTCTTCTTAACAGTGATTGATTCTCCTTGGAGTACTATCTCTGCCCAGGAAGTGATGTTTTACACTGCCAGGTTCAAAGGTTACATTTTAATGTACCTTGTAAGTTGTGTTCTCTGAACTCAGTTGAAATGTATTAGTAAAACAAGTAAATTTCAAGTTGAAAATTTTACTGATGCTCTCAGTAAAATTATCACAAAACTTTTAAAAGACTATTCTTTAGTCTCCATAATGGAGTATTATAAGAGATGGTTATACTTGAGAAACTTCATGGGAATTTACGTGAAGTGTAAATTGCCTATGCTGTGACTGTTGAGACCTCAAAAATTCTTATTTTATTTGGAGAGTAGAAATGTGAAACTATCAAGTAGGTAACATTTACTTGGATTCCTATTTTGAAGGATTCATGTTTTTACTTCTGTAAAATTTATCATCTACAATGTTATAATAAAGTGAACGAGTGAGTCATTATTATCAGTTTGCTTAAGAGAGTTTATAATTTATAAGGCATAAACAAAAACTTATGAGGATTTGAAAAGTTTGTTTTGTTTATATATTTAAATTAAAACATTTTGCCCCTGTGCCCATTTGTTTTAATACTTCAGTTCTTTTTGTTCTCAGAATAGTAATCCAAAGTATCAGATCCAAGTGACTTTTTTAGATGGACCTAATACTTGCTCCCATTGCTTCATTTTATTGCTTTTTCTTCTCTTTACGTGTAAATTTGTCAAATAGAACAATGATTATTTACTTACTGGAAGATGCTGATAGCATCTCATTGTGATACTGATAGTATCAGTATCCTGTATTCTAAATGAAGGAGTATTTTAATATATACACTTAAAGCTGTTCTCTTATATGATACGTCAATCTCCTACTATACTTTCAGAACATTTTAATAGTATTCCAAGTTTAATTGGTGGAGTACTTTCCTCAAATTAAATGCTTAAGCTTGCATTCAGACTGGTGTTATGACTGATAATTATTAGGGAAGAAAATGTCAAATGAGTGCTTTTTTATAATATTAATAAAAAATGATTTTTCTCCTGACAGTTGC